>JAMJFZ010000199.1:48716666-49343333 GCA_026225945.1 Cricetomys ansorgei | reverse complement strand
ATTTTATAACATTTCTAGGAAAAATAATCCAAATAACTCCCTTATTAAGACAGAGTGATAAGATAACACTATTCTAGGTGCTTTGATTACATTGTTTATTTAGCTTTAAAAAGTCAGTGGGAAGCTGGGTGATGATGATGCATGCCTTTAATCCCAGCACTCTGGAGGCAGAGGCAGGCAGATCTCTTTAAATTTAAGGGCTGCCTGGTCTACAGAGTGATTCCAGACAGCCAGAGTTACAACAGGGAAACCTTGTCTTGAAAGCCACCCCATGCCCCCAAAAAATGTTAGTGTGAAATATATTGAATTATACCTTTTGATTTATAATTTAACTTTTGAGTGTCAAATGACTTGTCCTAAATCACAGACACTGTGAAACACATGGAAGTAAGATTCAAACCCAAGTTGGTTGGTCCTCAAAATCAAGGTCAACTTAGAACACACATTATACCTCATCACAGGTCATAGTCTCCCTGCTATTCATTTGTCCTTGTGCCTTTCTAGTGTCTCATGCCTTTAGCTTCATGATTGTTTTTCTCTTAGTTTTCAATGATTATTATTTCATTGGCATCTTTACAGATTAGTCTTTTTTTTTCTCTTGAAATGTTGATTATTATCCCAATTTCCATTCCTGGACTATCATTTATTTTCTCATTCTAAACATTCTGATTATTTTCATTAATTGACACATTTTAATTATAAGTGATATGTTGATAATTCCTTGTGTCTCATATCCCTATGATCAATAAAGGATTAAAAGTCCACTGGAACTCTCTATATTCTTGTTTATCTGTTTTCTCCTCTGTCATCTAGATCTGTATGTGGCTTTGCAATTATTAGTCATCTGACTACATATGAAGCCAACCAACCTTATCTCCCAGAAATGCGCAAACAAGTGCCTTAGAGATATTCAGTTATGGTCTGAATTATATATATAAATTTGTTTCCTGTAGTTTTGATATTTTAGCATCTTAGAAAATCTTACTGGTTGGGGTATGGAGCCAATGTCAGAAGTTTTAAGACAAAAGAAAGAGACTACAAATTAACAAATAAATTTAGCTGTATGTATAGATTTGTATAGAGGAGAAGTCCAATGTGAACTAAACATGAATTCAGTATTCAAAAAGTAGCTGGAGTTTAAATTTAAAAATGAGGGACAGAAGAAAGAAATGGGTGGAACTGAGTGAAAACTTACAAGAATAGGAAGATTCAGTAGTCATCTATGTTTGCTATGAGGAGATGATTTAAATTAGAATCCTACTTTCTCACTTGTACTCAGGGAGTCTATCTGTCTTGAGATTTTTTTGTGAATCATGAATGTTTTCAGCTAGACATCTTACTATAGATGGGGTTCAATAGCCTTTCATCATTGAAAACCATCTTAGTATTTTGTTCAAGTCTTTGTAGACCATGATTATAGTCTGTATACCAGCAAGATAAAAGGAACCTGGTTGGGATTTGGTCAAGGAAAGATATTTATCATGATTTAATTTCCAGATATAGCAGAAAATTCACCTTAAAATGCTTTAGTGCAGACCAAATTGTCTAAATACTTAACTGTTCTGCACAACTCATGAGGCTATATTCCTCTTTCTTAACCATTTCATAATATGGCAACAGATGATGAGTACCAATGTTAGAACCATGATGCTGCTGCCAATTCTACATCATATATATTACTCTAGTTTATGTTTTCTGGGGCATTTCATTAAAGGCTATGGTCAAATGTCACCGCTGGAACTTGTCATTTTCATCTTGATGGACATTAGGTTTTTCCCAAGTAATGTTTGTGGCATGCTATTCACTCTATGTGAGCTATGAATATAGTAAATATTTTTCCTCTAAACCTCATTTGTTACTTGTTTGTTTTTAATTCACTGTATACTAACCAATGTTTCTTTTTTCTTTTATTATAATTTTTTTAATTGATTTTTTTCTCTCACAAAATATACCCCAATCCCAGGACCACCCCTCTACTCCTCCCATCTCTGATGACACTTGGGCTAGGCACTGATCTGAGAGCATAGCAGAATATAGTTAGGAATCATGTCTGGGCTATCCCATTCAGTCTCCTTTTCCTGGCCAGTCCTACAGTGTTCATAGTGGCTTTATTCATAATAGCCCAGAAATTGGAAATAACCAAGATGTTCCTCAAATGAACAATCGGTAAAGAAAATGTGGTACATTTACATAATAGAATAATATTCAGCTATTTAAAAAAATGACATCATGAAATTTGCAGGCAAATAGAGGAACTAGAAAATAAAATCTTCCTGAGTGAGGTAACCCAGACCCAGAAGACAAATATAGAATGTACTCACTTACAAGTAGATATTAGCTGTTAAGTAAAGGACAATTATACTTCAATCCACACACCCAGAGACACTCTGTACAAGGAGGGTTCCAGTGGGGCCACATGGAGTGCTCTGAGAATGGGAAATAGAACAGATGCTACAGGTGCACTGGGAGAAGATGGGAATGGACACAGGAAGGATCAAGTCCAGGGCAGGAGGAGAGATGGAGGGAGAAAATTAGAGAGAGATGATTGGAATTGGGGGAGGTTTAGGGGTTATCTGTAGAACTAATGCAGTGGAAACTCTCTGCAATTGATCAGTGTCCCCCTAGAGAAGACTCCTAGTAATGAGAGGTATGGAGGTTGAACAGGTCATCTTTTTTAACCAGGCAAGGCTTCCAGTGGTGGGATTGGGACCCCTCAACCCAACCACAAAACCTTAGACATATGCCTATACTGCCTGAGAGATCTGCTGGGACAATGGAGGGTCAGAACCCAATACCAAGGGAAGGAGCCAATATTTATTTTTTCATTGTTGCTTTTTGCTTTATGAGATAGTGTTCCCCAATAAAGCCCAGGTCAGCTTCAAGCTGGAGATTCTTCTCCTCTTGCCTTAACCTCTTTCATGTTGAGTTTACAAGTGTACCATGCCAGGGCATCATTAACATTTTAGAATGTCATGGCCTCTCTATTTTATTGCATTTTGGAGAGTCTGGCTTGGTTACTCTATTCAAATTGTTATATTCCTATATGAAGCTGTCTTTTCATTGCTAATGCTGGAGTTGCAGCAAATTCATCTTGATTTCTTCATACTTACCATCCTGGGTGCTGCTGAGTCATTTGAAATGTGACTTGTGAGGCTGTGTACTTCTCCCTAGGTTTTTGTTTCCCCAAACCCTGACACTAGAACTTTGGTTCTCCTGACTATCACATGTTGCCCTTCTAGGTTGCCTGCTAAGAACATTAGGTTTTTAACTTTTTTAGCTGCTTATCTCAGAAGGTCATTTTTCTCCACAAATATGACTCGTAACTGATCTTGCACTGCTCTTCCTAGACTAATAGCATTCATCTATTGCATGGATCTCTACTATCTCGTCTATCCATATAGCCTGCTTCTCAGGTGCCCCTGCTCCTGGAAGTTTTCCCAGACTTTACATCACAGAGTTTGAGTTTTGTTCAGTCACTTATTTATCACATACCTTGTTACCCCAAAGCATAATGAACTATTTGATGGTATAACTCATGTCTTACCTATCTCTGTATTCCAAGGCTTAAATTGGGCTGGCTCATAGGCATTTAAAAGATTTTGAATAATTCTGAAACATTTCCCAATTAAATTTTCTTTCAAATTAACCATAAATTCTTTTCTGCTTACTTTTGGGGGGGTGGTATTAAAGCTAACAATGAAAAAGTAGATAAAATAATAGTAAAATTAGTAGAGTAATTCTGTCATGCTTGCTTTCTTCAGCCATATCCCAGGTTAATACTCTCTTTCAAACTGACTGAAATATATACAGGGAAAGCAAAAGTGTCTGAGTGAATGTTAGGAAATATGACAGAATAATTGAGCTTCAAAGAATTAAATAGGTGTAAATGGAAAACACTATATATGCAGTATCCAGTTATATTTTCAATTTTTACATTTAATAAACAGGCATATGCAACAAGAGGAATATACTACTTATTACATCTAGTTTTTGTTTTGTTTTGGATCATACATGCTAGGGAGGCACTCTACAGTTGAGATGCATCCCTAGTTCTTTACAAAATATTTAATGCATCTTGCCAATACTAGGTTATTTTATTTTATTTTTCTAGTTTTCTTTCCTCCAGGTAATTGGACTAAGCACTTTTCATTAAGTTTCTCATTTCATCATCATAATTCTTTGGAAAAGCAACCAAATTGTAGCTTTAGTTTTGCATATGAGGAGGCTGCAGTCTAGCATGGTGGAAGCAACTTGCTGAGAAAGCCACAGCTAGTAGAGAGCAGGGATAGAATTTTAATGTAAGTTCTTATCCACAGTCTGTGATTGTAACCACTGCAGGATTCTGCCAGGAATAGGCTTTGTGGTAAAACGACACTTACAACGACTAAATAAAAACCACAAGAAATAGAGTACACCAGGATATCTTCCTTTAATCCCTTTCCTCTACTTTGTTCAGAGGAAAGATAGTATTGATTTTCCCTGATCACGGACTCTTTTGGGAAGCTTTTGTTTCTCAATAAGCTATTTACAGTCCTACATGTAGACCTGCAGAGACAAAAATGAATGAAAGAGTGTTTTGAGAGACAATGGAAACTCCTGTGGCAAAGATGATTCACCCAAAAGGGGAACACTGGAAGGGGGCTATAAAATACACAAACACTTCCATGTGGGCCAAATTCAACTCCACAAGACAATAGCTAGGAACTGAGCCAGATAGAGCCTCCTCATCTGCAAACCACAGAAGCTCTGGTTCGAATCTCTGTTCTAAAAATGTAAAAGAAGCATAAACAAGAAGTTCAGCTACCAGATGGGGACCCTTCTAATTAGTTAAGTCTGCTCTAATTTTTGGCCACCAGTTGGCAGATGCAGCAGATGCCAAGAGAGTAAACAGAATATGTTGGCCGTTTTGAATTTTGAACCAGTATATCACAAATAGATTCAATTTAGAAATATTTTTCCCCTTTGGTTAAACTCTGTAACTTAATTTTGTCAAATGCCAAGAAGTTACAGATAGATTATGAGATGTTTCTTATAGACATTTATAGAAATGTCTTGTAAGACATTTTATATATTTTTTGTTTGTAAATTGATAACAATATATGATGTATATTACTTCAGCATGTGTAAAATACAAGAGCATTGCTCATGTAAAACTTTTATTTTATAAAGTACACTTGATATTTGTGGTTCCAAAACCTGTAAATTGTAAAAACTTCCAGGGATAAGTAGGAGAGTATAAACACATCTTAAAATAAATAGGAATGTTGAAAGATTAGGAGATATAGTAACCATCCTCTCAATCTGTAGTCCGTATCCACTGTTGGTAGTTTATGTGTTACAGGCTCAGTGAATTATGAAAGCAAAAGGTCCAAATGATTTGTTAAACATTTGGACACAAACCATAATTATTACAACAAAATATAGCAGTTATTGCATTGGAGGCAGGAAATAACAGAGCTGAATGATTAATTCTTGCTTATTTGATGGGATAAGTGTTATAATAATATTTATTTTGAATTTTCATGTATTGATAGATTCAGTGTGTGTTCATTATTAGGATGTGTGTGTGCCATGGCATGTATAAAGTTTTCAGAGGACAGCATTATGGAATTAGTGATTTACTGACAGTTTTATATATGTTTGCCCTCAAACTCAGATTTTCAGATTTTTCTTGCTGATCCACTCACCCCCTTCCCATGCCTAGCTTTTATGTAGGTACTGAGGATCTGAAATTGGGTCTCTATGCTTACGTGGCAAGCATTTTACTGACTGAGTCATCTCCTTAGACTATACAATCTTTCTAATGGTTGTAATATTAACCACATTGTTAATGAGTAGGAATATATCAACAAAATAAAACTAGAGAAAAAATTTCAAGAAGAGAGAAAGAGTAGTTTAAAGACACAAATACACATAAATAGAACTCACTGAATGGTATCTTGATTAGCAGACTCTTGGTAGGAACAAGAGGTGCATGTGTGATATAAAGAACTTGTCTGTAAACATATTTTACCCGTTTTTAAGTTAGAAAAACTCAATGTATTATGCTTCCTTTTGTCAAGGTAGAAAACACAAGAAGACTTTTGGATTTGGGGAACTGACAAGGTATACTTGACTAATACAAAACTGGTCCTAACATTGTTATCAAGATCATTAACATATATACTGTGCTAATCATGCTAGTGAGAAATGACAGTGAAACATTTCTTTATCATAAACTTTTATGCAAGATGTTGTACCAAGTGCTTGGCATATACAAAGATATCAGCCCCATCATAACCTAAAGACATAGACATTATGAAGAATCATGGGGACTGCAGGTCATAAGCTAATGATTCAAGAAGAGTGGAAGGATCTCGTACCTTAAAGTGTTTATGCAATTGGAATCAGATTTCAAGGGAGTCTGACTATTCCGTGGTTTGGAAAGTCTAGAAAACAGGTTCTAATCAGCCTCTGAACACTAAAACAGAAGTTACCATCACAGTCTTAGCAGTCACCATTAATTAGGGTACAGTTTTTAAGAGTAGATTCCTTCCTCATCTTCCTCATCTTCCTCTTCATCATCCGTCTGATCTTCCCGGGAAGTAGATCAATCCTGGTAAGTTCATGAATGAATTTCAGCAGGCAATCTGGAATTGTAGTGTGTTTAGGAGTGTATCTTAAATTGGTGCTTTGCATCAAACATAATCTATGCTAAATTATGGAGATCCGATTCAAGTTCTTATGCTTGTACAGCAAGTAATTTATGAAATTAGCTATCTACTCAGCCCAGGAAATGGTTGATTTCTTAAATTGTTGTTCTTTTCCAGTTGTATTTTGGTCCATCAATATTTCTTTACTGAATTCTTTTCATTCAGCAGAACTAAATGCCTAAATACTTTCCTTCTTCCCTTATTTAAAATGTATTCAAATGATAATTTGGGTATGAGTCATAGTTTTATATGTGCCTTTAATACTATGTTTAAGGCTTGTTGGAAATCTGTTTTAACAACTTTAGGAATTTCCCAGATAAAGCAACATGTAATGTATTGAGTTACATTCATTAGCAAAACAAAAACAAAAGCAAAAGTCAGAACAAAGAGTAATTTGCTTTGATGCTGTGAAAATGCCCTGCAGATAAACTCGTATGTTTGAATGAATTAGGATAAGAATTATGATTGCTTATACCTGAAGACATGAAGGAAGTATATGTTGTTTTCACCCTTAGTGAGTATTTGCAATTTATGTACCGTTTTAGCCTCAGAGAGTAGAGATTGCCTTTGCCATAATTACACGATCATCTGAAAAGAACTTGTGGCAAAATGAGGATCTTTTTCTTGTCAAAACTCAGCCCTGCCTTGATTAATGTTGGGTGAAGTGAGGCAAAGATGAGGAAGTGTGGTGGGAAAATTCTGAAGCCAACATGTTCAAACACATTGCTTCTGTGGTACCAGAGACACAGTCTGAACACTGTGATTCTTCAGAGGGGCTGCTTATTCCTGAGAAACCTTCGGCATTATAACTTGTGTCTTCAAGAATTTTTGATGTCCTTTACTGTTCTCTAAATTCATACAATCAATTTTTTTTCTTTCTTCCACAGAAGATTAATTGACCTTACTTTCTTTAACTCACGCTTTGGCATCTACCACAAGAAAGCTTAGAAACTGCAGTGTTCTTTGAATTTTAAGAAACAACTATTAGCTGTTTTAGCTTGGATAGAGGTAAATCCATAAATTCCTAAGTCCTTTTAAAGCCCCTTGTAAAAAAAGATATGGAAAATTCTTTGTGGTTTGTTCACTTCCCAATAACAGGGCCATTCGTGCTAGAATAAAATATTCCTGAAGTTTTTAAAAATTAAATTTACATAATTTATGAATGAGAACTTAACTCCATTAACATAATATTGAAGCATTCTTGAGTAATTGGCATTTCTTGGACAATATATTGACAAGGTTGTTCATTTGCATTGTATAGGGCTTTCAAGTAAACAGTTTGAATAGTAAGGTTTACAATGTATTAGCTGTATAACTTTGGACAAGTTACTAAACTGCTTTCATGTCTTAGTTTGACAGTATTTAAATGGGAAAGATAGAACAATCTCAAAAATAAAGCATTTTCACACTTATAGCTGAGTTAGTACATGTACTTTCCTGAAATTTATTGACAGTTGACTATTTGTTTTCTATACTTTATGACATAAAAGTTTCAGATGCTGGTCAATGAAAGCTAAAATTTCTGAAACTTTGAAATTTGTTTTATAATAATAAATGCATGTGTATGCGTGTGTGTGTGTGTAGATGTGTGTGGTAATGTATTTAGATGTGTATACATGCCACAGCATGAGCATGGAGATCAGAAAAAAACTTTTAAGAGTTAGTACTCTCCTTCCACAGTGGATTCTCTAGGCTGAACTCGGTCAGGCTTGCATGGCTAACACTTTTACACCCTAATCCATCTTGCCAACCCAAATTTCAAAAATATTTTATAATTCTATGTTTTATTTTAATATTTTATAATCATGTGAACATTAATTAAAAGAAAAAGATATAATAATAAATGAGTCTTCGTGTTTTCATTTTGCTTTTAAAATCATGAGCAATAATTTGCTAGGGTTTTTTCCAAGACATTTCTCCAAGCAATTATAATACACAAATATATTTATATACTAAACTACTGATTTTATATATTTTGAAACTACTATTAAAATAACTCAAATGCATTCAGATGGAATAGTATTTTCAGTTTATATATACACATCCACCTTTAACTTATTTTGATAACTTATTTTAAATTATGTGCTGTCCTAGTGTGCTTTCTATTGCTGACAAAATATTATGGCATTATGACCAAAAGCAACTTGGGGAGAAAAAGTTTATTTGGCTTATAAGTTATGATCACAGACTATCATGAAGGGAAGTCAAAGCAGAAACCTGGAGGCACACTGCTGGCTAACTAGCAACCTCTAAGTTACTCAGCTTTTATTTTTACACAATGCAGGGCCACCTGCCCAAGAACAGCATCTTCCCCAGGGTGCTGGGTCTCACACATCAATTATTAGTCAAGAAAATGCCCCCATAGGCTTTCTTATAGGCAATCTGTTGGAGGCATTTTCTTGATTGAAGCTCTCTCTTTCTGGATGACTCTAGCATATGTCATGTTATCTCTGTGTAGGTATGTGTACATATGAGGGCAGGTGCCTGTAGAATCCAGATGAGGGCATTGGATTTACTGTTATATGAAGTTGTACGCCACCTGAAGTGAGTGCTGGAAATTGAACTCAGGTCCTTTACAAGGCCCATGTATGCTCTTAACCATTTTTCAAGTTCTGTGTCTTTTACTTTTAACTGGGATATTAAGTTTATCTTGTGAGTATTATTAAACTTCCCTCTAAGTGCTTGCTACTTCAAGCAGTACAACAATAATACACTGTACATCAATCAAAAATCAAAACTGGCCCTTTATGGGCAGATCTAGGCTGTAGGTTCATCATTTCTCGGCCTCTGGGCTAACATCAAATGTAATATTTGGTTTTATCAGTTTAATATCTAATGTCCTTTATCTGAGGAAAATATATTAAATTAACCTTTAGAGATAAGAGTACGAATGGGTGCCTGCTCTATAACAGCAAGCATTGGCTTGGTATTATAATACTTTAAGAAACCGCATTAAAAACAAAAAAACAGAAATAAAATAGAGGCAAAGCATAATATTTAAAATCCATACCATTATAAAAGTAAAATAAATCTCAGGAGTCAACACTGTACAATCAAAATTAGTTAAATTAGTCGCTGTGGCTTGGGTTTTTCCAAAAAAAAATATATTAGGTTAATAATTTCTGGTTCAGTTTTTAATTTCAGGAAGTCACTTTGACAGTGTAGAGCCTCAGCATTTCCAGATACGTTGTTCTCTTTGACTTACTCCTTCCTCTCTCCTTAAATGGCCCTTGGTTGGCATTCTAAATTTATAACATACTCTTTGTCATCTTAGGTCCTTTTTGTTTTCCCTGAGATATATCATTAAGCACTTAGGGCCTAATAGTAAAATTTCTGGTCCAAAAATCAGGATCATATTAGTTGTTGAATTATGTGTAATTATTTCATGTATTTTAAATACCCAGAGTGCCTTTCTCTTGCCTCTCTAATAGATTGAAATGGAACAAAAATGATGTGGGGAGGGAACAAAAGTAAGAAAATGCATTTTTAAGTTATAGAAACGTATTGCAAATCTTTAGAGACTGATATTCAACATGGATCCTGGTGGAAAACAGAAACTATATTAGGCTGAGATCTTAAATAAAATTGATTTAAAGTTCATTTAAAGAAGAGTAGGTGAGTTTAGCAGAACCGTCAAAGGTTGCAGAGTTTCCTATAGAGTACAATAGTGACATAAATATGACAAAACGGAGAAAATCTGATTTTCCTGGGACTCCGTGGGTCTAACTTCAAGAATCAGGCTGCCTCACAGGGGCTACAGCTGTTAAGGGACACAGCTATACTAAATCTTTGCTGTCAGAAGTAGAGCTGAAATAGGAATCAGTATTCCTTAGCCACTGGGTGTTTTCACACTATGTGGTGGTGCTTCCAGTTGGGTGAAACTGTCTGGCTTCCAATTTTGAACCATTTTACTAGTTATATTTATTGTTTCTCAAAGAACTGACAAAAGCAACTTAAAGAAAGTGAGGGTTTTTTTGGATCAAGGTGTCAGGGCACAGTCCACCATGGTGGGGGAGGCATTGTCTCTGGAATGTCAGGTATCCACTTATATTCAATCAATAGTCAGTGAGGAGGGAGACTGAGAGAAGGAGAAGGAAGGTAGAGATCAGAGGTAAATGGAGAAGAAATGCTTCTGTTCTATTCCTTTTCTCCCTTGGATTCAGTCTGGACCCCAGCCCACGGAATGGTGTCACTCACATTCAGAGTAGGTCTTCCTAACTTGGTTAAACCTTATGACAACACCTCACAGCCACAACTGGTGATTTGTGAGGTGGAAGGTTCTAAATCTTGTAACTTTAACTAGAAGGAATGATCATAGCACACAGATTTGCTGAAGTAGTTCTTGAGGTCAGAGCAGGAATACGGAAGTTGTAAGAAAACAGGAATATACATATACAACAGAAAATCACTCGACTACAATAGCCTGGATTCAATTGTCTTAAAACAAGTTTCTGTATATTCTCTTTGAGAATTATTACATATTTTTCCTAGAAATAATATGCCACCTAATGATAAAAATATGATACTTAAACACACACACACGTATATATTCCCCTGCCTGCCCAAGACAGGGTTTCTCTGTTGTAACTCTGGCTGTCATGGAACTCACTCTGTAAGCCAGGCTGGTCTTAAATTCACAGAGATCCATCTGCCTCTGCCTCCCTAGTGCTGGGATTAAAGGTGTGTGCCATCACATGTTATTTAGAAATATTTATTGCATACTGGAGCTTAAATGATTAAAGAATATTAGGGAAAACTCCCACATGAAAGTAATAAGATAAATATCAAAGTCATCATGAGATTGAACAACATTTATATATTTTAAGCACCTATGGAGTTGGATAAATGTTTCAGCATTATCAACAATAAGACTTTTAAAAAGTAGTGAAAGTTTTTATGTTCTTGGCACAAAAATATCCCAGAGATATATTTTTATGAGAATGGATAGGATATTAAGACCCTAAGTGTTAAATTTGGATAGAGACGGATTAGAGTTTTCAATGCCTTTGGATAGCTCAGAAATCCTACTGATAATTTTTTGTGACTTTACTCTCATTGCATCTTGCTGAGTTGACCAGTGACTTTCCCTTCCCTCTGTAAAACAGACCAACTGTAGGCAACAGCAGCTGGCCACTCTGCTTCCTCCACTTGTATGATTTATACTAAGAGTTGGTTGTTATAGTTTAAAATCCTGATTTAGCCTATTTCGCTAATTAATGTTATTATTATTCAAATTCAGTTAACTAATAGCTATAAAGGTGACATGTATTTTAAAATGAAATCTGGAGTTGTTGAATAGTATGAGCGAAGAATAAATAAATTTAAAAAATGAATTCTAAGCTGAATTTAGTATTAAGGAATTATATAAGTTACTGAGAAAATTATTACTATGGTAAATACCATAGAAATTTTGAAAGTTTAAAAATGTATATATTTGGGACTGTATTGTACATTTTAAACATTGTTCTATCTTAAGAAAATAAAGATAGATCATATATATTATGAATTATGGGTGTGGTTTATACAAAAGAATAGGAGGCTGAACTATGATTGATGGGTCCATATTCAAGAAAAAGCCTATGATTTTTACCTAAAGTTTACATATGAAGCATTTGACTGAATTTCAGTATACATAAAAATGCAATACATGAGCATCATATAAAAATTTGTAGTTATAAGGTTTTGGATTAATTAACTCATTAGAAATTCTGAATGAATTAGATCAGTGGGCTTTATCTAATTTCATCTATGAAGATAAGTTACACTTCCTGAAGAAAGAACATCTTTACCAGGGCCCTTGTTAGATATTCTATTACTAGTCTTATTTACTTTAGGAAGCAAACTCGTCCTAAGTGGGTAAATCAATTACATTGAGCAAACAGCTATTGAATTTCCATTGCCTTCAGGATAAAAGATACATTACAGATCATGACATGGCAGTGTATTTATGATCTAGTTTGTACATGTTTTTTCAGCTTTGGCACCATCCCACCAAGTTTCTCCTCATTCTACTTAGCTTTGTAGAGTAACAAGGTTATTTGCTTCTGAATTTTAAACCTGTAATTACATGCCAATATTCACTGTTCATGCATTGATTTCCAGGAGTCTAATATGCTTATCCTGACACGACAGGATGCTGATTATTCAGTAAGAATTGTTCTATTAGAAAAACAACCCTTTCCTCATTTGTACTAACACTTTCATTGTAAAAGCAGAAAAAGATTGATGTAGGCACATCTTTATGAATGGGTGTATTATTGATTTCAGGCATCTATGAGGGGACATGGGCACATCCTTTGTGGATAAAAAAGAGCCTTGGCCCTATGGGATGTTATTAAATGTGAAAATCTAGTAAAAATGTTTGGAAAACATTTAAGGTTTAATAAATATATCTTGGTTTCTTAATTATTTAAAAATAATAGTTGTGCAACAACAGGGAGATTAAAAAAATAATGGAGAAAGTCCAAAATTTTACCATATGTAACTCTATGTGGTGTTATTATGTGGGACTGTCCTGGAGCTGACGTGAGATAGAAGGCACGTCTAGAACCCCAGAACTCTCATTCTGAGAGCAACAGGTGTTCGGCTCCTCCCCTCTGCAGCTCTGACAAGCCACAAGATATGCTGCCTGCTCATAGCAAGATGCTGCCATTTCAAAGGTATGCGACTGGGCAGAATTGTTTAACTGGAGCTGCAGCACTTCTTCCTATATAAATATGTAAGTTCTTTCTCTCTGGTCCCCAGAAAATACCTGGGTCCTGGCTGCAACCCCCAATACGCAAATGGAGCTGCCTGTCCTAAGCCAATGGGTTTCCCCTGACATTCCTGGATACCGAAACTCTGGAAACCTGGATACCGGTTATATATATATATAACCCAGTTCCCCCAATAAAGTTGAGTCACCGTCTTGGTCTCCAGAGAGTTCCGTACATTCTCTCCGGCTCACAGTTGCTCCTATTGAGGATCAATGGATCCACTTTAGACATGCAGTCACATGGCTTCCAACCTAGGCGCACCATAGCGAAGGTGAAGCTACAACTCAGGGTGAGAAAACACCATGGGATTTTGAAAACCTCAGTATTAGATTGCAGGCAGTATTGTAGTCTGTACTTTTGAATGTTTCAATAGCTAAAATGTGTTCATTTTGATAGTTAGTAATGAAACTTTTAAACCCAAACCATGACTTTGCTCAGGGTTCCTAACTCTCTTTATGGCACTTTCATGAACTATCAATCTTAAGCATTCATCGGTCTTTAGAACCCATTATTTCCTTATTATTCAGAGCCTATGGTAGCTATTTATTTATTTATGTATCTTTCTGATCAAACAGAAAACTCTTGAAAGAGAGGGACTGTTTCATACTTTGTCTCTAAGATTAACAAGTGTTCTACTGCCACCCAATACATCTTTGGAGTTTAATCAACACAGTATCAACAGGGTTAACTTCAGCAAAGTTAGCAGTATTCTCCAATGCCTTGTGGAAGGAAAGAGAAGGACACTCTGTGTATGATGGCTTATCTGAGTCACAGCATCACTCTGGGAGAGAGACCTCATGTTCTCATTTTAGCTCAAGACAGTGATAAATTATGTTCAGCATTGTTAGGCTGTTAATATTATACACAAAGGCAATATTTCCCTGAATATTATTGAGAACATCTTACATATTTGATGTCACATATTTTTAACCAAAGCCTGAGGGAAAGGTCATTTTTTTATTTTAAATTATAAGTACAAAATTTAATCTTTTTTCACATTAGCTACCATTAATTTCTCCCATCCTCAAGTGAAGTGTACTTATTTTCTTCCCTCGAAGGATTCTGATATTATAAGTGGTCTTTTAATTCTTGTATTGAAATTTAAGTGAATTTCTTAAAAGTCTGCTAAATTTGTGAAAGACAGACTAAAACCCTTCATTTTTAATTTTCAGATTAAAGAAGTAGTTTCTCATTTTCCAGTGTTTCAGTTGAAATTAATAATTGCTAAATTAGCACCTTTGCACCCAATTCTCTGCTGGATGATAACATATACATAAATAAGATTGCTTTAACAAGGCAGATTTGAGGATCAAATTTGTAACAAATTAGAGTTGAGACATAGGAGTTCAGGATCTAAGAAGCAAAGGATGCTGGGAGAATCCTCAGGATAGAAAATGCTAACATTATTGAAAGCATGGACACTACAGGATGCAATGGCTAATGTTTTGCAAAATTGACTAGACCAACGGAGGCCCAAAGATTTGGTTGAACATTGTTTTTGGTATGCCTGTGTATACCAAGAAGAGATTAGCTTATGACCTGGTAAACTGAAAAAAGCAAGTTGCTCTTCCCAGTGTTGGTGGGCATAATCCAATCTATAGAGGACCTAGACAGGGTGTAAGGGGAGAAGAAGCTTACAAGAACTCTGCTGACAACTTCAGCTGGTCATTGATCTCTTGCCCTTAGAAATTCTGGATCTTGGGCCTTCGGCTCAGGGCTGTAATCCATACTGCTGGTTTCCAGGTTTTAAAATGATTACATTAGCTTTTATGGATTGTACCTTGTAGTCTGGTGTTCTTGGGATCACTCAGCCTCTGTGAGTCAGATATTGCAAAATTTATTGTATTTCATAATAATTTTCTTCCAAGAGGTGGATATCATAACGTGTGTATGTGTTGTGTGTGATAGAATAGATAGATTGAATAGAAATCATTAACACTTTGGTTTTCTGAGAAATGGACTCCAGCCTTAGAGCCAAGTCTGAACAAAATCATAAAGGAAGTAATTTTCAGTCACATTAACTTTTCAGTCACATTTACTAATGGTACTTCTTTAATTCTTAAATCAGTCCTGTGATATTTTTTTCCATTATTGATTTCCATTTCATACAAAAAGTCAGGAGAATTAAGAAACTATTCTGCATGTGTATGTGTACATAGTGTGTATGCACATATGTATGACTATATGTCTGTGAACCCATACACATCTGTGTCCATACACACATATATAGGCCAGATATTGGTCTCAGGTGTCATACTCAATCACTACCTACTCTATTGACTGGGGCAGTCTCTCCTGAACCCAAAGCATTCTGATTCTGGCTATTATAGCCTGACACCTTGCCCAGGGAATTCCCTGTCCTCCCCAGATAATACAAGCAGGCAGACACAGCACGCAGTTTTCATATAGATGCCAGGATCTAAATCCCCATCCTCAAAGTTGTGCATCAAGGTCTTGATCCACTAAGGCACTCAACACTAACTATTTTAAGATTGTCTTGTGTGGATTAATCCACAGAACCACTATTTCCTGAGAATTTTGAAAAGCACTTTTGTTTATGATCACAACCCTCATCCTCTGTTTTCTTCACCTCTTGTGTAACATTTTATATGCTTCTTAGCTCCATTCAGTTATTTTTATTCTGTTCTGGATTCTGATATTCATTCTCTACAATTTTATTCATATATTTTCCAGTTATGATTTCATTATTAGCTTTATTTTTAAAATAAAAATCTCATCTTCATTTATTTAACTCTTTTCTCCTCTAACCCTTTCCCTACCTCATTTTCTCCTTCCCACACATAAATTCAGTTACCCAAATTTTATCTAAAGACAGAGAAAGAAGAGAGATTTGGGGGTGAAATGTACAAGGTGAAAGAAACATGAGTTCTGCAAACCAGTTTTACCCACCAGGAAATAGGCAGACAATGAGGAGTCAATAAAATGATCTGTGCAGAGCAACCAACAATTATATAGAACAGCCACAGAAATAGGTAGTGTTTTTCTGACACTGAGATTAAAACGTGTGTTTTGAAAGGATGTCATTAACAGGGTCAAATGCTATTCTGATGTCAAGCAAGTTGAAATCAGAGGAGATAGTTACCCTTGAAGAAATTAATGGAGATCACCCAATACTTCAGGAAGAATGATTTCAGTGGAACTGAAACTTTTTATGAATGAGTTAAAACGGAAAAAGAAAGTGAACACACAGAATGTGAGTTGGAGATGACTATTTTAAGAAGATGAAAAGGTTGCCCTAGATGTTTGTGCATGGGGCTCCCTTCCCATTTGCTAGGTGATGTCCCTATTGAGTTTAATATACTAAAATACAAGAGTCAGTGTGAAATGGGTAGGTTAACAACTAGGAAGTTTCAAGATAATTAAATATGATCCAGGTACAACAGGTAAGACTAGATAGAACTTAGTGCATTTATTACCCAGGTTTTGCTATAATGAGAAAGAGAAGTCATTCTTCTTTTTAAGTCAGAATGAATTAGAAAAACAAAGGAATGAAGAGGAAGCAAAGAAGGTGTGTTTGAGGAAGGTATATTTGCTGAAAGTCTGTTTGTAGGTTGGATACAGGAGCCCTACGCAGTAGGCCTTTCAAAGCAGGTATCTTTCAAGCCCTAAGCATTTGAAGTTTATAAACTACATTTTATGGTATTTTTGTTATAGTAGCCAGAACAGACTAAGACAAAAATCACTATTGTAACCAATTAAATTGTAGAAATTTACCATAGTAGTCTTTTCATAGTGTTTTTAGTTTAGAGTTCAATAACATTGCTTATTTCCAATCAATGAGACTGTTAAATACAAACCAGATTCAAGAAAGAGTACAAAAGTTTTTTGGTTTTTTTATTGTACTTGCCTCCACTTGTTTTGTTTTTAAGGTTGTGTTGGACACTTGGATTATTGCGTAGCTCTTATTGCTCTTGCTCTTGGCTCCCACAGTAGTTTTGTTCAGTGACACAGCAGGTGCTGCATGAGGATTGAAGCTGCCACCCCTGATAAAGATGTCTCAGGAGAGTGAAAGCTTACAAACATCCTGTGTCATGAAATCTCCTTGGCTGTGAGCGAAGATATGTGGAAGTAAACGAAAACTGACAGCATCCTGATTCTGTGAGAGATTTGGGAGATTGTTTGATGCTCTTCACATCCTCCTTTAATCATTTGGATTTAACTTTGTTTTCTCTCTGCCTAGTACACTGTTGTCATCATGATAATGCTACTATCTGTCATAGACCATTTTAATTGGTTTACAGAGGTCTCATTCCATTCTCATGACACTGCTGTAAGGATGCCTTTACAATTGCTCTGGGTTTACAGATTTAAAAATCTGAGATTCATAGAGTATCATTATCTTGCACAAAGTTTCATAGTTAAAGTCAGGGCTGTGGGTAAGCCATAAACAATATAGTTCTACATCTGGGCTCTTACAGGTTCCATGTATGTGGTAAATTGATGAATGAAGCCTTCTTGCCTTTGTCCATTTGATGTGATCTAGTATTCCCATTTTGCCACTGACGTCCAAAATCCTATGCAACATGGATCTAGGTTGTATCATGAGAGACAGAGCTGGCATTTCACATAGGTTATTTTTGACTCCTTTCTTGTTCTCTTTCCAATCTGTACTAAGAACCTCTGTTCCTAATTCATGCCTGGTGATTCCTCTTGCTCCGAGTTTTGTTTTTTCCTATACCTCCAGCTAAGTAGTGATCTAATACTTACTGTGTGGGCTTCAGAGTTTATTTGATTTGGAACAACCTAAAGAGCCTGCTGGCAGGGTCCAAATATAAGATTATGAATAGGGGACAAGGGCACATATTTTAGGCCTGAAGGCATCTTCTAGCCTATGGCAAAACACTGCAAATTATTGGCAACTCTTGGCAGAACTACACTCAATTGTCTAATTCTAAATGTTATATGATATGTAAATTAACATAAAGGGAGGGTAGATTCATGGCAGTGAGGTTTAATATTCCTAATGCATTATACCATATTAGAAACCACCATAGTTTGAAAAGTAAATTGATTTTATGAGAGTCTTGGCTTGACATCGATGTGCAGGACCATTGTTTTGCACAAAGCAGACACCTTGCCTTGCACAGAAAACACTGCAGCGGCTGACACCATCCTTGTTTCCCTACAGCATCCTGTGATGTGAGTGGCCAGTCCGTCTTACTGAATTGATTTGACTGAGGGAGAAACCACAGCATGGTGTGGTTTAAATGAGTCATTCAGTCGAATGAAAGTGGTCTGTGTTAGAGCCAGAGTTAGGATTTGGATCTTCCATCTTGAATGCCATGCTTTGTATTAAAGCCCATGGTGTTCCAATATATCATTTGGCTCATTTAAACCACATGGATAATTCATTTTTCAACACCCTGGTTATATGTCATCTTAGCTGTCACTTCCATTAGCTGCCTACACACCTGCAGATAGCTTACGCCAGGGGCCTTTCCTGGCTGCTCTGTTACCAGGAGCATTGCTCATTAGGCTTTACAAAAGTGACAAATAAAATAGCATCCACCACAACAGCCCTTCTTTGTTCTGCGTACTATATTTTACTTCTGGCTTCTGCTACTGTGGCATTCAGTACCACTTCAATTAAACCATGCCTGCCTAGTGATCTTGGTTTGCTTCGACTTTCAAAGCCTTTTCTGTAGCACAGTAGGGCCTATGTATTTGTGTTTATTGGTGGTACCTTGGAGATATTGGAGAAGTTACCATGCTTTTAGTGAGGTAACAAGGAGGTAGTCTGCTCTGAAACCCAAAGTATGATTCCAACTTTCTCAAGACAGATTATCTATTTATAACTTATGTTCACCACCATCACATTCTTAGGCAAAATGAAATAAGTAAGCACATTCCCAGGGCCTTTTTCCATATGGTTCCTGTTTAGTATATACCAATGGGAGGTATTCTCATGAGACTTGGAAGGAAGCAGGAAGGAGAAATAAAACACAGGAAAGATTGATCTTGGGTTCAAAATTTTCAGTATTCAACAAGTATTTATTAAGATCTATATGTGACAGCATTGTTCCATAATCTAGGGATATAAGCCCTGAACTTATGCGTTTATATTCTTTGAGTGGATAAATATGAATACAACTAAGAAAATGAGAAGAAATATGGGAAAATATTTTTTTAGGATTATTCTAAAATCCTAGAAGATATGTTGCATCCTACTTTCTTTCCATGAAGGAAAACTCTTTCCATGAAATGTTAATTCTCTAAAACTTTGTGGAGTTTTTTATAGTTTTAAATTAGAATATAATTGCACAATTTTCCCATTTTCTTTTTCTCTCTCTAGTTCCTTCTATGTACAACCTGATTTTTCTCTCTCAAATTCCTGGCCTACTTTTAAATGTTGTTATGTATGTCTCATTACTACTATGATTTTTATCAGGCTTTCAATAGTCCAATAGTCAAAGTTCAATCCTCTATTTCTCTGTATTTATGCATGAAAGTCAGAGAGTCCTTGTGGTCAGAGTACAATCTCAGATGTCAGTTCTTGCTTTTCCATATTGTGTGAGACAAGATATTTTTATTTTCTTTCCTGCTGCATACTCCATGCTACCTGTCCCAACGCTTCTGTGTATTCTCTTGTCTCCATTTCATATCTCACTGTAAGATCTCTGAGATTACAACTAACTCTGAGATAATACTCCAGGTCTAAGAGAGTTCTGAAGCTTTGAACTCATGTTTGAGTGGCAGTGCTTTAGCCACTGAAACATCTCCCTGGGCCAACATCTCCTTCCTTCTCCTCTCCTCCCCTCCCTTCCCCCTTTTGTCCCCTGACATCTCCTTTCCTCTCTTTCCTCTTCCTCCTCTCTTTCCCTCCCTCACTCCCCTCTGCCTACCAAATGGGATTGCTGAATAGCAGCTTTTGTGATCTGGATCTCTTGAAACTCTTGAAAAAATAGGACATGAACTTTCCAGGGAGACACTACTCGGTGTCTAGGTTACCACTAGAATGGTATCACATTCAATAGAATACTTAATCCATTTTATACGGATTAATTAGTATGCTCTCTCCTGACTGGACTTATGCTGTACTCAATATGACTCCACAGGAATGTGGGAAAATATATGTATACTTGAATATATCAAGAGGTTATTCTGGATTCCACTGAATATAAGGATTTTCTTACACCCTGAGTGGCTTCTCCATTTTCCTTAGGAAGAAGTGAGTAAGCAGGAATTCTTCCTCCTCTATTTGAAGATTGACTGTGATTTATGAAGAAGTGTTCAGAGATTTCTTAGGACATCAAAGTGTAATTGGTCTTCTTCAGTGTAGACTGTTGTGCTTTTATTCATCAAAAAAAAAATTCTAGCTGCACAGCCTTCTGCATCTATTTAATTGTTCTTTATATCTTTGAAGGAATGTTCTCTGTTACAACATTCATTTCAAAAGGGATAGACAATTAAGAAATACAGAACCCTTGACCTAAAGAGGCTGTTTCTAGTTCTTTTTAATCTATGAAATTATTTTTAATGCTTTTTATTTATTCTATGGGAATATCATGTATATATCCAATATATTTTATCATGTCTACCCTCATATATATATGTACGAATATGTATGTATATATAAGAATATAAGCTTATGTGTGTTGAAATAGTATATCTATTCTTTACAGTTCAGCTTAAAAAGAATTGAGGGGTGGAGGATTGGTTCTAGACTATGCTCTGTGTTTGATGACTCTGATGCCCTAGATACTTATCTTAGAATATGCGTGAGTCACTTTATTTCATCTGAGAACAGAAGGAATTATATAAGAACATCATTTGTTGGGGGGGTGTAAGAATCTATATTACAGTCCTCCTCCTCCTTCTTTTCTTTCCTTCTTTTTCCTGATTCTTCTCCTCCTCCATCTCCTCTTTCTCTACACTTTCCCTCCTCCTCCTCCACCTGTTCCTCCATCTTCTTGCTCTCTCTGTGATATTAACTTGACCTTGTACCTCATAAAGTTTTCTTAGATATCTTAAAATTTGAGAATTCCATACATGCATGCACTGAAATATGATCCTATCTATTCCATATTTTGTCCCTTCAATTTCCCCAACATCCTCTTCAAGATGTGTTCTCTTCAAAATTTATGTCTATGTTTAGATATCAAACTAAACACATTAAGTGCTGTCCATATGTGCATGAAGAAGGACCCAATCAGAGGAAATATACACGCAATCACAGGAAATCTACCAGTAGCCATATCCTTGTCTTCACTAATAGAAGACCTTAGTATGTAGTTATGGTGGGTAACCAAAGACAATGACAAAAAACTGTGTTGCTTTCCCTATCTCTGGTCACTTCCTCAGGCTCTGGGGGAACGCCACAGTCCGCAGCCATCCTGCAGACACCCTGTCATCCCATAGGCACCCGGATAACTTTGAGGCACCTGGAATTCACACAGGCACCCTGACATCCCATAGGCACCCAGCCAAACCACAGGTAGCATGGCACCTAAGAGGTGCCCAGCCAACCTGCAGAAACCATGGATTCCCCCAGGCAACTTGTTTTTAGACACCATGACATCCCACAGGCATCTGGACATCATTCAAGGACCTGGTCATCCTGCTTCTAGGAATCTGGGCATCTTATAAGCACTGAGATATCATGTAAACACCCAGACATCCTGTAGGCACCCATCCTGTCTGCAGGGTGTTCAGGTCCTTGTCTGATGGCTGAGGGACTCTATGATGTCCTGGTGGCTGCATGAACTCCAGATCCCTTCATGATGGCCAGGTGCCTGTAGGGTGACTGGGTACCTGGGTAATGTCCAGATACCTGCTCAATGTTCAAATACCTGTGGGATTACGTGGTACCTGTGCAAAAAGTGGGTGCCTATGACATGTCCAGATGTCTGCATAATGTCCAGGTGCCTGTGGGGTGTCAGGGTGTTGGGATATTTGTGGGATGCCGTAGTGCCTGTAGGATGCTCAGGAGCCTGCAGGATGCCTGGGTGTCTGCAGGATGTCCAGTACCTATGCAATGTCCAGGTGCCTGCTTGAATTCCAAATGCCTTCATGATGGACAGGTACCTAATGGATGCCTGGGTGCCTGAGAGATGGCCAGATACCTACTGCATGGCTGGGTGTCTAGGTAATGTCTGGATATCTGTGCAATGTCCCAATGCCTGTGGGATGAATGGGTCCATATAATTCTTTATCTTTCACGGAATTCTCCCTCCTGCTTTCATTTACCATTTGTTCTACTATTCCTACAATTATTATTTTTAAAGTTGGCCTGTAAGATAGCATGTATCCATATTGCTTTTAACACTCCCTTCCTTTGGGTTAGCTCTTCCCTTCTACTACTCGATTTTTTTCTATACATCTATGCTCCTACTGGTGTACCTATCTCTGGCCACAGCATTCTATCTCCTTGCTTCAATTTTACTGATAATTTACTTTTTTTTCCTCCAAAAGGCTCTTTATAGTTTCCTGGCTTCCATTTATGCTGCAAGTTGAACACCCAAAACAAAAGATCTACATTGATTCCATTTTCTGGTTATTGTGAATGAATCTAAATGAAGTATGTGTGGTAGTGTATGAAGACTGTTGGATATATATGCCTAGGAATGATGGGCTGGGCCATAAGACATATATATAGCTTTTCTGAGAAACTTCTATCTGATTTTCAAAACAAGTTTACACTCCCACTGACAGTATGCGAGAATTCCTTTCTTTTTCTTTTTCTTTTTCTTTTTCTTTTTCTTTTTCTTTTTCTTTTTCTTTTTCTTTTTCTTTTTCTTTTTCTTTTTCTTCTTTTTCTTTTTCCTTTTCTTTGCCATATCTAGACTGACAATTATTGCTACTTAAATTATAGATGATGGCCATTCTGACTGAGGTGAAACAGAGTCTTTATTTTAATTTGAATTTTACTGATATTTAAGGATGTTGGACACTGTTTAAAGTATTTCCTAGTCATTTGCATTCTTTCCTTTTTCCTTTCAGTAGGACATCAATTGTTAAATATTGTCTTCAAAAGTATACACTGAGTTCTGTACAACACAGAGAGAATAATAGCACCAGCATGTATGGTCTACCAGATTTGAGAATTCACATTCAATTGCTGTGATAAATCCCCCTCATATCTTGCTATATACTCTAGTGATTCCTTCTTCTCTAGAGAAACCCTATAAATACAGATATTAAATAAATTGTTCATCAAATAAAAGGACATTCATTGTTGGAATGAGCTATTTACAGTGTAGTAGTTTTGTTAAAACTACATGTATTTTCTTTTTAAAAAAATAAAGACTTGTTTGCACAAATTAAATTATTGGGACTTTAGTTTTGAAGAAAAACTAACAGAAAAATATAATAAAAATAAAATATAAGGAAAATAAAGGGGTAATCACACACACACACACACACACACACACATACACCCATACACACACACACACATACACACAGTTCACCAGATCCACCCTTCATGTAAGTCTTTTTTGACTTTATCTTTGTAAACCACTTGCTTATACCTAGATTACTCAAAAATGGATCTCTTATTTCTTATATATAAAAATTTTAAGCACCATTTTTTTCCTGAAACAGAGAAGTTTTACTCTGAGTCCCAGACTGGCCAAAACTTGAAAAATTTCTGCCTTAGCTTCCCAACTATTAGGATTCCAGATGTGTACAATGAACCCAGACTTAAAGTGAACACTCTTGAGCTGTGTTGTTGAAGCTAGTGTATAGGGGAATAGAAAGAATATTTTAGAACACTAATTTATGTTTTTCTGTTCTTCAAAGAGTAAGCTAAATTCTACAATCCATGCTAGAATGTCAGCTTAACAAGAATGGGATCCTGGGATGGTTACCACATCTCACTTTGGCATATTCGGGATGTTCATCTTGCCTGCAGGGTTAAAGATTATTTAGTATCATATTTTTCAGTCATTAAAGAAAGGAGTACAAGGCAAGTTACAGTTCAATAAAGAAGTCTCCTCTAACATTTACACTTACCTCTGTTTTCCAAGAATTTATTTTCATGACAGCCTACTACATAGGAAAAACAAGCAAAAATATCAACAAATTACAAGTTTCAAGGCTCTCTAATTGAAAAAGAGGAAAATAAATAATGGTGAGACTTAGCTAACTTGTATATAGTAAAATGTGTTTAATACACACACACACACACACACACACACACACACGGTTATAGAGCAAATCACCTGTTGATAAAGCCCAGTGGAAGTAATGTGCTAAGCAAACATTGGTACTTATTTTGATGTTCAGTATTCAAATAAGTAGATTAAAAAGTTAAGAAAACATAACACTAAAGATTATCTATCCATATTTCTTAGGGAGAAGATCAGGATTCCATATAATATGATTATTGTGAGTACTAACAACTTTTGTTATTGTACTATAGAAGAAGTTATACAAATCTATCCATATTAAAGATTACTCTATGATAATGGATATAAATCTTCTAAAGAGGAAGAAATCTTCTAAACAGGGTATTTTGAGAAAAAAAGCATGTTTGGAACTGCTATTTGCTAAACACCATTCAGTTGTGTCTTCATAAAATAATAAGATATTTTTTTCATACATACATACATAAATGCTTATAAATAGAATTTCAAAAATCATTTGAAATCCCTCTCAGTTGTTTCAATATACTTTAAGTCAGCGTAATAAAAAAGAAAAATGTCAAACACATATTAATTTGGGAGATTTTTCATTAGTATGTGAGAAGATGGAATTTTACAAGGGTAAGTAAATCTAACACTTTTCAATATCTGTAGGTGGAAATTAAAATGGCCCAAATGTACTTCTTACATTTTTATATATTTTATTTTACATTTTACTTCTTACTTTTTATAGCCCTGCCAGACCTTTTACGTTAAATATCAAGTCAAATTATTTTGATTATTAGAAGATTCCTTTTATTTTGAATTTTATTGTAGGTAACATTATGACATGACTAGTGTGTCAGTAATATACTAAAGTAAAATACAACTATTTTGCATATATTTTGTTTTATTTTCTTTTGACGTATTTTATATATCTTATAATATGTCAATACAATCACATAATTATATGATTGTTCGTCTATAGAACATCAACTAACCAACAAACATATAAAGTGTGGATTAAGATTATTTTAGGATATGGAAGATAATAAAAAATGTTTGAATAGCAATGATTTCCATCAGGCTGTATTTGTTTTATATATGTGAGAATCGTTTTCTTAATATAGAAGGAAAAATATGGTCTAATAATATTTAACATATGGTTTGACACTGAAAAACACACATTTTTTAGTTTTCAGAAGTTCCAAGGTATTTCATCTCTGGGTTAGAAGCAAGGATGTTAATGCTTTCAGAGAGCTTCTATATGCTGAATCATGAGTGCAACTACTTTCCTGGATCAGCTATCTCAGACTTTGCAAACTCCAGCACATCACTGACTGATGCTGCAGTCAGTAATTCGCTAGCAGCCACCATCCATCTTTTTTGTGCAGACTCCCATCTACTTACTAGTTTGCATAACTATTGAGAATCAACATTCTGAGTGTCTGGAAGGAAGGCTAGTTAGCAAGTTCATGTAAAGACATACTTATGCTTAATTTTTGTCACTTGGCAGGAGTGATAGTAAATTGCTTTGTTAATTATGCAATTATATTCATCAAGGATTTGCTGACTTTGCAATTAGGAAAATGCAACCAATGGGATCTACTTTAGTTCAGAAGTATGCACGCATGTATGTGTGTGTGTGTATGTGTGCTTACCAACTGAAAATTCAATGGTATTTTGCTATGTCTATAGATATACAATGCATTATTTGTTAAACTTTTCACGTATTTTTTCTTCTGCCACCTGGATATGTAAAAGCTTCCAATTACATTTCCACATTAATATTTAGTTTAAGGCTTGCTAGTGTATTTTTGTCTCATGACAGATCTTTATTTTTCAATTCTAGTTGACTTAAAATGAAAAATCACACATAGTAGAATTTGGAACCATTCTCATGTATGCACTCCAATATCTTCCACCTTGTAAACAAATTCTACTTCACCTTGGGTGGCAATAAACTCACCTATATAAAGCCGAAATTGTTCGAGATTCAGCATAGGGGTCCTAAGTAGCAATAAAATTTTAATTTAATTTTTTTGTGTGTACATGTATATGAATATAGAATGTGCCACAATGTATGAGTATACAAGTCCGCATGACTGTACACATGGAATTCAAAGGAGGACACTGGAGGTCCTGCTACATCATTCTCAGAATTATTCCCTTGAAATAGTATCATTTTTTGAACCTCAAACTAGACTGATAGCCAGAAAGACCCAGTGGTTTTCTTGTCTGTCAATAGGGCTGAAGTTACAGGCACATATAAGGATTTGTCTAGTCTTTTTTTTTTTTTAAACATGCATGCTGGGATCTAATACAGGCTATCATGCTTGCATAACAAGAGCTTTTAATCACTGAGCCATCTTTCCCTAACCCATAAATAATTTAATCTCATTCACTTGTATCCCATAAACTGACTACATTTATTATCAATATATTTATAGTTTGTCCCAAGCAACAATCTCATAGATGTAGTAATTGTGATATGGTTCATTATTTACCAACATGATAGGCAAGCTGATTTGGAAGTGATTGGATTATTTTAGGAGATAAAATTTCCCTTACTTGGTGTCAAGTAAAGAACAATGATGAGTGTGTGGTGTTTACAGACATGCAAGGAAGATTACCTCACTTTAAATTTTTGTTAAGAAATAGATACATATGGAAGATTCTATATTATCCAGTAAATAAATGATAACCAACCTAAAAATCTTTATATCCAGAGAAGTTATGTATAGAGGTAGGGACTTGTGGGGACACATGGATCTACCTGAGAGGGAGAAATAGAATAAATTTTATGAGATTGCTAGAATTGTGAGACATATGTGGGATGATGTAGAAACCTAGTACAGTGGAAACTTCTTAAAATATCTGAAAGTGATCCTAATAAAATCTCCTAATAATGGAAATATAGAGTCCCAACTGGCCATCTCTTGTGACCAAAGGAAGCTTTCACTACTAGAACTGGGCTACATTCAATTGAGGTCCTGGCCAAGGGAGTCCCTAGGAAATCTCCAAACAACCCAGGCTGTTGCCAACAAGACAATGGATTGCTCACTGCAAACTGGCTGCTAGGACACACTGCTGAGGAAAACATCCACAAAACTCATTGAACATGGAGAAGTCCAACATGAATACTTCACCCCTTTGTCCAGCCACAAAAACTTTCATCTACAGTGTTGTCCTGCCATCAAAATACACGAAGGAAATGTTTGCACAGAACTTGTGGCAGTATCCAACCTCTGTTTGATTTGACTTAAGTCCCACTCTATGAGATGGAATCCATACTCCACACTGCTTGGATGACTAAGAACTAGAGACTAGATAACCCAGAGACCTAAGGTAAAATCAAACACTATTGGTCCAAATATGACAGACACAGAGAGAGAAAGACCTTGGAACACATATCACCAAATTGGATATCTCCATCAAATCCCTCCACCCAGAGCTCATATAGAAGAGAAGGTGGAAAAACTACAAGAGACAGAGGAGGAGGAGGAGGAGGGGGAGGGGAAGGGGGAGGGGGAGGAGAAAAGGCCATCTGAATCAACTCATCAAGGCTCATATAAACTCACAGAGACTGAACAGCAAGCACAGGCCTACACTGATCTGCACAACATCCTCCGGATATATATTATAGTTTTCAGTTTATTATTTTTATGGGACTTCTGAGTGTGTGAAGTAATGGGTTTCTGATTCTTGTGTCTGCTTTTGGGCCTCTTTTCCACTTGTTGGGTTGCCTGGTCCAGCCTCAATATGAATGTGATGGTTTTTGTTTTATCTTATTATGTCTTATTTTGTCATGATTTTTTTTTTACCTCTTAAAAGCCTATTCTTTTCTAATAGACAAAAAGGGAGTCAATCTGGAATGGAGGAGAGGTGGGGAAAAGTTGGGAGGAGTAAAGGGAGGGGAAACTGTAAACTGGATACATTGTATGAGAAAAGAATCTGTTTTCAGCAATAAAATAATACGATACATAGGAAACTTATTTAGATACATGATTAGCTCATTCTTTCAAATAAGTGTCAAGAAAAGCAAAAAAAAAAAAAAAAAAAAAAAAAAAAAAAAAAAAAACCCAAACCCCCCCCCAAAAACCAAAACCAAAACAAAACAAAAAAGCAGAAACTATATTCCAGTGAAATTCTGAGCCATGTTAGAGCAAAAAGGTGTTTTTTGTTTTGTTTTGTTTTGTTTTTAAAGATTGCTGTGTTGGATGAGATTTTGTGGAGAGCTGCAAATGTGTCTTATCTCACATAGACATCTTACCCTCATCTCTAGCTTTAGAAAATTACTCTTGAGGACTGGGGAATAAAATCCTGTGGCCACTGGATGTTTGGAAGGTACAAGTAAGAGCAACAAGAGTATATGTGGGGGCCATGGAAATATAAATGAAAGGTTTTCTGTTTGTTTTTTTTTTTATAAAGTATGACGTGCATTTGAAGATATCAAGTTCTTTGACTTTCTGTGAACAGAATTGTGTTTTTCAGAACATCATGTTGAAGCTCTAAACCTTGGTGATTGTGATTACAGATAGCACCTTGGATGGCAATTAGTGCTAAATAGGGTCAGAAGAGTGTCTTTACTCTAATAGGACTGGCGCCTTTATAATAAGAAGAGTGAGGCTAGAGATACGGCTCTGTGGGTTAAAGGTCCTTGATGCTCTTACACAAAATGCTTGCTGCTCTTCAGGAGCCCTGAATTCAGCTCCAAGAACACACCCCTATTAGAAAACTCTCAACTGCCTCTGACTTCAGTTCTAAGGATCGAAAACTATCTTCCTGCCTCAACAGGCACACAATGACACCTACACAAACACATACAAATTAACATGCTCTCTCTTTCTCTCTCTCATGCACACACACACACACACACACACTAAATAAGAATAAATTTAACAAAAAAAGAGGTATAATGACATCCTTTCTCTTTATTTACATGTTTCATAGGATTATGTGAAGACACACCTTGAGGGCTACCAAGAATCTTAACAGGATGCTGTGCCTATCTCGAGTCTCTAGTCTCTAGAATTTTTAGGAAAAAAAAATCTCTGTAGTTTCAGCAACTTACTTGGTGTTTAGATTTTGTTTTTGTTACAGCGGCTTGGCCTAAGATATTGGTCATCCACTTTACCATTAGAACTAATTATGATAAATATATGGTGAAGAGACCAGCAGCACCCATCAACAGGCATATGTTGTTCTAGGCATAGTGTTAGATGTTTCACAAGTAGTTTCTTTTATTGTAAAAACAATAAAATTGCCCATAGTCATATTTGCATATTTGTTTGCATATTTATCTATTAAGCTGTAGAGATATATGATGATTAAGCTTAAGCTCATACAGCAAGTACCTTTCAGACAAAGCAAAATCCTGATTTATTTAAAGAACCAAGATTTCACTCATAGAATTCTGTACCACTACCCAGACAGTTCTCCCTTGAATATATCCAGAGATGATAATTTTCTAGTTAAATATCTTTTGTTCAAATTTAGATGCCAGATGGGTTCATGTTCTAGCTTGTTTCTGTTTTGTGTTCACCTGAATGTTCCCTCTGTTCTAACTTTACCCATTATTCATGGTCTATTCCTTCAGTATGTCATTACTCAAAACAATAGTTAATCACCTTCTTTTAATCTAGCCTCTTTTAGGATGAACCACATTCAAAGGATACCCCAGTGTCCATTAGCTTGATTGCTTCCATCTGTAAAGTAGTAGCACTTTGATTTTCATCCTCAAATTGCCTTTGGTTCTATGTGGAGTTGTCCAATGGGATTTTTGAGTTTTTAATCAGTATAACTATGTGTTTCAACTCCGCTTGGACTCTTACTTTGATTTCTATTATTACTGCCTCCTCAAAAAGCCAAAGAGATGTCAAAAATTCATCCCAGATACTATAAATATTTATAATCCTGAATTTCAGCAAATGAGCAAACAAACAAGATACCTGTGCTTTATGAAGGATAAGCAGGTAGCATCTTCCTCAATTTTCTGCCATAGATTATCTTTCGATTCCTGGACCAGCTTTTGGTCAACACATAAAGTCCCCTCAGTAGTCCAGTCAGCGCCACCATCTTTTCCACAGCAGGCCTGGATTAATTCATCAGACTACGATGAATACATTAGACTACCTTCCTTCACTCCTCTATATTGTGCCCTTTTCACACATATTTTTATATGTTCTAAACTTTTGCATTCTTGACATACCTTAATGTTGAACTCAAAGGAAACTGTCAAGGACCCGGGATTAGTAGTCAAGGGTAAATTCTAATTCTTGGCTTTACTAGAAGACATTAATTTTAAATGCTCTTTTATTTACTACAGAGAATTTCCAGTACATCTCCCATTGCAGTAGCCTTTTTGCACATGCTTCTGTTTATCAGCACTCTTCTCAAAATGGGACACTTATAATTGAACCTAGTATTCCAGATGTGACCTGATTAGGTCAGTGTACAATAGCATAGTTACCGCCATTCTTCAAAATCAAATCTAATCAAAATAGCTTCCTGCTGACAGTACTCATTTAGTTCCCTTTCTTAATCCTCACCAATCATACTAAATTTATATCAATGCCTCTCGTTTCATAATGACTTCACATTTTCCCTTGGAATATTCTTCCCTTCTTTACACACACACACACACACACACACACACACACACACACACACACACACGTACTGTCATATTCCCCTCTCTTTTTTTTATTTGTGTGAGATGACCCTTTCCTTCAGCACTGATACATTTCATTACCTGTTTTTATAATTGTCTGTTAAGTCTCTGACACCATAACTATAAGCATTTTCAAACTACTGAGGGTGGCTGTTCCCCTGATATTGATTCTCTGCCAAGTATTTTAGGCATTCCATTTCTCAATTCAGTTCATTAGTTATTGTGGCATTAATTTTATTAACTAATTTAAACAAGTGCTGTGTTTCCATTATGCTATAAAATACTATATGAATTGCAATTACTTTGTAAAAATGGCATTACTCAGTTTTTTGAGTAATCAATGAACACAATATCCATATTCTTGCTGGTCTACATCCAACCACTGTGGTGCCACAGAAACCCATCTTTTCCTGTTTCTATTGGATACTTTATAATTATCTACTACTCAATGGTACAAGTATAGTTTTGGAATGTATTTAAAAACTCCTTTTGTGCAAATAAGATAGTTGAGATCTAAAAGTATAACAAGATTGGTAAAATTATTACAAGTAGTTAATAAGACAGAAATCAAAAACCATATCCACTTGTTTCCATCATACTGCCACTTTTTATTTTAATAATTTTGTTTGCATATACAGCACATGTGTGCAGGTGCTACCGAGACCATAAAGGAGTATCAGATCTTCTGGAACTGGAGTTACAGGTAGTTGTGAGTGGTCTGATGTGGCTGCTGTGAACTGTACCTGGCTTCTTTGCAAGAGTGGCAAGTTACTTAACCACTGAGCATCTCTCTCTAGCCACAGCTTTTAAAATGTGCACACACTACTCTTCTTGCCACTGCTGCTTCAGCTTCATTGCTCATGAACTCACCTTCTGCCTCTTTTTACTCCTACTCCAGCTCATCTTAATGCAGTCATTACTGCCATTAGAACATTCATTACCTGGCAACTAAACTAAGGTTATGAAGATGACTTCGCATCTTCCCAATTTGGTGATCCCGAGAAGAGCTCTAGTAATTATTGTCTAACATGTACACAAATAATCCCCACTTTATAAATAAATGTAATAATTGAGAAGTTTAGAACAGATAAAGTATTTTGCAAGTGATAACATTCTTACTATAACCTCACAAACACCTGCTCTTCTATGTTTCTGTAGTCATCCCTCACCTATAATGGACCATTCTTTAGTTTAGCTGTTTTTGGTATATCCCAGTGGGCCGGTATCTTACATTTTCTCCTTAATATTTGTCCTTGCACTTTTTATTTTCATTTTTACTTATTTTATTGATTCTTCTTTATTTTTCAGTGTTTTACATAATGTGGACTGGTCTCCAACTCTCTGTAAAGTTGCTGCTGTCCTTGAACTCCTGATCCTCTTGTCTCTATCTCTCAAGTACTAGGATTCTTTGAGGTATGTATTATCATAACTATATATCAGTGAACTTTATCTTTTTGAATAACTGTAGACTTTCAGGAACATTGCAAAGATCTAGAATTTTTGTTTACCTACCTCCTACAATGCTAGTTGACATACAGTATTCTCTGTTTTTCAAAATTAAGAAATTAACATTGATATAATATTGACTAGAATGTATACTTCACTGAATTTTCATTAGATTTTTCATTATTATCCATTTTTCCATTTCAGAATTCAATCTAAGAGGTGACAGTGTTTTTAGTACTACTTTTTTTTAAAAAATTCAATACTCTTTTAAAAATGGACACCCATGATTGGGCTTGAGAGTGCTAATGTAGGTAATTTTGTCTAGCATCGAGGTACCATTACTGATTTCATGCCCAGGCTGCTGCACTTCAAGGACACCTCATCATCCAATCTCCTGAAAGGGACCAAAGTATATAGACAGGAGATAATCGGTTTCCCTATATGAAGGTTGCACTTTCAGTGTTTTGGGAGCACATGAGAATAAATAGAGGTAATGGGGTGATGTAGCCATTGGGCACAGTATCTTGTGAGGCCTCTGCAATTTGGTCTAGGTAGATGGCTTGAAAAATGAAAGCAAACTGTAGATCTTTTAGTGTGTCCTGATTGGAGAAAATAACATAAAAAAGATAATTGTTCAATTATTTCAATGTTTATTGAGCACTTACTATTGCTAGATATTATCTCTGCTGATAAATATTGCTTTGAATGTATAAAACAATTTACTCTTGTATTTTTAGTTATATATAAATAATTGTTTTATGCACTGTTGGGTAAGGTGCTAAGGCTTTCTTTATTGTTTGCAGGTGTTGGATTTCTGTGGGGGTTGTTTAATTGCTAATGATCTGTATGTGCTATCAGTTGAATACCTGAGTAGTTCTGAATGAATAAAAACACCTGAGCTGAGATGCTAGCCTGACTCACTGTCAGCTAGTCCTCTTCAAGCTTAGGACAGCCTAAAAAGAGGCTATGAAGATTTCTACCTTTCTCTCCTATATCAAGGCTGCTTGTAAAAGCATTGAAGATTTCTATCTTTCTTTTCTCCTTCCCTAAATAGAGGGTAAAAGATTGTAGCGCACTGCTGCACACTATTTCTCAACTTTTTTACAGTAATATAAACAATCAATTTTAATTAAAACATACAACGACTTGATTTTCAATCACTTAAGTCAATTAATGACAATTAAAATGCCATGTTTTTTCCTACATTTGATAAATCTATTTTTCAATTTTTGTCTTACAAATTGGCTAATAGCAGCAGTGGGAGCATAAGGTAGTGAGATCATAAAAATTAAATAACACGTTGTAAAATTTTCCTGTGTAGGAGATAGTGTTAAGACAATCCCACGTTGCCAAATTTACTAACCACGGAGATCTTCAAATTAGAGATGTAATTTTCATTTATTGAGGTGATTATAGCAAAATTCAGGTGGGCTGGTTGTCTTCATGATCTCATGATTCCTGGGACACAGCCAGATTGTAACACCATCCTCTCTGAAATGCTGTGTCTCTGGTCAGGGTTGCTTCATTTTGTGAAATCAGAGTTTGGGGTGACCTTGGAGCAGCACGTTGTACTAAAGTACAGTGACTTACTATTCCATATTCAGACCATGTCTAAATATAAACCTGGTCTTTTTTAGAGAGAGAGCATGAAAAGTGAAATGCAGTTTTGTTTATGTAATTGTGAGTGAAAAGTTATTGAAAGATTAATGGAATCTGAGGTAAGGGTTATAAAACAAAAGTTTAGAGAAGAGAGTAGATTTTCTGAAGGAAAAATAAATAAATCAGTCACAGTCAATAAATCTTAAGATTTTCTATGGTGGTAAGTAATGGGACACAAAACAACAACAACAGAAAACCAAGAAACAGCACTGGCCTTTGGAGAGATGGAAGGCCAACAAGGGAACATCCCTTCCTGGGTCATCTTGGCCTTGGTGTTCTTCAAGCCAACCACTCACTTATTAGCAGTCTGCATAGATCTAAGGTCCTGTGGAGTCAAACACAAGAGACTAGGGCAAGCAGCAGCTCAGGGCTCTGCTGCCTCTGCCTGGCTTTTAAAATGTTTCCATTATTAATTAAACAACACTGAAGCTAGCATAACCTCACTGGATTATGCTGTTACTTCCTCTGTCTGACTTCTTGAGATTTCTAACATATTCTCTCAGAACAAAGTTGTGATAGGGGTTATCTGCAGATTCTTGCCACCCTTATGATGAAAGAAAAGGGTCACATCTTTTATATGGACCTTAAAAAAAAGTTCAAACTTTTCTCTTTATCTTTGGCCACCTCTGAATGAAAACAAAACAAAAAAATGTAGGACTTTTTTGTTTTTATAGTTTATTTTTATTATTTTAAATTAAGCCTATGTGTATGTATTTGTATGCAGATATGATATAGACAATGCATGTGCCCATGCAGGCCAGATATATTACACCCTTCTGAAGCTGGTGTTAGAAGTGGTTGTAGGCTGCCAGTTATGTGTGCTGAGAACTCTATTCCAGACATCTATAAGAGTAGCAGGCACTCTTACCTACAGAGCTGTTTCCTGAAGATCTTTACCTTTCTTATATCAACAATAGCTGTTATAAAAAAAATCCCTGATAATTAATAAATCTAAACAGAGTAAATCATATTTTGACTTTTTTTGTGTATTGTGTGAGTAGGGTATAGGAGAAGATTCTACAATGTAGAGGTTACTCAAGATAAAATTGAATTTTTATTTTTCTTCAGAAGAGGATTATAATGTAACAAGGGTGGAATGCCTACAGTGGAATAAATTTAGATGTTTTCTGATTAGAATCTCTTCATTTTTATAGGAAAAATGATTAAATGCTTTCTAGAATTGAAGTTGGTTAAGGGTATCATTGTGACTTCAGGTGAATTAAGCTTAATTTCTCATTTCTAAGTCAGTGCTCTTTCCACCATGACCCTGAAAAGAAAGAGAATAAAAAATAAGGAAATGAGCTGAGCATAATGCTAAAACTTTATAAAAAAAATTGCCAAGACCAAACAATTACTTAATTCTGTAGAGAAAAAAATTGTTGAGGTAAACATCAAAATTTTCCATTTCCTTTGAAAGCATTTTCAGAGACTTAGCTGAACAGATGGACTGATCAAATCAGGATGAAATTTCTCTAAATCTGTAATATTTCTGTGACCAATCCAGAACAGTACTATGAATTTTATTATATTGTCACTGCTGTTTTCCTACAGTGACTGTGGCAATACGGTCCCACAAATTAAAGAGGTTACAGACTCAGAATACAGTGGTAGCTGGGCAAAACATCTGCTCCAGACTTCACATGATGCAGGAAGCTACATGATACTGGATGCTCAATAGGAGATAGATGACCAATATGCATTAAGTGCAAAACATCTATGGGGAAGAAAGAGGGCACCAGCTTGCCTCCTACTTTCTCCTCTCTTTCAGAATTGTAACTGTCATTATGACTTTGTTTCAGCTGTAGTAGTTGTCCTTAGTGAGAGAAGATATGACATGGAATTATGCTTTCACTTTCTGTTTGGCTGGTGACCACTTGTTCTTATATAATGCCAGTGGCTATTTTCAACCTTAAAACTCTTTGTTATCGGCAGTTGATGTTTACAAATATTAATCCTGCTTTGGAATGGAATACAGAAGTTCTGATTAGGTTTCAGGGACAGGAAACATGGCACAGATACCTTTAGACCAAGAAGATAAGCCCTGTAATTGCTGAGATACCCAAATGAAGATACCAAACTAGATAATCTTGGAGGGACTTTCCACTACTCAACTGCAAGATGTACAGCCCAACAACAGATAATCATTATTTGCTTTCCTCTAGATGAAGAAATGAATAAGTCTTTAAACTTATGAGAATAAGAAAGATTTATACATGCACAGATTATTTTTCTGTCTTTCTACAGACACACACACCCACATTCAAACTCAAAGACAGGCATCGGCCCTCTAGCACCAGTCTTATGTGCCTGTCCCACAACACACACCAAAAACCTCTTTTTTTAAGATCTGTGTTCTGTGAATATTGTGAATTATCTTATTCTGCCATTGTGGTAGCATGAGGATGTACATATTAGTACTCATTTTAGAACTAAGGAAAGTGCCCAGAAAACAAATACTTGACCCAATTCAAAGTCATATGGGGTCAATATAAAGGTATACAGATTAAGTAAGAATGACAGAAGTCCAAGACATGCCACCTTCATCTTAACTCCATATTCGATTCCTCTTATGTGGAAAGTATTTCCTTCTTCCCTTCTTCCCTTCTTCCTGCTAGATTTTGTCAATAATCTGTCTTCAGTCATCTCTCTCTCTCTCTCTTTCTCCCCATCTCTCTCTCTCTCTTTCAGAAGACAAAAAGGCATTTTAGGTGTTCTCTTAATCCATCTATCTTTGAGTTCAAGATAAAAACACTCTGTGTTTGCTATCCTCTTATTTTGTTCTTTTATTATTTCAAAACATTATTGAGAAGTCACACGATAAGGTAAAACGAGGATAGGTTTAGATCTTAGCTTTTATCTTTGTAATTTCAGAACAAGACATCTCCTATGGTTATGATAAATATTCAATGATTTTGCCCAATTGAAGTATTTCATACAGAAGATACTTTTTTCATTCCTCTTCTCTCTCTCTCTCTCTCTCTCTCTCTCTCTCTCTCTCTCTCAGTTTCGTTGAGACAGAGTTTTCTGTTTTAAGTCTGGCTGTCCTGGAACCCACTCTGTGGACCAGGTTTTCCTTGCACTCACAGAGATCTGCCTGCCTCTGCCTCGCATGTGTTGGGATTAAAGGTGTGTGCTACCACTGCCTGGCAAGACACTTTTTTTGCTTGTTTATTGTCAGGTTATGATTCCTCTTAGTGTTGATGAATGTAAAGAATGAATTTAAGGAGAAAACAAGAGGAATATTATTACCTATCTTATATTGTTGAAATGTCAGTTTCCCTTGCAATGGTTCTCTCAATCTTCCTAATGCTGCAATCTATTAATACAGTTTCTCATGTTGTAATAACTCCCAAACATAAAGTTATTTTTATTGCTTCTTCATGAGTGCAATTTGCTACTCTTATAAATCTTATTGTAAATATCTGATACGCAGATGGTTGTAGGTGACCCGTTTGAAGGCGTTGTTCAACCCCCAAAGGTGTCATGACCCACAGATTGAGAAAATCATGGCCTCAACAGAGAACAGAATGTCTCAAGGGAAGTAGGAGAGCCTGCCCAGCTCTTTGCAGCAAGGTTCTGAAAAATCTCTGCATTCTTCTCTAAGGAAAAAATGGTCAATAAAGCAAATCAGGGTACTGTAGCCTGTAGAAGCCCCAGCAATCAAACAGGGAGCCTCATCCTTTTTCAGCAAATATGAAGATTAAAAAAAAATGAAAACAAACCACCAAAACAAAGCAAAAAAAAAAAAAACAACCAAAAAACCACGTAATTCTAAGAAATTAATGAAAGCACATGAAGTTTTTTTTTTTTATCATTTTTGTCTTTGAAAGAGGGAAACTGCCAATCATCTTTGGCCCCAGAAAGTACATGAGCATCCTTTTCTGACTATCTCAGTCTCTAGAATCCATAGGAAATGTCCTGTGTAGTCAGTAAATACCAATATACAATCAAGGTTAATTAAATTCAATAGGACACAGACACACAGACTTACAGACACCACACAGATACAGAAACGATGTAAATGTACCAGGAGGAATTGGTTGAGAATAATGAATGGGGTTGTGATAAGAGATGGCAACTGAGGAATATGGTTGAAATACATTATGTATTAATAAAATTTTGAAAGAATAAAATAATGAAATAAGATAAAATATATTTTGAAAATTTTATTTAAAATATATTGAAATTTTTAAATAAAATAAAAAACTGAGAAATAAAAAAATTGTTTTGTGATCCTTAGCAAAAAAAATAGGTAAATATTATACCTACCCTTGTAAAACAACTGCAAAGTCACAACAAACAAAAACAAGCAGAAGAGAATGATACAGCTAGCCATGTCCAGAAAACACAAAGTACTTCAAATAGACTCAACTTAATTTAACTGTCAAGAGCACAAGACAAAGAGAAAAACATCAAAATTATCATTAGAGGAAGGACAAGTCAAAAATAATAGAAAATCAACAACTGACTTTTACTCACTCTTTAAAGGACAAAGAAGTAGATGGAATAGTTGGAATGGTGAATCCCCTGAAAATAATATATATATATATATATATATATATATATATATATATATATATATATATATACAACCAAGAGTACTGTTCCAGCAAAACAACTGTTGAAAAACAAAGGAGAAGTAAGGTAATTGAATAGAACCAAAACCTCAAGGAGTCCATCACTACCACCAGTCTTAAGGGAGCCAGGGTCTTTGACTAAAATGAAGGGAAGATACTTACTGTCATAAAAATAAGATAAAAACAAATAAAATCACCAGCACACCAAAAACAAAAAAATAATCAACACCTATAAAACACATATGGGGAGAAGATAATCAAAGTTTATTTTATAATTCATAATTAATGCATGTTATTATACTAAAAGTCTCTCCTACAACAATGGTTCAGTCAGACTAGAGACATTAAAATGAAGTATATAATTTGTGTTGTATCATAAGAGATAAAATGAAGGAAACACCACCTAGTAGATCAAGTGGACCTAACTGATAATGAGAACAATCATGAATATTTATTTATTTAAGGCCAGGTCTCTTAATAAAGCCCTGGCTGTCCTGGAATTCACTATGTAGAATAGTGTGGCTTTGAACTCACAGAGGTCTGCTTCCTCTGCCTTCCCTCTTGAGTGCTGGGAATAAAGGCATGTACCACTATGCCAAGCCTATCCTTAATATTTAAAATTACAGAAAAATGCAAATTTTCTTACTAGTTGAAATGTAAGGAGAAGTTAAAACTATAGGAAATAAAAATTACTACTAATCCTTAAAGCTGTTGAATAGTCCAGAAGCTTGGGTTTAGTCTCTATGCCAATGATAAGAAGTATTGTAGGTTTATAATGACAGAGAATGCATGAGGCAATTTGCATTACTAATGGTAAAGAAGAATGAGAGTGAGGGTAGAGGAATCACTTATGAGCAACCTGGATCAGTCTGGGTAAGATATAATTAAGAACAGAGTGGTGATTGTTGAATTAAGGAAAGGGAAGAAGAGGCACATTTAGTAGATATTTAAGAATTAAATTTTCATGAGTCGGTCAGTGGAAGAAAAAAAAATTGAATCTGAAGTACAGAGAAAGGCAGAGTTAAGAACATGTTTAATTTCGCGTAGTAATTGCCAAGAATCATCTGCACACTTGCTTATTGACTTTGCCCCATGAATTCCTTTTTGTTTAAAGCTAGGTCAAATTTCTATTTTGGCATTTGCAGCAAAATCATTTTTGACTAATTGACTCAGGAATCATACACATTTGAATTTTAGGAAGGAAAAGAGGCAATTCAATCCAAAACCCAATTTCTGTGATGCAGATGATTGCAGTTGACTTTTCAATGAGCAAATGATGCACCTTTCAAAACGTAGAAACACTGTAGGAGTATCAGAGAAGTCTGAGGAAATGGATCCTTAATCAAAACTTGTTCCCTTGCACTGAAAAACAGAGAGAGTGCAGAAGCGTTGCAATTCATACTGTGCACTGAAGTATTGCAGTTAATACTGTAAAAAACTGGATTAAAAGGTGGGCAAAATGTACGGCGTATTTTTGATAGTCCTGAAATCATCTGGCATAAAGAAAATGGGGCTAGAGCGCAGAATCGCTATCTTGAATCATCCGAGCTCTTGTACATTGAAACTTCGTGGCAAATGTTCCTTTCTCTCCACCCAGGACAGAACAAGAGGAAATGGGTTTAAGTTGAAGCCGGATCTATTTAGGTGAATTATACTAGAATGCTTCCTGACCTTGAAAGCTATTTGGCTTAGGAATGGATTGCTAAGCCAGGTCAAGGAATCTGTTTCTCCAGAGAGCGAATCAGAAGGATGAAGGGGATTTAGCCAGTCATTTAAGCAGATGAAAATTGATCTTTTCTAAAGACCAAGGCCCCTGAGTAAAAAAACTCCGTGACTTTATAAGGGTGCCTAACAACACTCACTTTATACTGATGTCTGGCTTGACATGATAACTTCAAATTATTTCCTTAGTTTTTCAGTTGAATTAGAAAACAGTTACAGGGTCTTTGAACTCCTTTGTTATTTTAAAGGTCAATATTAAACCTCCAACCTATCATCTTTTGTAGACTAAATAATTCCCTTTGTGTTGCTCTTTCTCATAAGCATTAAAATCTTTATTCATTGTGATTTTGCTGTGAAAAGTCTTCAAAATTTCTGATCTGCCTTCAGTTTTGGAGTCTCAAGTTGAACACTATAATTTAGTAAGAATTCCAAATGCTGAGTATAGTGAACAAAATGCTTGTGAGTTCGTAGAACAATTTTTCTCCTGTTTGTGTCATTCAACATAATATAATATCCTTTTTCATTTTGTGAAAGCAGTGCTGTCTTGAACTGTGCGTGTTCTTCAATTGAGTTTACTCCATTTATTTCTGCTTTTATCTAATTTTCCTTTGATTCTCTAATGTAATTCTATGCCTACAGTAAAATATCCAATAATATCTTGAATGAATCAAAATCAAAGTTCTAACGAACAAATTTCATGTTCATGTTTGTGAAGAGTTGATTTGGTCACTCATGTTATAATTTTTATAGTTTCAATCTACTCCTCTTTTTCATAAGGAAAACTGTACATATACTTTAAATGTACCCCTTAATTATTAAAACTTGTGGTTTATAATTCTCTTTAATACCTCTTTTGAGAATATGTTTGAGAGTTGCATATTCTAGTATATTTACTATTGATTGTTAAAATCTATGAATGTTAGTGTTGAAAAAGAAAGAGAATTTAATAGATGGAGATAAAATGTAAATAAACATCCTGCCCCTTCTCCTAAAGCTCAGGACTAGCCTTGCTCAGATGCAAGTGTTGGCAGTTATAGGTTTTTATTTTCTTCTTTGCTACTTACACTATTAACCATACTGCTTTGCACAAACTGTCCTATGTGTGTGATACTTTAACATAAATACAGAATCTGGGTGCTTCTAATTTTTTGGGGTCATTATCTCATCCCAAAGTCTCATTATATCTTTGACTTATTGTAAGTCACCTTCTAATTTGCCTTCTGTTTAAATCTTTACCTTTTGACCTATTTTTCTCCTCTTAGCAGACAGAATGATCTTTTTAACAGCATGTGACAGATTCTGTCATTTGCTCGCCTTTTGCCCTTCTCACCCACATTCACTTTAAATCTGGCACTTTAGATGGCATTCAGGGTTGAAGGCTATCTGCTACTATGACATTGTCTTAATGTCTCTGTCCCTGTCCTTCATGTGCTTTGCATGTGTCCTCCAGCCTTGCATGATCACTGTTCCAAGAAAGAGATCTAATTCCCTCAAACCAGTGCCCATGGATGTCCACAAATTGGATCCTTCTGTAATCTCACATCCTATTTAGCATAAAGAGCATTTGCCAGCTTGCCCCAGCTCTGTAAGGCTGTGTACACACTCACTCTTCTGGTTCACGCTGTATATTTTCCTCAGTCTTGGTATGGTGAGGAAACTAGATTTGGAGCAGAGTGACAATCAAATTTCCTTTCTATCTTGGATCTAACAGAGTCTGTGCAACCTCTTTGGGTCAACAGTACAAACAAAAAGAGAGGCAGAGTTACACAGAATTGTCTGCGTGGTACTCCTTCTGTCTTCCTGGGTACCTGTTAAAGACTGCAGAAGAGTGAAACCTGCTGCTGTCCTTCCACAGAGCTGTAACTCACTACTGGAGGTAACAGTCACGAGCGACAAGCAACATATATATTTTAAAGTCTTCTACAATGTCTTCATCCTTTACTTTACTTAGACTCTTTACAGTTCTTACAAAAATGTATTTCCACATTCCATGTTAGTTTTATTATTTGAGGATCTTTCTAAGAGAGACTATGTTTGTTTTCTACTATTCCCACTTCACAGAAAATCACTGAGAATGTGCTAGATACTAAATAATTATTTAAAAATATAATGAATGAGTTTTATGATAATAAAGTTTGATTGTTTTATGGTGGTTAATATATGCTTTATTTTATTCTCAATTATATCACTATATTAAATATTTTAGTAACCAAATACTGATCAATACTGTGTTATTTCTATTATCATCTTCTACTAAACACTTTGCAATGAAATATTTTAAATTATTTTTCCTACTAGTATACAATAAATACTTTCAGATAAATAATAAAAGTATATATTGCTATATTCTCAAATTACAATATAAAGGTTATAACGTATTAGAAACTGTGAATGTTTGAGTAGAAAGTATGAGAATGAGTTGATGCAGAGAGAGAGAGAGGAGAGAGAGAGGGAGGGAGAAACAGAGAGACAGAGGGGAGAGCAAGAGCAGGGAAGGAGGGAGAGAAAAAGAGGTGGAGAGAGCAGAGGGAGTGATATTCTTATATCCTGTATAAGTAATTACTCTTTCTCTTTAAGAGCACATGTTAAATCTTGCTTGTTAGTGATATGATCAGTGTTTGCCAAAGGCTGCTCCTTCAGACATGATTTGCAAGGATGTCAATGTAGCCACACATAAAGGTCATGTTGAGAAAGGCTGAACCAATTAATCATTCAGAAAGTAGGTTATTACACTTGATAAATAACATTTAGCAATATGTATATTCTTTGTACCACTTGAACTTAGAAGATTCAACTGCTTTAGTCATTCTGAAAAACAAGCTCACCCCAATATGTAACACAGCATACAGTAATGTGATTTGCCTAAACCCACACAGGAAGTCACTGTATACAGGAATAGAATTAAAAGTTCCTGATTTCCTTCCCTCTGCTGATGCCACTAAATCATTTGTCAAAACATTTCAGTCTTTCTTTCAAAGTCAATAGAAAACTTCTTGTGAAATACTGGGTTTTTAAAATTTACCTTCTAAAGGGAGACTATTTTAAAACATCACCACCATCAAGTAACCAAATTTATCCTATTGTCTTCTATTTCATTTTAAAATGTGTTGTTACAAAGCAAACAACTCAGTCTTAAGTCATAAGAACGGCTTTTGTAAGTGTGTGCTTTCCCTGTCTGTGTGTGTGAATTTTTGTTTACTGCACCACCCTTGGAACAAGGGAGGGAAGGAATCAAGGAAAAGGAGGGATCCAATGTGCCAGTCTTGAAAAGCACAGAATTTCCTCATTTGTACCAGTGCCAATATAGAAGGCACTTCCATTTAGTCAAAGAGTGAGAGGAAGAAAAAAAGGCATTTTATAAATAATTCTGGGAAGAGAAAAGACTGGAGAATAATTATGGAATAGCTAAGATTCTCCTTTGGCATGGTGAAGAAGTTCTGCAAGCAGACATCTGTGTTGTTCACAAAGACAAGTTGTAACGTATTTAGTGCAGACAAATTATACATTTTTACTACAATAAAATAGCACAGGAGATTAATTTTCAAGTAAAGACATTGGAAATAAATCAATGGAAGGACTACATACCCCCTACCAATGATTAGTTTAGCCCCTGTTATGATCTCATATACATCTGGAACCACACAACACACTCTTGCTTAAGATACAATTCTAAACATGTCCAGTTGATATAGGCATATTTTTCAAGACTGAAACTCCACTACTATCCAACCTTTAGTGGACTCATTATAAAAAAAACAAAAGGCATTACTGAAATCTCTTGCCTCAGACAAGCTTTAGGGATAAAATGTCAGCCTCAGTCAGTGATATGCAAATTATTTCTTCTAGAGATTGGACATATTGAGAGACCAGTATTAAATGAGTCACACTGAAACTGAAAGGTGTAAAATGGGTTCCTATTTGGCTTTGTGACCAATGGAACTGTACCAAAGATTAACTCTTCTGGATGGGGTGGTAGCTCAATGGTAGCCCATTTGCCTAGCTTTAACAAGTCCCCAGGTTAGACCCCCACTGCTATAGTAAAAGTGGACTTGAGAGTCAAAGGCATGTTGTTCCCCCCTGAAGGAAACAAGAGCTTTCAATCAAGCATTTGAGGAAGGCAACAGAACCATAGACAAACAGACCCTCTTCCTTTGCCATTTTAAAATTATGCATCTGGTTTCAATGATGGGCACAGAATCTTGTGTCTGGTTATTTTATTGTCTCTTACCTAGAGTGCGAAACAGCATCTATTTTAAAAACACCAGGATGCATTTAACAGGACTCTGCAATATCTATTTTCTAGATGAAATTGCAGTCACAGAGAGAGCTGACAAAACTGAGGGCTAGAGCTAAGCAGTTATATTTCAAGCTTCAATTCAAGTGTTTCAAGTTTACTTGAAATGACCTGATGCAAACATATGATTTAGATCTGTAAGTCAGAAGTACGGAAGCTCTGCCAGGTTCCATTATTTAGTCTTGAAAGTTCCATTATTTCCAGGCATCTCAAGGAAGAGGCTGCCAAGAAATTGGAGGAACAGAAGGCCCTCTCAAGAGGTACTCTGCCAGGGGATGACAAGACAGATATAATTTCAACACCATTCTAATTTGCTTTGCTGACCAGAAGGGGAAGAGCCCAGCTTTCTCCATCAACAAATACTTCACAACTGAGAACTCTATTTTATATCCTGTCAGACACTGAAACCCTTTCAACCCTCCATACATACTTGTATTTCCCAAGAGGCGAACACTACTGAAATTCTGAAAGTACCATGAATGACTAAATGGACAAGGAAGGGAAGAATGTCACACCATGAGGTCTTTGAATTCACTTTTTAGGTTAAGTTAATGAAGTAAGAGAATTTTTAAAAATTACTAAAGTAAAGTTGAGCTGATGGGAGAGTATCAAAATGGTTTCTCAAGGAATGTAAGACATTTCTGTATCTTGAATTATTTTAAGACTTTTCAAAGTTTCATTTTTCTGGATTTATGAAGGTAGAACTGCTGATATGTGATTAGAGAACTCTCTGCAATTTCGTTCAGATGAAATAATTTACTCATTTTCCCACTAAGTATTAACCAACATATTGGTTTATAAATATTTTCTATCATAATTGTAATTAATTTATAAAATCATGTGCTAGTATGTTAATATTTTTAAAATGTATTTATTCATTTCAGCTTTTTTCACCTTTATTATTATATATTATCTGAGTCGACCCACTGACTTTTTTAATTCTTTTTATTAGTCTTTTTTCAATTTAAATTTAATACACAAGTATAAACTTCATACACAAGTATTGTATTTACATTAGTTCTTCCCCTTCTCCACCTCCATCGCTGCCAATGTCCACCAACTCCTTTCAAATTCATAACCTTTTCTACATATGTATAATACATATATATGATATATAATCACATATAAAATTATATATAATCATATATATCATATATATCATATATAAAATCATATATATCACATATGATTATATATAAGAAATCCTGTTTAGCTCATTTGATTATGAAAACAATGCTTCATTGTCATATTTCCATATACATATGCTAATGTACTTTGCTCTTTCTTATCTCTTCTGCCCTCCATATGCTCCTGGCTTTCTCTTACTAGTTTCCATTCTCCCTCCAAATAGAGTCCCTTCTGCTCTCATGCCACATACTCTGTCCTAAAGTTTTTTTGTTTGTGTGAACATGTGTGTCTCAGTGTCTGGATGCATTCTGTGTGTTTTATCTTCTGCTCTCCTTTTCTGCTTGTTTGTTTTGTCTTATTCTGGTTTATTTGTTATTACATTATAATGATGAATGATATGCCTGTTTGTAGAACTGAGTGGGTGTGGAAGTGGGGAGGATCTGGGAGAGGGCTTGAATGGGAAAAAACATAATCAGAATACATTGTATTAAAGATCTACTTTCAATAGGATTTTTTAAAATAGGTGAATTTGTATTTCAGTAAAATATTAGTATACTATAATGTTTTGTTTTTGTTTGTTTCTTTGTTTGTTTGTTTCAAGACAGGGTTACCCTGTTGTAACTCTGGCTGTCCAGGAACTTCCTCTATAGACCAGGCTGTCCTCAAACTCACTATGCCTCTGAGTACTGGGATTAAAGGCATGTGCCACCACTGCCTGGCTACTATATTATTTCTTAAATGACCACTTGATAACACTTTACATCATCAACTCATTTTATCTTGTGAATCTTAAGGTTAAGTATTAAAGAACAGCAAGCACTAATCTTTACATTTTGTCTCTCTTTTTTACCTCTGAAATCCACTTAATAACTAGTTACTGCACATCTACCACTGGCTTTCTTTAATAGAGCACTTACTAGCCTTCTAGAAACATTCTTCTTAAAGGTTTATTAGCCCATTATTTGAAGATACACAATGACTACCTTGATCTTAATCAGGTAACGACATGTGAATGTTACAAGACTTCATGTTCTTTTACAAAACACAAAATAAGCACTCTGTTCCAATTAAACTAGAGAGGACACATTCTTGACCCTTCTAGGTGAGAAATGAGAATCACAGAAAGAACACATATCATTTATTTTAGTATGGACTCATGAACTTTCATTTTGCTTATATATTACAATTTCATATTATCAATATTTACTTTATTACTCAAGTTATGCAAGAATTAGCCTTTTGGAGAATGCCTTCGAGTTTCCTTATATAGCCTTTTAATAAGCTCTCATCATGCCATGAACTCTTTTTAACTTTCTGCTGCTGCAAACATAATACAAGATAATGTACTAATATCTACTTCAGATAGGGTGTCAGAGAATTTTCTGTGGAGTCTTAGTTCTTTTTTTGGGAATAGCATTTATAAAACAAGAAAGCAATAAGATGTTCTCAATGCTGTTGAGATGTAACTATTTCTTGATCCTCTCAAAGACAAAGCAGACAGACAGAAAGACACACACACACACACACAGACACACACAGACATACAGACACACACACACACACATGGACACACACCTTCTCTGTTCCTATTTGGATCAGTACATATCTTAAAAATGATGAATTTATACTGATATATCTAATGCCTTTCCTTGCTTGCAACTTCCTTTTGAACACTGAAGAACTTTGTCTGCTCTGGAAAGACACATCATCAGGCAAAAAGCACTTGCTGTGCAACAAGCACAATGACTGAATTCGACTCTGGGTTTCCCTGGAGCTCCAGAAATTTGTCCTCTGACCTATACATGGTCATAATTTATGAATATTGTTTATAATTCCCCCAAAGAGTGATAATAAATAAAATAATTTTAAATGAGACTTTTTTCTCATTAGTGATATATTACATTGATTACTCTAACCTTTTATGTTCCAAAGTCTTAACACTTAAGCACATGGTTAACTCAGTCCCTAGCTTTTAATCCAGTTGTAATCATGATCTCACTGTATATTTCTGTTTTTTATATAAGAACAATATGTACATTGTTCCCTTTCCAGTGTTACAGAGATGTTCTCCCGGGCCATAAGATTATGCTTCAGATTAGAAATATGCCCTCCAATTTCCACTTCAATGAATAATTTTTTCTAATATAAGAACAGAATATACAAGGTCAAGGGATGCATAGTACTTCTAATAGCAAACTATCTAAGTAATTATAGCTTAAGCCATATCTTAACTCCCAGTAGGTCCATAACTAACTTGTTATTCTATGTATTTATTTTGATCATTTCATGCAATTGTTTTCCATAACAATGTTCAAATAAATATAATCACAAAATTACTTACCTTGAAAATTTTGATTAGAGAGATGGTTGGTAATTATCTTTACATTTGAAAAGAATTGATATTTTTACAAAACATACTCTTCATTATACTCCAGAAGGGAAATATCTTCATTTAGTAAGATAATTTTAAATGTTTTAGAAAGAATTCCTGTAACTTTGCATTCTTTTCAGATTGTGTAATGAATTCAATTTGCAAACATATATTTTGAATTATTTTTAAATTATAATCATGAAGAAGATAGGTCTGGTAAGTTAAATTTTCTTTCTCATAATATCCATTATTGATTCTAAAGTTATGTCAATCTCATGAGATGATTGGGCAATACACACACACACATACATACATACATACATACATATAAATATATCTGACCTATAGATCTCATGAGATGATTGGGATATATATATATATATATATATATATATATATATATATATATATATATATATATATATATATATTTGCATACATATACATATATGACCTATACCAAATATCCATTAGTAGGTCACAGAGCTGGAGGTGTATACATGCAACCTGCTGAGTCCCCTAAATATGTGTTGAATTTGCCTGACCTGGTGCTTTCACAGAACTCATATAGACTGGAATAGGAGTGTGTGTCCCTGAACCTTTGCCCACCTTTGAGTACCTTGTCCCCCTACTGGGTTGCCTAGTCCAACACTGAAGTAGGGAATTGTACCTGACCCTGATCCATCTTGTTGTGCCATGTTTGAGTAGTAACTCTGGGAAGACTGCTCTTTCGGGGAAGAGGCTGGTTAGGAGTGGGAGGATGGGGGATATTGTGTAACAATATGGATATTATTCTTAATTTATTCAATTATTCTTAAAATCATTTTGCAAAAATGTGTAGATTTAATTCTCTAGGTTTTACACTTATTTTGTTAAATGCCTAATGATTTATTTGATGCCATTCAGGGCAATTTTAGTTGTAATTTCTGCATTGTTTAATTACTAGTGTGAACAGAATAAATACTTATATGTTCCTTGTTCTTTTGTCTCATGGAATTTATAATTTTCCATAATTGTTCCAGTAACTACAGTGACAATTGCTTGTGAATTTCCACAGGCAAAAATGCTATTTGCTAATATCTATTACTTTACTTTTTTCTTTTAAAAATATATGAATTTTATTTCTCATTTTACAGTTTATAGTTTAAATTTCCACTAAATGTTTAGTTTTACAGAGATTAAACCAGGTAACCTTTCTTGATTCCAAACCTTTGGATGAAAGCATTTAGTCATTATATTTAAACATTATATTCACTGTGATGTTAAAAGTATTTATTTCATAGTTTTCCTTTATCTAAGTAAAACAGTTTTCGATTATTTGAAGAATATTGGCCTTAAATTACGAATTGTTTTTTAGTTTTAGTGAAGTGTTTTTGTTTGTTTGGTCTGTTGGTTTTGGTTTTGAGTTTGGTTTTTTGAGACAGGGTTTCTCTGTTGTAACTCTGGCTGTCCTAGAACACACCCTGTAGACCAGGCTGGCCTTGAACTCACAAGAGATTCACCTGTCTCTGCCTCCCAAGTGCTGGTATTAAAGGTGTGCACCACTACTGCTCAGGCTTGTGAAGTGTTTTGATTATCATGTATCTTTTAAAATATATGCCAAAATTGGTTCCTATGTATTAAAAAGCCACTACAGCTCTAAGACAATACCAACATTGTCAAAATAGGTTCTGCATTTTAACACATTTTCCCCACATTATTGGCTGTGCTGGTCTTACATAATGGCATAATAGTTGCCTTAAGGGAAACATTTTCCTATGGCTTTTCTTGTTGGATAGCTTTTGCTGAATATTTGATTACTTCTTCTCCAGAAAACCCTTCACAAGAAAGCCCACAGACCAGCCTGATCTAGACAATCCCTCTCTGTGACTTTCTTACCAGGTGAATCTGCTAAGAGAAAATGTCAAGTTGCCAATGAAACCTAAGTCGGCCTTATAGCACATTGCTTTCTTTCAAGGTTTTAAATTACAAATATAATTTTAAATGTGGAAGTATGTTGATATCATTTCTTCTGAAGTTTAATAGCATACATTTATAGAGATTATGTTTATCTGATTTGTTTCAAATCAATTGAACTAAACTAGTGATATTAAAAAAATTCCCTGTTAATTAAACTCAGTGGACCACATATCAAATGTAGGTGTAGAAAGGGGAGTGGAAATGACTAAAATTCATGATTTGAATGTTAGAAGCTGTCAAAGGCCAAAAAACTTTGAAGAGACTCTCTATCCTTTATTGGTAGTGGGGAGCTTTGTTATTGCACCCTCACGACATTGGTAAATCAAACATCGTGTTTTTATTTCTTGACCATAACTTGTTTTTATTACTTTTTATATGTGTATTTATTTTTTAATTGTAAATAGATTAGTTTCCCCTACAATATATTCAGATTATGGTTTTCTCCAAACTCCTTCCAGATCCTCCCTACTTTCCCAACCACTCACATCCACACTCATTTTCTTTTTCTCTTATTAGAAAAGAAATAAGCATTTACAATAGTAATAATAGTGATGAATAAGAGCAAATTAAGGCAAAACAAACAAACACTAATAAAAAATAAAAAAGCTAAAGGAAGGACAGATAAAACATAAATGCAGTGGCATGCACATTTACACACACAGAAATGCCATAAAAACATAAAATAGAAATCTTAACATATAAGCAAGAGACTTGTGAGGTTAAAACAAACACATACAGCTTAGACAAAGCATTATATGACATAAAAACCCTCCAAAAATACCCCTGAGTTTATTTTCTGCTTGCCATCTTCTGTGGGGCATATGGCCTGCACTTAGGTATGGTTTGTATACCCCATGAGATTCCATTGGAGAAAACTAACTGTTTCAATTTTTCAATTTCAAGCAGTTATCAATTGGAAATAGTTTCTTGGTTAGGGATGGAACTTATATCTACTTCTTTTATCAGTTCTAGGACCTCATTTGTCTTAGACTCATTCAGGCCCTATGCATGTTGCCACAGTGTCTGTAGTTCAAATATGTTTCAGTTCTGTTATGTCTTGAAGAGCTTGGATTCCTTGGTGTCTTCCATCCTCACTGACTCTTAAAACCTGATTCCTCTTCCGCAGAATCCCTGAGCCCTAAGATGTGGGACTTGGTGGATATATTTCCCTTAGAACCCTGTGTTCCAAGGTTTCTTATTGTCTTCACATCGATCAGTTGCAGTTCTTGTTCTCAGTATTTGTTCCCATATACTGCAAGAGGAAGTTTCTCCAATAACGGCAGAGCAAGACACTGTTCTGTGAGTGCTAGAGATCATTAGAATGCTGTTAGGGATCATTTTATTGTTTTGTTCCTTTAGCAGAACAGTAGTAATTGGCTTTCCTATAGGTCTGTGGCCTATCTAGTCTTAAGTTCTTGGCCACACAGGCTGTTGCTGGCTATGATTTCTAGCTCATGAAGTGTGCTTGCTTACAAACAGATAGTGGTTAGTTACTCCCACAACTTTCGTACCACTTTTGCACTAGTGTATCTTGTAAGCAGGTCATCATTGTAGATCAAAAGCATTTATGGATGGATTGATATGTACATTTCTCCTTTGATAGAGTGCAGAGTACCTTCCAGTACCATGAACACTAGGCAGTAGGGACAAAGCTCTATGTAGGCACCATTTCAAATTCTCTGTGTTCACGGAGTTATGTAAGTATTGTCATCAGAAATAAGGCCTTATCATTAGTTTGTAGAGATTAACCAATAGCCTTAGCAATAATGGGTGGTTTGGGGGGGTTTCTATGGGCACACCTTTGGCCAAACATTTTATTAGATATAACTTATTTCTGGCACTGCAGGTATCTTTTGGTAACAAGAAATGTCTAGTTGGAACTTGGTCTCCTCCAATATTTGGTGATTCTATGTACATTTATATATATATATATATACATATATATATATATATGTATTAATAAGCTTCTACTGAATTAGGTTTCTATATGATCCCAGAAATGACCCTTAATTTTATATGTCCTTCCATGTACTTACTCCCTTATCCCCCTCTTCCCTTCTCTTCTCTGTCTAATGTTTTATTTTATTTATTTTCTCTTTGGTTTGCTTTTGTTTAATTTTCCATTAGTCCTTAATATGCTTTCTCTCTACTTGTTTACATAATATTTTGGTTGCATACCATAGATATTGATATGTTGTACTTCTGTTTCCATTTAGTTCAAAATATTTTCTGATTTCCCTCATAATTGCTACAGTAACTGATAGATTTTTGGAATGTGACATTGCAGAAGTTTGAAATATTTGAGGGGATGTTCCAGGAATTTTTCTAAAATTAATTCTTAATATAATACTATATAATCAAAAGATATAGTCCATGTGATTTCATCATTTCTTTATATTTGATGATAGTGCTATCTGTAATCTTAGAAACTGAACGTTCTAAGATCATTGAGTATAAATATTTTCTCTTTTTGCACAGCACAGTATGCTGTAGATTTCAATGTGATGATACATAGCAGTGCTGGTTCTACTTCTGAATTCTTTCTCATTTCCAGCTTACTTGTCCCATTATTTATTAGATAGCATTAAAATTCTCAAACTAAAATAGCAATTCCATCTACATATTTATTTATGTTACTTTGTCTTGATTTATTCTTAAAATTTAATTTACTATTTTACACACTTATTCAAATTTACTTTGAATTGTTCTTTAATTATTATTAAATTCTCTTTTTAATCTATCTATGTTGGGTAGTTTTATGTCAATGTAACAGAAGCTAGAGTTATTTGAAAAGAGTTCCCTCCTTTCAAACTGAGAAAATATCTCCATAAGCTCCAGCTGTAGAGAATTTTCTTATTAAGTGATTGATAAGAGAAAAAGGTCAAGTCCATTGTGGGTCTTGCCATCCCTGGGCTGGTGGTTTTGGGTTCTATAAGAAAGCAGGCTGATATCCACTGAATGTTGAATGGCTCAAGATAGAAATAAAGAGAGAAACTGAAGATTTTCTAGAACTCAATGAGAAGGAATCCACAACATACCCAAACCTATGGGACACCATGAAAGCAGTGCTAAGAGGATGCTTCATAGCACAAAATTTCTACTAAAAAAGAGTGGAGAGATCACATACTAGAAAATTTTCAGTACATCAGAAAGTTCTAGAACAAAAAAGTATGACACCCAAGAGGATTAGATGGCAAGAAATAATCAAGCTGAGGGCTGAAATCAATAAAAATTGACATAGAGAATAATTCAAAGAATCAATGAAACAAAGAGTTGGTTCTTGGAGAAAATCAACAAGATAGAAAAACCCTTATCCAAACTACCTAAAAGACAGAATATCCAAATCAAAAAAGTTAGAATGAAATATAACTATATTTTTATATATGAAATATATATATATATATCACATGACTCTTGAGATTAGTGTCCTTGAAACACTCCCACGTGCTGGTTTGGCAGTGTCTCTGACCATTTTACTGGAACTTGAGACACTTTTTCTCCTGTCTGGATGCCTAATCCACCCTTGATGCAGTGATTGGTGATTGGCTTCATTCCATCCCTTTATGCCATGCCCCAATTGTGCTATAATCCTGGGGGGAAGGTTCTTTTCTTGAGAGAAGGGAAGATGCTTGTGAGTGGTGATGGGGGTATATCTCTGGAAGAAGGATGAGCTATGTGGTGGAGGGAGGGGAGGAGGGATGCTGGAATGTATTTTTGTAAGTTGTGAAAGGGAAGAAGAGATTTTTTTTTTAAAGAAAGCAGGCTAAGTAAGACATGATGAACAGGTCAATAATCACCATCCTTTGATTGCCTCTGATCAGCTCCTGCCTTCCATGTTCCTGTTTTGTTTGAGTTCCTGTCCTGACTTACTTCAGTGATGAACAGAGATATGGATGGATAAGCCAAATAAACTCTTTTGTTCCCAAGTTGCATTTGGTCATGGTGTTTCATTACAGCATTAGTAACTCTAACTAGAATACCAGCATAGTATCTGGTCATAAAATCCGTATAGAGCACTAACTTACTTCCTTCTTTCTGTCTTCATTGCTTACATAATTGATGTTTGAATCCATTGTTGTAGTTTATTGTATGTATGAAAGTGTTATCACCTGAATTATGTTCTGTTACAATTTATTCACTAATAGGTTCATCTTCAAAGTTATGGCAGATAATTTAAAACAGGTCACAAAAACAGAAGAATCAAAAGTTCAAGGTTGTTCTTACTATATAGTGAGTTCAGATGAGTATGGGACACATGCAATTTTTTTCTCCAAAAAAAATCAAACTGTATATTTATGAGGACATAAAGGCCATTAGTAAGAGTTTGCACTCAAGTTCTAGTCACATTTCAAAGATCCTATACAAACATTGGGAATTTTGGAATTATGCTTTAATATTTTAAATTGGAGGGAATTTTTTATCCATGAGAACTGACCATTAATTTCTCACACTCTTTTCTCTTAAATATATTATTTCTGTCTTATATTTGAGTCCACAAAGTAAAAGAATTTGTTTAGTTTTCAGGTTATAAATATTTTATTGTATCACTTCTATATGACATATTTTTGTATGTGTGTGACAGGGTCTCACCATGTAGTCCAGGCTAGCTTGGAGTTTGCTGTGTAGAACAAGCTGATCATGAGCTCACAGAAATCTATTTGTATCTTTCTCTGAAATGTAGGAATTAAAGGAGTATCTTACCATGCCAGCCTTCATGATTTCTATATTCATTACTTCTTTATTTATATGTATCTGGGGAATGGAATCACCATTTGATAAATCATATCATGAAATATTATTCAAAAATAATATTTCTAGAGGTATTTGTCAAGGTCTCCCTCATAGATTCCTGTGAATTTCCACAGTCTTAAGTCTCCCAACTTCCCAAATGTCTTCAAATTCTGGTTGACTTTCCATATATTCTTTCCCTCCATCCTTTTTCCTCAACCTGGTCCCTTCTCTTCCCATTCCCAGCCTACCCAGGCCACCTATGCCTTTTGTTCTGTTTTCCATTTATGAGGGAGATCTCTGTGTCACCACAGGTACCCTCTTTGTTGCATAGTCTTTCTGGGTCTGTGAATTGCAGCCCCTCTATTTTTTGTTTAACAGTTAATATACACATATCATGTTTGTCTTTCTGGGACTGGGTTACCTCTCTCAGGATGATTTTTTTTTCTAGCTCAATTTGTCTGCAAAATTCATGAAGTCATTGTTTTTAAATAGCTGTGTAATACTCCATGTGCAAATGTACCAGAATTTCTCCCAGTGGTAGGACTAGGACACCATCCCAGTCCCAAGAATCTTTTACCTATAACCTGTCCTTCCTATAGGATCTTCTGGGACAATGGCAGGTTAGAACCCCATACCAAGGGAGGGAATCTATGCTCGATATTGCAGGGCAGGCCAGGAACTAGAGACTGATTAGACAGAAGATGATTTCTAATGATAGTCTGCTCTACTAATAGATCAGTAAGTAGACAATTTATCAGAGAGGCCTTCTCCAGCAGCTGATTGGAGCAGGTGCATAGGCCCAGGGCCAAACATCATGCAGAGCTTGGGGAGCCCTGCAAAAGAGAGAGGGGAGGGATTGTGGATCCTAGAGATGCGAGGAGAATAAGTTCTATGGAATCAACTGATCAGTATTTGTGGGGGCTTACACAGCCTGAGGAAGCTGACTATGAAACTGCAGGGTCCTCTAGATGTGTCTTGTGGTTTTCTGGCTGGGTTGCCTAGTCCACCCTTGATGCAGGAACTGGTGCCTCCTCTTGTCATGCCCTGTTTAAGTGGTAGCCCTGGGAGGACTGCTCTTATCTGGGGGCAATGGGAGATGGGGAGAGATGGAAGGAGCAGAGAAAGGGGAGGATGTGGGAAATATTACACAAGAGAAGAAAAATAAATACATTTAAAATTTATTTGTATTGAGATGCTTTTCATTTATTCTCACACTTTTTAATAGAATTACTTAGTTATTTTTATGGATATGAGTGTTTTGCCTTTATATAAAAGTACACCATGTGTATGCATTCCCGAAGAAGACAAAAGTAGATGTCAGATCCCCTGGAACTTGAATTACAGACAGATGTGAGCAGTCATTTGTGTGCTAGGAACCAAGCTTCAGTGCTCTGCAAGAGTAACAACTAAACTTAAGGCCTGAGTAGTTTCTTCAGCCTCTGCAATCATCCTCTGGGACAAATTAAAGGGTGCAGAATTTCAAGCTGATAGTTTAAAATGTTGATAGTGTAACAGTGGTAAACTGAGTTTTCACTCTATAGAATATTCTTTTGTTGTTTTTAAGGTTTTCCTTTTAATTTTATGTCACTTCCTTGTGACATAGCTACAATTTAGGGATTGTTTAATGGTGATGGCCGAAGACCTTTATATTATAGAACAATACTGTCATTGTATTTTATTTCAGTTCCCTATCTTCACCTTCCCTATAGTTTACATTTCAAGCAGATCCCATTGCATAATGAATTAATTGTATATTTAGCCTAGACAGAGATATTTCAATTTATGTTTCTCAGTGGGAAAAGTGGTATGAAGACATGCTCTTGTAAGTAATTCTACTCTGGGAAACCTAGAACAGGATCTTTACTTAGGATTCATTCTAAATAAGTTATGGCTTTTGGTAAACAACCTGGAGAAATTATCTTCTAGTTTATCCTTACACTTACATTTACAAATTTCTTTTGGTCTAGGAGAGTTATATTTTTATCAAAAGAAACTTATAGTATAATTTTGGATTTATAGAAAATGTATGGAACATACTACAAAGAAGACTTTGTATAACTCATGCCCAATTTCTTCCATGGTTCACAACATATTTCTATGGTACCTTTGTCAAAATTAGGAGCCAGGATTTAAACCATTGCTGTAGAGCAAATTTCAGCTTTTATCTGTTCTACTAACCCTTTTTCTATTAATATATTTTATTTACTACAGCATACTGTAAGTTGTCCATATTGCATTTAATTGTTATATCTCTCCAGTAGCTGCTGGTGTGTGAAATTACTTAGATTTCTCTTGTCTGTGACCTTGCCCTTAAAGAATACATGTCAGATATCCCATAGAACAAACATTAATGTAGATTATATAATGTTTCTTCTGGTTATGCTGACATATTTATTTTATAAATGATGATATTTACTTTAATACCATCTCAATGTATACCGCTGATGTTATTAACTGTAGGTGACGTCATTTACGTAAGTATTATATGTTAGTACAATATTTTATTTACTGAAAAGTTATACTTCACACACAAGCTTCACTATAGGTATCACCTTACTGGAATATATTAAAGTAGACATAATTAATAAGTCAAGATTTATATTATTAGTAAAATGCATGGTTTATTCATATTTTATTAGTTTGGAGGTAAGATTTTTTTCTCAACCACAGTTTTCTCTTTGCCATAACATTTTTGAATATTTCCCATTCTCTGTGGGATTAACATTTAAGTGATGAGTTGTAGATCTTGGGATTTTTCTTTCTCACAATTTGACAGGAAGGTAGATAAGTAAGTGGAGAAGCTAGTATAATCCATATGTTTAGGGACTGTGTTGGCAACAAGAAGAACTTGTGTTTAGCTTAATGGAAGTATTGGCAAGCATGACTGTCTACCTCTTTAAAGGGTAGTTTTTGGTGTATTAAATATTTCACAATGACGTACAACAACTATCTCCAACGATTTCTGTGACTACTTTGATCTTGAGAAACTGAACTTTCTATCTATTAACAATTAACTTCCTCTTGATACTGGAGTAGGCGTTCTCTTATTCCAACTTGGTGGCAAAAAATCTCTTTTTTCTATAATTTTGGAAACTTGAACATCTTTGAATGAGTGGAATATACTTCATTTATATATTTTTGTTAATTCCTTATTTTTTACAATGTTGTCAATATTCAAACATGGTGTGACAATGGTAGAAACACTATCTTGTTTGAAGAAGAAATAACATTAGAAAACCCACTCTGTAGTCAGTGGGTAATATTGGTGTGGTCTTCTTCTGGGCCCTCTCCATACTGTTCCAATGATTTCTATTCTTTTTTTTCTCCAATGCCACACTGTATTAATGAGCTTTATAAGTAGTCTTGAAACTGAGTGATTCTAGCCTTCTAGATTTCTTCCCCTTCCTCTTATTTTCCTCCCATTCTTTTTATTGGCTTTCCCTCTCTCTTTCATTCTAATTGAATTTACTTTTCTAGATGATTTAACTTTTAATACAAATTTTTTAATACAAATTGTTAAGATCTACACAATACATTTTTACATTTTTTTGGTTTGATTGATATACATAATATATATATATATATGTAATATATACAAACATATATTTAATATACATGTATAATACATATAATAATTTATAAGCATATATGAAAGTTATCATAAATCTATGGAATACACTTTGGATATTATTAAGTGATTTTTAACATAGTCACTTCTTTAGAACAGATTGGATATTTGAGTTATGGTTTGCTAATATTTTGTTAGTGATTTTCATATTTGCTTCATGATACATTAGATTGTCTTTCATTTATCACAATCTCCATCTCTCTGCTCTCTGTACTTTCTATTTCTGCATGGAATTTTTTATTATTTATTGTCTAAATATTGATAAATTCACATGACATAATCTGGGCCCAGAACTCTCATTTTACAAACATTATTAACTCATTTTCTTTAATAGACATAAGGTATTTCAGGTGATCTATTTCTATTTGTGTGAGGTTTGGTAGTTTGAGTCTTAAAGGACATTGGGTCTTCATCACATTTCATGGCACAGTGATATTCCTGGTATTTTAAAAATTATTTTAATGCTTAAAATGTCAATATGCACCCCATTTGCTTCTGAAATTTGGGATTTCTTTTGGTTAACTCAGTTAGGTACTTTTCACTTTTCCATTTCCCAAACAATCAGCTTTTATGCCAGGTGATTGATTTTTTTAAATTTACTCATCTTTATCCTTTTCCTAATTCACTGATTTTGCCTGTGAATTTTTTTTATTTTTCTCCTACTTACTTATTCTTAAGCTGATCTTTGTTTTTTTTTTGGGGGGGGCAGATTCAGGTTTCTTTCTGTGTATTTGGCTAACTATATGTATAGGCTATCTTGGTTATAAACTCACTATGTAGCCCAGATTACCATCCAACCCATGGCAATCCTACTGTCTCAGAATACTGTATAATGGGACAGCAGAAATGTACTACCAGATCTATACTACCACAACACATGCATGTTGCTAATTTTTTTCTTTTTTTTCTGTAATTTTTATCAATAAGTTTTCCTTTTGTTCTCATTTAATTCTTTCTGTTCTTCTGTACTTCATGTAGAAATAGACAGCTGATTGTAATCCTTTGGCCTAAAGAACTCCCTTAATCTTATTGTAGAATATATGTTACCATAAATTTACTCAGTTTATTGTTTATCTAAGAAAATGATATTTCTCTTATTGTAAAAAACACATTTTGTGAAGTCTTCAATTTAGACGTTTTTTATTTTCTTCAAGACATCAAATAGTTCCCTACAACCTGTCCTCTAATTGCATGGTTCTTAGCCATAAATATCTTGTAGCTCTCTTACTGGCCATCTTACATATGCTGTTGAACTATGGCAGGCATGTTTTGCTTTTCTATATGATCTCTTGACTCCCAACATTTCTTCTGATTCTTTAGTACCTCTGTTGTCTGGCTTATGTTATTCATTTGTTCTTTCATGCAGTCTAATTATTCCCTCTGTTCTTATACATATGAATCATTCTTGGTTTTGACTCCTTACCTGGTCATTCTGTCTCTATATAATAGCCAAGTGTGGTTCTAAAGATACCATTGTATTTTCGAACTGCAGTTTTCTTCCGAATTACTTTGAATAGGAAGTCTGTCTTACAGCTGCTTGAACTGTAGTATGTTCATTTTATCTTTGAGTTCTATAGCTACAGTCACCAAGTGTGAGGTGGATAAAGCATATGTGATCAGAATAGTCTGTGCTTTCAGGAATCCCAAATTTCTCCTAATCTGCTTATTTATATGTGTCAAGATGACAGTTTACCCTGTCAGTTCAGTTACTTGATAAATTCAGAAAAAGTTATAAATTTTCAGTTTGCCTCATTCTTTTTCAGAAAGAGTGATTATAAATCTAAGTGTGTCCACAAATCACACAGTTTTGGTGCTATTTGTTTACTTTTGCTAATAACAATTTTCTTCAGCTAGCAACCCACCACAGCAGAAAATTCTCTTTATCTTTCAAAATAGAGTTATTGCTCATTTGACTAATTCTAACCACATAAAATTTCACTTTTTCATAGAAAAGAATAATTAGTTGTACCTAATACAAGCATTATCCCCTAACTTTGAACCATGCATAAGCACAGATACTATGAAGAAAGGTACCTATGCAATGATAATTTCATTTTCCTCAGAGGTCAGTCTAAAATGTACTTATCCTCTTGGGGGTTACAACTGCATAGTATGTGGAACACAGCAAGATCAATTAATTATTGTGTTTAATGTAGCAGTACACCTAGGATTGGCTCACCAAAGAAGACATGGAGGCATTTTCAAAGGTCCAACTCCTGTCAGATGTCAGCAGAGGGGAACCACTACCATAGCAAGTGCCATACTGGACAGTGGAACCCTGAGTGTCTGATCTCAGGTGTTTTCATTGATACAGAACTCCTCAGGTGTTCTACTGATAACAAGTGCAGATCATGAAGAATCCAAATATTCCCTGCATAAATTCAGCACCTGCAGACAATACAAAATGCCAAGACCTAGGCAGCCCGTCATCTCATAATGCACAAAAGAATTATTTTACATATAACTAAGAATAAATTTCTATAACAGTTTAAGATATGTATGTTTCATATGAGAAGATGGTGGACTGATTCTTCTTGAGTTTGAGCAAATACAGTATTTTCTACACCTTGCCAAAGTGACTTTTGGCAAAAAGTATTTTCTGCTTTGAATGGAAGGAAAGCCTTTTTGCAAATGCATACCATTTCCCATGGTTGCATGAATCGGCAACCATTTTGTCCATCATCACTTTTAATTTTATTTTTATTCTTTGAAAAGTTCATATACAAATACAACACATCTTCATCATATCTATCCTTTATTCCTCCTTCACTTAACTCCCCACTTTTTGGACACATTTCCTTTGTTTTATAGCCAATGAGTTTTTTTTTTTTTTAAATAATATTGTTTTATAATCCAATGAGTAGAATATATACTGCTCATGTAAGCCTGAGTCACTGGGGTCTGTTTCAGCCTATGGCCATGTCCTTAAAAGCAAAATGACTGCCCCTCCCTGGCAGTCATCAACTGCCAATAATTCCTCAGCTAAGAATATAGCCTTTGAAGTCATTCTTCTCTTTATAATGGTGTTTTGAACCAGTTTGATGTTATAAAGGTCTTGTTCAGGTAACCATAGCTACTCTGAACTATTATGTGTAGCAGCATGTTATGTCTAGAGTATTTTACATCACTCTTCCTTATATCCCAGTTCTTACATTTTCCTATACTCTCTTTCTTGATGTTACCTAAACTTAGAGGAGGGGTATCACTGATCAGTGTAATACAGTCTTTTAGTTTCAAGGAAGACAAACAAATTAAAACAAATGAATAAAAAAAATCTAAACCAAGTTTGGTACTTGGGAGGCAACCAGCCTTTTCCACAAATGGGTTCACATAAACTCTACACAGGAGGGAATACAAGTGAGGGGGAAAAATGAGGAATGACAAACAAACAGAGTAGTTCATTCCTTTATGGGACCCAAAGGAATGGCACACACAGTTGCCCTTTAAAATGACACTTAGAATGCTTTAGAAGTAAAAGGCAGGAGCGTTTTTAATACGGGAATTAACAATATACATTTTAAGAAAAGAGAGGGGCAAGAGAAAGACTGACAATTTGCATTGCCAGTGAAAAAACCCAGACCAAGAAAGGAAGGAGAGAGAGACTGACAATGTACATTACCAAGGGAAGGGGCCTACACCAGAAAGAGAGAAAACTGCTCTGGCAAAAAGTTTTAAAAGCCCATGCAGTTTTTTGTATGTAAATATTGATCTAGCCTCCAGAGGAACTGGTTTGATATGCAGATGTGGTCACTCCTAGAAGTCAATCACGCCCAGGGAGGAGCCAGATGTCCTTCCTCCTGTGTCTTACAAACTTCAAGGTTATCTTCTTTACTATGAAAGAACATTTTACTCAATAACCCATAATTGTTACTGTTAGCTGAATAGTATCTCCATCTGCCTCAAACAGAGCAGGGTGCCATGTAGGCACCAAAGAAGGCTTATTTTATGGTTTTAGCTCTTTAGTTCATATTTATTTTTTCTCTATCTAGGGTCTTTTTGCTTCTATCTGTTAAAGACATGTCTCTTCCTGGGAGGACTAATGCCCACCCCAGTAATACCCTTTACAATGTGTTATCAGTATGAATAGATAGCTCTACCCATGCCAGGACTTAGGAGCCAGCAAGATATTTTACAATAGCAATTACTTGAGTAAAAATGGATGGATCCCCTTCCCAGTCAACAGCAGCCCCCTCAGATATTACTAGGTAATTTAAACACTATTATTATTGATGAAAGGCTTTATCGTCATTACAGCAAAGGGAAAGAAGTGGCAAAATGGCTGGTGAGCCAAAATCCCCAGCCAGGGAATCTGGAACCTTGTCATACAGACTTCATCCATGTTACCAGGGTATTAGGGCTCTCAGCAGGTACTTGGTTCCTATATCTTTACCTACTCAGGAAACAGAGAGAAGGATCATAATTCCAACAGAGAGAAAGCACAGCTCAAAATCAAACAAATATTAAGACAATAGAATAGACAGCATGAGATTCTCTGTATCTCAGTAGGACCCAGATTTCCAACTTGCTAACATTTATGTTAGTACAGGGATACTTATGGAATTTTACAGCGTACCTTTTGCTCCTATGTGACTTTCTGTAATCTCAGAGTTACTGCAACATATTATTTTCAGAAGACTTCCTGAATTTCCAGTGGTTTCCTAAGATTCTTTCTGGTCTGGTGCTGTAGTTCATTATTGTACAAAAACAAAAACATGACCAGTCTCTTCTTTTATCAGTTCCACACTGAGCCATAATTTTTTTCTTTTGTCACAGTGAGAGATGTCAATCATCATGATCCAAAGGTTTTAGTAAATCATAAAACTTTCCTTAAAGATGAGCAAACTCCTTTATTCACATAAGCCACAGAAAATCAAAACTTAAAAAAAGAATTAGTCATGTAAATTGAATTGTAAATAAACTATTTCTATAAGCTTCTATAAACATTAAGAAAGTATAAAACAAAATATGAAAATATCCTTCAATGTAAAATATTTGGTGATACTTGAGAAGTATGTAAACAAAATACTCTTCACTGTTCTTAATTTCATTTCCTCCTGATGTCTCCAATTGACCACAATACAATTGGGCTGCAATAACCAGTTTCTTAATCTGTAATGAAACAAATAGATTTACAATTTAAAGAATGCTTGTAGATGCTAGGAAAGCAATGTCTTTGTCTCTCTCTAATTATGTTAAATTAAATGCCCTATTTTCTTTGTCTGAAGTATAGTAAGCCAACTTAATTGTGATAGGCCTGGGTTTTGTCTTAAGGACACCACTTACTGAGTCTCATCTGGCAGAGGTATGGCTGGGCAGCATCACTTCAGCATTTCAACATCAATTGCCTTAACTGCCCTTTAAAGCAAAGGAATTAAATTACTGCCCCTTCCTGCTTTTATATGCATCCTAACATCAGCCTTATGAATAACACATCTTTTCCCATCTAAATTTAGAACCTATTGGAACAGGTGAATAATGAAAATCCACACTAGTTTTCATTTTAAAATTCAGAAGTAGTCATTGATTTACACCTCTATTGGCCATAGATTATTGTTCTAGGATACTCTAAGAAAAGTTGCTTGATGATTTTTCACATTCTGGTGGGTATTGAACTTCATTCTATCATTATTATTGTTGTTTCTATCTAACTATCTATCTATCTATCTATCGATCTATCATCTATCTATCTATCGATCTATTTATCTTGATGCTCTCTAAAATGCTCAGATTACAAGGGCTTATGCAATGTAAAATCCTTTTCCATTTCAGGTAGTAGGTTTTATGGATAGAGATGTCTATTTCTGGCAGGTCTTTAGTATCAGGGTTTTGGCATCTTCTGTCACACATAATGACAATTTTAACATACACTCTTTCCTTTTCCATTAGCCAGAGTGAGGTCTTGTAGTCACATTAAAATTACAGTTTTAGAGAAGGCAAAGGTACCTGGAAAGTTTATGTTTTCTTTTCAACATTGTACTGTTTTTCACATGTTGTGCTTCTAGTTACATTGTATTGTTTACAAGCTAATTCCAGAAACATGTGGCCTCAAGGATAGGGTCAGCTGTAGTCTTTTCATTTTGGTAGCATTTGTCAAGTTAAAATGCTATTTGTTAAAATAGATAACTATCTCAGCAGAGGTGATAGATTTTTGTTTTGTAAATGCAGGTAATTTGATCCACAGTCTCAAATCATCCAAGCAAACAAGAATTTAAGGCTACTTGAAAATAATCTGTAGCTTTGACTATGGTTTGAAGGTAAAGTAAAGGAAGCTATCCTGGTGATACTGAACTAACTAGTGAGTGGGGGTTTATCCTTAACTTCAAATCAAAATGTGTCTGCATGACAAATGAAACATGAGCTTATTACTAACTGATATATTACAGTGATTTTTTTTTCAGTTACTAGTTAAAGGGAATCCCAGTGTTAGAAACTATTTAAATTATTCATAAAATAAAGTTTTTCTAGTTGTATCCATTAGGGTGTATCTTATTGCAAATGTCAAAAAACCAACTGAAACTGTGATAAATGATTAGTATCATCAGTTCCATTAGTAATACAGCAGGACAAAAGTAGTTCTGGCTTCTGAATTTCTACAGCTTTAAAATATATGCTTTTTAGACATTCAGTATGTATTCTGGGTTATCCTCATGCTGTCTTTTGGCTTACATCTATTACTCTTGGTGGAATGTTGCTCCATTCTCTTATGTCTGTATCAAAGCCAAGAGAGAAAATTGTTTGTGGAAAAAAATATCAGACTTGCTGGGAATCATCTTTTCAAGAAGAAAAAGAACACTCTTATAATTTAGTGACTAGAAAAAATAGGTTTTATGAACATTATATAACAAGGAACTGTCCAAAAGATATTATACTATGTGCCTTAAATATAATAGTAGTGTCAAGTATATGGCTACATCTAGATAGAGTATACAATTCAATGAAAATGGAAGGACTGTGAATGCATAAGGCTACTGTTACCACAAAATCAGAGAGTAAGAAATTTTCTCTCCTCTCTATCTCTCTCTCTCTCTTCTCTCTCTCTATTTCCTGTGTATGTGTATGAGATGAGAGAGAGAGAGGAGAGACAGAGAGAGAGAGAGAGGGAGAGTTGGGTTAGCAAAATAAATCTATAGACACAGAAAAGAAGTCCATGAACAGTCTGGAACTGGAAACACGGGCCATATTTTTAAACTCAGAGTAGATCTATGGCCTCTTTCTTGAAGATTGCTCAATTGAATACTATGTAAAATGAATCAATTTAGTAAAAAATTCACTCAGATCCATATATTTTATTTTCATATAAGAAACATGAAATATATCCATTTCTCTTGATGCTCATTTTGCACTTCTACCAAAGATACTGCAGAAGGAAAATGTTGATAGTTGTATATATTTTGAGTTACGCTTTCTCTTCCACAATCAATAAAGGCCTAATGCTTGGCACTTACTGTTATGACTTTCTTTAAAAATAGAGTTTTCAGGCACAATCACATTAAGCTCTGAGCCGTACCTAGTCTAATATGGTTGATTTGGGTGGGGTGGGGGGGACTGGGAAAATGCTGTGTGAGATTGAAGCACAGGAGACCAGAAGCAAGTTTTTTTTTTTTGATCAAAGTGAAAAGCATAGGATGCAGCTTGGAGTTGGAAAGGTGGCTTGAGGATGGTTCTGCATTAGTGAGAGCTAAAAAGAGCTGCTCGCTTTGAAATCATAGTGGTGCAAACATAAATAAAATATTTTGGTGGTTGAATGTGGGAGATAAAAAGTAGGGAATTAAAAAAAAACTCAGGAAATCTACTGAGATTTGATAAATATATATAAGCTCTCAGGTGAGTTCATATGAATCCCATACATGTTTTCCCTAGTACTAGGATTGAATATTCAGATAAATAATTATGAATAAAAAATACTCATCCAGACTATCTGTAGTCACCAATATATCTTGCAGGCACTAGAGCATGCCACTGACACTGGGACATCCTACAGGTACCTGGACATCCTGCAGGCACCCATCTTCCTACAGGCACCCAGGCATCTTGCAGGCACCTGGACATTGTATAGGCACCCAGACTTCCCACAGGCACTTAGACCTTATATAAGTACTTGGCCATCCCTCAGGCACGTGGGCATACTGCAGATACTTGGACATCCTGCAGGCTCCAGGCCATTTTGTGGATACCTGGAAATCTTGAAAGTACGAGGGTCTCCTGAAGGCACCTGGCCATCCCACAGGTACCTGGATATCTTGCAGGCACAAGGCATGATGTCCAGGTACCTGAATGAGTGGGTGGTGAGGTACACCTTCAGATTGAACCTGATCATAGGCTTGATCTTAGGCTTATGTGGGCCTAGTGAATACCCATGATTAGAGAGGCCTTCTGCCTCCAGCAACTATAGTGATGCATGTGATCCATGCTCCCACCACACAAGCTAGACTCATTTTTTAAAGTTATTATGAATATTATAATTGTTTTTAATTTTTAGTTCTTAATTTTTTTTTGAAAGCCTAGGGAGGGTGAACCAGGGAGGAATGGGAAGAGGGTGTGATCAAGATATGTTGTATGAAACTCAAGTAATTAATGAAAGTATTGTGAAAAATCACTCATCTTTCTGATGTCCAAGCAGGGAGAAGAACTATAAATAAAATACTACTCATTTTATTAGCAACTGAATAATATCTAGATATTTCTACAATATTGATAGAGCTCCTCTAGCCAGCAGCTGGATTTTGTGTTGTGGGTAGAATCCAATTGCTAGATTTCTTCCACTGTCACCCACTGCCTGTACCAGTGAAGGAGTCTGTGTCAGTCTGGTTCTTACATGTACCATGAAGGCTTCTAACACATATCACCAAATCTAGTCACATTGCTCTCATTTCTTACTTTAAAATAATAACTACTGAGACTTATTAGTTTGCTTAACAATAAAGCAAATTACAACAATCATGTTGCATAAATCAAATAAAATAAAGAAACATCGAAAACCCAGACCATAAAAGAAACAAACTCCACAGCAGTTTGCAGGGGATTCCCTCAAGGCTTTTTCTTCATCTTAACTCACCTCCATCACCTTGTGTCTCTGCATGCTTATTTTGTTTTTTTTCTCAAGAATAAAATTCCCAGAGAAAGTGGAAAATGGAGAGAAGAAAGAAGGTAAGAAGTGAGGGAAAGGAAGAAGAAAGGAGAGGGATGGAGAAGTTTGGCTAACAGTCTATAGGTCTGGGCTATTTGATTTCTGTGCAGATGATAGAGGACAACAAAAGAATGAACCTTACAACTACAGGCCATAAAAAGAGTAACAGGGTCACCATCTAACAAGCTAACATTCTGAATGTAATTCTACATGAGTGTCATCTAGATGCTTACTATCAAGCCAAGCTGAAGCATCAATTGAAAAAGAACAAAGATGCTGATACTTGGCGTTCATTATTTAGGAAATCTACAGAGAGCTTTGAGAACAGACTGTCTGGGTTCTTATTAGTTACAGAGTTATGGGATAGGTGCATTTAAAAAGTGCTGTGTTTGCTTTTAATCTTCCTGATTAAAAAATAATTCAGTGAAATAAGCAATACTAGAGAGTCAAGATTAACAGTGGCATTGTGATCAAGTGCCTGTATATGTTGGCTCTGTTGCTCCTTATAGGCCACTGAACAAATCTTTCAATGTCTTTATAGTTCAATTCATTTATTTATAAAAATAATTACTTCTTTATAGCAATATCATATGCTTTAAATAGGAAATACTATTTGTAAATCAGCTGGATTGAATAAATGGTAGAAAGCATAGTATCATTAGTATCTTTAAGAATGTGTACCAAGATAATGTGAAGACCAACATGCATCAATATTAAAAGGCTACAATAACAAAAAATAACACCAACTGAACTACATAGAATTTTATTACCTCAGTTCTGGAGGCTAGATTTCCAAAATCAGAGAGTGAGATCTTTCTAGACATAGGGTACTTGTGACAGATATTTTTCCTTGGCATGGATATGGACTTTTCCTTATGTAGCTTCACACCTTGCCTTCTTCTGTACATCCATTGTTTTCAGTTCCTGTTTTTATAAGGAATAGGAGGAACCTAAAGACCTTACTTAAAGAGGATTGGAATGGATCTCTTCAAGTTAGATCACTATCTGAGATGATTGGGGACAAGAATGCAACTTGTAAATCTGTAGGTTTCAGTACAATCCTTAACTGACAAGTCAATACTTGGAATGGTTGAATGACCTTATGTTGTAGTATAAATGCTGAAATACAGGAAGAAGAAATTTGGTAATTTACAGCAGTTACCAGACTGTCCAAATAGTTGCTCAAATTCTAAACATTTACCAACTCACTCTCTCTTTCTCTTTCTTCCCTGTCTCTCTCATTCCCTCTCTCCTCTCCTCTCGTCTCCTTGAGCTTTCTCTCTCTAGCTCTTACTGTATGCTATGAATATAGCAAGTAGTAGTTTAGTTGATTGAGTCATAGTGATGAACCAGAAGCCATCAACTCTAGATTAGATGTGTTTTGTTTACCCTTAGGATTACATTTTCAATTAATGTGTTTCAATTGTATGTGGGGTTATGTTTTGTATCATTACAGTAACAAACTGTTTAATGGGCAAAACTAGTAAAAAAATAAATGGCATGTACTGCCTATGAGATAGATAAACTCCTTTATGTGTTGAAACATAGCCTACAGTTATAGCAATCAAAGAGCCAAAGTATAATCAAGCTAAGCCAATGATGCTCAGAATCTTTCTCACTCTAAATTTCATTACTTCATGAATCATTTTAAAAGGCGCTGACATAAGTGTAACAAGCAAGCTTAAGACAGCAAGTACATAGTATTGGCTTTCAAGCGACGTACTCCAATCTCCTCTTCTGTAGAGACAAACGTCTTACTCCAGGGACTGATAGAATGACACAAGATAATCAGCATAGCCACAGTAGTCTCTAGTGCTCCAATTCTGCATTTCAAAACTGTAATACTGCTGAGTGAAACTTAGTCTAATTGACACAGGGTCAGTCTAATTCTTTAACAAGACTTAGAAAAGTTTCATAATAAGCCACAGGTCTGAAAATAGTGGTACCTTCCAAGTTAGGAATCTCTTCTGTGACTAAGAAAGAGAGGACAAATTTCTGTTTCTCTGAGCCACTTTATGTCTTATTGAAGTATATTATACCATACAAATTTATATGTTAAAGTAAAAGAAATTCACACTCAAATTTTCAAATAGAGTTCATAGACATACATGACATTACACGATGCTTTAGGACTTTGAGGAAAAGTAAATGCCTTGTTAATAAATATAGGGTTCATCATTTCTAATACTAAGTTATAAGATAGGACTCTAGTAAAGAAACTATTTCTGTTTCTAGGTTATACTGATCAAAGTTTTGTTTATATCAAGATTAATGCAGAGTCAGCACTCGATTTTGTGTTGTTGTTGTTTGGCTTGGTATTGTTTGAGATAAGACCTGTAGACATGAAGATATGTAGCCCATGAAGCCTGGAACATCTGTAGTCTTCCCATACCACACTTCTGAGTACTGGGATAACATCTGTCAAAAAACACACTGAGTTTGTCTTTTAGTAAATAATCAGACAATGTGAGTTTGGAAAGTTAATTCATTTAGACTGGTTACCCCCCATAAAAGTCATGCCTTTCAATAACAAGGTGGTTGGTGTTGTAATTCTTTGTATAATTGTATAAGCCACATGAAATAATGTGAGTTATACACACACAAAAGAAATAATAAACTGTTGTTGAAAGCCATTAAGCTTTTGATTAATAAAGAGAAACTACCATTTGGGTTATTTATTCATAATATTTGCTTTATTATGTCTTTTTGATAGCTTCAGGAGAAAAATAATTTGAAGAGGCAATGGTCTAATAATTCATTGTGGTGCTTTGGTGTTCTCCAAAATCCTAATGGGGAGTTTCTAGGCAAGCTAAATGAACACTGCCTACCACTGCCTAAGTATCTCACTAAGAAGAAAGGATTTTTATAAAGAGCTATAATATTTTAAAGTCTTTTAGGAGTGATTTTAAGTAGCTTGTAGTAATTGAATAAATGATCTATTTAGTCATATATTTTATACTTATGAAGCAAATAATCATCTTTGTGCTTATTCTTCATCATGAAATAAACAAGGAAAGAGACAAAACTGAAACTATGACTCATAATACAATATTGATAAAATATTCAAACTGTGAATTAATTTTTCTTAGGACTCCTAAACCTGTAGTTCTTTTATTTATATGTGATACTACTGAGTTAAAGAAGTAGATTTTCATTAAAATTAAGGGAAGCTCTACATTACATTATCAATTGCAAGCCCAGGATATACCTTTATTTTTAGATTTGCCTAAAAATTGTACTTCTGTGTTTTCAAATACACACACACACACACACACACACACACACACACACACACACACGGTGTTTTACGTTTGTACTTATATATAATTATAGCAAAATTATATAATCATGAAATTAAATATATTCAATTTAGCATATATTTATGTATTATTTATTATGTATAAATATAATAATGTAAGTGTAAATCAACAAGTTAATAGTAGTAAACACCTTTCTATGTGTCACAGCTATTCATAAAAGAAAGAAGTTGTCCTTCCTAAAACATAATCCAAATGTAAATTCCATTATATCTAAACAGGTACAAAATATTTACATTTTCTGTGCTAGTACTTTACTATAGATTCATCAAGAAAATCATTTCAATTATTCTTAAACTTCTAAAATATTTGCACTATATTTTTAAATTAGTCAGGCCCTAAATGTCAAACACTTTGAAAGGTCTGAGTTACTCATCTGAATCTTAACACAAAGTATAATTGCACAGTGAGGAGAAAGTGCCCAAGAGAAATGCCAAATGGATTTTGTGATGTAGAAAACTGTTTTAGTTTTGGCATCATGAAAAACTGCTTAGGAGTAGAATTGAATTTGGAAATGTAGATATGGATGACATGGCAAGTGGAGTGTACTGGTCTGTGCGGATGTGTATGGGGAAGAGTTTCAAATCCTTGGTATGAATCTTACAGAAGAAAGGTGGCAAAGGATAAGGGAAGATAAGAGAGTTCTCTTCAGATCAAAAAATGACTTTCAAATGGAACTTAACCTCAGATGATATGTAGACCCTTTCCTAAGAGTGATGGGAAAATAGTAAGTAGTGAGTCATTGTAAAGTCATAAGAAAGGAAGAGATGATCAGATGACATTTAGAAAGATTAGCCTGGGCAAATATGTTTTCACAGATCCCAGTTGGAGAAAGCAGGAAGACTCAGAAGCTGAGGAGGAGCTTGATGTGACAGAGGCACAGAGAGGAGGACAGACCATACAGAGCCAGCAACATCTGAGGATGCACTCATTGTAGTGGGGAAAGGGCAGAGCTGAGGTCAGCGGCACAAAGAATAATAACATAAACTAAACTTGTTTTCCTCATATACTTGTCCATATTAGAAACCTGGCAAACAAGAACCTAAGAGGAAGCAAAAAGTTCTGAAATAATTGTTTCTTTTGATTAAGACTGCATGTCAAGAAACAGTTCCATGGCCTTAAGCATAAAGAGAAATAGAAAGTATGAGAGAGAAGAATTTCAGCTTCTAGGCAGATAACTCTTTAAAAACTGGTTCTAAAAGGGGAAAAAAAACTCAAGGGGAAAAAGTATAGCAAAAGGAGCCATGGAAGTTAAAGAAATTTGATCAGAAAAGAAGAGATAAGACAAGAGAGAAAACAATTAGTGAATAAAGTGATCAAAGGCATAGAGGAAAGATTAGAGTATGTGTTATCTCCATCCCACATACTTCTTCCTTTCCTTCCATCCCTGTCTCGTCTCTGCTCCTCCATACTGTAGTAACAGAAATACAAGCAGTCTATGGAAACTATAGTGATATTTCAAGGTCATAGCACCTACAAAATGTCACAATTGAAATATATTAGAACTAAAACCCAAACTCCAATCTTCGGACAGTTTAATTCACAATTCACTCTTCTGCAGACAATGTGGCCAATAACCACTTAATTAATGTGGGGTATTCATTAATGACCTTTAGCTGACAAGTGAGTCAGTCCACAAAGGTAATCAGTCACAGCTCAAATCAGAATTAGATTTTCTTTGTAAATTTAAATTTTTAATAAGGTAATGTTCCTGTGTTCTAGGTCAGACTGAGGTCACCTGGATTGTTTGATTTCAGAAAATATTAATCATATGTGTATTTACTGTATTTAATGATTCGAAAGGGTAACTCTTCTGCTATGTGACATAAGCTAGAATAACCCATTTAATATTGAATTTTATCTTGTGTGATGTTAAATATTTTTGGTGTATTAGTGTGCAATGAGATTGAAGCTGGGCTCTGAACATATTAAGTAGCCATTAGACCAATAAGCTATATTCTCAACATACTCTATGGTCTTAAGATATTGTTTCCTTATTACAACAATTACAAGATACATGGCAAGAAATAATGTTGGGAGAAAGAGAATTAGTTGACATTATTTTTTTCTGTATAGAATTTATCACATAATTTCTTTTATTTTGATGCGTATATTATCAAGCATAATGGCTTTATTGTAGTAATAAATTTGGATTAATAAATGTTTAGTGCTTTTTATTTTGGACTTTAGTTGCATAGATATGCATTATTCATTGAAAGAAAATGTGGCACTATGAACACTTGCATAAACATCATATGTAGAGTATTCTAAATTTAGCAGTAGTATTTGGCCTTATGCTTCAGAAAGCAGCAGCCTAAATCACACAAGGACTAAAGCTTTTGATAGACATTTATCAATCCACCATAGCATGCCTGCTGTGACAAGCTGTCTTCAGAACGGGAGGATTTGTGAAGATAAAGCTATACTGGGCTTGCTCTATAAAAAGAAGTTAAATGTAAGTGCAGTTTCATTGTAACCTATCAGTGTAGGTCTTAGACTTATTAGAACACTTTCTACTTTAAATATTGTAACATCTGACAGATATGTATGAAACCATATATCCTGAGTTTTGTTAGGAAAATATAGACACATGTGTGCCTGTGCTTGTTACTATAAGTACAACTCCTGAAATCTCTCCTGAACTCATTTGATTCCAAAATTCTTCTCCACAAATGAACTTATACAAGCCAAGATATTGATGGTATTATTTCATGATCAATGTCTGCTTCTCTTTCTTCATTTATTGGATCATTCTCCTTCTTTGGATACTTCTTCAAATGTCCTTTGACATTTATTTAATTGATTTTACTTCTATCTACGATATTTAACTACCTAATACCTAAGTTCTCTAAATTTCATATCTCCCACAGACAAGTCCATCTGCAATCCAAAATTGGATAGTCACAATTAGTTGGACATATCACAAATTAATAGATTCCAAAACAAAATTAAATTCATTCTTATTTTTCCTCTCAGAATCTATCCATTATAATTTATAACTGAAATGTCTCTCAGTGGCTCATACATCAAAGTTTTGGTCACCAGGGCAGTAATATTCAGAGGTGGGGTAGTGTGTTTACTTTTAATTCTCAATATGGCACTTGGAAAGAGAGTAGCAGTGAGAGATTGTCTTTAATGTTAATTGATATGGGAAGACCTATCTCACTGTTGGCAGTACCATTCCTTAGGCAGGAGACTAGGTACTGTGTAAGTATAGAGAGTGAGCTGAACAATGAGAAACATTCACACATTTATTCTCTCTCTCCTTTTGACTGTGAAGGTGGCTAGCTGATTCAAGTTCATCCACAATGATGGATTATCACCTGAAAGTGTGACCTACTGTATCTCTAAGTTGATTTTTGTCACCGTATAAAACTTTGCAGAAGTTATTAGATAACACGGGATCTGATATGATAAAAACCCATTGATTAATATGTATGTAATATGATGGAACACTTAGAAATTATTTCATAGAAGAAAGTGAAATCTTCATGAAGATTGTGAGCCTATTCTCTCTCCCTCCCCCCCCCATCTTTCTCTCTCTCTTTCTGTGTTTCTAGCTTTTTCTCTTTATATATGTCTTAGAGATGCTATGAGAATAGCAGTGTTGTCTCACTACACATTCTTCAGTCATATTGGAGTCAAATGAACACATCTTGACAAAATATCTGGAAACGTCAAAAAAAAAGTATAATCTGAAATAAACCCATCCTCTATTAGTTTGATTTTCTTAGGTATTTTGTCATAAAGATAGGAAACTCACACACTGTCAAACTTAGAATATGACAAATCTATTTTGTAAGTACTCATATCGAAACCTCAGTTAACTTAGTCTTTGTGTCTATTATACCTTATGTTCCATCTTCCATTATGTCTTTTAATTTTGTCACAACATACATCATCAGATTATTTTTCACCCATGCCCACTGAGTTTGCCATGCAATTCTTCACTATACTATTCATCACAATCATCATCACCATTGTCATCATAATCATCATCATCATTATCATTATTGCTATTTTATATTTTTATATTTGAGATTATTTACCCCTTTCCTGCTTCCAAATGCTTCCATGTAGTAGTCCTTAATTTTCTTTCAAATTCATGGCCTTTTACTTTATTGTTGCTTTGTGCATGAGCACTCGTGTGTGTGTGTGTGTGTGTGTGTGTGTGTGTGTGTGTGTTTATGTACGTGTGTGATTCTTAAGTACATAAAATACAACCTGTTCAGTCTGTGTATTATTACTTGTGTGTATATGTTTTAAAGGATGACCATTTAGTATTAGAAAACCAATTGTCATGCTCTTCCTTTGAGAAAATTATTTCTCCTGATCTGAGCATTCCTTAGTTACCTATAGTTCTATGCGCAGGGATGAAGCCAAGTGAACTTTTGTCTGTCCGGGTTAGTATGTCCATTTGTGTTGTCCTTGTTAAGTTCATGGTATAGTGTTTGACATTTCTAAGAGACAGGGTCTCAATATAAGTTTCTTCTTCTACCTCTTGAAAGCTTCCTACACCCTCTTCAGCAGTGGTTCTACAATTCCTACGACTAAGGCTTTGGTATCATTATTTTTTTAATTATTTTTAGTTTTAAGATTATAATACAATTATTTCATTCATCCCTTCCCTTTTCTCCCTCCAAACTCTCCCAAATACTCTTTCTTCTATGGTCTCTTTAAAATACTTGGCCTCTTATTTTCATTAACTGATGTTATATGAATGTTCATTATTTTTTATGGCATCGTCACAATTGCTTCCTAATTTTCTGTTTGTTTTTTTTCCCAGAAGAATATTCTGTTACATAAAACTTCCAGGGTTATTCTCTAACATCTAACCAATTATACTTACTTCTTACACAAAATATTTCAACAGTAGCTTGGAGCACTCTAGGAAAATAAAAGAAGTCATAACTATAACACTTATAGCATGATAGGATCTATGCATCTCCATCCATCACACTTCCAAAGTCCAAACTCCTCCAGGTTTCTTCCTCTTAAGCACTTCCTCCTGATACTTTAAATTCCTATCTATTTGATGAGTATTCTAAGATTGTTTTCTTGTCAGGCTATTGCCATTTACTACTTATTCTATGTGTACTGTGTCTACATATGTTAATATGGCTCATTCCTTGTCCTGTTTCTGTGCCTGCTTAAATGTTTCTTTATCTGGGAATAATTGTCTTACCTTTCCATAGCAAATGATATCAGTGTTACCATGTATTTGTTATTTTTCATCTTTGAGCAATATTTTCTAGTGATGTATATCTTTTTGCTTTTAGAAAACTATAGCTAAAAATATTCACATAGTTCTAACTAGAAAGCTAGAATGGAAAGTTCCATGGAAGCAAGATCTTTCTATCATTTATTTTTGCCCATTATCAATTAGTTCCCCCAAACATTTGATGAATTAGTAAACATGCACACACACACACACACACACACACACACACACACATACACACAGTCTCCTTCAATGACTGCATACATTTCATAGAACACTAGACAGCTTAGAAATAGCTCCAATACCTCCAAGTTATTGCTTTTCCTATATGTAAGCTAAGAAATGCAACCTTGATTTTTACATATATGACTCTTAGCTAGAGAAGGTTCAAACAGGCACTGTCTGTGCTATGAATTAGAACAATTCTTGTTCTAATTCATAAAACTATTATTATTATTATTGAACTATAAACAGAAACAGTCTTAGTCTGTTGACATTTAAATTATTAGTCATATAGCACATATTACATTTCTACTTTCAATTTGCGACCCTCAACATTAACTTAGGGCATGAATATTATTTTCTGCCAAGGGTCAAAATATCTCTAGAACTACTTTGCTTGCTATGATCAAACTTAAATTCTTACTTTACAAACTGAACAATTCAGCACTGATTGTAAAAAATATAAATTCAAAAGCAATGTTGCCATGAGATTCTACAGAACAATAAAGGGTACAGACTTTGGTCTCTCCAGAATAGTTCCATTCATTTGTTTTTTTGTTTGTTTGTTTTTGTTTTTTACTATGAGTTTTGGATTCCTATTTTCTTGACTTTAATTATCTTGACTGTATAATGGCAAAAATAGTTGCATCAGCCACAGAGGGCTTCTCTCAGGATTAAGCCAGTCAATGAATGAAAAGTACTTTAAAAAAACCCCAGAGAGAGCCTCTGAGGCAGCCTTTCCTGCTTTCATTCTTAGCAGTATCTTTACTAGATTCAACCTCCCTGGATAAAATATCCTTCGTCTAATGGGTTTAATTTTCCAGATAAATGGACAATTGAGAAAAGAGTACAGGTTGTTGGAAAACAAGTCATTACCTTGGTTTTTAAAATAGTGTGTTCTTCACATTCTCAGGAGAATTAAAACAAATGTTTGTTCTTGAAAGGTATGAAACAATGCTTTTACTTCTTATAAAAGGGAAAAAATACAATAAAAATTAAAATGTTAATTTAGAAATGCTTTAAGAACAGTTCCAGGGGATCTGATGTTGTCTTCTGAACTCTTAATTAGTGATTGGCATGGAAGAGCCTAGTCCATTGTGCATGAGGCCACAGCTGGTCTGGTTGTCCCAGTTTCTATAAGAAAGCAGGTTGAGCAAACGACCAGGAATATGCCAGTAAGAAGTACTACTCCAAGGCTCCCTTCCTGTACATTGCTGCCATGTTTGAGTCCCTGTCCTGTCTTCCATCAGTGATGAACAGTAAAATGGAAATGTAAGCAAAATAGAACTTTACCTCCCAAAGTTGCCTTTGGTCATGGTGTTTCATTGCAGCCCTAAATATGATAAAATGTAAACAAGCCTGGAAATGTTTCTGATATTTTTTTTCTATTTATAGAAATTGTAAGAATCAAGATAGAGTTCACTGAGTTTGTCTGTTTAGGAATCACATTTTCCTTTGAACTAAGGCATGGACATTTTTGCTTTTCTAATTAAGTCAGTTTCCTACATCGTCTTTTATTTCTTTCCAACTTTATCTCTTGGGCTATTACTGAAGCTCACTAGTGGTTTACCCTTTCACTTCATTCTCTTTCCATCCCATATTTCAAAATACTTTCAGTTCAAAAATAATTGTCAGTTTCCTTCCTGTGTCCCTACAAAGATCACTGAGAAATCCTGATAGCAATGCTGAGGACTGTGGTTTGAGTTTCCTTTATTGGCACACCAAAGGACTAATTTAGTTTTTGTGAAGCCCACTCAATTATTGCATTTACAACGTACCAAATGATCATTTTCATTCCACCTAAAAGTAACATTTTACCACTAGGCAAATTCTTTGACAGACTATCTTTCTTAATGTAGAAAGAAAATCTGGTTGCCTAGTTTTGGCAAACTTCATTTAAAACTTAGATGTTACATAATTAGAACAAAATTTCTAAGGATTCCTATGATCCCCAACTAAGACTTCTAGAACAATTCAAAGGTTACAATTCATAGTAACCTCTTGGTTACTATGGTGAAAATTAATTCCATAATTTTTTAGGCCTTCTAGTTACTTAGTTGGCAATAATTGGCATGTTAACAATAAGATCAAATCTGTCAACCACACGAACGCAGAAGGTCGGTTAGATAATCCTAGAATTAGCTACAGGGTGTCAAGCCAAAGAGTATAGTTAACTCACCATATTTTATGTTGGTGGCTATGAGCTTTGAAGCAAAGAAACTATCTTTGTGAATTAATACATGCAGGCCAAGTAAAGAAAAATCTTCCCTAAAACTTTTTCCTCTAAAAGGTACTCCTTGTTACCTATAAGGAAATTAGTTAACAATAAATCAAATACAGAATAAAGCATTGAATTCCTTTAATTAGCTATGATTTATCTTGGACGTGGAAGGTTTTCTGTTTCTAAGTATAAAAAAGTATACATAAGAGGAACTGATACCAGAAAAGTAGGGTCTTTTTGGAAGAGGTGGACTATGGGAGTTAATTTAGCAGGGATGAAGAGTTAGATAGGAAAGCTTTGTGGTTCCAGCATAAAATTTTAGGAATCCTCAGAAATGTATATCTGAGTATATCAATAGATAGATTACAGGTGGTACAGAAAGAGGTGTGGAAGCAGCTGGCCGACGCCTACAATCTGGGAACTCCCGTAATGTTCCACAAGTTCCAGGTTGGCGACTCTGTCTACATGTGCCAGCATTGAGCACGGAACCTGGAACCTCGCTAGAAGGGACCATACTTAGTTCTGCTAACCACACTGACAGCGATCAAGGTGGACGGTATTACAGCCTGAATCCACGCATCCCACATCAAACCTGCACCAAAGATCTCTTCACCTGAGACTGCTGATTGGACAGTCCAGCATACTCAAAACCTACTCAAGATCAAGATTCGAGAGCATTCGGGTTTCACCCAAACATGAGCCAGATAATCCTCAAGGTACTCTGGGTTTGGAGCTTGGCCCTCCCCCTAGCCCAACCCGTTAGGTACACAAGTCTGAATCCTCATCAATCCTATAACCTGACTTGGCAAGTGATTAATGGAGAGGGGGACCTGGTATGGGCTATTTCAAAAGTAACTTCTCCCTCCTCCTGGTGGCCGGACTTATACCCTGACCTCTGTAAGCTGACAGTCGGTGCCCCGGGGAACTAGGACCTGCAAGAACACACCGACCTCAGTTAGGACCCCAGAAACACAGGGGATTGGGGCTAGACCCTTGGGGAGGTCGCAGCTCCCCAGGCCGGAGAGGCATGCTTAAAACCCTTACCTTTTATGTTTGTCCTGGCCTGACACATAGGCCTCGGAGGATAAAATATAAATGCGGAAGGGAAGGCGATTTTTACTGTAAAGATTGGGGTTGTGAAACCACTGGAAATACTAATTGGAATCCCTCCTCCTTCTGGGACCTGATAACTGTAACTGCTAACTATTCTATCCTGCCCTTCTCACAATAGAAAGCTGCACAAACTGAGTGTTCTGACTGGTGCCACGCACTTCATATTAGATTCACTGATGAGGGAAAGAGTAAAAGCTACACTGACTGGGTGACCGGAAGGAGCTGGGGACTCAGATTATACAAGGAAAGGTAAGATGATGGAGTAATATTCACTATTAGACTCAGTATAGAAACTCAAAAGACCTCCGCCATAGGCCCTAATCCTGTATTGCAATCCCAGCCTAGGCCCCCAAACCCAGTATCTAACATCGTTATAAAAACACCATCAGCGCCCAGCTCGTTTACACCAGTGACCCCCAACCCGGAGGACTCGAGTCTGATCTACATGATCGAACAAGCTTACAAGATCCTTAGCACGACTAACCCTGAAGCCACCCGAGCATGCTGGCTGTGCTATGATATAGCCCCACCCTATTATGAGGCAATAGGGATAACTGGCAATTATTCCACCTCCACTAAGGCCACTGCCTGCCGATGGTCCTCACAGGGTGCCAAAATCACCCTAACCTCTGTCTCAGGACAAGGGCTATGCATAGGGAAAGTTCCCCAGATGCACACCCATCTCTGTAATTCCAGTATCTCAGGACAAGACCAATCTGGGTGCATTCTCCCCTTCAGAGAACGGATGGTGGGCCTGCGGGAAGGGACTTACCCCTGCATTAACTTATAGGTACTAGATCAAACCAATGATTACTGTGTAATGGTGCAACTGGTACCTAGACTGATCTACCACACAGAAGAAGACTCATTAGATGTCTGGGAAAGCAAAACCAGGTTCAAAAGAGAACCTATTAGTATGACTTTGGCAGTCTTGATGGGGATAGGAGTAACCGCTGGGGTAGCCACTGGAAGTACCGCTTTAGCCCTCTAACCTTCTTACTACCAAGGCTTGCGTGATGCCATAGACATAGATATTAGGGCCTTAGAAGACTCAATTTCCAAATTGCAGGAGTCTCTAACTTCTCTGTCCGAGGTGGTCCTACAAAATAAAAGGGGGCTAGATCTCCTTTTCCTCCAGCAGGGAGGATTATGTGCTGCCCTCAGGGAAGAATGTTGCTTCTATATTGATCATTCTGGAGTAATTAAAGATTCCATGGCCAAAGTCAGAGAAAGACTAGCAGCCAGGCAAAAAGAAAGAGAACAACGTCAAGGATGGTTTGAGTCTTGGTTTAATCAATCTCCCTGGTTTATCACATTAATCTCTACCTTACTAGGTCCCCTCATTATCTTACTATTGCTGCTTACCGCCGGCCCATGCATTTTTAATCGCCTGGTTACTTTTATTAGGGAACACATTAGCACCGTACAAGTACTAATGCTTAGACAACAGTATCAGGCTATCTCCCCTGAGGACCCTTGATCCCAAGATTGGAATCTGCCCTAAGAAAAGGGGAGGATGTGAAGGAATGCGAAGGAATGTGAGGGAATGTGAGTCAGCTTTTACTAGGCCTAAGCGTCATGTTCCTGGCAGTCAACACCAGGAACCAGGAACAAGGAAGTAACAAATATCAGTTAGTTGGGACTTTCCAGACCCCCCTGTTCCAGGAACTAGCTCACCATTATACCACTGGACGGTGACTGTATGTCAAAAATTGTTAGGCAATCTGAGGAGACCAATCAGGGTAAAGGGCAACTTCAGAGCCTATCGGAATGTACCCACTCAACCTGTATCTGGGATACTGCCTCTGTACTGTATAAAATTGATGGAAGTTTGTTTTTCAGGGTCGCCATTTTCACTTGTGTGAGGGTGACCCCAGCGCGCTGGTTCAATAAAGCCTCTTGCTTTTGTATCGATATCCTGGCTACCTGTCTCTGTGGGACTGCGGCATCCCAGTTTGGGCCTTTCGGTCCAACAATACTTTGAAATATAGACAGAAGTTTTGTTCAGTACACAGACCAAATTCTGTCCATAGAGTCTGTATTATCCAATGTGCTAGAAAATGATGAAACAAATTCTAGACATGACCTCTTCTACTTAGGACATTTCTCCACAAGCAAGACAGAAAAGTCAATTGTAATTCTAACAGACTTGCAGAAAAGACATCACAGGAGAGAATGTTGTGTTTTGAACCCAATCAAGGCTATTCCGTCTGAATGATACCCTTTGGAGTTGGATAGCATGATGGTTTTGGGGAACAGTTGTTTTTCAAAATGTGTTTTTTATTTTACCTATAATTTTTTTTAAAAATTGAGTTTCTAAACTATCTACCACATCTTCGGTTAGACTTAATTCAGCAATGATGGAAATAAAGAATATTAATACTAGAAAAAGAGGGTTGACTTATAATTATTTCTATTACCTATGGAAGCAATGGTTACCAAAATATATTTGTAAAATGTTATGGAAATAGTCTTCTAATTCCATTAAAATGAATATTGATTCAAGAAGTTGTTTCTATGGAACTAAAAAAAAATAAAAAAAGAAAAGAAAAGAATACAATGCCAACAAAATTGCATTTGAAGGTATTCTGCCAAATTTTATGTTTTGGTCCTAGAAAATCTAAGAGAAATCTTTCCCATATGAATTAACTTAAACATATATTTAGGTTTTTCTTTAAAAAATGAAACAACTTCAAAATAATTGGTTGCTAATTAAGATTCAGCTGATATTTGTTGAAAACATAATTGGAGATTTCCAGTATTTGTTGCTTAAGACAACTACACTCTCTTCGTTAATAAACACACAAGAAGATTAGTTTGTTATTTGTTTTTGTTTCTTGAAAAATAACTAGAGATATTCACTCTGTGTGCCCCATATTTCGGTTCTGATTTTACATTTCTTAATTACTTTAATTTCTATCAAATCTTTGGCTTCAAAGGTAATTCCTATATTTTCTAAGGTAATGGTAACAGATGATTTCTCTGATTTCACAATTAAACCAACATTAGTAGGGCACTGGGACTTCCATTTAATCAGTATACTGTAGGTAAGATAAAATATCTACAAAGTACCAAAATGATAGGACCACTGTGCAATGTTTGCTTTGTTGCAATGAGTAAAACTCCTACCATGAGTTTGCAATGCATTTGATATTTTTAGCACTAGTAGTATGGAGAAGGCAGTTAAGGTAAATATAGTCAGACTAATTATCCAGGTAACAAAAGCAAAAGGAATGTATACTCAGATAATTTGCCCTAGACTAATTATTAGAGATAAAATAATTGTTAGATAAAATGTTTATTATTATCATTGTTATTAGCACAATTCATCATCTGCTAAAAAGTGAAATCTGAATTCTTTTCTTTGAAATTTTCTGTATTTATTTTTATATTATCTAATGTGTGTGACATCTTATTCAATCTAAATGGAAAAGTCTGGCTTCTAGAAGACCAATCTGTGTACAGTTTTAAATATTTGATGTTTTGTTTCAGAATGTCAGTTGTGACAGTGATCACAAGATCTCATGGAGGTATTTGTAAAATCATAGAGCAAGGCACTCATGGTGTAGGTCCTGTCCTGGCTACAGTGACCTCAAATTTCCACCTGTTTTCCTCACATTTATATGCACAGTAGTTTTCAGGAGCCTGGAATTAATCAATTAGGAGACAGAAGATGGGGGATGAAGGAGAAGGAAGGGGAGAAAAATCAACAAAGCAAATTTCATTTCAAGGTGCCGTAAGGAATCCTAGTACATTATATGCTAATTTAAAACAAATTATGCAATTGAAATATTTATTTGGAGAGAAGTAAAGACATAAAAGGGGCAGTATGTTTGGTAGAATCAATGATTAACTTTAAGCTTTTTTTTTTTGTGGAGGTATTTGGTAAAGAATAAAATAAAGACTGATATTTCTGCCTTGAGAACTGGGTGGATGATAGTGGCCTTTACTGAGAAAGGCAACAAACCTGGGAGCAAGAAACATGAGAAGAAAGGGTATTGCAAAGAGGAGGATGGGATTACAAGCAACATCCCTCTCATCATGGTGCAAAGCCAGTATTTTCAGCAAAAACACTTCTTGAATACTGAATTTTGATCTTTTTCGGGCTAGCAAGATTCATCACAATACTCTTTTTTATATCTTATAGTTTTTATTATGTAAGTTTCAGACAATATGCTTTTAGGTCAAATTCTTTTGAGATGTTGAGCAGCAGCTCAAGTCTGATCTTCCAGTCCGCATTGATCAGTGAGGGAAGCAATCTACATGCTATATATTGTTGGTACATTCCTTGCTTAGTTTACTCAATTAAACACATATTTGATTTACAGTATTTTCCACTTGAGATAACTTTAGAGGGACACAGCCCTATCACAGGTTGAGGAGCTGATTCTTAATAGAACAGGATTAAATTGCTTCTGAAGAATTTAAGTAAAATGAGGCATGCTAACTGATATCTCAAAATATAGTCCTGAACTTAAAGAGAATAATTTTGGAGTTAAAATGTACAATTGGAGTTAAAATGTTTAATTCATCTGAATTACGTAAATATAATTTTAAGAGTCTGGAAATTCAGATTATTTGTATGGGTTATTTTAAAAATAACTCCTGTAGACAAAAGAAAAAAAAATTCATGGAGACTTACCTTTAGTCACTACTGTGTTAAACAGGCTTTGACACACTCCAGTTTGTTCCTTATTGTTTTGATTATGTAAAATATGGGACATTGCAAATGTAGGTAGGTATACCCCTACCAACTAAAATCATCATGTAATTCAGTAAAGCAAAATAAAGTCTTATTTGGAACTAAGACCAGATCTTCTCTCCAAACCCTGGAGTTAAAGCTCAGGTCTCGTACAGTGGTGAAGGATTTAAAGAAGGTACATTGGATAAAACACTGAAGTAAAAGGGTTGCTATAAAATGGAAAAGGCATGGGAGAGGGACAGGAGAGAAACCTTAGTGGAAATTCTGACTATCAAAATTACTTGCTGTTTAACCTCAGACAACATACTTGTCTTTAAATTTTCCTATATGTTAAATAAGAGAAATAATCAACAGAAGTTAACTATAGTAAACACAATTTCTTGTATAGTTTTTTTTTATGTATATGGGAATAATAACAAAAACATTTACTTCAAATAGTAGTGGCTTTATGACATAGATTATACAAATAAAATATTTTTCACTGTCAGCATGTTGGAAGTCCAAGAAGTGAACTTTAGGGATTTATGTATGTATGTGTGTATATGTGCGTTATCTTACTTGAAAACAAAATATGAACATGTGGAAACAATAAAGATTTGTACTAAAGTTTTTTTGTTATCTGATGCTGAAGCATTTGCAAAAGGATCACATTTGTTTATTTTTCTTCCTTAATATGATTTGCATAAGTGATGAGAGCTTCAATTTTGGATACTAGTTGAGAATAAAAATAACTCCTTTATGGTTGATGACAAAACATTTAGCTATCTCTAATTCCTGGACTGGAACTGATTTGCGTGCAGTGCTATACTTTAAGCTAGTTAAATAAGGACCAAAGCCACACACCACATCACAGTTTCTTTTATTATGAGTACACTTGTATCAATTCACTCCATCAGGACAGGGATGGAATGCAATGCCCACACACCACATTGACATCTCTGCTGAGGACAAATGCAGATGTCAAAGCAAGAGCACATCTGATAGTTGTATAACTGTTGCCATTCCTTGTCTTCGCCCTGCTTCTCACAAACCTCTGTTTTTCCTGTTCACTTCCACAATCTTCAACATACTTAAAATTCTCTCATGTATCAACACAGTGACAGAGAACTTCTTTTGCATTCTATTTTATTTCTTTTCCAGGACTTAGGATTGAGTCCAAACTATTACACATGCTAGACACACATTCTCCCTCTGAGCTATAGCCCCTATCTCTTCTTTAGATTCTAAATGTAAAACAAGAATACTAGGGAAAAATCCATGCTAAATAAAGCTGTCTTGCATCCTCTCCTCTTTGGTCTAGACCAGCTATTCAATGAACACAATTTGGTGACTGCATATGTCTATCTACACTGATCCACATGTTTTCTGGGGTTGCCGTTCCAAGGCTGTGGCTTGGCTTGTCATGGTTAGATCTGTTGTGTTATTTTGAATTTTCCCAGATCTGAAGCTTGTTCCTGTTTTGAGCTTTCAGTGGTAAGTGATACTACCTCTGCACCTGAAATCCATTTACATTCTCAGCTGCCCATGGGGGTACAGCTCAGTCTCTCTATTGTTTTGAAATGACCAGCTCCAAATCCCAGGACACCGGGCCGTGGAGATATCTGGTGAATAGTAGCCGATTATCTCACAGATGTTCCAGCAGACACTTCCCAGCTGCAGGGCAGGAAATGGTATTTTCAAATGGAGATCCAACTCTTAGATACAGATGCCCTAGCAGATACTGTGTCTCCGAAAGTCAAACAAAAGCATCATCTAAAAACAAAATACCTTCATGGAAACCATTTACACAAACATGAAGTATCCCAGCTAATGAAAACGCATACAAGTTTTTTTTAAAGTTTGTTTAAAAGTTGTAAAACTGCAAAATACTTCCACTTTTTAAATTTCATTTGAAAATTTAGCTTATTTTACTTTTTTGATTTCCAAACATACATCCTTTGTAAAGCTGTATATTATCCTATCTCTCTTTAATTAGGATTTCTCAGCTTGTATGAACTCTCAAACAATAATTTTAGTTCTTTTTAGGTGGAGGGCCACTACCAATTTTTTAGAATAGGTAGAAACTAAAGTACTTAGCCCTAGGGAATAAATGAATAAAATTGCATATATGCTACAACTTTTGGATGCGATTTTAGAATTTCCTTAGATAAACCTGCTGAAGGGCATATTAGGAGGGGCAAACTGAGGATGGAGAACCAGTTCAGAAGTTTTCCCATTAGTTTAGGGTAAAAATAAACAAATGACAAGTTCCAGACAATAGACCAGGCAATAATTTATACGTTCCATAGATATTTTCATTCTCAATTCACTTTCTGAAACACTTCTCGGGTCTTCCATGTCTCTATATTGCCTACAATATTTAATCAGACCTCACTGTGGCACCTGCAGGGTTTGGAAAACTTATCCTTTTCAAAACAGCACTGGGTAGACAGCACCAGAAGAAATGAGTTCTTCATGCCTTTGCTACCCAGAGAATTTGGAGTCAACCTAAAATATGTGAGATTCTCTCAAAATGTTTTACTTTATAAATTTGGTACAAATTCTTCAAAATCCAATGTGTTTTTTACACTCCATATACCTTGCTCATGATGCTAAATTTTTATTATTAAAAATGAAATGAAATAAAGTTGTACTTAATGAAAACTATTACTTTAACTTTAAAATATGAATTGAGGGCATTAACTTAAAATTTCAATTTATCACACTGCACATTTTTCACAGCTTTATAACCTGCATGTATCTTTGGTTAGTGTCTTACAGAATGCAAGTCTTTTACTTAAAGGTGGCAATTTGTACTATGAATTATAGAAAGGTCTTTTGACAAATGCTTCTGCTCAAAACATTTTAGTAGTATATATTCATTGAGTTTCATGACAGTCTATTTTGTATCTTACTTTGACTTATTAACTTACATTGCCCCTTCTCCAATAATTGTTTTCTTCTTCCCACATAATAGTTCTCCTATGATGCTGATGATGCTGATGATGTGTATTTGTGTGTGTGTGTGTGCGGACATGAACATGCGTGTTAAAACCTAGTTTCCAAATGTGAAATATAGAAAGATGTGATACTTGTCTTTCTGGGCCTGTCTTACTTTGCCTAATATGATGATCTTTAATTCATGCATCTCTGCAAAAGGTATTAAAAGAACAGTCTGGTGGGAATGTAGACTGGTGCTGCCGTTATAGAAATCAGTATGAGGTTCATCAGGACATAACACTGTCATATGATTCATCTAAAATACACCTGAGATACCTGAGAGGATCTAAGTAGGATATAAAAGATACATCTACTTATCCATGTTTATTGTGACACTCTTCACAATAGCCAAGTAATGTAATCAACCAAGACGTCTGTCAAAAGATAATAGATGAATAAAGCACTATATATGTGTTTGTATATATATGTAATTTATATATTATGTATAATATATTATATTATATTAATTTATATATTAAAATAATCATATATATATATATATATATATATATATATCAGAGTTTTATTCAGTCAACGCTTTCCCACTGTAACCACCCCTGAAATAAAACATCTGCCCAATTATTTGTCATTCCTTGTGTAAGTTGTGCCCTCTGTGCCTGAAGATTCTTGCCTCCTATTTTTGGCCTTCCAGTCAGCCATGGATCAGCTCAGATACTTGGCTTTTCTATGAAAATCCCATGTCATCATCCCACATTATATTGCTATTACAGATATAAGCTGTAATAAATATTTGACCTTGATTTTTCCATAGAAATCAACTGCCACTGAGATTCTGCATCACATGGTAATCTCTTTCAAATGTATTGTGCTTTCTTTGTTATCTATCCAACAGAGGGGTCAAACGAAGCTTGGAGAGGTAACTGGTTCAAACTTACTGTCTAAACTTAAAGAAGGAAGGTAAAGTAGTCAACGAGTAATTTCAATCACATTTTCACTAGCCAATGCATGAATCTATTCACAATTACATCCATTTTTTTTATCTCTACTGCACTGGAAAAATATCTCCAATGCAAAAGGAAAACGTAAGTACAGAGCTTTGTGCTCTTCCAATTTTTAAAAGCTTTCTGTTGTCAAGGATCTCATTAATGAATAAGCAAACTATGTCCCTCAATGTCAATAGACAGAAATACATGTCTGTAACATATAACCTAAAAAGCCATGATATGGTTAAAGTATTATCAGAATCATATAATTAGCACTGTACTTTAATTTTTAATTGAAGATAAGACAAATACTTGTGAGCATTAGAATGTAATTATGATAATGAAAATAGATAGAAGGAGTAATGTATAATATATCTATTTATTCCACTGGCATCAAGGAATCCTTGAAAAAAATTCCAAAAACCAATAACTGATGCCTACATGATGTCTTTCTCTATTTCATGTAGGAAAAGAGTTAAAATTAGTAGGCATAATGAATAAAATATGGAAATATTAGTAGTGCATTCTACTTCCTAGAGCCATTATAGAATATCAACACTTAAAATTCAGCTCTCTAAGCAAAAAAATAATATAGAAAACACATATTAAAAATAAATAGCCAGGATGTTAACCAAGCCTTTTTATGTTAGGAGATTTTTTTCCCAGAGTTCATGTTCTCTTTATTGACTAGGAATAAAATAATCATGATGGTCACAGGAGTTCTACATACATATATTTTCAGAATATTTTCATTATAAAAATGTGATCTTATATATGGATAAAAAATATTAACAGTTTTTTTTAAACTTTCAAAATTCATTTAATAATTTATCTTGATGATTAACCTTCAAATCTCACTTGTAGCATTATTTTGGATCTTAAAATGGTTCCTTTCTCTGAAATTATACTGCTTAGACAGGATAGATGCAGCTTTTCCTATCCTCTGTTATTGAATGGGATTAGAACTCTCATTTCTCAACTTTCATAGATGCTATTATTCTATAATTCTTACCAAGTTATGACCCTTAGCACACTTTCTTTCCCAGTCCCCACTCTGAACTGGGTAGAAACACTACCTCCTGATGGACACTCGAAGATGTGTGATGTGAAAATGTACCATTATATTCATTTGCTTTAAAATTCAAGGATGTCATGAGTGTCAGCAGCAACTGAAGCACAGGCTACTGTTTTGCTGTGTGGCTTCATCCTCATTTGCACTGTTTGCAGATAAATATTTATTCAGCCTGTGGCATGAAACCACCTGGCAAAGAGCCAGAACCAAGTTCAGCTCTTTTCATGGAAATGTTTTATTCAATTTTCAGTATATTTCCTTGCCAGCAACTGCCCCATTCCTCTGCTTCCCCACCTGTCCAGACTTTTGATGAAAAAAATATGTCTTTTTACTAATCACATTCTGTGATCATGTCACTATTCATAATATTTCCCCAGGGGCTGGAAAAATGGTTCAGATGTTAAGAACACATACTCCTCTCACAGGGAGTTGAAACTCTTTCAGAGCACCTATGCTAGGAGTCTCAAAACTGCCTCTGGCTCTAGGCTTCAGGGATATTATTATCCTGACTTCTAAGAGCAGCCACATGCACACATTTGGACATGTGAACACAGAGACATGATCGCATAATTAAGAAAAATTATTGAAAATATATCCTTCCTAGTTCCATGGTGATGGCTCAGTAGATGCTCGGTTTAAGGAGATACCCAACTCTAGCAGGTTGTCATTTGACCATGGTGTATGGACCCTGCCACACCCCCACACATGCACATAAGATATCTTTCCCAGGTCTATCTCTTCATTTTAAACTATCTTTTCTTGAAAGACCTTTTGGTTAGCTAGTAACAGATACATGTATCACATCTCCATCTCTCTCTCTCTCCCTATATCTCTCTCTATCCTTTTCTGCTCCTGCCTGATTTTCTGCCCATTTTCTCTCTCTCTCTCTCTCATATACATACAAACACAGATGGCGTACTTTGTATAGATACAAAAGAATGAGGATGAGGGAAGGAGAAAAGATGGGATGGGAGAAAAGATAGAGAGATAGCTAAAGATAAACACACACATATACACAGAGAGTGAGTCAGAGAGAGAGAGAGAGAGAGGTAGAGAGAGCATAAGAGAGGGGGTGAGAAAGCAGAATAAGACAGAAAGAGAGAGAGAGAGACACACACACACACACACACAGAGTATTTTCATTTTTAAATTTTTTTATGGCCATTCAAACACTTTGTGAAATGTACTTACAAAACAACACAGTAAAATTTAATATGACTCAGCTACAATACAATTCAGTGTAATTTAACATAAAAAGCCAATAAAATCAGCTGTCCCCAAATGTTAGTTGCCCTACAAAGAACAGGCTCATTCTTTGCACACACATTTATTTGAAGTCATCTACATGCCAACCTGTGTCTTGTGCTTGCTGTGTTGGAAACATGGAATAACACAATGAAAATGTATGCATTATTACCTTGGTGAAACATTTAAATTAACATTATTCTATTTCTCTAACATCACCATGTCAAATAGGCACAACTTCATTCTCTTACCTTAGTTCACATTGTAGTGAAATCATTCTCAGTGATGCCTATAGTTCCTTGGGGGAACACTTTTGTAGCAGCTCTTATTTCTTTATGATGATCTTTGTATTCCTATTCTTTATACATCTCTTTATGACAACAACCGCTGATAGTTTGCTTCCAATGTTGTAGATGCTTCTAGAAAGATGTAATTCCACAGTGCACCACACCTACAACAGAAAGTGAATTCTTGCCTTCTTTTTCGGTTGTCTTTATAGTTTGTTTACCTCTATGTTTGTCTTACCTCTATGCCACTGAATAGACAGGTTTATTTCACCTCCCATAGTGCATAGTTTCAAGGACAAACTAATATTTTAGTTCACTCATAAAGCAGTCTAGAAAGTCTCTTTGATTTGTTTTCTTGCTAGTGGAGAAGAAATCCATATTATGGAAGAGAAAGCCTTGGGATTTCCAGTAGTTTTATCTGAGATGAAGTAGAGAAATCAGACATAGGTCAATGGAGAAACACAAAGTAGAAAGCAGCTGGGGAAGAGTAAATGAAAACACTATCACTGGAGAATGGGTGGAGAGACCAATGAGAAAACTGACGAAGTATAGCCTGTGGCTGACTCCTCCAAATCATTTTGTAAACTCTTTCTCTGATGTGGGCTTCAACCAAAGTGTTCCTTTCATTCTGGTGTCCACACAGAGACTTGCTGAATATACTACAAGGAGCCCGTGTTTTAACTAATAAAATCAAGGGTTTCTGCTATGCCCTGTTTGAAATCAGTGCTGTACAGTCTGGTTTCTCTTCAGATTGTATAAATCTTTTGCCTTTTACTGAAGAAAAATCTGTGCTCTATTTTCCAGCTCAAAATTGAAAGTACTTTAAAACTGAGCTATGCCAACATGACTTGAAGACAGTCACCATGAATCAACAAAAGATTCCCTCAGAGGGAAAAGTGGTCTGCATAATGCCAGACACTCAAAGGTAAATGTGACCTGGTTTTACATCTGACAATGAATTGCTTGCTGGGATGTGGCACTTATGTCAGCTCTTAGACTTTTGGTATTTCATCTACCTTATCTTTAAAGGAAAAATCATCCCTATAACTTTAAGGAATGGGAAGGAAATTATTCTAAATTATTCTAAAGTGTTTTAAGCCCAGAACCAAAGGAAGGTAATAACTTTGCATCCATTTTAAAGCCAAATATATAGTGAAGTTTAAAATGGAGCAATTGGGACTAAGGAAAGCGAACAGTCTAGAAGTGTCAGCCACACAAGCATCAGGATTTGAGTTCAGATTTCCAGAACCCTTGTAAAAAAGTCACTTGTGTTTTATTGTCTATAGCTCCAGAAAAGGTACTGCAGAGACAGATAGATTCATGGAGTTCACTAGACAGTCATTATAGCCAATGATAAGTTCAAGTTTAGTGACATTCTATGTCTAAGATAAGATGGAGAATGATTGAGAAAGAAATTCACATTCATGTGAATATACATGTGCACACACATATACTACATACAGATGCATATATATATATATAGTTATTTGTATATTCTATATCATATATTGTATTATATCACAGATATATTCTGTTACATATATCACAGATAAATGTCTGTATTCTTTCAAAGCATATGAGTTTACCTCTTGTACATCTGTAAAGTCATTATGTTCTGGCTTCTTAAGATGAGAGGCATAAACTCCAGTCATCTTTCATCAGTGCTAGGGGTAGTTTGTTAAATTAATGTTCAATCTCTGAATAAGGAATCCATTGTTGAATTTTCCAATGCTCTTTATTAATTATAAGTCATATCAAATCTCAGGGAATTCAATACCCAGACGGCTAGGCAGAGACTTCATTCCATCATCCTCTCTTGCTTCTCCTTCCTCTCCATTCTCCTCCATTCCTCCATTCCTCCTGCCTTCTTCTGCCTTAGACCCTTTAAACTTTTTCCCCAAGCCCCCTCTCCAGTCCAGGCCTTCATTACAACACAATAGTACTTGGCTGGGAGTGATCAGAGTCTTCTCTGATCACCCAACCACCAGACCTTTGATAGTGATAGGTCACCTTCAACTGTAAACAGTTAGTTCTATCTGTGGAGATCTCAGCAGGGCTAGCACAAGGGTGTGAATAGGTAGGAAGCAAGGCCTGCACCCTCTGCAAGGCACCCGGCTTCACAGCTACAATGCATCAAAGCCCTTTTACAAACCAAAACAGCAGTAAAATATCCCACAACAGTAGTTCTCCTGAAAGATGCACCTCTATGTCTTTATCACCTATGAAAAGAATTTATGCATCTAGATAAGGCGATGTACCTGCTCAACATTCATATGGGAATAAACTCTTTGCAATTTACCTAATGGCATCTTAATAAAACCATATGAGTATAGCTGCTTTCCTGTTTAGTAGAGTGGGAACACATGATTGCATTGTGTATAAGAAGGAAGCACATGATAGGCTATGGTCCTGAACCTTTCAGGAGAGATGTTAAACTGATAATTGGAGGGAGTTTAGTGTTATAAAAGGACACTAGTCAGGAGAGATGTTAAACTGATAATTGGAGGGAGTTTAGTGTTATAAAAGGACACTAGTCAGACTGCCTGGCTTCACATCGCTTGTGGGTATATGACCTTGCGATCTCATTTTATTGCTATAAATCACAGTTTCCTTATCTGAGATATAGAGATGATTTTAGCACTGAAATAATGATCCATGGTGCAATAGTTGCAGTCCTTAAGTATACCACTTAATACATGTTTAACATAAGTTATCTACAGTTGCTTTGCTAGATGAAGTTAGTTTAAACATTAGGCTGTCTAGAGTCCATCTAGAATAAGATAGAATTTTCAAGGCTTTCACATTTATTAAATATTTACTACTTCTGTACAATGCTGAATACAAGATCTAATCAGGAATAATCCTTGCTGTCTCCTCTCACTTCTGCCCTGACATATAGCATCCATCATCAGCTGTGTCTAAACTATCACACAAGTTAGCTCACATATTTCCATTTTCATCTCTATGACAACGTAAGTGTATCTTTACCCTTTTCTCACTTTTTGTTTCCTTGTTATATGTGGTGTGTGTGTGTGTGTGTGTGTGTGCGCGCGCGCACGCGCAGGAGCGTGCATGTGCATGCCTAGGTATCAGTACTTGGCCTCCACCTTTTTTGAGACAGGTACACCTTGTTTGCTACTGCATCTGACAGGCTAGCTGGCCCATGAGTTTTGGAAACTTATACTGTCCCAGTCTCCTATCACTCTCTATAAAATCACTAAAATTATAAACACATGCTGCCAATTCCTTGTGGATTCTGAAGATTTAAACTCAGTTCTTCGTGCTTGTGTGGTAAATACTTTACCCACTGAGCCATCTCCTCAGCTCTCCTTTCTCACTTCTAGAAAGTACACTCATCCAACTAATTTTCCATTTACCATCCAAAGTGATATGTTTTGAAAAGTTAATTATACTTATATTCCTACTTATTTTCTGAAGGTATGTGTAGGCTAGGCACATGTGTGTTTACATGTGTGCATATGTGTAAAGTATATGAGCCTTGACACACATGTGGAATTCCAAGGACCCCTTCTAAGTGCCAGTTCTCTCTTTTCATCATGTGGATCCTATGGATCAGTCTCAGATCCTCAGGCTTGGAGGCAATGGTTTTCACCTGTTGAAACAGCTTGCTTTCTAAGTGATTTCTAACATGTGCATCTTATTTAAATATTCTTTTTGAAACTTTAAATATCTTAAGTGCTTTCTCTATTCCAGTTACTATACCATGAGTGTCTCAGTCCTTATGATACCTTCTTACTGCAGTTGGAACTATGTACATACCTAAATTTTCTTCAAATCCATTAGTTAAAACAGGATCTTCAAGGTTTCGATTCTTCCCTCATGTTCCTCCTTGTCTCTGTAGGGAATTAATTCTTATTCATCCTTTGAAACTGACCCATTATGATGTTTTTACTTAATCCCACCTTTCTGTTCACACTCTTATCTCACTGAATGAATGAACACATAGGGAAATATTTTCTTGCTTATTCAATTTTTCTTACATGCATGCCACCTACATTAGTTCTACCAGCAAAGTCATATATCATGTGTGTTTATTATTAGGTTTGAGAATGTGAATCAAGTTACAGCTTCTTGGCCCATTCTGTTTGCAAAGTGTGTTTACACAAATCACTTCATTTGATTTCACTATTATCTTATGAAGTAGGCACTGGATTTATTGCTGTTTTGTAGGAAGACAATCTCCAGGAAGTTATTACATCCACTATCTGCTGAGTCAAATCATATGTTCTGATAGCAACACAGTTGTCTTCTCAACAGGAAGAGTCTCATAGAGTGCAGCGATCAGATCTTGGAGGGCCCAGAAATGCAGTAGAGAGCATTGCAAAAGATATGAAATCATGTATTCATCAAAATTAGTCCTATAAAGCAGTGTTTGTCATGTCTAATATTGTCTTTTTTATCTTTCAAGATGCATCATCAGTAATAATATTGCTAAATAGAACCAAATAAGTGAAATATTTTAAAAACAGAGATGAAAGTGATTTACAACCCAAATAATCTGAATAATTGCTCCAATTATGTGCTTTCCTTGAGTGGCAAAGCTAGTTTTAGATTCAAAGTAAATGTCCTTTTAAAGTTTTCAACCTTAATGCTTCAAAGAAAATCAAAGGGAAATCTCAGAAAACACTCTGTTAAAGGGGAAAAATACATAGAGACTGTGACAATTTGAATGAGAAAGGTCCCACATAGTCTTTGATGCTGAATGTTTGCTTCCTGCTAGTGGTGCTATGATGAGAGGTAGTGTATATATTAAAAGTGGGGCCTATCTAGGGCAAGTAGGTCACTGGGGTGGGGACTGTGGAATATTCCTGGCTCCCAATCCCTCCTCCTCTACTCTCTCCACTAGGAAGTCCACAATCTGCTTCCACATACTCCTGTGTTCATCTGGTCATCAGTCCTTAAATCAGGGAAGAACATGTGCTATGAACTGAGCACTTAAAACTCTGGATTTAAATAAATCTTTATTTATTTAATGTTTGGTACTTTGGTCACATCTACATAAAAGCAGCTTAATACAGTGATAACAATTTTTAAGGTTAACTGTTTTTATTTCCTTCATATCCTTCTGTTAAAACCACATACTTGGACACAGTGTCAAAAATGGAAAGAGAATGTATTCTAAATATGTTACTAAAATTTTGATTTCTTAAAGTTATTATAGCAATAAGAAATGCACACAGAACAACTATGATGAAAATTCAGATGCCAGAGTTCCGTTCTGAACATTGGGAATGTTCAGAGCAGTTGGTTTGATGACTTCAGGAATTGTGTTAACCTAATGAACACTAATACCACCTATTCTTAACTGCAGTCCATTCATATACAATGAAGAGTGACAGTCAATGTTAGGCTTGACCCTGAACAAAGATTTAGCTGCAAGTGAAAAGGTATGAAACAAAAAGTGAAATGAGAAGTGGGGACTAAAGGGAAGGAGAGAGCAGGAGGGAGATAGAGATCTTATAGCAGCCCAAATAAGATGATATCTTTGCTTTCCAAAGAATTTGTTGTAAATTATTGCACAAATAAATTTGTGTAATTAAAAAAAAAAAAAGCTCAATCTACTGACTTTTTAAAGACTCCTATTTTGTTCCTCTTAAAATTATATAGGTCATGTGTCTTGTCTTATGAGAGCAGCTGAAATATTAAATTTATATGAAATAATTTCATTAGAAAGAGTAGATTTGTGTGTGTGTGTCTGTGTGTGTGTGTGTGTGTGTGTGTGTGTGTGTTTGTGTAAGAGTCATCATTTGAAATGAAGGTGATATTAACCTTCAGGATTTTTACTTTTTTCTCATAATTCTTTAAATTTCTTTGAATAACTTGCTCTGAATGAATCATAAATTTATGATTTCTTTTGGCAATTACATTTTTAAACATTTTTGAAGTACAAATAGAGGAATCAAATTGATTACCTTTCTCTGTTTTTAGTCTTTATTTGTATATGTGGTTCATTTTTAGAAATGAAATATCCAATTAGTTGAAAATATTTTGATAGATTTAAATACCTTTAGTGGAAAGGAAATGTCGTAGTCTTTCATATGAGTAAAATCTGGCTGGCATTAGGCTGACTGGCTGGCATTACACAATCAGATGAGGTCTTTTCCTGTGGAGACCTGTAATAAGGTCAAAGAAACAAAGTACTTAAGAAATTTAACTGCAAAGAATTGGGAGTGGGGTATATGTTGGGGTGGGGTGGGGTTGGTACTGAGAATTTGGAGGTTATCTGCTCAGGAGGATCCCATCCACTGAGTGTCACTGCTGAAAGGAATCTGAGCCAAAGGAAAGACAATCCTGTAGCAGCACTGTGAGCAATTAGAGGTTCATATGTTATTATCTTGACTTGCTACACAGTGGAAATGCATTGTATTAACTGTTTAGGGGCTGATGAGCATTTTAAAGAGCATAACAGTAATATGAAAAATCATGAAATGTTGGAATTGCTCTTGGTGGCTAATCCTAGAAATAATTACATTCTAGGATAGACTAAATTTGTTTTAACAATATGTGTTTGCTTCTCTCAGTTTAAAACAAAACATAAAGCAAGGAAAAATAGCTACAAAAAAGGGGGAAAATGTTCGTGAAAATAGAGTTTCACTGGGGACTTTGTTATTGGAAACTACCTGAAATTTTTCTTCAGGTTTTGCATCTTTGAAATCAACAGAGATGTTGTCTAGTGTCTTGTCTTGTTTTTTCTTTTGTTGTTGTTGTTTGTTTGTGTGTTTTGTTTTTTGTTTTGGTTTTTCGAGACAGGGTTTCTCTGTTGTAACTCTGACTGTCCTAACTGAACTAAATGTAGAGGAGGCTGGCCTCAAACTCACAGAGATCTCTCTTCCTCTTCGCCCAGAGAGAACTACCACAGCCTGGTGAGATGTTGTCAATACTAGATATTTCTTCTCATTTGGTTTAACACAGGTAGCAATGTTTCTTAAAACTGGTTCTGCATATGATTCAGTTGTACTTTTTCTGGAGCTCATTTTTTTTCTTTTGTTTTTTCCATGTTTTAATTTTTAAACTCATTATCTTTGAAGAAAGAGAAGACAGAAAGTAGATGGTCATAAAAACTGTTTCCTGTTAAGAGGTCTCCAGAATTTTTGTGACATAAAAATGTAATTTCAAATGAATTGAGACTGTGAGGGCTTTTCAGATATTGAAATGAGTGTGAGCAGTGAAAAACTATAAATAGAACTTCAGGAGTAGAATAAGAAAAGTGAGGAGATAAGATGTAAAGGATCTGAAGAAGAGTCAGAGAAAGATGAGAAAGAGAGAACCATAAGACAAGAGGAAGGAGAAGGAATACTTTCCTCAACCTCTTATTTGAGGCTTTTGAGTGAATGGCTCATATCATGTGTCCTTTTAAAGATATAATGTTATGTGACAATGTGACTCACATTGGCTGTCATAAATAATTTGATAGTAGAAGACATTATATGTCATATATGTATATATATATATATATATGTGTGTGTGTGTGTGTGTGTGTGTGTGTGACAGAGAGAGAGAGAGAGAGACAGAGAGAGAGAGAAAGTTATTAGAATACACAGTGATGTAGGTTTGAGGCTAATAGAGAAAAGAGGGAAAATTTGGAAAAGTTACAGAATCAGTTACAGCAGAGTCATTTATAGCAAAGTCGGTTACAGCAGGTAGTATGAGGAGAGCAATCTGAAGCAGCCAGGCTGGAGGAGATCCCAGAGACACAAAGGCATCTTGGCAGAAGTCAGTATCAAACAGGAAAACTTAGTCAATTTGAAGCTGAGCAGAGCAGCTCAGTCTGAGGCAGTTACAGAGTCAGCCAGAATTTTCCAGAGTCTGAATAATTTGGTCAGAAATAGTCAACCAGTTTAGAAGATCAGTTTGTGCCAGTCAGCTTGGAGAAGAGTTTGGGCCTGAACAGAGTGAGTTGGATTGAACCAGAATTGTCAGAGTTCAGAAAGAGCTAGTCAGATTGGTTCAGTCATCAGTAAGTCTCAAAGGCTGATTAGATTGTGCAGAGGTTTAAATATTCTATATTGCAAAGAGGGTGAGACAGAAGCCCTCCAGTTCTAGGCTTAAGAGTAGATTATAAGGAGGCCAAATAACTCCAGGGTTTAACTCTAGGCTAACAACTGGCAATTAAATTAGGCAAAGAATAAACTGTCCCCTGCCTGGAAACAATGGTTACATCTGGTGAATCTACGGCTACAACTTTCTATAACAAATTTGTGATTCTAGCTTAAGTATTGGTCTAGGAGACTTAAATGAGAGCACACTGCAACCTATTTTGTCCTCAGCTTTCCCCATATGAGGACAGAATTATCTTAGTTATACATCTTAAATGGAAAAATTCTTGAGAGGGGAAAAAAAAGATTTTCCCCCTGCATATTCTCAACCATGAATAATGTTGCAAACTTAATTGATGTTAAAACTCATTCTAGTTGGCAACTATGTAGGACTGACTTTGGTTTTGGTTCAAGACTCTTCTATAAAAAGTATGTGTGTTTAACCAATATTATATAATATATGCATAGTAAATGCATGGATGTAGATTTGACTAAAGATCATCCGACCAGTGGTAAGGAGATAATCTCAAAAATGTGAAATCTGTAAGAGGCAATGAGGAAAGCATTCTTACTCAGTACCAGGAACTTAGACCAAGATGGCTAGTGAAGGCCTTTTGATAGTGGTTAGATTCAGAAGTAATTTTCTGGAGACAGGAGTTGAACTCTATCACTAAAGACATTTATAAAGTGATTTATTTTAGAAGTATTGGTGACTGTGCTCTTGAAATAGCTCTTTGTTGATATGAAATTTAGTTAAATGCTTTCTTTGTTTTCTAGATTCATGGTTTGTAACATTTTCATTTCTATTTCATCTTTCTGCGTTTTTCCCTATAATTGTTAAGAATTATTACACAAGATTAGTCTTTCTCATTATTTTTCGCCTGTTGTGCAATTTTCATTAAGTGCATGCACATCATTACCATAGTGATGAAATGTGTATGATAAAATCATACAAGATTAAAATTTAATAAGGGTAATACTTCTGAGACCTTGTTTAATAATTTATGCCGTGGTTATACATCTGTGGTATGTTTTATGTGATTTTATGGACAGAATATTTGTGTGTATGCTCATATATTTGTGTTTTCACTGGTGAATATGTCTACAGTTGTGAAATGAAACTGTACTTCAATGATTCAAGGAATCCTAAGGCCACACACATGAAAGCAAATATAAAGAAAAGGAAAAAAACTTACGTTTCACCACAGCAGCTTTGCTGTTTTGCATACTGAGCTGTCCTCCATGCAGGGTGATAGAGGACCTATAAATGAATTCAGACTTTCTGTGAAGCTCTATTTAGTACTGGTTAATATGCATTCCCATACCAATGAGAAGAATGAAGAATTACTTTAATGTCCCTTAATGAGACTTCCTGTTTCTTTTTTAAAAAATATGAGCCTATATTGCTAGGGTAAAACCAACAACCAACAACTTTTAGACTGCAATGTGAATATACAGGAGGTTTCATTGATATTTCATGGCAATTTAATGCATGCATAACTTGCAATCTGTAGTGGAGTGCTGCCCAACACATAATTTTTGTTGACTTACTAACATTTATACCAGACACAATTTAAATCTTTTTAAGTAGGTCAGCATAAAGGAACAGACTTATTGCTTGTAAGTAGTATCTTAGTGGGGATAAACTTTAATTGCTTCTCTGTCAGTGAATAATTAGTAGTTTTGGCGAAAAAGAAAATTATAACCAGTGGTATTATAACACATAGCTGCTCGTTAAAGGGAGTTAATAATAATCTCATTGTTTTTTAAACTTTATTTGATTAATTACTATTTGGGGTTCTCAAATTTATTGTATAGATGCCCAAAAGAAAAAAAGTCTTACAGATAGTAATTTTAGCACTATCTTTCCTCTTACTGGAGTTTCCTAGTCCATAAAATGAATAAAAAACCATCAAAACAATTGAATTTCTTCTTCTTCCTTCTCCTACACCTCTCCCCTCCCCTTCCTTTATAGTCCTTCTCCTCTGCTATTGGGATCTCTTGGCTTCCACTGCCTTGTTCTGCTTCTGTCTTCTTTCTTATTTGTTGAGGTATAAGCTCCATATGTAGTGAAGTCTGGCTTGTCATGTACTGTGCAGTTAGAACTCAAGATCTTCCCGCATTAACCTGGAATTGCAGGCATGTGCTACTACTCCTGGTATTGTATCTACCTTTCATATGCATCACTCTATAATAAGTCAATGTAACCATTGTCAACAGGTCATGATTTTTCCTGTTGATTTCATCTCCACTAGCTAAGGGTTTCCAGGTGGATTTTAAATGAGACAACTAAAAAATCATATCTTTAACATACCACCTTTAGTTCTTTTGGATATTTACCTGTTCATAGATGTTCTGATTTGCATATGAAATCCACAAACTTCTGGATTTGGTGATGTGATCTCCAGGGGTTTGTGTTCTTCTGAGAGGTTATGGAACTTTTGGAAAGTGGGGGTTAGCTGGAGGAAATGGGTCAGGCTGGAGCTTCAGAGCTGTAGCTCAGCCCTGTTCTGTGCCCTGTGTTCATGTCTTGATTTGTTGAGTTTTATATAATCTACTAGAGAACTCACTACTTCCATTGTCATTCCTGCCCCACTATGATGGACAGTATCCCCTAAATTAACTGGAAAAATAGAAGCTTTTACCCTAAAGTTTCTTCTAGCCAGGTGTCTGATAGCACTGATGAGGAACATAACTTGTTGTCAATCCATCAGTGAAAAGCTGAAGAATCTGGGCTTGTATGCCAATGAAGAATGGTAACAGTAGTCTGAGTTAAAAAGAAGATGATGTAGCCAACATAAAGCAAAGACAGGCAGGTAAAACCAGCAGCTCTCCCATCAGCCTCTTTATATCCTTCTGGATGCTATTATTCTTCTTCAGACAGGTCTTTATTTTTTAGTTAATCCATCTATGAAATACTCTGATAAACCCATCAAGAGACATGACTCTTAGTTCATCACAGAAATAACCAGACAACCAAAATTAACTATTGCATAATTAATATCATTTCATAGATGGCAATCTAAAGTAAGATGTTAGCTAATATTTTAAAGATCTCATTTCTCATCCATACAACTCCTTTATGAGAAGGTCAAAACTAGCCAACAGATGTGAAAGTCCACAGAGAAAGTACCATCCATACCTCCAAGCACCTAATATGGGACCACTGTTTGGTCCAACCTCTGTAATGGGGAAATAAATGATGCTTTCTGGCTTTATAGTCCATGTCTCATTCAATTACACCACATTGTCTTTCTGGGATAAAATTGATGGGATATTATTTGAGAATAAAATGACTGCCTGTTGGTACAGAAAATGAGTTGTCACTGGCCTTGTACAAATTTTTTTTGTTAATGAAATTTAGAAGATGATCAAAACAAGCAGCTTACTAAGTATGAATTCTAAGCAGTTGATTGTATTAAGAATCAAAATGTTCTTTGATTATTTGCTATCAAAACTATATAACTATAAATATTATATATAGCTAATTTCATGGTATTTAGTTGTACATAGTGGATGAATTCATTAGTTTGCATTGAATGAGTTGTAATTACACTTGTAGCATTCTAGTTTCTAGGAGTAATAAATATTCTAGAGCATAAAGCAAGATGATATTGATCACTTCTCTCTGCACAATTATTCCCAACAACAAACAGACTTGGCAAAAAAGTGGCTGAATAAACTTAATACAAATGATAGAGAAGAATGGAAGTATTTATACATTATCAATTTATGAAGGATTGTGGGTAGATGAAAATACAAGTGTGCATATATTTCATTAAACTCATTGTTCTCTCAGACATGCTATTTGAGTTATCTTTCACCCATCAGCACTTATGTACTAAGCTTTTGTACCTGATGTGCCATTCTTGTTTTGCTCTTCCCAAACATCAGAGCTGAATGAGAAGCAGTCTGATCTACTATGCATAGAAAGCTACTTCAGTTCCCTGATATGGAATTCAGCCTTCTCCTGTTTGATCACATTGCATGGAGAGGTGGAGCAATTGTTGACTAAGTAGCATATTTGAATAGTAAATTTGTATCTGTAAGAAATTGCTAGAATCAATAGTAAACAACAAGTTCCAACCCATATTGAACTTACATGTACTTTGAGATGATTGGCATAAAGGTAATTTGAACATTAGTAATTTTGTTCTCTATTGAATAAAAGGCCACCTGAAGTTTATACGTTTAGGATAGCAAATTATTACTATTTCTCCTAGCTCTGCTGTTTTACTTACCTCATCCAGGCTTTCCTCCATTACAATCTTTCTTGAGGTTTTTCTTCTATGGTACCAACCTACAAATTTAGGGCAGATGATCCCTTCCCTGGCTAGAACCTCTGCCAGGCCAACTGGACCCTTTAGGCCTCCCCTGGCATCATAATTCATCTTTATATGTGTCTGTCCACGGTACCTCATTTGGACCTCCTTAGAGAACCAATATTTAAGATAGTATGATTATTTATACAATGGCAGCCCCCTCCCCTGAGGTGAACATACCATGCCACGAACCCAAGACAAACACTATAAAATCACATGCCACCTTGCTTCAGAAATCAAGGAATCTTTTGAGTATTCTTTTATAAGGTGTCAGATAAAATTCACTGTGGGAGGAGACTACATATAGTCAAAGAAGGAGAGCCAAATGTTTTACTAGACACATTTCTTAAGGTTAGCACTATTAGTTTGCTTAGTGAATTTCTTACTTTTGCATTTCTATGGCAATATATTACATAAATGGCTTTTTTGGGCTCACAGTTAAATAGCCTTGCAATCCCTCATCAAAGAGAAAGCAACCTAGAAGAGTTCAAATTACTTTAGTAGGGATTTGTGGTAGGTGGTATTTCCATCATGGCTGACCAGGAAGCAAATATTGCATATGGTAGGAAGAGGCTGGCTATGACCTTCAAAAGTGTAGCTCTAGTTACATCCTTTAGCCAGCTTGGTTGTATGTCTTTTGGGTTCTACAGTCTTCCAGAATAGTGCCATCACCGTGGATGGGAAGAAACATTCAAAATATGTGTCTGTGTGGGACATTTCAGTTTTAAACTGTAACATTTAAGTAACGGAATTCCATTGTCTTAGGCACTTTTAGGGCCCTTTTTGAAATATGATCTGTGACTAATGATCACTAGCTGCATATATGTGGAGAAATGAATGAAACTCCAGTTTCCTATTAATAGTTCATTCTTGCATATTTCATGTGAATTATTATTTCAATCTATCTGTAACTATTTTTTCTCTTTGAAGCATGTCCAGATCATCTCTCTTTCCTGTACCACTCCCGGTATAGAAGTATTCCAGTTATAAACTTTCAAAGGCTGGTAGTTGACAGCCAGATATTGTACACTTAAAAACTTGTCTGTTTAAAAAGAAAACTCTACAGCTTTAAAGTATAAACACACACACATAAACACACACATACACACACACACACACACACACACGCACACACACACACACGGGCTTTAAAGATGTGAATGGTACCACTGGATATTATGTCCATTCATTTATTGTTTTGTGAATGATTTATTAGATAATAAAAATGTTCTGAGAAATCTGCAAATCAAATCAAATATGTCAAGGCTCATATTATGAAATTAATGTCTTTGTGAGACATTTTCCATGACTGTAATTCTCAAGCTTATTACAATCACCTGGAAAGCTTGTTGGAACACAAATAGCCAGGCCTCACCCTGTCAGTGTGGGATATATTAGACCTATGTTGGGAACTGAGGATTTGCATGTCTGACATGACCAGGAAATGATGTTGCTAAATTTTGAGAACAACTCCCCAAAACAATGATCTTCATGGTTTGTTTCTTGCTTGATTAAGGCTGAGACAACTAGACTAACATTGTGAGTTTGCCTCTGAAATGAAGCCTGGAGACTGACAACAATAATATGGGTTTAATATTTTCCATGAATAAATCTAGACTGACCCCAAGGGATACACAATCACACAGAATCAGAGTTAGAAATGACTGAAAAATCAATTGGTTAAATTCAATACTCAATAGCAGAAAATCCATCATGTTTCATCAGAATTCATTTATACAGACAAGGCCTTAGAGACAAACTAATTTCCAGACAAGCAATAACATAATGATAAGACTCTGGAGTCTCAAATCAGAACTCAGGATGAGTGTTTGATTGTATCAATTATTTGCTAAATATTTCCTGTGTGTTTGTTCACTCTCTGGGAAGATTTGTTCTCTTATCTATAAAGTAAGAAGCATAAATAATAGAATCAACATTACAAAATTGTCATGAAAGCTAAATGAGTCAATTTATAGAAAAGTCTTTATAGTTACTGTCCAGATTGGCTAGATATTTGAGGTCATTATGAATCAATATTTGAGTCACTGGTACTTCTGTAATCTACACACTTCTTGGTCTTTATCCTCTATGGATAACTGGGAGGCCACTCCAGAAGATCAGTTGAATCCTACTTTAGAACAGGGAGACAGAAGATCGCATACTGTCTAACTGTATGTCCTACAAATCAGGCATCTGATTCCTTCAGCTCACAAATCCTAGTGTTAAGGAGGGAAAACTAAGATCTCAGCTAAACAAAGAAATCCTGGCTCTACCCCCTTGTAATTGCAAATTTATGGTTTCATTCATGCAAGGAATCATGTAGAATAAGCTCGAATAAATAATGCTAGGAATCTCCTGCCACCTACCTAAGTCTACAAAAGCATTAAATTCATTTTGCTCCCTAACCTTTTGGGGGCATTTCCCTGAAGGCTTTCTTCCTCTAGCATCCCTATCATGTTTGTGTACCATGAATATCTCTCTAATGTTCCCCCACTTTATGTCCTGACCATAGACCTCATGGTTGCATGTTTCTCTTTCCTAATACAGCTCATTCTGTAGGGTAGTTTTGTGTTAGTTCCTTTCCAAAACAACCTACAGCATATCATCTGCTGTTTGTTATTGTAATAGGAGGTTGAATAATTGACTCTAAGTAAAATGATAGTGTACTGAGATACTAACATAGTAGGCTCTTTTCTCTATTTCAGCAACTTGACCACTCAGGCTATATTCTCATAGGCCATATAGCACCAACTCTTATTTTAAGTCCCCTCTATATACAATTAATTTCCCCACATAAGGTAGCCATGTAGATACTAGAAGATTGAAACAGTTTGGGGATAGACCCTTACAGCAGTTTGTAAAACCAAGAGCTGAAATCAGGGAAATTTGATTTGTGATAAAAAGAATTGGATTTGAACCAAACCTCTGGCCTTGGGCAGACACAAATCATTCTAAACTGAACCAAAATGCATGTGATAATTGCTCTACCTAGAGGTTTGTCTTTTTTGTTTGTTTATTTTTTATTTTTTTATAAAGAAACAAAGATATGCCATTTTCCTCCCAAGAGAGTTATCCAAATGGGCCTGTCCACCACTTGGACTAGAAACCACCACTCAGGAAGCTATTTAATTCAGAAACTTTAAGAAGTAGTTTAAATACTACTTAAATACCATTGAAAATGCAGATTATGAAAATGCTGTCTCTGATCATTGTCTACTCTTGCCCCATGAGAATATTTTCCTATGCAATTGTTTCTGATCTCTCACCATTCTTATTCTTAAGAGCACCTCATAATATTCTGTGATAAACCACAGATATTCTACACTATGCTCTGTATGACTTATGTGAAACCTTTGATGAAGATCACAGGACAACAGAGTTGAGGGAGGTCAGAGTGAGATCCTAGAATTACTCATTTTTGTCTACTTGATCAAAATCCAGAAACTTTCTCATTGTTGAACATCTCAGTCATTATTTCATGCATAGGGTGAATATAACAAAACACACACAGTAAGACTGAAGATGTTAGTGGAGAAAGGGATATCCTGAAAATGATAAACCTTTATAAGAACCTTCATGTGCTGGAGATGAGAAAAAAAAGATGATGATTTTCAAGGCCATTGTCTGTGAAATAACATTATCTGGATTAAATGCAAGCTTCCTTCATTTCCTCTCTGGTATATAAGAACTACTCCTGACTTATCGGCTCCTTGTCCTTCTGATTTTAGGACAGCAAATATTGAGGAAATAAAGTGTGTGAGGTACAATGTTCACACTTGCAATAAGAATATGGATAGATGGGTATTCTGATTTATGTCACTCACAAAACTAATATTGATAAAAATTAAGATACCTATGTAACAGACGCCTATCTTCCAGCAGCTCTGAGTTGCAGTTGTTTTATTGAAGTTTTCATGAAACAGAAATTCTGAGTACTGCTGTTCTGTGTCCTACATATTCTTATTTATCTAGAGCATTAAAAATGGGTTCCAGTAAAAATAGAGTTGTGAATGATTGGAATAATTGCATTTATTTAATGTGTTTTCTCCAATCATATACATGCAGTTTCTGAGGCAGAAGCTATAAGAATTGAATGGATTCCAAATATTTTCCTTTCATGTAAGAAATATGCATGACCACTTCCCTTGCTGGACGCTAATTCAATTTTATAGGGTTAGCAAATATTTTTTCCTCCAAACTTTAATATCAAGAGGACTTTTCAATTTAGAAATGAATATATTGCGTCTACCAAGGGCTTTACCTTGATTAACCTTCCTAACTAACAAGGGAGATTGCTTGCTATGAATATGTTTGCATGTGAACCTCAAGCTGGTATTATTGACAGAAGAGGTCATTCTGACAAAGTCCAAGCACCAAGAGAGGAGAGTGGTGAAGCTATACTAATTGTGGCCATGAAGAGCATGTAAGTGTTTTCATTAAAAGTCAATACTCATGCAGATTTTAAATTCACCATCTGGCTCTCTTTGCACTGATATTTAAATTGCAAAGAGCTGATTTAGTTACCAGATCTCTTCATCAGTTTGTCACATATTTATAGGCTACCATTTTGCCATTCTTAGTAAATGCATGTTAAAGCCAAGTAACATGTTCCCCATAGTTAATTCTATATTTATATGGTTTGAATAAAAAAATGATATGTTGCTAAACATATTTTAATTTACTATTTAGTGGAAACAGACTTGACTGATCTTTCAAATATATGTATGATTTCTGGACCTTGAAGAACATTGAGGGTTTTATGTTTAATACTAAACTAAAATTATTTTAAATACTCCAGGTATATATGGAGAAAATATATGAATTATTGGACTCATTCTCAGTTTCTCTTTGAAATCAAGAAGAGTTTAGTATGCAATCACCTCCTAAACTCATACAGAACTATCTAATTACTTTTTTAAATATGTGTAGTTTGTATTTAGAGATGATGCTATTAACTCATCTTATTTCTGTTTACATTTTGTTTATTTTATAATTGAAATGTTTGTTTGAATCCTCTCTCTTCTCCTACTAGTTAAAGAAATAGAGTCCTTAATGAATAAAGGACTGCAAGACCTACAGATATTTTACAAATAATTCTTCATTCAATGACTAAAACATTATTTGGGCTTGGTATATGATTAAACACTCTTCAAGAAAGCCATCAGTGGGATGTACTAAGAGCTGGTAGTAGATGATGGATACATAAATATTTCCCCCCTGGATTAAAAAAAACAGATTAACTCAAAAGTCTCTTCTCCTCACTTTGATAACTGAGACTTTAAAAAGGTAAATAATATTCTGTTTTCATAGCAAAGAAGTAGTACATGTATGATCAAAAATATGTATTTTGGGGTTGGAAAGCAGTAGCTCTATAGCATAGTTCTTGTGTAGCATATACAAGTCCCTGAATTCAATCTTAGCATGGAAAAAAATTAAATAAAAAGAACAATTAATGTCTAATGTTGAAGCATTAAAAAATATTATTCTTATGTGGCTTCTCTGACAGAATTTTCCTATACTGACTCATGGAAAATGTTAATAGCTTTTGCATTTAATATTCTAGTTTTTAGTAAAATTCAGCCAAGGTCTATACTATATTTGTAATTAAATCCCAATAGTATCAGGATCTGTTCCACTTCCCAACTAATTGCCCTCCCTGTATCGTGTATGCCTATTTGTTCCCATGAATGTATACTCACACACTTTGTTTTGTTGACACATAATTTATTGGACTTTGGGTAAATTTCACATTCTGTATTCCTTTCTAGGGCTAAGCTTTTCATTCATTAAATTGTCTCTATTTTTGTTGTGTTTGTTCCTATCTAACTTGCTGTATTCTCAGTTGAAAAATATAAAATTAAACAATTAACTTTTATTTCTACCAAACAATCTATATGATTTGTAAATGTTAAAAGTTAAAAATAGCAAATTAAAAATATTAAGTAGTTTTGAACATTTAAATTATAAATCATTTCTCAATAGACATCATGAGTAATATACTAAAGCCACTACATTCATTGCTGGTTGTAAATGAAGAATAGAAACATAAATTTGGTGGTGAGACCATGTTTCACAAGGAGTAATATTGACAGCAATCAGCAAAGTGGTAGGTTACCCATGTCAGGGAAGGCAGGCTATGTTCTCAGCCATCTGAATCATGAACTGTATCATGCATATCTCAGTCAGGAGTACAAACACTTTATTGAAATGATAAGGTCTTTTATAGATTCCATCAGAGATCCAGGGTTCTTAAGTTAAGCTAATTAAATTAATTGTTAATTGTTAACAATTGTTAATAGTTATCAACTTAAGTGTTGCTAGGACTAAGTTTGTTGTTTGAGTAACTTGGGCAAATGTTGGTTCTTATTATCAACTGTAAGAAAATGAATGCTAGTAAGATTCCATCAGTCTGCCTCCATTCTGGCTTTAATGACGGTATGCTCTGATCATGGATACAAATGTACTGGCCTATAATGGAGAATGACTCATTATGTTGCCATGGCATAATAAAAATATTATGTAACTCAGTCTTTACTGAGTATAAAGTGATTAAACAGCAATGTTTTCAGCTACTGTTGCTTTGGACAGTACTGATGATGCCGCGGAGTAAGTGCCATAGTTGTTGCCCAAATGGAGGATCTGTGTCTACTTATGTGTCCAATAAGAACAGATTTAACATACCATAGATCCTGTGAAACTCATTCCTTATTTAGAGGGGACGAGCACATCATCAGAATAGAATATAACACTTTTCCCTTTAAGACACAGAACACTCACTTTAGAGTAACACAATAATATGTTCTATAGCTATTAGAGCGGCTAGCAAAAATGTTAGTTTTCAGTGTAGGCAAAGAAAGAGGAAACAAAGGAATGTATTATTAGGCACCAGAAGTAAGAGGAGAAATGAATGCAAACACAATAGCTGGCTCAAACTTTAATATTACACAGAATTCTATATGCTACACTTTATTAGTTTGCAATTATTCTTATTGTTGGTAATATATATTTTTGTGGTATGTGGAATTGAACCAATAAACTTGTATATGCTAGAAAATCATTGCTACCACAATTAGAAAAATAATTATGTTTGACATTTGCAAAATTTGAAAAAAATAAAGTTCAGCAGGTATAGTTATTGAGTATATGTTTTATCTTTACCACATGAAACACATAGTAAGCCAGAGAGACCAGTGAGGCAGGAGAGAATGGAGGAAGACAGTGTGGAGGAAGGAGAGATGGCAGGAATTGGGGGGGCACTTTGGGAGAAATATGGAATCTAGTGCAGTAGAAACTTCCTGGAATCTATGTGGATGCCCCTAGTGAAGAATCCTAGGAATGGAGGATACATAATCTTAACAGGCCATCCTTTGTAACCAGGCAAGGCTACCATTGATGGAACTGGGTCAATAACCCAGAAAGACTGCTCTTTCTTGATGAGAGGCAGGAGGATGGGGGTTAGATTTTGGGGAGAGAGGAGATGGGTGAATGGGGGGGCACTGGGAGGAATGGAGGATGAGGAGGAAAGGTATTGGGATGTATTATGTGAGAGAAGAAAAAGGTGTTTAAAATCTTTTTAAAAATGAATCATTTAAAAATAAGCAACAACAAGAAAGTTTTCCTCACTGGCATCACTGACTTCCAGGATTAATGATAAATTGTGGCTTTTTAAGTTCTCTTCTCTGTCCTCAGTTTTCTCTCAGCTTCATTTCTCTGTTCTCTTTAGAGAGCAATGGTATTTTAGAAATGGCCTTATCCTGAGTTATTCATTCTTATTTTTTTATTTGACATGAGGTTTTCATATGTTGCCTAAGGTATCTTTAAACCCATGATTCTCCTGTCTCTGACTTGCAAGTAGTTGAAATTCCATGGCTGCATTAGTACACCATGTTTGGGGTGTTTTATGCTATTGAATGATTTTTTCCTCTATAGATTGGAGGATTCTTTTTTTCTTTTTGTTGTTGTTGTTGTTGTTTTGCTTTGCTTTTATTATGGTCCTACTAGCACACTGTGCCACACTTAAAAACAAGTGTATTATAACTAGCCTGCATTTGTAGAAAAAAATCCCAGTTGATCATGGTGGATCATGTAAGCTGTTGGATTTGATTTACTAATACTTTTAATTCTTGAGAACATTTACATTATGATATCAGGGTTATTGATCTATAATAATGAAAACAAAAGAATTCATTACAGAAAACCGTATGGAGTTTCTTTTAAAAACAAGAAATAGAATTTCCATATACCCAAGCTATTCCATCACTGAGTACAATCCAACACAACTGGCATTCATATTTGAAGGGACGTGTGTACTGGCATGTACCTACATGTTTTCTTCAGCACTCTACAGAACAACAATGATCTATAGCAAACTAGTTTATTCTTTATAAAATAATGTGTATAGGAAACATGATTATTTTCTTTTGCCATGTTTTTATTAAAATATATTCTTTTCTCATACAATACATCTTGATTATAGTTTCCATTCCCTCTGCTCCTCCAAGTTTCTCTCCATCTCCCCTCCCATCTGGATCTACTTCCTTTCTTTCATTAGGAAAAACAAACAAACCAAAAACAGGCTTCTAAGTGATAACAACAAAACATAACAAAATAAAAAATAATAAGATAAAATAAAATCCTTCACATCAAAGTAGGACAAAGCAAGCCAAAAGAAGGAAAAGAGCCCCCAAGAGAAGGTATTAGAATCAGAGACCCACTTAGAATTCATCCACACACTTAGAAATCCCAAAAAATACTTAACTGAAAGTTGTAGTACATATACAGAAAAACTGGTTCTGACCAATATCTGTCCTGCGCTTGCTACTTCCATCGCTGTGAGTTCATATGAACTTTTCTCAGTTGGTTTAGAGTGCCTTATTCTCATGGTATCCTGTATCCCCTTTGGCTCTTACATTCTTTCCATTTCCTCTACTACAGCGTTCCCTGAGCTCTGAGGAGAGGGATTTGATGGAGACATCCCACTTAAAGCAGTATGTTCCAGAGTCTCTCTGTGTGTAATGTTTGTGCTGGGTCTATTTTACACAATATGTACTATCCAGTCATAAAACAAAATAAAACTCTCCTGCTTGTAGCAGCATAATAGAAGTGGGGACTTTATGATAAGCAAAACCCAACCATGCTCAGTAAGGAAAATCCTATAGGATCTCATCTATATGTCTAGGCTTAATTTGCTTTCAAATATATAGAAACTATCTAAGTCATGAACAGTGACTGGCATGGATCTGAAGGAGGGAGAGATGGAGAGAGAATGGCTAATGGGGGCAAAGTGGCAAAAGAAAAATAACCCAGGCTCTACTACAGAAGGGTTCCTGAGACTTTTCCACTCATCCCTTTCTGCAGAGAAATTTCAATGTAATATGAGGTATATAAGATAGGTATGCAATCCCAATTTCTACAGAAAGTCAAACAATTTTGGCTTATAAAGAAATTTGATACACATATAAGTTAACCTCTATTGCAATTCAAAAATACTTTGTTTACTAGTGAGCATGCTTACTTTTATCAATATAATTTTTTATGGCTTATGGATTTCATACATGTATATAACATATTTTTTAGAAACTCTCATCTAGTCCTTTCTCTCCACCTCTTCCCATACCCCTCTCAAACCATTCTCCTTCCCAACTTTGTGTACTGTTTATGTTAATCTACTGAGACCACTTAGTGATGCCAGTTTGTGCACTGGTGTAGAGACAGCCACTAGAGAAAGAGTTAAATCTTGAGTGAGTCCATGAAACTGTAGGACTGTGAGTACCCCCAATTATTTTCAGTGTACATTAATATTTTGATTGTGTAATCTTAATGTTGTGAACACCAGTTTGCATAAATATATGGTAAAACTAGCAAAAGAATATTTAGGGCTACTTCAGAAATTATTAGAAATTATTTTCCAATATTAAAACAGAATTCATTTAGTTAAACTCAGGTTACCATGCTAAATATTAATTTTAAAACTGAATAGTCAACATGATCCAGTCAAATATAGACTCGTTTAACATATGCCACAGAATAGCAACGTGAAGGGAAAGCTTTAAAAGCTTTTGTTCTCCACAGTTCAACAATTATACTGCTAAAAGAACAAAAGTTTTTGTAAGTACATTAAAACACTGCAGTCCCTGCCATGCGATATTTGTGAATCTGAGCGAAGGTGTCTTGGGAGTGATTGTTGGCATTAGATGGCATGACGGCAGGCTCAGGGCAAAGCGTGTGTGTTCGTAATCAAGACTGCAGTGAAGCCGTGTTATGCAATGTTGATAAGTGCTGAGAGACACTGCTGATTCAATATCCATTTCATTTCAAATTAAATTTTGATTGTCATGTGTTTAGAAGCATTTATCATTGCCAGTTTTTTGGGGGGGGAGTCACACAATCAATGATATAATCCCTCATAGGGTTAGTTATAACAAGGTTAGATCTAAGAAGCAGGGTTCTATACAGTAAAGGAGGAGGATGTAGTTGGCAAGTAACTGAATATTTCAAAATAACTTCAGGGAGAAATTTAAATGTTCCAAACAAATGATAAATATTTGAAGTGACAATATGCCAGTTATCCTGATCTAATCATTATATACTACACACATGTTAAAATATTAATAACACACTTAACTTTATAAATATGTAAGTCATCTCTGTTGATCAAAAATTGGCTTTCTTTTAACTGAAAGAAAATGCTGCAATTTTCATGCCATTTTTACTGTGAACTTTTTATGACATAGTATTACTATTATACTTTTATACATATGTCTAGAAACGGCATTTGCTTAAAGACAAGTGTGTACTTACTACTTAGACATTGTCTATTATAACATACTTGTTAGTTTAAACATCTTGGTATAGGTATAGGTGCTTAAGTCATTAGTGGTTTGGTGTTCATGTGTAATGTATCAACAGTTTCTCATTAAAATAGTGAAACGAGGTGTGGTTTATATCTGGGCATGTAGCCTCAACACTTAGGAGAGTGAGGCAGGAGGATTGCAAAAGTTAAGCTTGGACAACCTAAAGAAGTTGAGGCCAGCCTGAGTCACAGTGTTACCTAGCTACAAAACTCCAATGTCTGGGAATACAACTCAGAGGTGGACTGTTTACCTAGTTTGATCCTCAGCACAGGATCCCCACTCTGGTCTTCATCAATGAAAAAAGCAACGGAAAAATAAAAACCAAAACATTCACTGTTTCTACAGATTTGTAGAATGAATCATTGATGATTAGAGTGAGGTCTCTTTCTTTCTTTATACCTTCTGCACGAAGAAACGGAGACAGAGAAAGGGCTGATCCTTTATCTTGCCTCAGAATCCTGTCAGAGTGGGAGCAAAAGCTTGCAATCATTTTAAAGGTTTTAATTACCTTGTGCTTTTCACACTTAGGAGCTGAGCCAATTAGGCCACTGTTTAGTAAGAAAAAGGAGGTAGAACGTGGGAAGTTATCAAAACAACTGGGATTTCTTTACAGTGAATTAATTCTATCTGGATCAACAGAAAATCTTGAGTATTAACAATGAACGTACAATGGTCCACAAGGGCTAGCACAAACATGGATGAGCCCGTTCACCTTATGCAGACCTAACCTAATATTCAGCTCTTTGAAGCAAGTAATTGAAGACAGATTGCTTCTGGTCATTGCAGTGATTTACAGAATCTCTCATTTTAACTCATATAATAGGAGCTGCTTTGGGTGAATTATATTTCATGTAGCCGGAGCAATCCACCCAGGCTCCTAAAGCATTTAAATGTCATCGTGTATATGAGAGAAATACAGCCACACAATTCTGTGAAGATTCCATATATGTACAAGTGAAATGCAAAGAGCATATGTTGATCCATAAATATGTTCAAGTAAAGCAGTCTACTCCTCCTGTGAGTGATCACATGCCAAGATATTTGAAGAAAGGCAAATGAAGTGCTTAGAGTGTTCTTGGCACCTTGTAAGTGCTCAATAAATGTTAACTCTAACAATAATATTATTGTTATTCTTTTCCTTCTGTTTCACCTCCTCTTCCTCCACCTTTGCACTCCCTTTCTCCTTCTGTCCTCTGCTTCTCTGGTAGTCACATCAAAACAACAGTGCCTGTTCTCAGTCATTCAAGTTCAAAACAAGTTACGATTAAGTTGCCTTTGTACTTTTCTTCAAGTCCTTCCTAAAGTCAGATTTACGTCCATTGCATTTTGTTCTGTTCTCCAGCCTATACTCACATTACATGGGCTACCACATTTAATGCATTTCAACAAGAAAGAAAACATGAATAGGAAAAGACTTTTTTTTTTTTAACCAACTATATATTCAACAGAGGGCTAATATTTAAAATATATATATAAAGAGCTAAAAAGAAAACCTGGAAATCAAGAAAACAAACAATCCAATTTTAAAATGGGGTACTTATCTAAACAGAATTCTCAAAATAGGAAGACAAATGGCTAAGAAGAACTTAAAGAAATGTTCAGCATCCTCAGTCATCAGGGAAATGCAAATTAAATCAAGTTTGAGATTTCATTTTATAGCAGTCAAAAGGGCATGATTAAAAATAAGTAAATAACAAAAATGACAGCTCATGCTAAAAAGCAGAAGCCCCCATCTCTAACCCAGAATCTATCTTCAATTGATAACTGCCTTCACATGAAAAGTTAGTTCTCCTCAAAGTCATCTCACAATTAACAGACTCTTAAGGTCAGGTACCAGGCTCAGGAGTGGATGGTCACCCTAAAACAAACTCAATAGCATCTTTATAGGTTCTTAGTCTCATAAAGTTTTGTCAGGTAATTTTTTTTTATTTTATTTTGTTCTATTTTGTCTTACCTTACAGATCATTTACTTATATACTTTGGCTTCCAATTTTGTGTCTTTATGGGATTCCTGTATTTCTCTTTGTCTATGTATGTTTTCCTGCTTTTTCTTAGACTTATTTTTTCTTCTACTTGTTTTGTCATATTGTAATTTATTTAACTTTATTTTATTTTATTTTTATTTTTTAGATGCTTTTTTGTTTTTTTAAGAAGAGACAAACAGGGTATAGATCCCGATGAGAGGGGAAGTGGGGAATATTTTTTTAAAGACAAAACCATAATCAGAATATATTATGAAAAAAACCTATTTTCAATAAAGGCAAATTAGAAAAAAAACAAAAAACAAAAAGAAAGATAGCATAAGCTGCAAAACCTCCATGATCTTTCCTAATTAAATCTTATCTTTAGGGTACCAGAAAGGAAAGATCTCAGAAAGATGGATATAGTTCAACTCAAATGAATTTTGCAGAAATTTTCAACAAGAAAACTTTGAATAAGTACAATGAAGTTTCACTGAATGTTTTATTATTATAAGTTAAAATTGATTTTATTTTAGTCCACGACAACAAACAATGATACAGTGCCAGTTTAAGTTTAGGGCACCAAACAGTTTAACTTAATCATGCTTCTCACTTATCTTCTTGACTCACACTGAGACTTTGCCAAGTGCATGCCTTTCTGAATAGTGAATACCTCTTTAATAAAATCTCTAGTCATGGAAAGTTATGGAAAGTTATAATGAGAGACCAGAGATGTAGTTTAGTGCATGTTTAAAGCCCCAAGTCAATACTCAGACCAATACCTAGACCCCAAATCAAGAACCCAAACATGGAAAACACTGTAGTCCCATATGATAGAACCTTCTCCTTCCATGTGGCCCCCCTCCACCACTGGCCTCTCATCCAGAGTTCTGGGCCACCAGCAGCCCACTCCAGGCCAAGAGGCTCAGTGGGGCATAACCACTGGGTAGCTAGGCGTTGCAGGACTGTGTGTTCTACCTCATCCTGCTGTGACCTTGGCGGGTCTCCGTGTGTTGGCAAGTGGACAAATGACCATCCAGGACATGCATCGGTGGGTGTCTCATTTATTGGGCTGTGAGGGTGCCTTTTATGTGTCATGGTTAGGGGTATGGTCTGGCCACAAGAGTGGGACTAATTTATTGAGTGGGATTTTTGGTGCCTACTCAGATGAACACATTTGAGCCTGTGTCCCTAGCCTGAAGGGGCAGACAAAACATCTTTGCTTCAATGAAATAGGCAGTATTAATATCTAATAATTTAGTGGGGTTTAAGCCAGAACTAAGGTGTGGAGTAATGAACACCTGCTGTCTTCACCCTCTAGGCGTCACCTGGGGTTCAAGTCAGTTTCAACACACTATTGTTCTTGGACAGTCCCACAAAACACCTATGGTAAAACTGCAATGACTTAAAATAATCAACAACCACAGAGAAGCAGCTTATGGAGAATTCCAATCACACTCCAATCACTGGAGTATGGGTACAGACTTCAATGGGGAAGCTGATAATAAGGCTTAATAGGAGAAGGTGGTGGTCTAGAGTATCATTGTATTTCTTAGACATTCTCTGAAGACAGGGTACTTCAAGATATTTTAATAGTTTGTAGTCAAGAAAGAGACACTACCTCTTCTATGCTATCTCTGACATGCATTTAAGAGAATATTTTTAGGTGAGACAATGGTCAAAGTTTAATGAATAGATATGCCAGTTGTTCAGACCATTTTCTGAAAAATGTCAGCTACTTGGAGAAGTGAATGCATTCAGACTGATAAGAATCTATGCTCAGATGAACACACCTATCCCCAGCCCCATCCCCTGACACAGGAAATGCTTGGTTTCTGTCATTTCATTGCAAGGCAATCTAAGCCAAAAGACTTAAAAAATTTAAAACAAAAACTTAAAACGAAAAACTTAAACAATTCAGTAAGACTTTCTCTACTAAAGTTTAACTTAGACATGTCTTTTCCTATTTCCTTTGGTTTCTAGATCCATATTTTAAAGGTTTTCTTTGAATATTTATTGTGTTATGTATTTTCAAGCATCTTTCCATGCTTATCCATTATGGGAGCTGTCGACCCTCACTTTCCAGTTTATCCTATGTGAGTTAGAAGCATATCAAAGATATTTCTTTACTGAAGCCTTCCTTTCTCCCATTTCCAAAGTAGTATCAAAGAAGACCTGAATCCAATGTTCCTCCCATTCACAATGGTCCACCTATACCTCTCTTCTAATGAGTATTTTTCAAAAGCGTGCACTTCTGACAACCCAGGGAACATATTTTCTTTTACAATGTGGTGTCTGATCGCAACCAAACTCTCCCACTGTGCTGTATTAAGAAAAGAAAAACAAAATTTTTATTAACACTGATATAAAACAGAATTTATAAAATGTGCTAAAGTCAGTCTTCTTATGCTATCTCTTTAATAATTTAAGGATAATAACTACCAAATGATTTTTTTTTTAATTTCATTCTGACTTCAGAACTAAGTAGCACCTAATATCCATTCATTGTGTTTCCTGTATGGGGATTACATAATAAACAGTCACTTTATCTTTAGTTCTTTGTATTAGATATTTATATAGACTCACCAAAAGATATTTTAACTGTTAGGCAATAATTATAACTGAAGAAATATTTTAGTTTGTAGATTTTTTTCATTTTCTTTTTCTATTTCATTATTATTATGTATTTTATTATTTAAAACAAATTTTAAATTTAAATATGTTTTATCATATTAATCCCTTCTTCAAATCTTTCCAGATATTCTTATTCTCCCTGCCCACCCAACTTTAACTTCTTCCTCAAAAAACAACAAATAACTAATTACCCCCAAACCATGAAAACAAAATAAAATATTCCCCCCTTTCCCCAAAAAATCTGTTAAGCTCAAACCAAATAAAATACACACACACACACACACACACACACACACACACAAATCTCTGTTAGTCCACTACTCCTGAATATGAGGCATGCACTGGAGTCATTCATATAAACAGTGCTCTCTACTAGATAAAAGAGATTTTCCCTCTCCCAATAGGTATAAATGAGAGTTAAGTTGTTAACCCATATTCTAGTGGCCAGGTTTTCATTCATTCATTTGTTCATTAAAAAAACAGAATAAAATATAATAAGATAAAACAAAAACTATCACATCAATGTTAAATAAGACAAACCAATGGAAGAAAAAGCCCAAGAGAGGGCACAAGAATCAGAGGCCAACCTAATCACACACTCAAGAATCCCATAAAAACACTAAATTGGAAACCATATTACATATACAGAGAATCTGATACAGACTCTGTAATCTCTGTGTACTTGCAGTCTCTGAGAATTCATGCAAAATTTTCTCATGTCGATTTACATATATATATCAAAATACTCCCAGAGCTCAGTTGGTGGAAAATCCAGCTCTGTTGTTGCTTACTCATACCTATTGTCTCCAAGAGTTCTCTTTTCCTCAATCCAGGAGAATCAGGATAGGCCAGAGGTCTTCCTTAACTTTGTTTATCGATGACAATTACAGCCAATGCCAAAAAAGAAACATGACATAATTTGGCAAATCTCACTTTTGTCCTCTAGTATTTAGAATCAAAGCCAAGAAAATACAATGGCTTCCATAATGTCAGATCCAAAGGTAACTCCACTCCCCCAAATTCTGGGGCCTACTTCTCCCTTCCAAGAAAGCCGTTTCCTCATCCATGTCAGCAGGAACTGATGGCTATTTGTGGAGATATTATCATACCAAAACCCATTCTGGCCTTCAGCATCACTCAGTACCAGTGGCTCTTCTCAGCTCCTCTCAAACCACCCCAACCCTAAATTTCTCCTGCTTATGGGCTTCCCTCCTTCATCTTCTATTACCCTTATACTTTGGGGATTGCTGTTATGTGATCTCTTTTTGTCTTCCTCTCCTGTTCCACTCTCTTTTTTGTCTTCTTGTGGTCCTTCCTCCCTCCCTCTCTTACCCCTTTGTCTTGGTCATCTCTTACACTTCTCTCATTTCTCTTCTCTCATGGCCCAGTCCTCTGCTATCCATATTCATTCAACTTCTTTTTCTCCCTGTTCTGAACTCTTCCAGATGCCTCTGGCTGTACTTTTCCTTATATCTACAATAAAAACCTTCCTATCAACCATACTTTGGACCAGTTTATAAATCTGGTGCAGAAACCCTCAGTTTAAACCCACGGAACTTTTTGAAATTAGCAGTGTAGCCACCGACTTTAGAGGCATGGAGTTTTTGTGTGTTTGCTTCCTGCTAAGTTTCCATTAACTAGACTTATGTCTGATAAATATTTAATATTTAATGCTAAAATGAATGAGTTGCTAGGAAAAAGGAATAGTCATACATATAAGACCTGAACACAAATTATAATTAAATATCTGCATAATTATTTTATCATGTATGTATTTTTCTTTTAAATGATAAATGCTCATGTATTTTTTAAACCTATTTCTTAAATCACAGACATACATACAAATTTTATAGAATTTGAATTCCAGTGTGGATATCATTATCCTTATGGTCTCTGACCTTAGCATTGTAGCAATATTTTTTTTTCAGGGCTGTTGATTGAGTGAAAGGCCTCATGCATGTTAGTCAAGCACCCTATTATTTGTGCTATCTAACACTGACTGGTAGGTTTTGTTTGTTTGTTTTTGTTTTTCAATAAAGATTTCTCTGTTGTAACTCTGGCTGTCCTGTTTGGGGAATACTTCTTAACTCTAAGTCCAAACTCAAGTAAACACATAGTAAGTAAACTTCCAAGCAGTATTTCTCATGAAATTTTCATTTCTCACATAAATGAAAGATAAAAAAACTTAACAAAATAATAGTAAAGCAACAAATGTAAAAACAATACACCAAATCTAAGTGGTTTCTCTGCCATATACAAAATATTGGTTTACAAATTGGAAATCAACTTGAAAATCATGTTAATACCCTACATTAATAGACATAAAGAAAAAAATTACATTACTAAATACAGACAGAGCATTTGACTAAAATCCAAAACCCATGCATGGTATGAGTCACAGTAAACTAGTAATAAAGAATGCTTTTAGCTGATGAAAATAGCTACTGAGAAATGTATTGCTGAAATATTGTTGAGATATTTGAATACTTCCTCATAGTATCAGGTATCAATCAACTGATTTTCATTACTGTACTTGAAGTTTCAATGAAAAAACAAATCAGCAATTAAAAAAATAAATAAAGGGAATATTGATTAGAATGAAAATAAGCATGTTATCTTTGTTTCAAAGGACATGATCCTCTCTGTAGGAAGTCTTAAGTACTGATAAGCATTTATGATAACTTTATAGGTTACAAGTTAATTTTGTTATATAGCAGAAATGAACAAGTAGGACTTTAATGAGAAAAACAGAATATCAACTATTTACACTGGCAATTCTGAAAATTATGTGTATGTGTATATATATATATATATATATATATATATATATATATAAAGTTCCCTCAGGAAAACTGAAAACCGACAACTTACATAAAAATCTACGAGGTAGAAGATAGCCCATGTCCACTTATACAAATATCCAAGTTTCTCAAGATGTCAGATTTTCTAATTCGTATCTGTAGTTTCAATGAGATTGCACCTATATCCTAGCTACTTCATTCAGAAATATTGACAAACTTATAGGATAAAATATATATAGAAAAGTAAGAGAATTGCATTGGCAACAGGATATTCAAAGAAAAGAGTGAACTTGGAGTCTTAACAGGGCCTGCCTTTAAGATAATATAAAGCCTAATTAAGAAAGCAGGTGTGACAGTGTTGAAAATTAATACATGAATCAATGAAACAGATTAGGGATGTCATAATAATCCCCCTAAAAGAAGCTAACTAGTCTTTTTCAATATAATGAAAAAAGAACAAGTAGAAGATAGAACAACTCTATAGCTATGAGCCACAACAATGTAGATAAAGACGGCATTTTCAATAACCATATCCACAAATCTTACAATATGAACCATTCCAGCCCAAAATCTTCAACCTATAACCTATCCCTACAGGATCCACTGGGACAATGGAAGGGCAGTACCTCATGTAAAAGTAAAGAACCCATGCCTCACATTGCAGGACAGGACAGGAACTAGAGACCGGAGAGCCAAGAGATGATTTTTAATGATATCCTACTCTACTCAGATCAGTGCCTATACCACTTTTCATCAGAGAGGCATTCTCTCTAGCAGCTTATGGGAGCAGATGCAGAAACCCAGGGCCAAACTTTTTCCAGAGCTCAGGAAGACAGAGCTCAGGGAAGACAAAGAGGAGGGATTGTGAGGACCAGAGGGGTCAAAGACTCCAGGAGAAGAAGCCCAGTAGTCAACTGACCAGCCTTAGGGCCTCACAGAGCCTGAAGCTATGGAACCAATAGGGTCCAACAAATATGTCCTGTGGTTGTCTGGTTTGTTATCCTTGTAGAACTCCTACAGGCTGGTGTGTGTGTGTGTATGTGTGTGTGTGCATGTATGTGTGTGCGTGTGTGTGTGTGTGTGGTGGTGGTGGGGTTCTGATCCTTTTGTCTGCCCTTGGGACTCTTTTCCTGCTGGGTTTCTTAGTCCACCCTTGATGTAGTGATTAGTACCTGGACTTGTTCCATCTTGTGCCTTGTGTTTGAGCAATAATCCTGGGAGGAATGCCCTTTTCTGAGGAGAGGTGGTGGTGGTGGTGGTGGGAGAACAGGGGTAGATCTGCAGGAGAGAGTGACAGGTTAGCTGGGAGGAGGGGAGAGAGGAGGAGGGATGTTGGGATGTATTATAGGCGAGAAGAACAATAAATAAATGAAGTTTTAAAAAGGCAAAAAAAAAAAACCATAGACACAAATGTTAAGTACAAAACTGTAAAAATAGAAAATCATAGAAAAAAAAATGTTCCTGAAGATGTTGGTGAATTTTCAGATTGAACACAGCAGAAATAAGCCATGAAATAAACAATAAGATGGACTTCATTAAAGTCTAAACATTGTCTAAAAAGACAATGTTAAGAGAATAAGAAAAACCCACATATCAGAATGTATCAACTAAATAAAACATATCTGTTAAGGTATCATTATCCAAAGCATACATATAGTTCTTCAGGCTCAACAGTAAGATTTAAAAATAAGACAAATACATGAACAGATTTTCACCACAGAAAATATAAAAACTGAATAAATGTGAAGATCTAATCTCTCTGTCACAAACTATCAGAGAAATACAAATTAATGCAATAAGCTATCACAATACACCTTTTAGAATGGCTAAAATTCAGAACACTGACAACAGTAAATACTGGTGGAGTCAAGGATAATCTACTTTATTGCTGATGAGAATACCAAAATTACAAAACCAATACAGAACACATTTGGCTATTTTCTAAAAGAACTAAATGGATTCTTACGATACTATTTTGCAAAAGTGCTCTTTGGTATTTAGGCAAATGAGCTGAAACTTAAATCCATAAAAGCCCGCGTATTGCTTTACTCATAATTGTTTAAGATTGGAAGAAGTTGTGACGTCCTTCAGTAAGTGAATGAGGAAATCAATTGAAGCTTTTGGGAAATTTAACGTTTGGCACTATAGAAAAATGAACTACTAAGCCATGAAAGTCATGAGAGAAGCATAACTTCACATTACCAGGAAATGAATATTACTAATGAAGGATGCTAGTCTAAAGTTATATACTAAACAATTCCAACCAAAATATTGCTTATATTTTGAAAAGGCAAAAATTTAGTGATTATGAAATACTTGGTGGTTTTCAGGGAATGGGGAGAGGTGAATGAAAATATCCAGAACAGTAGACTTTTAGGGTGGTGAAACTTTTATGAAGTAATACTGTAGTGGCTGACATAGTTGATTCTATGTTATCCAAGCCCATAGAATATACAACATTAAGTGTGACCTGTTATATCAACAATATACTTTGGGAGATTTTGCAGTGTCAATTTAGGTTCAATAAGTATAGGACACATACTAGACTACACACTGTTTAAAAGGCGTAAGTCATGTATTTGTGGGGCAGGAAGTATATGGAAAACCTCTCCGTATCCATTGAATTTTTCTGTCAACCTGAAATCATTCTATAAAACATTCCATTTAAAACTAAAGCTAAGAGATTGGGTAGACTACTCAGTGTTACTCTCTCAGAGGGTTCTTGTTTGGTTCTTAACGGTTATATGCCAAGTAACAAGCTTTCAAGCCCCCTTCTAGGGCATCTAGCAAGCTTTTCTGGCCTTTAGAAGTACATGTAATACACAGACATATATGCAGAAAAACACCCATAGGCATGACATAAAAATAATAATAAAAATAAATAAATAATAAAACAGAAGCTAAATGAGTAAGTAATAGTAGTTTCTATGTAACATAAATCCTACATCAAAACAGGAGCAGTTATGTTTTGTTCAAAAATGCTCTTGAATTAACTATAAAAATGCAAGAGATATCTTGAAGGAACTGGTTTATTGAGTACATGATATCAGCATCAAAATTTCTGATGAAATAGGAGTGGGAGTGATTTCTCAGTAGTCAAGATGACTGGCTGTTCTTTTTGAGAACCTGTGTTTGATTACCAGCACTCACATGGTGTTTCACAACTGTCTGGAACTCCAGGTAATCTGGTACCAGACAATCAGGAGTTGGGTCAGATGATAAGATTGATCTTTCTTAAAGAGCCTGCAAACATATAATACTCATAAGTTTGGGTACATTCCATATGTATAAAAGAAATGCTGTTTGATAAAAAAATGCAAATGTCCAAACAGACATGAAAAGGATTTTTCCTTGGTTACTTTTCTTAATGCTATTATAAAACACTGGACCAAAGAAAACTAAGGAAGGGAGAGTATTTTTTAGATCATAGCTGTAGAGTATAGTCCATCATGGCTGGAAAGTAATGTCAGCAAAAGCTTGAAACAGTTTACAATTGAAAGAGATACAATTTACATTGCATCTGCAATCAAGAAGCAGAGAGAGATAAATACTTGTATTACACATATTAAAGTTGGGTCTTTCTATCTTCCCTTAGATTAACTCACAGGGGTGTTTCCACAGTTATTTTAAACCCAGTCAGCTGGACACTCAATATTAGCTATCACAACTTTGAAATAGGGTTATACCTGAGATTGCTATGTTTAAACTTGTAAAATGTATCATCAGGGATTGATATAGGCACTCATATGGAGTCTACTGTAAAAAAGTGGTGAACACAGGGTATTTTCAGAACAAGGAAAATTTATCTTTTAAACAGAAATATGGGTTCAATAAGTGAACATGTTAGTTACAAAATGATCATCAATATGTGGAATAAGTAACAATAATCAAGTACATAATATGATAGATAATATGATTAGTTTATGTGATTAATTTATGAGAGTCAATATTGCTAGAAAATAATCCATGGGATAGCAAGATGGCTCAGCTCATAGTGGTATTCATCCCAAGTCTTTGGTGTGAAGGTCAATCCCTGTGATCCACAAGGTGGAAGGAAAGAACAGACACCAGGGAGCTTGTACATTGGCAACCATGTGAGACTCAAATCACTCAAACAAAACACTAAGTAAATGGAATTTTTTGAAGAAGAAAATCATTCTTAAGTACCTTTAATGTGTGTATAACCATTCTCAGTACATAAATAGCAATAGTCTCCATTGAGTGGTTCTTCAGTCTTAAATAACTGGTGACACAGCAGGCATGAGAACATGAACCTGAATGATTTATGGGTCAGATGCTGGTGGCATATGGCTTTGGTTTTCTATTTTATTAAATGGGATCTCTTTTATTGCCCATGATTTTATAAGGATGCTAGGCTTGAAGTTACAAAATTCCATTTTAGTCCTGTATCATAAAGGAACTAAGGTGAATTAAAGTTAAATAAATATGTTACAACTCAAACATTCAGAGTTCAGAAAGTAGATTATATATGTTTGCTATATGGATAAGATGTGCTTGCTTAGGAATCTTCTATGACATCATCACCGTACTAGAAATTATTTCCTTTAAAAATCTCAGCTTATAAATAAGCAGTATTGCTTTGCCTGAAAATGACAAGACAGCAAGAAAAGTTAATTGCTGGGGAAAGTAAGTTTTGGGGGAATGGTTAATGACTGATTTTTAAAGGGACTCACAAAGAAACACATCTTCTAGGTGAGGGAACCCATATATGTTCATTAGATGCTTGAACTAGGGATGCTATACTGCTGATAGTCTTATCTTAAACCATAAATTTTAAAGAATATTTCCCACTTGGAGGTATGCTTTCACCAGAAAGACAAGCTATTTGTAAATACAGGAGAATGTTCATGCCCAATGAAAGAGTGAGTGAGCGTTTATTTAATTATTGAATTATAAAACATATCTATTAACTAACTGCATGATAATGAAGAATATGAAAGACAGGGTTAGGAGACATGAGTGACATTTCATGTGTATCTATGTGTTATCACAATGGATAAAAGGGAGAGAAAAAAAGCGGTTATTCATAATCTATGGAAATAAATGAATGTTGAAGGTGAGAAAGTTAAGACTTAAATCAAACAGATTACTTAACTAGATTAAATGGATGAATCAACCACAAAAAAGGTCCAATTGACTTCCTTGGCTGATCGCCCTTTCCTGTATCTTTGAAGTTGGCAGCATAGCATCTCTAATCTCTGTCTGTCTCTTTGTCTTGATTTTGACCTCTGCTTTCCTCCTTATACCCTTTTCTGATTATGACTGAGACTCTCTTGTCTTTTAAGAGGATCATTATATAATTATATCATTTCCTCCTTCCTTTTCCTCTCTCCAAACCCTCCAAGACACACCACCTGGCTTTATTTCAAATTCCAGGCCTCATTTTTATTGTTAATTATATATATATATATCCCTAAAAGGAGTATTTTTCCCACTTTCAGTATTCCTTGGTTGCTTGCAGTTTTTGTGTAGGCTCAAGGCCTCATGGACATTCCCCCATTCACTTTTGCATGTCTGTTGTTCTTGTTTTTATTTAGCTTGTGTCTAGGCAGTCATGTTGGTGAGACTTATGGGTGTCACTTCTGAAATTACTAAGAGACTCAGTCTCACAGAAAACTCCCTTCTCCCCTGGCTATTACATTTTTTCCTTCCTTCTTCTGCAATGTTACTTCTATCCTTTGAATGAGTGTTTTGTAGCTGTACCGATTGAGACTGGGCTCCAAAACTCTGTGTTCTGATTGCTTTTGTAAGGTTTATTTTTTTGAAATGGTCTTTGCTGCAAAAAGAAGTTTCCTTAATCTCAAAAATAAAAGAAATATATATATATGCATACGTATATATACATACATTCATATATATATATATATATATATGTATACATATATGTGTGTGTGTGTGTGTGTGTGTGTATATATATATTTATTTATTTATTTCATCATCCCTAGAAATTAGTGAAAGGCAAAAGAAAACAATTATGAAATTTCATTGTACTCCCATCAGAATGGGTAATATTAAGAAAACAACTGACAAGAAATACTGCTTAGGATATTTGAAAGGTTAACCGTCATTCACTGTTTGTAAGATTGAAATCTAATATCTAATCTCTGGAAATCAATGTGGAGGATTATCAACAAACTAAAAGTAAGTCTACTTGATGAGCCAGACCTACCATTTTTTGGCTTATGTCCAGAGAACTCACCTTTCTACTTCATAAATAATTGTTCAGCTGTGATCAATTGCTGCTCTGTATGCAGTAGCTAGGGAATGGAAATGATTTTAATGTCCTTCAGCTGATGAAAGGATATTTAAAATACACATGCAGAAACAATCACACATGCACACAAACACACACACACACACACACACACACATGCACACAGAGGAATAGAATTCAGATGTAAAAAATTAAATCACTAACATTATAGGAAAGTGGGTGGAAGTGGAAAATATTATACTGAATGACGTAATCCAAACTTAGAAAGACAAACACTGCATATTCTCCAATCTGTGATTCCTAGCTCATAATCTTCCAATATAAGTGAGCTCATGCCCTATAGTCAAAGATGCTTCTTTTTTCAGAAGGCAGAGATCATTACAGAATATCACACTGTTCAAAGTCCATAGAATGACACACCATTAGGTATTAAGAAGACCTGAGCAATGACTACATCAAGTGTCATTTCAGTGTAGACGGGGAAACACTCATGAGGCTCAACTCTAGATTAAAAGCTGTGGACAATTAATGTCTGCTGAGAGTGGGAGAATTAATCTTCCCAAATGATGAGCCCCACAATTGATTATCTAATAACAAGTCATCAGCTAAAATAACATATACATACTAACAATACTAAGTGGACTCAAATTGTTGTGTTTATATATTAATTCACATATAGTATTCTTGATGCTCCCATGATGACATTTTTAATGAAATAAATATTTATTTTCTTGATAGACAATGTCAAGCAGATTGTCTCTAAATAGAACAATACATAAGTCTATTTTTTAGATTGAGAATTTTTTTCTGATAATTCAGGGTAACTGGGAGGTCAGTCTTCCTGACTCTTAGTGGTCTACCAGTTGTGGACTCAAAATAGGACACCCACTTTTCAGAGTTCAGATTAACCAACTCCTATAACCACACAAACCCTGACCTTAAAATAAGCATATTCTATTTGTTTTCTTTCTCTAGAGAGCCCTGTCTAATACAGGAGTTCCAGAAATAGATAAGAACATTAAAATCACTAAAATGCTTTCACACTGTTTAATGTTCTTTTCTGCTCATTCACAATACAAAGACTATTTTAAAACCTGGAGCCTAAATATATTTAAATGAAAGCAAGTTATATGGCTAGAATGCATTATTTGTCCATTTTAGGAACTATATACATAGACAACCCCCAACACACACACATACAAACAACTTAAACTATTGAGTCTTTTATTTCCATCCTTGACTTTTTAGATTTCCACTTGCTTTAAAATTTTCAATAATGAATTATTGATATTATAAATGAACTTATATAATTTATAACTAAAATTGACTTTGCCTTGTTAGTCTCAGGTCACAAGTAAAGAAAAAGTTGTCTCAAATTATTCTATTGTTTATCCTAAAATATTGTGTAATATGTATAATGCTAAACACAGTTACAATAACTTCATTATTAAGACTATCAAATCAAGGTCATGTCTCAGAATACTGGCTTTACCAGGTGGCCCATAAATATGGCTTCAAAATGGGCTAATTAACTTATGTCATTCAAAGAATAATAGCAACGAAATCGATGTTAACACTGAGCTTTCCAAGAGTCTGCTGTGGTCAGTTTCCAGGGAGAAGAAAGATTTAATTACATGTGTGTATTTTTCAAAGTTCACATGTTAATTTGAAAGCTGAGCAAGTTGCAGACGTGTCTCAAGATCAATGACTCAAATGTGAGGACAGAAAGCATGGTCCTTGGCAAAATCAAGTTGGGAATCATTAATCATTGTAAAGTAAATGTTTCTCTATCTGAATGTCTGCCAAGAGCCTGGACAGAGTGCAGACTCCCAGAAGATCCACTCCTGCTGATGACAACAGTGTTTGTTATACACTGCTCAGCATTACAAAAGATCCTTTCAGTGCCTGAGATCTTGAAATGTTGCCTGTTTCTGGACTTTCTGATAAAGCTCAACACTGCTCTGCTTTTCTATAAGTGATATTCAGATTTTAATAGATGGTGCTTCGTGTTATGACATGCATCAGTTCCATCCTTCACGCTGCATTGGAAAGCTCAGCCAAGCTAACTGTGGCCAGTGCTGGAAGTTTCCGTGCCAATGATGACATTCCTTCCTTTTCGGGGCCTCTGGTGGATTCATATACAGCCTGACTTATAAGAGAGCTATTGGCAATTAAGAAAATGTTGGAGCCACACTTTAACTTTCTTTTTTTTTTTATCAACAAAACTGAATAGAAGCGAATGGATGCAGTAAACGACTTTGTGCTCATATTGCTTCATTCATAATGCAGTTGTCACATAAAATTATCCGCCCACACCTTACTAGGCAGCATCCCACTCTGCTCCTCCATCTATCAGAAAGTCACTCTCAGTATAAATTTGGCTGCTGTATAGGTCACTGCCTAGTTTGATCAAGAAAGTAAGATGACAAAGACATTCAGCTAATGAAAGTACCCATAAAAGCCCATTTTACTTTGAAATGTTATGATTAAGCATTTTAATATGGAGTCTTTTGGAGGTCAACATTTAAATAAAAGATTTCTTTTCATTATACAGTCAGCACAAAGTGATGTGTATATTACATAATTACAATCCTTCCAATATACCAGTTTTTCTGATGACAAATCAATTTCCCACGCTCTTGGTCTAAGCCTAAGGCAAAACAAAAACAAACACACAAGTAAACATTACATTTTTTTCCTTTACATAGGAAATTTCACTTTTGATAAAATAAGTCAGAAATAAGTCTAGCTCAGTATCATTCAAAAAGTGGAAGCTTTTTTACTGTCCACATGCATCTAGATCTTATTTAGATGCATTGGTTCACCAAGGAAAATATTAAAGCATCTAAAAGGAGGAGTAAAATAATCATTGAATTCTGATGAAAATAAGGACAATGAACAAAGTCTACTTTAAACACAGGAAGAGCTGTAAGAGCAGTGAGTTATTACTGGCATCGAGAAAAGCTGCAGTGTTCATTGTCAGGTATTTCATGACGAGGTTGTTAAGACGTTTGGTGTGAGAGTCAAGCTCTCTGACAGGCCTGGTTTCAAATTCTCCACCATCTCTGTTATTAGCAGTCTTTCATGTTCCTTTGGCTTCATTGTGTTCTAACAGCATTTCAAATCTAAGTTGTTACTGCTTCAAATAAAGTTCTTTATAAGGTTTGGTTTCATTGGTTCTTACCTATTACTGCTAAAAGTCATTCTTCTGTGGCTTTATAAATTCACCTGCACTTTGTTTCTCTAAAAGGCACACTGCAAAGATATTGCCAATATATCATTGCTACAGAATACTGACATCACTATTTTTGAGATCTTGGACTGAGTTCCTGCATTTACTTTCAGACTACATTTATTTTCTCAAATGTTTCAAGTTTAATTAGACTTAGATTAATATTTCAGTCAATCAGTTTTCTTAGAAAATGATGCATGCCTTATTCTGTTTCAGGAGTCTTAACTCTTTAGAGTAGTCACAACAGGTCTCTCACTAAAAATAACCACAAATACTGATAATTAAAAATAATACTTAAAAAAATAATTTGTCTAGAAGATGGTGAGGTAGCATGCTGGAATTTAAGGGAAACCTTGGGCACAAAGGATTTAGAGAATTACTGTTTCACCTCAAATTAAAAAACACTTGTGGCTTGCTTGAAAGATCTGCAAGGATATAGAAATGAATCTTGGTCATAACAATCATGTACGGTATGCAATGCGATAAGAGATGCTTCTTACATTAAGTTGGGCCATCTGAGAGTAACATCACTGAAGTACAAGTACTCATATATCCTTCCTTTGACATAAATTTTGGGTAAGTTGCCTTAGGGTCTGTTAGACCAGAAAAGAAACACAAACACATTTAAATCAGAGCTAGGTTTGATAGCAAATCAATGGCTAAATTATTATTATCTGTTAGCTGTGAAAAGACAAGATTAAAAAAAAATCCAAGCAAACAAACTGAAGCAACTAGTCAACCAAACAGAAACTCTAAGTTGTAAATAAATTATATAGAGCCTGAGGTGTCTTCAGGAAGTGTATGCAAACCCTAAAAGGGATATTCTTTTATGCTAAACTTCAAAATATCCATATAGATTATTTTTAAGACTGTAAGCAGCACAAAATTTTAAAAAAAAAAAGAATTAGGCATATGAAGATTCAAGGCCCAGTAAGTCAAAATCATTGAAAACACTAGGTAACAAACAGGCCCAAGATGGTTATCGATTTTGAACTCTTAGGAGATAGACAAAAAAATATTTAATGAAGTTGAAGAAATGTAAAAATGTTAAAACTTTCATGTGATGAAAAATGCAAAACGTAAGAAAGCTAATAAAACAGTGAAATGAGATCTGAGGGAATAAAGTTATAACAAATAAAATTGTAAATTCAATGGATAATTTTCAAAGAAAAATCAACAGTAACGAAGTATGATAAGGACCTAATCAGAAGGATTTTTTTTAAGAAGTTGATATTTAGAAACTCAAACATGAAAACAAAGATGTATGGGGAAAGTTAAAAGACAAAGTAAATAAAGCTATAAATACTGAGCATGTTTAATTCATGCTCTAGGAAAAGATATAGTGAATAGGGAAGAGGTGATCCATGAGTATTTTATTCACTGCTTTTCACATAAAGTCCTAACCGATGAAAGAAACAGACTCAAGAGTCCCAGTGGAACTAAAAGAAGATTAGAATAGAAATGACTCCAACTTTAAGTACATCAAGAGGAACTTTCAGACTCTCGAAGACAAAGTGAGCATTCTTAGGCAACCAACTAGAGCAGGAAATGAAATCGCTTTAAATCATATGATGTAGCTATCTGTGGATACTAGGAAGCTTAGTTTCATAAGTTTTAATACTTAGCATTACTATCTTTATTGTTATATTAACAATATAAGTTTGACTCAACACTATTAAGACCAACTCTCTTAATTATAATCACTAATTTGGAAAATACCTAGAGCAAAAAAATAAGCAATATACTCAATTTCTTTGAACAAAGAAAAAGTATCTTTTCATAAGTATACTGAGACATGTATATTCACTGCACAATGGAATTAATTGAGGTGGAGGAATTCTAAACATTACTTTGCTTTGCCCTATTCATTCACTGAATGCATTAATTATATAGAGTATATATTATGTTCCGTAATATATTTGAGGGCCTAAGAAATTATATTTGTACTGTACTTATATAAAGTACATATATTTGATTAGCATCTTCACCAAAATCTTTAAGGTTGTTAGATTATGTAAGTAATTAGACACATAGAGCAGCCATGTGGCTGGCACTCAGCCTCATGATCACAGCATAATATACTGAGTATAATGTAGCTAACAGAGATTGATTCAAAGGACAGAAAGAATAGGACATTTGGGTTGACAAATAATATTTATCATGAAGGATTTCTAGATGCTCAGCTTGGAGACACTGGAAATACAAAAAGGAACAAATGTTCACTGACACGTTTGTACTATGACAGGAATGTTTAGTTATAAAAGAAGAAAGCACAGTGAAGCTATGAGAAACATCAGAAAGAGAGTGAAAATTAATTCAAATGTCGCTTATTAAAATACCAATGTTGACAGGGTCTTAGATCTCTAGGAACTCACTTGGAAGAAAATATGAATGCTTCTAATGAAGCTAAATGCTGTCTACATATAATTCGGTGATAATTCTAGATATTGATCCAAATGGGTGAAAAATTCATTTTCAAACAAAAGCATGCCAGACATGTCTATGCCATTTATACTTGCTCCCTAATGAAGCACCTCAGGCAACTCTCATTCCCATTGGTGGGTGTAAAAAAATAGAGTAAAACATACATAAAATGTACTATCTACTCAGTGATTTAAAAAAATAAGCTATTAATTCCTTAAAAGAAAGTATAAACTTATATGCACATTGTCTTAAGAAAAAACTCATTCTGATAAAGTTACATACTTCAAAGTATCTGGCATTCTGGAAGAATCTAAAGGAGAGAATAATCTCTGTGATCACTGTTTTGGACATGGTGGTGGGGTAGTGTGGTGTTGCAGTGAAAAATAAACACTGCAGAAGGAGCACTTAGGACAGTGGCATTTTTCTGCATGATATAGTTGTGATAGACCTATGGCATTATGTGTTTGTTAAAGTCTACAACAATGTAAAACAGAGTAGACTCTACAGTAAACTGTGGATTTAGTTAATATTGAGATAGCACCCATTCATCAAATATAGCCATGTGTATGAGCACTTGCTGTGATTTTCATTTCAAATTCAAGAAGAAAATCAGAAAAAAAGGGTGGCAGTCAGAACTGAGGGGATGGATCCACAGTTTGTGACAATATAGATATAGGTTTCCCTTAGTATCTGCTAAGTATTGGATTGGGATTCACTATCACCTCCCTGAAGGTACCAAAAATCCTCAGATGCTGAGGTCCCTCACAGAGGGTAGTTTGCACAGAATGTATACACATTTTCCTGTGCATATCGAATCATCTTTGGACTACATACCAAATAAACACTGTAAATTGTAAACAGTTGTTATGCTACATTATTTTAGACCTTGCTTTTTTAATCTGGGGATAATGATTTATATGGACCATGCAAATAACATGTGTATCGTTAAAAAATAACAATGGCAAATACTTTATGAATGTGCAATTAAGAAAAATTAACTTTAAAACCAAGGCATGTTGTACTAGTAGTATTTCTGGTAGCACTCAGCCCTGTTGCATTGAGTAACTCTGCTGCAGTCTTAATTCTAAACATAGAATATGCATGCGTTTCACTGGACATGTCATTATACCTGTAATGCTGAAGAACCCTGCTTTAAACACTGTAGTTCAGACAGAAAAGTATTGCAGCTGGATAGATGGCTCAGTGTTTAAGAGCACTGACTGCTCCTGCAAATGTCCTAAATTCAATTCCCTGCAACCACATAGTGGCTCACAACCATCTAATTGGGTCTGATAACCTCTTCTGACATGCACGTGTATGAAAATGAACAAATAAAAAAGAAAACAAATTTTCCTGGCTGGTAGTTACACATGTCTTTAATCCCAACACTTGGGAGGCAACCTGGTCTACAGAGTGAGTTCCAGGACAACCAGAGTTACAACAGAGAAACCCTGTTTCAAAAAAAAAAAACAAACAAACAAACAAACAAACTAAAATCAAAGCAAAAAGAAAAAGAAAGAAGAAAAAACAGCTATTGCACATTTTCTATTCCAATTTTCAATGCTTTTAACATACATGCAACAATTGCTGCTTTTACTGAAACATAGTAGTTAATTATAAAAAACAAAGTCTTTTAATATTCTCCTATTTTGTTCCTTGGTATCTATCTCATTATTGTACTTTGTGATTTTATTATATTAGAATATTTTATTTTAAAATGTGGCATTTGAATTGCAAACTAGAGTTTCATAAAATCTTTAAATAGGTTCTGGCTTGGAATAGGATGTCCTTAAAAATACTTATGCCATTTGGTAATATGTATTTATATGGAGCAGAGCTATCAGCATTGCTGGTAATATAACCTAAATATCAATCAACTCTGAAAAACATGGAAGATATTTATGCCCTGGTAGCTTTCAACTCTGTTGCATTAAGAATCTTTGTTGAAGTTTTAGTTCTGAACACACCATTAGCATATGTTGCTCTGGGCATGCCACCACACGAGCAATGCTGATGAGCTCTACCTGCAATAAAATATTCAGCCATGATTTCATTATTTATGCAAAAACAAACAAGTATATCCATCTGAACGTATGCAAATTTTCTTTGGTTGTTAATAAAATGTAAACTCACATGAATGCCAAAGAACTATTCTAAACTTTTTTTTTAAATGATTCTTTCCAGTAAATATTTAGTTTGTGTATCTATTTCCGTACCCATGTGAAGTGATGTAAATATTTCCTGGAGAAAAAAAGGAATTATGAGTTAGAAGCCCTGTTTATCCAATAATGACAAGAAAAATCTGTACATATTCAGTACGGGCATACTTTTCTGTTTAAAACTTATGCTTGGATCTGTGATTTTCATGAGGAGCATAGGAAATAAATGCTCCATCATCAAGCAAAAGGTTCGCAAAAGTTGTATTTCTCTCTCTTTTTTTAATATGAAAGAATTAAACACCGACAGACATCTGATATTAACAAATACAACTTGCGATTGAACTTTTTATAGCTAACTTCAAATCAGAAAATACTATCTTCAAGAGAAATACACGTGACTGAGGATAATCATCAACATTTATAAAGTCAAGACAGACAAAAAGGAATACTTTAGAGGGGGAAAAGCTAAAAAATAAACTTTGGGGGATGAGAATTTAAAAGTGTAAACAGTATTCGGAATGAAATTTTATTTATTTTTTTAAGTGTATTTATCTCTGTTTCCGTTAAGATATTTAGAGAAAAGATTCAAACTACCAACTCGCAGACATGGGATGATTCTAACTAAAAGGGTAATTTCCCAAGTTGCCTTAAGTAAATCAGTGTTTTGAATTATCCCCAGTAGATGGCGCCAGAGAGAAGGCAGCAGTGTCCCTTGAATGCTGCAGCAGGAAATAACAGCCATTGTATTTTCAACAGCTCCCAGCCTGTGATTCCTGGCAAGACACTGAGCAGAGGGGAAAACAGACAGTTTTATAGCCTCTGTCACTCTTTTCTCTGGCGGAGCCTGAAGACCCTCTGGTCTATTGAACTGGAGGATTTCTTTCCTGCAGAAACATTCGACTGCAGCCAAGTGACTGCATGTCCCAAGACCCTTGACAAGGACACCCCGCATCACTCAGATGGTCTTCTGTGCTGGAAGGCCTTTCCAGGTCCGTGACTGATGGCAGGCAGCTAGATGAAAATCTGTACAGCTACTCCATGTTTGCCAGAGAAAGCTACTACAGCATTTCTTAAAGCCCACCAAAATAAACAAACAAAAACTATGACTCATATCTAGACCACGAAACACTATTTTTATTCATAAACACAAGCAGAGGCTGTACAAATAGCACAGCTTAGAGCTTTTACCCTTTTCCCAATTAACCATCTTCTGGAATTAGAGCAACACAAGGAAAACTTGTATAAAACTAGTGTGAGAAAAGTTCCAAGTAAATAAATTGCAAATTCATGTCAAATTATCTTTATAGTGATGGAATAAAAAAGGCTAGAAAGCTGTTTCTTCCCCTGGACTCACCACACCTATTGAAAAACTATTCAGGAAATCTCACAGATTCTTGAAAGTTCTGACTTCTGGTCACTACCTTCTGGAGACAGGAACTACAGAACTATATACATATATATATTTTTTTTTCGTAATACCTGATTTATTGAAGCAAGTCATTTAAAATGCCTGGGATGCCAGTCAAATATAGCAGAAAGAGTGAAGTTAGATTAACATACAGACACACACACACACACATAAGGTAAAATTATGGAAGACCTTAATAAAATACTTGAGACCCTATACTATTTCAGCATTGTCCAATGGGACATCCTGCAAGGATGGACTTCTCTATAATGTGTAGCCACATAGAGTAACTGAGCAGTTGAAATATAGCTAGCAAGACTGGGGCAGTTAGTATTGCTTTGCTTAACTCAAGTTCGTACTTCAATATGTGCTGAGTCATTGCTCAATTAGCTAGTGCTGTTTGAATGATGGAAACTACTGAAAATTAACAGTGGTGGAAGTGAATCATCATTCACTTTAAAGATTTAAAATAAGTGCAATCAAGAAGAACTGAATTGACAAGAATTCCTATGAAACAAGGATCTAGAATGTTCTTAAAATTGAAAGATTCTCAATAGCATCATACATTTACTTGGAGTTATGTTTAGGTGTGTGAATAAACCAATTGCAGTTGGCCAAACCAAAGTATGAGAACATATTTCTAGATGATCTTAACATGAGAGAGAAATTTCCAGATGAATTTGGCTTGACTCTGCAGTGCACACACACAAGGAGATTAGTCATTCATATTTGGAGTTGAAAGACTATTAGGAGGCAAAGATTCCCATTCAAACAAAAGAATTCCTGGAAATGAGAAATGTTTTCCAATAAGTACACTGATCTGCCTAAAGTGTTTCAAGATCATCGCCTTGTTGAATTCTGAAATTTGTCTCATGACAATGAGAAGTCTCTGAATAGTTTGAAAGTTATCTTAGAACAAATCGTTAGTGAAAATATCTTGAAATTCTGAATTTCCTTTTCAAGGGTGTATTTATTTCGATTGCAACATTGCAAATGAATACAAACTTAGATGCTAAAGATGATTAGTTTATAATTATATAAGTTGGAAGCTCAAAAATATTGTAGCTAAATTATATGTTCTATGGCAAAGACTCTGTGTCAATGTCCAACTCAAAGTGTAAGCAAAGCTGCATTCCCATTTGGTGCTTGGGCCCTCTGAGTTCATTTAAATTCTTGGCAGAATCAGTTACTTATGAAAGTTCTCAGCCTCCAAAGACGGCTGATACTCTGATGAACTCAGAATCTGATATTCTCTTTTTGGGTCAAACCAGACTCAAATGGTTTGGAAACTTAATTACATCTGGAAAACTCCTTCAGTCTTGTAATGAAACAGTATCATTACAATGACATCTTATCATATCCACAATCTGGCTAAGATTTAAGAGGAAGGATTGCACTGGCCATATACAGAAGAACATAGGAAATGTGGGCTTGGTTTTAGAATTATGCCTACCATATCACATCCCAACTCTGTATTCATATCTCTGTTCTCATGTTGATTTCTTTCTCATTTAACTGAATGTACTCATACATTTATCTATTTCAGTAGAAAAGCAACAGTAAGTAAGGTTATTTTTTCATGTAGATACTACATAGTTTCATAGAAGGAGGCTCTCTTACCTTTCTATTATAAGGATATTATTGTACCATGTCTTTAAATTTTGTATGGATGTATTATTGTCATCAAAATATTTGTACGAGCTTGGATCAAACTACACACACACACGCAGCTAATCAACAAGATGATAAAGATGAAGTTGTTGTGAAAACAAAATAAGAAAAAGCACATGCTGAAGTCAGTTATCAGTTCCTGATGTATCAAAGAACTAATGTGTTGTGATACGGGTGATAGTTTTAGAGAGAGAAGGAAAAAATAAACCACTGCTGTGGATATAGAAAAGGCAAATACAAATATATGAAGCAAAAATTAACCACTTAGGATATTATGCATTGCATTGCTGGTTGTGGGTACTCTTTTATAAAACAAGTTTCTTAAGCTCCATGTGATCTTTCTGTTTGTCTCCTCTGCTCTTATTTAGTAATACACAAAAATATGCTTTGTGAAAAACATACAGAAACTGCCTAACAATTATCCATGAAACTTTCAAAGTATTCACTTCATTTCAGATTAAGGTATGTGTTAGCCAGAAATATATGTGTAGGCATGATAAGAATGACAATTATTGAAAACTAAAGTAAAAAGTTCATGTATCTGGAAGTTATCCTTCCTTTCCCTGAAACATAATTCAGAAGTCATTGCTTAAAGGAAGCACTGATGATTCTTTTCAGGATGTCTATGACTTTTCTTCTTCATGTCTAGAGCCACAATTAAATTCAAGTTCTAGCAAGCTTCAGGATACTAAATTAGTAAATTAGTAAGATACTAAATTAGGCCAGCAAGGAGGTGCACAGGATAGTGGAAGAAGAGACAGAAAATTGTATCCTAGATTTCTTTCTACTGCTATGAAATACACTAGGACTCCAAAAGGCATAGGAAGGAAGAGTTTATTTGGCTTACACATCCTGATAACAATCCCTATTGAGGGAAACCAAGGAAGGGACTCAAGCAGGCCAGGAACCCAGAAGAAGGAACTGAAGCAGGGACCATAGAAGAATGTTGCTTACTGGCTTGTTCTCCATGCCTTACTTAGCTTCCCTCTTTTAAGCAACCCCAAACTACCTGCTTAGGGAAGGTATCACCCACAATGGGCTGAGCCCTTATATGTCAATCATCATTAATAATAATAATAATAATAATAATAGTAATAATAAAACAATAATAATAAAGCAACACTGTAGCCTTGATATAGACCAATCTGTTGTCATTATTTTCTCAGTTGCAGTTCCCTCTTCCTAGATGACCCTAGCATATGTGAAATTGTCAAGAAATAACTACTACATACGAGCATATTTAACGGAATGAACTGTATTAGGATTTTCTAGGGAAATAACAAACATGTTATATGTACATACACATAATTATATATACAAATACACATAATGAGAAATACATTTATATATATGCATGTATGTAGATACGGGGAGAATAACTTTCTTTGTATTTTGTTGTCATAATTCTCAACTCACCATCTTCACAAGACATGATTATATTAAGAGACTCCCTAAACTTTCTCCTGGTCACAGATATATGCCTCACTATGTGGCAATGGGTGGATTTTCTCTTGACAATCCTAGACAAAATAACACTATTTTTTATTTGTTTGTTGATCCAAGGCCTGATGAGTCCAGTCAAATGGGTGGCTGCTATAAATTCCAGTTTTGTGGATTCTTGTGTCCACCACCAGAAGCATTTCTCCTTTGGAACTAAAAGTTCTAGTACAACACCCAAACTGTAATAGTTATATGGTGTAAAAGTTCTTTTCATGGCTTACTGGGTATAATAGTTTGAATGAGAATAGTGTCTATGGCTCATAAATTCATATATTCAAATGTGTGGTCTCAAGATTAGGGAACTATTTTGGAAGGATTAAAAATTATGGCTTTATTGGAGGATGCATGGCCTCATTTTAGGAGATGTGTCACTGGAGTGGGCCTTGAGGTTTCAAAAGCCCGCACCAGGTCCAGTTTCTTTCTACCTGCTGGCTGTGGATCAGGAAATAAATCTCTCAGCTACTGCTCCAGTACTCTTGTTTGCTTTCTACCAGGATAATAATGCTGGAAAAACATAAAATCTCTAAAATTGTAAGTCCCCAGTAAATACTTTATAAATTAGAGTTGCCTTCACGATTATGTCTCTTCCCACCAATAGAATAGTAGCAAAGACACTAGGTTACAGTGTATACTGTCACTTGTTTCTACCTCTTGATACTGTAACCTGTGAATCCTAGATATGGGGAAAATGACAATGAGCTGCATGGTGATTCATAGGCTAAAGTACCTTGATTCAGACCCAAGGCATTGCTGCCTTGCTGACTGTACAGATGTCTTTCTAAAAGTTATTTTCAACATGCCACCAAGCTAGCCACTTCAGGAAGTAGAAAGTGTGTAGGAATAGAGTGTTCCATCTATGTGGACTCCTATTCATTCCTGGACTTCATTAACTGTTAAGTACCTTGATCATAGGCAATGATGTACTTTACACATGAATCAGATCATTATACTTCATAAATATGTACAAATATAAGTCAATTAAAAAATAAATACAACCACGTGGAACATTGTGAACTAGGTAGTGTAAGAAATGTAGTCTTCACTTTCATGGATATTTTGACATAAGTAATGATTCAGTAAAGGTATATTTGTACATTGAATAACTAATCCCTAAAAGTAAAATGTTGCTTCTTCTGTAATGTCTCAGGTACACAGAAGTTTGTCAGGAGCTGCCTTTTTTTTCTGTCTTGGGGACATTAACAGTACATTTGACAATAGCTATCATGACTACTTGCTTTCATTGAAACTTTCTCAGCCACATGCATTTTGTTTCTGACTTTATTTCACTTTGTTTACTTGTTTCTATAGTTGCTCTTCCAATTGAAGAGTTATCATTGGATAAAAAATTATTATGACCTGTCATATTTCTTAGATATTGTTTATATTATATATAATACATGCATGTATCTGTTCTTTGTTCTTCAAAAAAAATTACAAGTTATTTGAAGACAGGACAGAAATCAATTACAGGTTTATAGTTTTCATAATAAAGACCATAATAATTTTCATAAAAGGTGTCACATTTAATATAGCTAACTTTCAATTATGGAAAACAGTCTGCTTCTCACTATTATGAATTGAATGAATATGCTATCATGAATCTATTTTTCATTATTTTCCATGGGAAAAGAAATACTAGTTTCATGACAATATCAAATGTCTAATTTTGTATCACACAGCAAAATATTTATGTATGAATATCAGTTAAATATTTAAAACAGTTCTTTCAAATCATGGAGTATAATTTATATATTTATTGAACAATATACTTGCTTTGTGCAGACAACACTGAAAACAATCTTGATTTTGATAACTGATGTACTCTTAAAATGTTGATTCAATCTTGAACTTGGAAGCAGTGGAGACAACCTAGAGAGTATTTTAGTCACAAGGCTGAGATTTCCTCTGTAGACATTTAAATTAGTAGGATATACTATGTTATAAACATATTATTCTGCTTCTTCATAAATTTTCCTTATGGAGAATGTCTGTCTCAGTGGTCCACCACATATAAGTGACCATTCTGTCCATCTGTCTGGATTTCTCTATATATATTTCCGTAGGCTTAAAATTTCATTTAAAATGAATGAATATGCTAATAGTAGAATTGTACACATACAGCTGAAAGAAATAATTCTTTCAGTTGCACTCTATTTTGAATGAACACTCTATTTTGAATTAGAAAAATGAGATTCTTTACTAAACATAGCTTTTGCATGAGTTCTTCAAAATAAGAAAGATATATTTCTATAAGACTTGGCAATCAAAACACGTTGACGGAATATTTAAAACATATTTGTAGAGGACTGAAACATTTTTAGCTCTTGGCATTGTTTTCTGGACATTTCAGGCATTTTACATATCTTATCAAAGTATAGTTTATTTAGTATAACAAGTTCTCAAACAGGTAAAAAAAAATGAAGAGATATAATTTTCTTTTTGTTCTCTCCTGCTTTTCACATGGCTGGCAGGAAAGCTGAATGATATTTTCTGGCACCCAAACTGAGTCATCATTAGCTCAGAAGTTTCCATGTTAATGACATACAAATACATACATTATTAACAAACTCTTAAGAAGCTTAGCTTTTTGAGTAATCATGGTTCAACAATTTCTACAATGCTTCACAATCTATTTATTATTATTATTTTGTGTGTGTTATGTATGTATGTGAACATGTACTACCAGGGAAGATTTTCTGGGGTCAAAGGACAACTTGCAGTAGTTGTTTTTTTTTCTTCCACCATGTGGGTTGTAGGAACTGAAGTTGAGTCTTCAGGCTTACGAAGAAGCGTGTTTACCAACCAGCCATCACATCGGTCCTTAACATCCTAAGTTGAGACTTTAGTTACTATTACTCTTTTAGATATTGGTTAGCTATTCTTTCTGTTATAAGAAGTTAAGTCATGTAAAACTGAAAATAACTGAAACATTTAACATATATTTGTGATCCATAATTTGTCACATTTTTTAATAATTATTAGTTTCCTTTCCAAAGGTCTCAAAAATGTCATATGTCCTTCAATTTAAATTGAAACAACTTATTAGATCCCTCATAAGAGCTATAAGATGACTTGGAAGCCTCCAAATATAGACACAAAAAATAATTGTTTGAGAGAAGGAGTGTTTACTACCCTGGTTGATGATGATAAACTCAATCACAGGCTCCTAAACAAACTATACCCAATGAATATATGCAATTAAGTCTCAGATTTTACTTAAGATTATTTTTTCAATAATATCCATAGATAAGTATAGTCTTTACCCCTCATCTAGAAAACTTCTCTTTGCAACAAATGGAGACAACTACAGAAAACCACAACCACAAACACAAAAGGCACAATGAATAAATCTACAAAACAATCCCACACCTAAGTCTTAGGGAACATTGTGGTTAAAGAAACAAAAAGATTGCAAGAGCCTGAGGATTAGGGATTTTGATGTCAGATTGCTTCTCCTAGTAAAATCAAAAACTGCACTTATAATGTCTCACCGACATGATTGCTCAAATGTGAGTTTAACTAGGGTGACACCAAGATACATGCCAAACTGGGCGTGGAAAAGCCTGTGAGGCTTCAACCCAACATGAAAAAAAAAAAAATACAGGCAGATGAGGAAGGCTGGGAGCTGGAAGGATGGTCTTCCCTATGAAGGAGGACTGCAATTGGTTGTTCAGTTCCAAGCAGTAAGTCCTGAAAACAAAACATACAGACTGAATGGGTTATATTTAGGAAAGTATTATATATGTGTATATATATACATATATAATATATATATATTATATATATATACACACACATATATGTTTACAATATATACATAGAAATATATATTCCTAATAATATATTATTATTCCTAATCTTATATTATATATTATATCAATACATACATACCAATATATATATATAAATATATATATACCTACATATATATAACAATATATATTATATTCAATATATATATTCATATATGTATCATATACATATAGGGATAGGTATATTTAAGGGTTTGGAGAGAAGAAAAGTAAGGGAGAAATAAATGTTATAATTATATTATAATCCCCCCAATAAAAATGATAATCACATCACTTCTTTCACTGTTTCAACATTTCCACCTGCTTCTTATTAACCTGAGTAAAATCTACTTGTCCAATTGTACTCTAATCTCTGCTGTACATGTAACACTTGTCCAGCTTCTGTTTCTTTCTTTATTGTATATACAAATCAAACCCACAGTGATGAAAAACATGATGAGCCATCTGTTTTTCCATTGTGTTATAGTTATGTTTAACTATTTACAATTATGTAATTCTAAAGAATTACATCATGGATATAATTAGAAGTATCTTAGAAGGAGGAAAAATGAAGATAGGAAAGCCTATGTTAGACATGGTATACATATGTTTATTTTTTATGTTGTATGGTTCCATTTCCTACACTGTATCATCCACCTAGTGTCTTTTCTATATAACAGTGACAGAATAGTCATGAAAGAATTATGAAATCTACGCTCATAAAATCTAAGTCAACTAACATGAAATGGCAGAATAAAAGACAGTAAGGGAGTACACTATGGCACATTAAACATGATCAAAGGATTTAGTTTCCAGTCTTGTTTTTTTTCCAGATGTGTGATCTTAGGCTATAAAAATGTCTTTTTCCTGTGTCTGATGTGTGCAGTGACTGCAGTTTCCAAAGTTCTCACAAACATGTTATTTTGAAACGCTATGAATAAAAGAGGCTCATGAATTTGTGATGGATGGCAATCTAACATTAAGCTGTCTCTGGCTGAGGGCAGCTGTCTTTGTGCTGTTGTTTAGCCTTCCTCTATTCCTAGACTGGTGCTGGACCTAGAACTTCTATATCCATGTGCTGTGCTCTTTTACTTTAAACTTCCTGCAAAACTCCGTTCAGTGTAAGACCCCGTCCACTCATCATAGAGAATTTCAGAGTGTGTGGCCTCCCTGACCTGGGAGCATTACTTTCTCTGCCTCCATATGTCCTACTGAATTTGGCAGAGATTTTTTTTAAGCTTAGGCATGAAAACAGCTTGTAGACCTCTGTGGTCTCTGCCCAGCATGTCTGTATTCTAGCATTTCTCCAATGAAGAAAATTGGCATTTCCTGTGACCTTGAACTAAGATATAAATTCCCTTTTCTATAGGATATAAAACTCAGGGATGTTGTTAATTCTTCCAGATATTTATATCACATTTTTATGACCCTAATTCCCAAATAAAGACTTGAATGCCTGGGATATTGGTTTTCTTCCAGAAAATATTGGAACCTTATGTTATTGATTTAAAAACACATTCAAACATGGTTTGCCTGTCTCTCTCTCTCTCTTTCTCTCTCTCTGTGTGTGTGTGTGTGTGTGTGTGTGTGTGTGTGTGTGTGCCTGCACATGCATTTACTTGTTGAAGAGCAGGGAATCTGTCCCTAACTCATTATTCTCATTCACACCTCAATCATTTTACGTTTGTTTCTTATCTTTTATCTTCTAGAGACTGATATTATATCCTTGTCTCCTGCCCTTCCTCCCTCTGCTCCTCCTCCAGCTCCTACTCCCACCTCTCTTTATCTTTCTGCTACTTCTCCTATTCTTCTTCCTCCACCTTCCATTTTTCTCTTGGTATTAAAACATTAAAGCATGAAGTGTGTTAAAATACATGACCTCAACAGCCCCAGGTAATTGAGTAGGTTTTTAAAGCAAGCATGATTTTCCTCAAGTTGAGCAGACCTGACATCCAATAGACAGCTGTTGGTTAACACCAAGATATGAGTGCCACTTTTGTACCCTCAGTAACATCTTAACATGCCAGTCCCTGTTATGGATCACAGGCATCACAGCTAGATAGGACTATTGGTTGCTTTCCTACTTTAGAACCTATCATTGTACCTTCTGATACTATGAAAGTTAGTCCTCAGGAAGGAAGCATTCAAGGGATAGATGAGAGAGAGGAGGAGGAAAGGAAAGATGAGATGTGTTTCTATTCTATTTTTCACAAATGAAACAAAACTGAAAACATCACAATAGTCATAATGGAAAATTATTTATCATAATGCTTTCATGAGCTCGTATGTATGAAAAATTCTCTGGCTTGTATATAATCCATATAACTATTGGGTGAAGTGGTTTTCTCTAATCTGTATTTGTATACTCCACTTCACACCACATGTTGATATGCCTATCAATTTACTGAAAAAAATGACAGAATTTAGAAGAAGAGAGATAAAGCAAAAGAGAGAGAGGGTGGAGGGAGAGAGCAGAGAGAGACAGCTTAACATTAGACTGTTATCTATTACAGACTCATGAAGCTCATTTATTTGCAGTTACAAAATAGCATGTTCATTAGGGATTTGGAAACCGTGTAATCACTGTACACACACATCACACACATGAAAAAGTGCCCCCTAAGATATTATTTTAGCCCGAGGTCACATATCTGCCAAAAATAAGGCGGGAATCTAGATCCTTCAAGCATATTCAATGTGCCATAGTTTACTCCCTCACTGTTCTTTATTCTGCCATTTCATTTTAGCTGCTTTAAATCTTCTGAGAATAGATTTCATAATTCTTTCATGACTATTCTTTCACTGTTATGGAGGAAAGACACTTAGTGGATGATACAGTAGAGGAAATGAAACCATCCAGCATGGAAACTGTATGTATAACATGTCTAACACAGCTTTTTCCATCTTATCTTTTCTAATAAGAGACCTCAAATTACATCCTTGATGTAATCCTTTAAGTTCTAATGCAGAGAAAAATAGAACCATTGCACAATGGCAAATCAAGATAGTCTCATGTTTCTTTATCATGCTCTCATCACTGTGGTCTGGGTATCTGTGTGTAATAGAGAAAGACCCACATATTTTACATGTGCTGCAGAGATTGGAGCATTTTACTGAGTAAAACGCATATCAGCTAGAAATTTTAAGGTAAAGAAAAGTGACATGATTTTTCTAATTTGAAATATATTTTTTCTTTATTTATTTACTTATATATTTTAAATTAAGAGTCAACTATTAATTTATAAGGTGTTGCCTGCTAAGGGTCATATGATAGGGTGTACCCTAATTAGCTTGGGATAATAAGCATTCCCTCTTTTCAATTTTTTGTGTATTTGGAGGTTTCCAAGTCTTCTTTTAGTTTATGTAAAGTATCCAAGAAGACCTTGCCAGGGTTACTTATGGTAGAAGTTATTTCTTCAAGTTCATTATCTGTTTGTTACCCAGCCTGCTTTCCTCTCCTCTCACACTTTCCCGAACTCTGATCACCATTGCTCTGTTTCATTTTTCTCTGATTGCGTGACATTTTTCTTAAAAACTAAGTCAAACTGCTGAGAGAATGGAGATGAATTCAGCAATGTGACCATTAATGATTGAGGAAAGGCAAATGAGAAGAGGACTAGCAGAGGGAAACAGAAGCATTGACTCTAAAGACAGATTCTTCAGTTTGATTTAGGGTGCTAGCAAGGGAGGTGGGGCCAGTGACAAGATGTGTGTTGGAGATAGAGTGAGCAGAACTGACTGGATGTGCTCTTAGTATCCAAACTCAGCAAATCAGCAGCTCACAGTGATGCACTTACCTGATGAGATAGATCCCTTCAACAGGGATTCTCTGTTGCATCTCAGGCATCCTACCTGACAGAAGGAAAATATACCTCAACTTTTGATAACAGAAAACAGTAAATAGAATGTATTATGTCATGCATAATTTATATGTATAATGTATATGTATATGTATAATGCATAATGTAAATAGAATGTAATCTTAGCTGTCCCTGCCATTTCAATAAGACACAACATTTTTACAAAAGAAGTCTCTCAGATGCTGACACACTAAAATAGATAGTTAATTTATTATTATCATCATTCACTTTAAGATTCTTTTAAGATCTATGATACTGGCCAATTTTTTTGTTCCTCATCCAAGAAGCATTTATTTTTGTTGATCTTGTTGGCCTGGTGTAAAACACATCTTCTGAGATTGGCATCCCCCAGTGACTAAGTGGTAAATTATGCTGTCTGGAAAGTTACTGTGAGTTCCACTGTGGTTTTGGTTCAGTGGGTTTTTATGTATTTTTACAAATTTTGTACATACACCCAGAGGCTTTTTGGCACTGGCCACATTTCAAAATTCAAGAGAGTAAGTATGAAACTGTGACTGGTTTCCAATTCTAGATTCAATATTTTAAATATATTGAAATATGTATATGAAGATTTTTTTTTCTGAAGTTTGGGACGGAGATGACTTGGCAAAGATTTTATTAATTTTACATAAAAGGGGCTTTTTTGTAGCTTATTTCATTATGCATACTTTAGGTCAAGAGAGGCCTATATTGCGTCTGAATCTTGGAACCTAAAGGAAGTGTATTTAATGTTCTAGAAATTTGTTTTGTGTATCTAGTGACTGGATAAGATCAAGTCTAATTCGTTTTACCTACTCCTGGGACAACTCTCAGCCTCTAACCAGCTTGAATTTAGCAATTGTTGATGAAATTAAAGATAAAATATGTTTTTGGAAATTTATTTGAAAAATAGAGAACAGCTCTTTCAAGAACATAAAAACAAACAAACAAACAAAAACCCTGTATTTGTTCATTTATTTTCCCTCCCTTGTGACAGACTTAAATAAACCACTGGTAAAATCAAGTGAAATGACTTTTTCTTTTGACAATAAAATTTACAGTGAGTCAAAAACCTAATAATTCTCTGATGAATAATTAGTCCCCAAAAATTAACTGTAAATTACTCAAATAAACTATTGTTGGCTAACATATCTAATGATTGCTAAGGAAAAATATTCAGAATTTTAAATAATGTGTCATGGAGTTTGCCTTTGATTCTGAAAATGCGGGCTTTACTCAGGAAGTTGAGATACATGTCAATACATATGGATTGGTGAAATTTTAACGAAGAAGTTCTGTGTATCATCATGATGATCCACTATGGCAGAGCGGGTAAAGCTCAAGAGGTAGCACAGGAGTTCTAAGCCTAGAATTCCTCTTTCCATGCTTCTCTTAACTTCATGGTAACTTCATTTTGCCCATTGATTTTTCATGTGCTAATAGATGTCAGCAAGTCTGTCTGCTACCATGTTGAAATGCTATTAGGATTCTTATGTTTTGCTTGGTAATCCCTTGAAATCTTTGGACCAAGGGAGCTGTAAAAGACTGAAATGTTTTTCTAGATGAGGGTTTCCAGAATTGGTCCTTTTGAGGGAGCCACCCACTCAGATATTGAATACCCTCTTCATGTAATGTGGAAAAACTGGTTGGTGAAATTTGGCTCTTCCAGAAAATACCACCCCCTTTCCATGAAAGAATGAACAAACAGACATCTTTATTGTACATAGAGTGAAACACACCCATTGGAGAATCACATCATCATTTTTTTTTTTTTATGTGAATGAAAACATCTCAAGTGAACTGATGAAATGTGAAAGTGTAAACAGGTTACACCCTTCCTCTTTCAGTCACAAGGCCACTGGGCTGTCATTTATCCACAGTGCTCCTGCTCCCTCCCTGTCTAGCAAAGGGCCCTACTTGGCATGCAAATCATGTCCCTTTCTGAGCCACAACTAATCATGTCCCTCTTGAGTCACCACCAGAAAACCCCACAGACTGGCTGCTTTCCTGTTTGTGGTGTAGGACTGTTGTTGGAAGAAAATCAATTCCTTGTCATTTTTTCCCCTTTTCATCTGTGTCATTTTCCCAACTTTCTTATTTTTCTTTCTTTCAGTTTTTAATTATCACGCTTCTCTTAAGCCATCCTTTTTAAACCTCAAGGGTTATTTTAAAAGCATGCTTGCTCACTAGATGCAACTCTCCAGGGTCTCATTTGGAAAAACTAACTATCTCTCTCTGCCCTGGCAGCTGCCAAAAGCCATCATGAGTCATGTTTTTGACCCATTGACAGAAATATTTAATATGAATACTTGGCCTTTCTCAGAGTCATTCAGTAACAGCCTTGCCATCCTGTTGATTTCAGCTATCTGATAGGATATGGCATTTGACCAGAGTTGTCTACCTGGTCTTTACCTCTTTCAAATTTCTGTTTTATCCATTACACTTGGCTAAAGCAGTAAGATTGAATGGTTGATATGCAACTTGTGTGAGTGGCTGTCAGGAACTATTCTAGCTGCAAAGTATTGTGTTTGCAATGTTTTAAAACTTACTGCCTCTAAATTTAATTTAATTCCATACATTAAATATGGAATAAGTAAAGCTAGGTTTAAATAATGGTGATATTAATAAAATAATAACTTGAAGTTATTCCTTAATAATATTACCAATAAAACTTTGAGAAAAACAAAAGAATGATTTCTGCTATTCATTAGTTGCTTTATTAAAGTTTGTAAAACTCAAAAAGTTGCCTCAAACAAGAATAGAAGCAGCTGCAACACTTGATTTAACATATCAATAAATTTTGTCAGTTGAGCTCAACCAGGTAAAAACAATATATGCACACACAAAATATATGTTTACATTTTTACTTTAGTGGATTGACTTACAAATGATGGGAGCTAGTTAAAAATATCTGAGTTCCTGCTGGTAAGAAAATGAAGCAGGACAGACAACAAACATCTTGGAATTTCCATGAACATGGCCTCATATTTGAAACTGTCAGATGAATAAAAGACTTAGTGGTGATGAATTTTGGTTTGGTCTCAGTTCCTGCCCTTTAGATTATTAGATTAGAAGCAACTCTGATTCATGGAAAATCATCCATACTCTCAGGTCTATAGGTTCCTAAATTGATAGGGATGGATCAATGAGAAAAAAAAATGAAAAAAAAAAAGAGGAAAAGTGGCCATTGTTTCATGTAGAATTTTAAATGAGGGAGATGAAAACAGTAGGAGAAAAGACAGAATGAAACATAAAAGGCAGTCTTTTTTTTTTAAATTTGAATTCCAATGTTTAAAACAATGTGATATCCAATGTCTTAAAAGATTGTATGAGTCATCCCAGCACTATATAGACTAGACATAGGGACAAGTATTTATGTGCCAAGCACTCAAAATGTGGATGCAATGGACTCAGGAATTCAATCTCAACCTTACCTTTGTAAGGACTCCGAGGTATCCTAAGCTACCTTGTCTCAACAAACAAACGAAGGATTGTATATATACAGTGCACAGGTACAATATTGTATTGTTGATCTCTAGAACCTCTTCATTTTCTATAACTGATATTTTATACCTGCTAACTATATCTTCATTGCCTGACAGGTCTAGACTGTGGCCACCAGAGTTCTATCATTTCATTCCATGAGTTTTTTATCTGACATGTCATATTTAAATGGAATCACAATAATTGAGTTAAGGGATTATTCCACTTACCCGAAATGTTCTCCAAGTTATCCATTTTTTCAACATGCATGCTTTCCCTGTTAAGAAGGCTGAATTCTAGTCTATTACATGAACATATTCATCTTTTGTTCGTACTCATTAATACATGCAATGTGTTTTTTATTGTACTTCAGTCAAGGTTATTATGAATGACTCTTGACTGAATGTAGAAATACTATTACCTCTTGGAATCCTGACATCAGTCTGTTTTGCTAGACATAGAAGTTGCATTAAGCAACCATTCACTAGTTTAGCTGTTAACTTCTTAGGAAACTCTGTACGTTTTTGGGTGGCTGCATGGTTTCATAGGTTTAATATTTGTAATAGAAATTTCAAAAAGTTTCAACTTTTTCATAACCACACCAACAATTGTCATTTTATTGTTTCTTTGGCATTTCCTAGTGTGAGGTGGTACATCATCAAGCTTCTGCCTGCCATTTTTGGGTCAATCAGATTCTTTCACACACATGTGAATCTTATTTTGGAGAAATGACTATTTAAATCTTATCCACTTCTTAACTAGATTATTTATTTGTTATTCACTATTTGTATATTCTAAATACCAAAACCTATCAAAATATGCTTTACTTGTATTTCTCTTATTTTCTATGTTCCTTGTTCATTCCTCCTTCTGGTTTATCTCCCACATCCTCTCTATTTTTTCCTACTTCCTCTATACATCATTGGTATCCTGTTATTTTTCCTTTGTTTCTTCGCTTCATCATGGTACCCTTTTACTTTCCTGGTTTCTGGAGTTACTTGAGGTTATTATATATTCATATCTGAAGCCTGGATGCTAGGAACCATGCATGAGGAAAAAATGTAAATGTTTGTCTTACTTGCTATCATTATTTCTCTAAGAGACTACTTTTTGTCCCTTATATATGTTCTTGGTAACCAGTATGAACAAATAAATTTACCATATTTCAATAGATTTGTACCATATTTCAAATAGATTTCAATAGATCTGTTTCATTTGTTTGTATTTCTCAGTTTTAAAAGATGTAACTTTATAATATGCACTTAATTCATTCAGAAGATATGATTTCAGCATAGCCTTTTACATTAAATATTCTTTCTCATCTTTAGGAGTTTTGTAGTTTCATATGAATTTTAAGGTTTTCCTGTGTATATGAAACTGAAGTATTAGTAAAAATCATATTGATTCTATAGACAGTTTTGATATGGACTTTTTAATAATATTCTGCTTTCCAATAAATGGCAATAAGATATTCATTTCATTATATATATTCCATTTCTTTCAATGTTTCATGATTTTCTTTTTTTAACCTCCTAAACTTTTTTCAATAATAATTTTATTAATTATTTGAGTTTCATACAATGTATATTGATCATGTCCTCTCTCAGGTCCACCCTCCCCTCTTGTGCCCTCAAGAAAAGAAAACAGAATAAAAACATAGGTCAAGCCTGTGTGTTGGCATGATGGATCACAGGCACGACCCCCCCCCCCCTTTTTTTTTCTTTTGGTTGTAGTTGTAGGCAGCTCAGATCATGGATATCCTCCTGGCCCACAATAGCCTTAGGTTAAACATGACAAAGTTTAACTTGAAGTTAGGCAGTTTCACTGTACTGTTCAAGCACGTAGGAAGCCAGACATCATACAGGCATCCAGATTCCAGACACCTAGAAACCCTGCAGGGATGTGGATATCACAAAGGAACTTGGGCAAAATGCAGACACCCAGACATCCTTCAGACTTCTAGTCCTCCAAAAGGCACCTGGTCCTCCTACAGGCACCTGGACATTACAAGTATACCATGGCATCCTGCAGTCATGCTGCCAACTAGCAGGCACCATGGCTTCCTGCAGGTACCCAGACATTCACGGGCACCGTGGAATCCCGAAAGTACCCAGATTTCCCATAGGCACCCAGACATCCACAGGCACTCAGACATATATAATGCAGGCACCAGGAGTTCATGCAAGCACCTGGAGTTCATGCAGGCATCGGTATGTCACACAGGCTCTGGGACATCCCACAGACACTCTGACATCCCCAGGCATGTGGACACCCAGGAATCCCGCAGGCACCCTGTCATCTTGCAGGTACTCACACCTCATGCATCCATGTTACCTGGCCATCAGGCTCTCATACTGGCACCTCCCATTCACACAGGCACAGAGAAATCTCACAGACACCTGGGCATCCTGCAGGCACACAGACAGCCTGTATGCACCAGGACATCAAGCAGGCACCTGGACATCATTCAGGCCCCCAGGACAGTGCACCAGAATGAGCACCTCATGAGGCCAGTTTCAAGCACCTAGTGAACTCTGAGGGTGTCAGCAATGTAGACGGATCTCTAATTTTTCTTGTCCATGTGAACATTTTGAGATTTTTTAAAGCCTTCCAAAAGAAGGAGATTCAGTCCCAAAGATGGAATATTACTCAGCTGGGATATCTTGCTGTTGCTCAGGATCAGAATGATCTTGAGGTTTGGCAGTGTGTTCGGGGGCAGCCCAAGGGTAGTGCCACAAACTGCTCTCCACACCTCATCAGGGAAAGCAATCTGAGCTGCAGATGCAGCTGCTAGAGTGGCAGTTCCACCCTGAATGGTGGCAAAGAGACAAGAGATGTCTGGTGGTAGCCTAAGGACCAGTCTCCTGACCCACATTAGGTGCACACTCATGCCTGCCAATGTCTCCAGCAGTGTGTCCCTTAGCAGTGTACATAGCCATTTCTGGACCTGCTGAGTACCTAAATATGTTTCCCTTTACAGCCCGTGCCACTCCATTCTCCAAGTGGGAGTCCTGGCCTAGCAAGTAGTGATAGGGCAGCCTGATTGTAGTCCCAGCCTTCCTGCATCTCTCTTAGAGGCACTGAGTGTCTTTATACTCTATCTTGCTTGCACCACAACTGCCTCTATGCATCCCATTCAGTGTCTTCCATGTCAGTGGGATGAACCCAGGGACTCTCTTAGCCATTCTTTCTTTCTCCACTGGCAGCCAACCAACTTTCCAGGTCTCTCACCACTGCTGCCTCTTTCCAACTATTTTTAGTTCTCAAAGTTCTCTTGGACAGACTTGGTGCCAGTGGGGTGTCCTCCCAGTCTATGAACACATATGGAGATTGTGAAAAACTTGAGTGGAGGCAGTGGGGATGTGGCTAACACCCTGTGAGATTCTGCCCACTGCCCCACTGGCATTTTGAGACCTGTCCCACCTGTTTATCTCTTGTAGACTTCCCTCTCAGCCTGCCTCCTCCATGCCTCAGGAAGCACCCATGAACCAAGTGGGAGGCCCAGTCCTGTAGGCAGTGATGGTGCCCAGCAGGCTCTGTCAGCATCTCTCTATTGGGGTCCTTCCCTGCTCCTTTAAGACTCATCTCCCTGTTCTGTGAGGCAGTGATGGGGCCCCCAGTGTGTCCACTAAGCACCTTTCCACTGTGGTGCTGCCTATTCCTCTGTCTTGGACACTCCATTTGGGTTACTTCTCTATGTTGTTGGACAAAGCTTCTGGTGAGTTGGAGTCCCTGCCCAGTGGGCATTGTTGGGGGCCCATTAAGTGGAGGTGGTGATGTTGCTCTGCTACACTCCCCTCCTGTGTATAGACACTTTCCCCCAAAAAAGATGAATAAATGCTCTTTAAGACAATGCAAAGATGCTCAACGTCTGTCTTCATCTATTTGTCTTATTGTAAGTGAATACCATGCTTACAAACTCATAATCATTTGTAATTCCACATTTAGGAGGATATAATGTGTCTGCTCTCCAAGAGCATCTACACACAGGTGAACTGACACATACACATAATTAAAAATTATATCTTAAAATGAAATGAAAGATTTGAGAAGCAAGATTTAATCTTAGGCCACTTGTCTCTCATACTTCTGTTTCTCATAAGCCGTTATTACTATCTCTCTGGTACTCAGCTTAATTCTACATTCTGTGAATGTCTTTTGAACTAAGAAAATCAGGAATCTATAAGTTCATGTATCTTTATTTGTTTTTAAAATGGCAGTGAAGTTCATACATTTAATTATCATTTTTCAAGATAAATATATATATATATATATATATACACATATATATTATGTAGGGTGTGATAGATGATTTTTATTAGTATTGAGACTTATTAAAACATGCTTTTGAGAACCAAAAATGTTTTATTAAAATTACAATTTTGAAGGAAACACTGACCCTTTAACCAAAATTGCTGCAGAACATGCATGATTTTTTTGAAATAAGTTTATTATAATAGTAAGAACATAATAATGCAAAAAGTGAAGTATATTTTTCCAATCCTTTATTTTATGCTAATTCTACCTCCAGTAGCCATTTATATTCTCAGAATTAATAATTATGTAGAATTAATACTAACTCACAAGATATTCATTGTACATCTATTTTAGGCATAAAGCAAACATTTCAGAGCATTAGTATCCAATAAATGACTGAGATATTTTAAGGATATGTTTTTAGGATTTAATTATATTTAGTCACCTAGAAAATATGGGAGCCACAATGAAAAGAAGAAAAAAAGTTTTTTGGATCATGTTATTTTCATAAACATCATGAGAGTTCTTAGAAAAAAAACTTTGGAAAACGATAAAAAGTGTACACACTGATAAATTTTAAAAAGTAGTATGGAAAAGTAAGATGGAAAATATCGTCCCAACAAGGAGGAATGACTTGTGCTGTAAACCAATGCTATCAGAAGTACATCAGGAGCCTTCATTAGCAATTTAGATTGCTAACAACCTTTTTGCTAATTTTTACAGATCTCTTCCTCTCTTTCTTCCTTCTTTTGTAATCAGATCTTAAACAAGAATCCTTGGCCCATGGGATCAATATATAGTAGAAAACATGAATCAAAACTTCCTTCTGGTTCTTTAGCTATTCCTGGCTGGGATTCAGTTATATATAAGATACATGGTTATTTCAAATCCAATAGAATTTAAAAAAATGTTTGCTCTGGAGGAAACACTTGTTGATTCCTAATAAATATGACTCGAGAATATCGGTTGTCTGGGATTTAGATGATTTCATTTGATAATTTATTTTACTTATAAACATGAATCTGAATTCATGCAAATTCATGAATCTGAACTGCAGACAGGTAGGATATAAACAGGATATTATCCATTTTTGGCAACTGTTGTCCTCAAACTCATGTTTGAATTATTTTTTCTCTGTGCCTTGAACACTTATGGGTAGATGTGGTCATTTCTGGCACCTTTTGTACATTAATTATCCTAATTCAAAATCATTCATTCCCACTTTCATGGAAGGACTCTGTAAATTCATTTTATTATTGTATAGCTGAACATGGCCTGCAATGTGGTTGATAAAATCTATTGTTCAAGCTTATCAACCAAACTCTTTTTTTGATTCTTCCTCAAGGGCTATAGAGGCATTTGTATTAATTTCTCTTTATGTTGCCTTGATAAAAACCTTTTACAAACACAACTGAAAAGGGAAATTTTATTCTGAGTCATTGTCCAAGTATATAGTTGACCATGGCAGACAAGGCAAATCATTAGGATCTTGAAGCATCTGGTCACAATGCATCCACAATAAGGAAACAGAGAGGGAAGAAAGCATTCAAGGGCTAAGCTAATCTTCTCCACTTTTTAAAGTCTATGAGTTCTTTGCCAGAGAACTCTCACAGCCTCAGTTCAGATACTTCTTATTACATCACTTAATATAAACAAGATAATTTGTCCCCAGAATTGTTCAGAGGTGCATCTCCTAGGTGATTCAAAATTTTGAGATATTGAAAGTTTACACAAACCACCACAGGAGTCTAGAAAGAGAAGTAAAATATTATGGGATGGTGCTTTTATTACTGAGAAAATAAATGAATGTCTTTTAGAATGTACTTGTGAGCTTTGGATTTACAGTCACCCTACATATTTTACTGACATAGAAAATGAAACAGACATGCTTCTGTAATTATTTTCACTTCCTTTTCAGCCAAGAGTATGCACTACACTCTATCACTGCTATTTCTTTCAAGACTACATTTTGGTAAGTGTCTTAGTTAGGTATATTATTGCTTTGATAAAACATCACAACTAAAGCACATTGAAAAGAAAAAGGTTTGCTGGGTGATGGTAGTGCACACCTTTAATCCCAGTACTCAGAAAGCAGAGGCAGGGGATCTCTGTGAGTTCATGACCAGTCTGGTCTCCAGAGTGACTTCAAGGACAGCCATAGATACCACAGAGAAATCTTGTCTTGAAAAGTGAATAAAATGAAAAAAGAAAGAAAGAAAGAAAGAAAGAAAGAAAGAAAGAAAGAAAGAAAGAAAGAAAGAAAGAAGGAAAGAAAGAAGGAAAGAAGGAAAGAAAGAAAGAGGAATGGAAGAGAAGAGAAGAGAAGAGAAGAGAAGAGAAGAGAAGAAAAGAAAAGAAAAGAAAAGAAAAGAAAAGAAAAGAAAAGAAAAGAAAAGAAAAAAAAGGTTTCTTTGGCTTTTACTCCTATACCACTGTTTCTCATTGTTCATTGAAGGTTGTCGGGACAAGAACTCAATCAGGGAACGAATCTGGAGGCAGAAGTTGATGCAGTATCCATGGAGGAATGGTGCTGACTTCCTTGTTCTTCACGGCTTGCTCAGCCTGCCTTCTTATAAAATCCAGGACCTTCACTTCAGTCCAGGGATGGTACTGCCCACAGTGGGCTGGACCCTCCCCAGTCAATCTCAATCATAATTTAAGAAAATGCCCTACAGGCTTTCCTATAGACCAATCATATGGAGGAATTTTATTAATTGAACTTCCCTCCTTTGAAATGAGTCTAGGTTATATAATGTGATATAAAACTATCCAGAACAATTGACCCTGTGTCAACTTGATACACAAACACATCACCATTAAGTGATAATCATAAGCCATAATCATTCCTTTCTCATTCATTCATCCTCAAGATCTCTCATTGAAAACATAAATAACTTTAAAAGTCCCACAATATTTACAAATTCAAACACATTAAATGTTTAATATATCTAATTTATCCCTTTAATATATCCCTAAATATATCCTTTTAAATTATCCAATTTCTTTAAAAAATCAAAAATCTCTTTAGAAGTTCAAAATCTCTCAACTTTGGGCACTTGTAAAAGTCAAAATTAAGTTAAATATTTTCTTACTCAAGAAGGAAGAACCAAGGTGCAGTCACAATCAGATGACAGCAAAGGCAAACTCCCAACAGTGTAAATAAAATGAAGACCAATGTCTAGGATTCGCTTATGGTTTTCTGAATTCCTACAAAGAAATTGGGTTACTTCTCTGGATCTGCCCTTTGTAGCACAGAGATCTTGTCTTCTAACATTTGTCTTCTAACTGCTGCTGCCTTTTTATTTAAGTACTCATTCTAACTTAATGGCATCTCCAAAGCTCTGGAGTCTTCTGCTGTAACTGGGCTGTACTTTCACCAATAGCCTCTTTTGGTCTGTATTTAAGGACTCCAACCCTGAAACACAAGTGCCAAACTTCAGCTGCTCCCCATGGCTCCTTAATGCCTTCAAAACCCATATCACCTGAGTAACTCTTACACTAAGAAGTTTGGCAGCCAGCATAAGGTGCAAACCTTCATCGTCTCTGAAACATAGTTTCTGTGTGCTGACTCTCAGGAAAATCTTCCCAGAACATTTCACCTCAATGATGCTGGTCTTTTCTTAATGACCACTAATATCTGAGCCCTAGCTAAGAAGCATCAGTTGTCCTAGTAAAGAAAAGATTTTACTTTAATGGTGCTGGTCTACTGTTAATCATGGCTAATTCATCCCCAGAAGAAAACATACCCCAGAATCTTAATACAAAATAACAAATAGCCCCAATAACATCTTTTTAAATGTTTTATTTATTTATTTAATGTATTGGTGTTATATCTGTATGTACTCTTGCATTCCAGAAGAAATCATCAAATCCCATTTTAGATAGTTGTGAACTACCATGTGGTTGCTGGGACTTGAACTAAGGACCTCTAGAGAAGCAGCTAGTGCTCTTAATTGCTGAGCCATTTCTCCAGCACCCACAATAGAGTCTTTAAACTTCTCTCTGTAACTTCCCAAATCAGACCTCCATTGACTACACTGTTCTCAACAATCTTATCTCCAAGCTCCTACAGAACAGCTCACTGAACTCTCAATACTCAATGGCTTTTCTAGCCCAAATTTCCAAAGTCCTTCCACAATCTGTACAAAAACAGCATGGTCAGGACTGTCAGCAATACTCCACTTCTGGTACCTGGTACTCCTGTCTTATTTAGAATTACAATAGCTGTGATGAAATACCACAAACAAAGCAAGTTCGGGAGGAAAATGTTATTTGGCATAAGCTTCCATATAACTGTTCATCATTGAAGGAAGAGTTAGGACAGGAACCCAAACAGAACAGGAATCTGGAGGCAGGAGCTGATGCAGAAGTCATGGAGGAGTGTTGCTTATTTCCTTGTTACTTCATGGCTTCCTCAGCCTACTTTCTTATAAAACTCAGGACCACTAGCACAGAGATGGCACCACCAGGGTGGGTTGAATTCTCTATGTGACATAATGATCTCTCTATCACACATGAATGAGTCTTTTTTCCTATTCATACTAAAAGATATAGGAATGGAAGACAGAGAAGGTCTGCCCAAATACCAATAAGTCCTCTAGTTCTGTGCTCAGAAAGTCACCTTTATAAAGTGCAGAGAAACTTATTACCTTGCATTTTTTCTTAGTCTTATGCCACAATTATAAGACAATGGATAGTCTTTAATCAGATATGTAATTACAGATACTTATACAAAATCTTTTAAAAATAAGACTATTATCTTTATGCTTGTCATTTCTCTTTAAAGAGTAAACACTCAACAAGCAAAGTACGATGATTCTTTTTCTGCATGGTTCTGTCTTTGATTTATGCCTCTAATAAAATAATGTTTGTAGTTTGTTTAGAGTTTACAGACTCCAGAATAAACTACATATTATGTAGTCCGTGTTTTTCTTATATATGTTATAATATTAATTTTGTGTCAATATAATATGCTTAGCAAAACATCAGTTGGATTTTTGCTTTGTTCTAGCACTTATTTTCAGTAATTTAAATGGCATTTCCCCCAAAGCTTGATATTTTTCATAAAAGATATAATAATTTAATGCCCTGATATTGATTTCTTATATAATATTTCTTTAGTTTCAAAGCAATAATGGCCCTAAAATGAAAGTAACACATTCATCAAATCAGTCTGAATATGGCGAAATAATGCTTCATGCTAGTAACAAATTATACACTGGATAACAACTGAAGCCCAAGCAAAATTAATTCAAGGCAAGCAACAAGATTAGGCTAGAGGAAGTATTATCATTTTCATTTTAAACTCCTATATATTTTCTAAGAACATGTCAGACAAGTGAAAATAGAAAAAAAAAAAAGGAACTCAAATTCTCAAATTGTATAATTATGTTACCTGCTATTTATAGTATAACTTATTCTGTTTTCTCAATCTAATTTTCTTTGGTTAATACCTGATATATTTGGATTAGTAAAAAAATTATAGAGCTTATTAAGGGACAGATAAAACAAAATTAAATAAATATACAATAATCATATGTGCTAAGTGAGAAACTAAGTAAGCCTTTCAATGCAAATCAAATTTGATATTTGCATTATGAGTTTTACTGAATGCTATCAAAATATGGAAGACAAGTACCAATTCCAAGCATGCAAAACAGAATGCAACAAGTCATGTCAAATTTGGTTGGAAATTTTGGTCTAGAAACTAGCAGTAAACAATTTTGTTAGAAGTTCCTGTAATTAATATTTGCCATTGTATAGACACTGGACACCAGTTAAATGTTCCTCCACACCTTTGTATGCTAACTACGCATTCAACAATGCCTAAATGAATAACCATGTCTATGTCTCAGTAAAGCTTTCCATAAAACTATAGTATAAAAGCTAGGTTTGGTCCAAGAAAGAATTAGTCCAATCCAATGAAGAATAAATATCTAGTACCTTCCTCTCTTGTGGATAAGGATCATTCTGAATCTCTGTAACTGTTTTTACTTTATATGCATTCCATTTCTGATTCCTACTATTTTTAATTTCCCATCAAGCCCTACCCTTCCTTTGAAACTCATGATTGGTATGTTGAGAGACTTATTGTTTTCTCCATAACTAGAGTTGTAAGAGAAATCAGCTCTGATCGTTTGCCAAGCTATTTGTGGTTTTAAAGAAATGAAAATGTTGAGACAATAAAGTCTGTTATTCAAAAACAAAACTGTTCTTTCTGCAGGTGATTGTCATTTTCAGGATCCATTTGATTTTCTTTCTAACTTAGATTAGGAAGAAACGAATATTATGATCTAAAAGATTTTGCTTGGCCACTTGAGGTATATTAATATTTTAAATTAATATATGGGCATTCAGAGTAACTTTAAGTATCAGACATTGGTTGGTGTGCCTTTGTAACAGATCATGCCTTAAATGACTTTCTTAATGGACTACTACAGGTAACAAATATCGTCACTTTAAAGTTTTTCTCTTCATATTTATGGGAATCTATCCTGATCCTTTAATCAAGACTATATATAATTCATTTCTTACTAATATATAATTTCAACAGACATGTGTAAAGAATCTACAGCATACAGAGTTCAACTTAATATTAGGCACTAAATGACCTTGGGCTATTACTAACAACTTTATTAATGAATTAAGAAAAAAAATATCCCAGTGAAAAATAAATGTATTCTTGTAAATAAGGAAATACTTCTAACTTCATTTTCGTAAAGGACACAATTAGCTAATGATGAATCCTGTGAGAGCATAATGCTCTCTTGGAAACTCTCAGGGAATTTTATTGAAATGGAAAACCTACCACTATTTTCCAAAGTTATTTACAGAGTAAGATGATTTGGAATCTATTTTCCTCTTCTTCTTGCTTCCCTTGAGATATATTCTTGCTTCATATTTTTCTTCTCTGTCTCTGGGCCACTTTTGATTTGATTTCTTTCCTTTGAGTACAAGAAAAAAAAATTAGCTTGAGTTATATGTTTCTAAATATTATCATGTATAGTTTGTCAGATGCTCATGAAACTTTTATCTTCCTATCTTTCACTGGAGTACAGCAAATTCCTATTATTCTCAGTAGTTATTTTCTATGTCTCTCTAATCACGGAATTACCTGGCATTGAACCATTGCTCCTAGGGAAATACAAGAGCCTTTCATCTGTTTTTGTCAACTAATCAGCATATGTGTTTGTTTTGTGCATATTTTTTGCATGAAATGTCTCTATTTCTCTATGTAGATGTTGACGGACCTTGAACTCAAAGTCACAATACTAACTGCTTCCCTAATGGGATTTACCTAATGCATTTAGTTTTATCACAAACTTCCTATTTTTGAAGGAGTAAAAGACTTGCCAGCATTGTTCTTTACGGATGACTTTAGCTGTCAAAATCTCCAATAAAGGCAAAATATGTAAAGCTGAGGACATTAAGTACACTACACAAAGACACTTGCTTACATATGTGTACTTACATGAGAAGGCAGAGTGCATGCATCCATACTCTAAAGGTGACTCACAAGGTTTTGCCACATTGTGCATGGCTAGAAGACAATGACAGCATTGTCGATGTTGCCTTTGAGGTTATAAATGTATTTTGTGTGTAGTTAAATAGTGAGCCTGAAATAATGAAGATCAAATGGGTTCTTTTTGTTTGTTTGTTTGTTTGTTTTTGTTTGTTTTTTCAAGACAGTGTATCTCTGTGCAGGGCTGGCTTTCTGGAAATTGTTATGCAGACAATGTTTGCCTCAAACTTAGAGATTCACCTGCCTCTGCCTCCAGAGTGCTAGGATTAAATCCACATGGTACCACCACCAGGCTTAAATACATTTTAGTCTATTTTGCCTTTTAAGTTATTTTTTTCTAGTTTTCTTCAAGCTTAAACAGTAATGAAGGGTATAAGAAGTTAATATTTGTAACTGACAAATTACCCACTGTCCAACGGTAATGTTTATATTTCTATGTTTACAGTTATGCATAATCGCTTTGATGGTTATGTATTTTTTTATTTGTTAAATACATAGAAATCTGACAAATAGATTTATCAAACCACTGAGAAAATTTGTATTAACGTACAGTTGTATTATTCAGAAACTATGCAACTGCATTCTTAATTGCCTTGCTTCCTGCCTAAGATATGTAAATGTTTGCAAAAAGTTATAATTAATAATCATATTATTTTTAATAAAATAGTTTTAAAATTCTGTACCATGTAAATCATTAATAATTTCTATCATGATTGAATCTGAAATGCTAACAGGAATGTGTTTTTTCCAATCTATCTCCTCAACAATTCAGGATCTTTGAAAGAAGAAAGGGGAATGAGTTGGCAGAGTGGGTAAAGAAGCTTATTTACAGGCCTGCCTGAAAGCATGAATTTAATCCTGTACAGCCACATGATGGAAAGAGGGAACTGACTCTAGTAAGTTGTCTTGCACACGCATCCTGTGACACACATGTTCATCCGCCCCCTCCAACACACACACATACACACAAACACACACTAAATAATGGATGAAAAGGAAGAAACAGAATTGCCACAACTATTTCCTTTCTTGTTGATGTTGATATTTTTGTTTTATAAATGTTATGAATAACCAATCATCATTTTAAATTCTAAATTAATATGAATGCAAAAATCCTGTTTTGCTTTTGTAGGTAATGCAAATTCCATGAAAAACTTATTGGCACTTAATTAGCTACACAGTTTTGTATGGGTAAATTTTTTCTCACAAACTTTTAAACTGTTATAATACAAGTTAAATTTAAGTATGTCACAAATAACTGAAAATAAAAGAAATGGCCACTAGAATTAAAAAATCTCCAGTATTTGTAAATTTACAAAAACCCTTCTAAAATGATATGTGAATCAAATTAGAAAATATAAAGTATGTTAGATAATATTTTTGAAATAGCACACATGAAAAACTATGAATAGAAACAGTGTATTACATTAGAAGAGGAGAGTGAGTAGATATTAGTGAATGAGCACTAAGCTGTATATTTTTATTATAATCAATAGCACCTCAATAACGTAGAATGAAATAAACTAAAATTATAAAAACAACGGTTAACTTGAGAAATATTTTGTAGAGACCAAACAATAGTATAAATTTGATTTAAAAAGTATTTAATAATGATAAAGACGTGATTAACTATAAGATGATGAAAGAAAAATCAATTGAACAATCAATAATAGCAATGAAAAATGACAGTTAACAATATACCAGATGCCAAATGGGTATCATTTATAATATCTTCTAATATTGTAAAATTAAAATAGGGTAAATTCACAAAAAGTATAACACAACCATAAAGAATTTTGCAATTTATAATTAAGAAATGCACCAGGTGTGGGATACTTCTGCTCTAGTTATTAGCCTGGGATTTGCCAGAGATGCCCTTTAAACAATAGACTATTGCCATTACTTTGTTTTCCTCCTAGATCTTGATGGTAAGATCAGTATCAGTGAAAATATTACACACCTTGGTTACAGAAATGCATAAAACAAGTTGGTACAGACGAAGATGCTTCCTCCCTAGTTTCCCTTGTACCAGGATTTGCTGCAAGGGAAAAAAGCTGCCAGGGAAAAAGTCATCAATAGCTCTATCCAGCTGTGAACCCTGTGATGCTGGAGCCCCAATACCCTGGCAAGGAGGTTGAAGTCTCTTGACAAGGTTCCAGACTCCCCGGAGGGGAATTTTGGCTTACCAGCCATTCTGCCCTTTCCTCCCCTTTGCTGTAATGGTGACAAAAGTCTTTCATTATGTCTGCATGGCCTAGTAATATCTTAGCTGGCTGGTGTTAGCTGAGAAGGAGAAGCGGCCATTTTTTAGTCAAAAGTAATTGTCATTGTAAAATATCTTCCAGGCTTCTAAGTCCTAGCATGTGTAAAGCTACCCATTCATATTGATAGTAACAGATAGAAGCAAAAGGGGCCTAGACAGAGAAAAAATAAATACGCACCAAACAGCTAAAAACTGTAAAATAAAAACCTTCTTTGCCTACATGACAATGTGCTCTGTTTGAGGCAGATGGAGATTTTATTCAGTTAACAGTATTAAGTCAAATGTTCTTTCTTAGCAAACAAGATAAGTCGCAGGAGGAAGCACACCCAACCCCCACCCTGGGTGTGACTACATCTCCATATGAAACCTCTGAGCAACAGCTCCATACCAAAAAACTATTTGGCTTTTTAAACGTCTTCCCAGAGCAATTCTCTCTCTTTCTGGTGTGGGCCCTTTCCCAGGTATTGTCTGTCTCTCCCTCCTCTTCTTGGTGTGATTTTTCCACTGACAAGGTACATTGCATTGTCAGTCTCTCTCTCTTGCCCCTCTCTTTCTTAATATGTATACTGTTAATTCCCCTATTAAAAACGCTCCTGCGTTTTACTTCTAAAGCGTGTTCCACATGTCATTTTAAAGCGTGATCCTGTGTGTCATTTCCTTGGGTCCTAAAAAAGAACTAACTACCCTGTTCGTTTGTCATTCCTCATTTTTCCTGCACTCGTACTCCCTTCTGTGTAGAGTTTCTGGGAACCTATTTGTGGGAAAGGCAGATCTTAGACCTCATAGAAGAAGTTTATTTGTAGGGTGGAAAGTGGTTAACACAGGAACTTAACAACTGGTAAAAGCCAGAGATTAAGTGACAGCAGATTCCTCAGCTTCAATAGGGACATATATATGACCCTTGTCAGCTCAGGGACTATGCAGAAGTAGTAACAGGTGGATGAGACTCTAAGAGCCAGACACAGGAAGATTCAGAATGAAAGATTATCTTCAAGAAATGATAAGACTGCTGTATTTATGAACCAATAGTAGCTGTGATTGCCTGCACATGACCTGCACAGAAACAAGGAAGCCACCATTCTAACAAAGATTGGGGAAGCAGTGCAGAAGTCTATATTTCTAATTGAAGAGGTTCTAACTGTTGATGGCTTCTAGGGAGTCAAAAGTTTGTTTGTTTGTTTTTGTTTGTTTGTTTTTTAAGACTGTGGCTTCTAGCAGGTTGACTAAGCTCCAGAAGATGATCTCCCCACTACTTCTGAGTTTATCAGTAGAATGAAGTAGACATGGTTGATTATTCAAAAGGAATGACATTGGGAAGATTTAGAGGAAGGAGTGAGAGGGTGAATGTGATCAAAATACATTGTATAAAATACTCAGAATTACTAAAATATGTACATATATGTGTTTGTGCATATACTTATGTGCATTAATATTTCCCACAATGTATATGTGCACGATGGTCAGAGGACAATTTGTTGAAATTTTTTTTATTCATCTACCATTTGGGTTCTGGTTATTGAACACAGGTCATCAAGTGTGGTAGGAAGTGCCATTTCCTACTGAACCATTTTTCTGACTAATTCAGGAATTTTTTTGGGGGGGGGTGTTGTTGTTTTGTTTTTTGTTTTGAGACAGGGTTTCATTGTTGTAACTCTGGCTGTCATGGAACTCATTCTGTAAACCAGGCTGACCTTGAACTCAGAAAGATCAACCTGTTTGTGATATGGAATGCTAGGATTTAAGGCATGCACCACCACTGCCTGACTCAGGAAATTATTTTTTAAAAAAATGGAAGTGCTTGCTCTATTAGGTATTAAGAATTCTATATAAAAGTTATTGCTGCAGGAGTAAGTAAAACTATAATCAATAAAATGTAGTACAAAAAAATGGCACCAACACAAGAGATGGCTCAGTATTTAAGACCAATTCCTGATCGTGCAAAAGATTTAAGTGTAGTTCTCTGTAGTAGATTGCCTACTCTGTTCAGCAAGGATGACACATAAGTATATTCATAAGTCCAAACCCAGCCAGACCTCAACAGAGGGAACCACCATCAAGTGCCAACCTCACAGTGGAACCCCAAGCATCTGAGCTCAAGTGCATTATTTATACTTTCAGAACATCTCAGGTAGTCTACTGATAGTACATTCAGATCATTAGCAATTAAACAACCCCCACAGAAATCCAACACCTGCAAACAATACAGAATGCCAAGTTCTATGACTCCCTTTTTCAAACAGTGCACAAAAACAATTATTTTAAATATAACTAAAAATAATCTTCTACAACAGTTCTCAGAACCTAAGTCCTGTGACTCACAATCACCTATAACTCTGTGGACTCAACACTCTTCTGACTTCCAAAGGCTCGCTCTGTCTCTGTTTCTGTCTCTGTCTCTGTCTGTGTCTCTGTCTCTCTCTCTTTCACACATACACACACACACACACACAGAATACAAAACACACAGGCACACAGGTGCACATACACGCACATGCACACACACACACACACACACACACACATACACACAAATATCCAATCTTAAAGCAGTGAAAAGATAGTAGATCAATAACATTTGATTTTTAGTGTGCAAGTATAAATAAAGTTTGGTCTTACTTCCCCTTCTTTAAAATCAATACCAGATGAATTGAAACTAAAAGTAATAGGTAAACAGAAAAGAATTCATAGAAACCATGTAGAAAGGACTGCATTGGTATTGATGTGTGAATCATAAAACATAACTATGAATGAAGATCTTGATAAATTATAAGGAAATCCTATTACTCAAATGTATAAATAACATGGTAAACAGCCAAGCCATGGTATAATAGAAAATATTTTAAATACATATGATAAATACTTTGTATTTTAAACTATGAAGAATCAAACCTGATAATCACTGAGAAAATATATTCCAAAAGGAAATTCTCATCAGTAATTAACAGGCACTTTTCAAAAGAGTTTATGCTAATACCCAGTAGGCATTTAGCCTTGCTTAGCTTCACTAATAACTAGTTAATAATAATTAGGAAAATATAAGTTAATGTAAAAGGAAATCTAACCATGCAGACACCAGAACTGGTAAAAATTACAATAACATGCATTGATAGATGTGTGCTATCCCAGAATTTCATATACTGATTTTATGTTTGTAATTATAGGTCCACATTTTACAAGGCATGGTATTAACCTGGACACAAGGGAGCCTCTCACTTAGTATTGAAAATAAATCTCAGGCAAAAATACTCAGACTCAGGCCCAATTAATCGAGGGTGGGAAAAGTATCTTAGGTAGAGACTGGAACAACACTGGTTAAGAGAGGGATCAAGACACTTAAGAGCAGAGAGATTAAAATATCTTTTATATGGTTGAAATCTTATTGTCAGCTAGATTCTATTCCTAAGTGGACATCATTATAAGACGTTCAAGGGAAATTTATCATTGTGTAAGATTCAGAATATTTTAGTGTTAGTTTGAAAGCATCGTGGTATCACCTTTTCAATGTTCACAGAGTATATATTACAGATTTCATGCTTGCATAAGAGTGTAAAGGTAACCTAAGAGTCAGTGAGCAGCACAAATTGGATTTGAAAGGTTTATAAAAGAAAAGACACAGTTAAGTAAGTACAGAAGGTTATTAATATCAGAGAAGTTGAGGTGTGGTACATATGATCAAAATATATTCTATGAAATACTCAAAAATTATTTTAAATGTGTGGGAAGGTAGAGGAATGACACATGTCACACACTGTAGAAATGAGATTATAAATGAGAGAAATTTTTACTGTGAATGAGCAAAATATTATAAATTAACAGTTGATAATTTATTTCTCTTTTGTCATTCCGATAGTCCTGGGCTCCCCTTAGTATCATCTACAGAAACTGAAGACATTTTATGATCCAATAATTCACTATAGAGGTTATGTCCATGGAGAAAGTTAAGAATACACTGCTTTTTCTTTAATTAAAATACTGGTGTCATGAAAGACAGAAATTCATATCCTATGCCTCTAGGAATGTTGATTTATTTTTCATGCTGACGATTGTCCTGTTCCCAGGAAACAGTTTCCTGGTTACTACTTTTTGTGGAAAGCTGGAGTACTAATCAAATAATTAACCATTTTTCCAAAGTCCAAGCTCAAAGAGATTCACATGTCTTTCCATTCCAATGAATTTGGGGGAAAAAAAAAAAATAAGATGCCATAGCTTCATCATGGCTAAGTAAGCTCTACATTTTACAATAGATTTCAATTTTCCTGATTACATATGTTAAGCATCACCTTTGTTCTTTTTTCATATTTTTATTTATTGACTTCCTGATCAATTTGACCTTTCTAACTAATTCCAATGGCAAAATCACTGAATAGCCTTCTATTCCAACCTCTTATGATAAATTTGCATATTCCATCCATCCATAACAATTCAGTGTCATCAACATGAGTCCCCATTATTCCTAATGAGTCAGGAACCTAATCTTTGTCATATCTTACCTTTAGAAGATAATCATAAGACCTTCACAGAGCTTCATAAAGATATTGATTCCACCCATCAATTCTAAATACCTTTGTGAAAGAAGAGCCTATGTCCTTGATCAATGGATGTCTGATGTATTTGTACTATATAGACCTCTCTTATCTAATTATCATTTATATATATATGTATGTGTGTATGTATGCATTATCTATCCACCTGTCTATCTATCTACCATCAGTCTACTTCTATCATCTACCCACTATCTACTATCTATCAATTTTTCTATGTATAAATCATCTACATAGCTAAGGTAATTTTAAATTGACCTAGAAAACAAAAAACAGACAATATATTAATCAGCTACAGTGAATTGTTTCAGTCCTTAGAGACAGCATATATAATATTTAATCATGATAAACATGACTATTTCATCAAACATTCATCATTTTAATTAAATCATTAAGTATCTTCTAGATTTTGCAATATATATTAATGAGACCAAGAGTCACTATACTATGAAAATAGAAAAGATCTTCATACTACTAATTAACTACAACTTAGTATGCCCAGACTAATTATTCTTTCTCCCCTTTCTACTTTCTCAGGTCTCTGGAAATGAAAGGAGAAAAAAGGAGAAATAAAGAAAGAAAAATATTCTTCAAATGTATAATACTGTTTCTTTCAGTATCGTCATAATAATCTGTTGTAAACATTATCTTCTTATATTTAGCAATATTCAATGAAATCTAATTCTCTGTTATATTTAATAAACAATGAAAAAGACAAAAATATCTAGATAATATTGACAATATAATTATTTTCTATTATTTTGATTTATAGACTCTTTCAGGGTAATATATAATACCTCAAAAAGGTTAATAATGGCAAGTTAAAAGAAGTCTCAAATATGAACAGTAGTGAGGGGTGTGTAAAGACACTTCTAGAGCCACCTGTGACTGCTCACTTGTCTGGAGCCACTGCTTCAAACATTGACTCAAAAGTGACTAGGGCGTAAAGTTTCAGGAACCTGATCAAAACTTCAATCTTCCAGAGTGAATTTAAAACTGTCGTTTCAAAAAGAACTCCAACATACAACTTTGCTGTTAAATCATACCAAGGAATTACCACTGCATAGCACTAAAATATTCCTGCAAACATAGATATATTACTTTCAGTTTAAAAGGTGACTACCTATAATGTGATAGTTTCTTGAACATACCCAGATATTATAAACTAATTGAATGCACATGAATCATGAAATAGATATAAGCTCTTATTTTATAGATATACCCCTTTGCTGTACAGTTCCTATTCTTATACCTAAAATTTGTATGGAATTAGAGAGCAGACACATTTAAAAAAGAAACAATTTTACTCAGATAAGTCAGCATTTTACACACTCAGTACTTCTTGTTTTCTGTATTTAAGGTAGCTCTGCAAAGAAGAAAAAAATCTAAAAACTAAATTTATTAATACGTATTGAAAAGTATTATAGAAATCACTTTATGAATTTTATTTCAATCATATAATTATTAAATACAAACGGTCCATGATTTATAGGAGGTATAGTTTATTTGTCTTTTAACTTATGGTGATATGAAAGAATACACATTCAGTTCATTTCATTCTCTAAGTTTGGGAGTTTGACCTTTTCAACCTAAAGATATGTGATATGATGAGGATGGTTAATGGGAAACTCCGAGCCAGCAGCATACTCACAGGGGTAAATATCCAATGCCCTAGGGTGTAGCCTGCTGCCAACCTGTTATTTAGTGATCTGCGATATTGAATACATCTCTGTAAAATAGTTTGTGGTATGTGTTTATGTGTGTTAATCTCATTTGAAAACACTAATTGTTTTGCAATTTATCTTTGTAAAACATACTCCAATTTAACAAGAAGATAATTTCTATTCTGTCCATGCAAAAACTAAACAAACAATAACACAACATATGACATAAGATAGTCGGTAATTTAAACTTTAACCTTTGTTCAAGATGATTTTGTCCATGGTAGGCTGCTAGATATCCTGAACATGTTCACACTAAACATAGCTAAGCTCTGCTTTTTTTTTTTTTTTGGTTTATTTATTATATGAATTTTTACTCAAATATTTGCAATTTAAGCTAGGCTCATAAGAAGATAATTCTACTATAAGTTAAGGAAGATCTGCAGTAGGAGATTCATGTCTACTCAGTTTGACTGTGGACATAGGGAAGAATGTTTCATTATACCAAGTGAGAGCTTTAAGTGTCAAAAATTCTTTCCTGTTTCTTCTCTAGCCTAAGTGATTATAAAATATCATTCTTAATTATCACTAAATAATTACTATAACAACAACACTTGAAAAACATGAGGAATGAACATAGTCCTGACGGCACAGAAGTCACTAAGAAATAGGACATGAAATATGTTTGATGGTTGGAGAAAATAAGTAGAATGGAGGAGAGCTTTTGTTAACCGGGAGAGTCTTTACCAAGAACTGCAACAAGCATGATTTAAAACAGGAAAAAAACACACAGGCACACAGTAAGGATGCAAATTATGCTATTATCTATTGCTCTTTAATATATTTGAAACTGCTACTTTTGTAGAATAAAACTATTAACAATTACTCTTGAGAGTTTATTTTCAAGATTATGGAAAAATTAATTACAGAAAATTCAAATCACTTTTCTCATGCTTTTTAATGTAATGAATTCCCAGTTGTCAGTTCTAATCTAACTGTATTTTATCAATGATGATAAAATGTAATAATGTCTCACTGTAGCATGTACCAATGAAGTATTATTAATTAGTATGATAAACAAATCTTTTTATTTGACTTGTTATTTATCAGAGAAATAATAGGCAGGGATATTTCTTCTTACTGTCTGTAATCATAAGCTTTGATTATATAGCTAATTAAGTAAATGCTGTCTAATATCTTTACTTCAAACTCTTCCAGATAGCAAAGTTTTGAAAATTAAAATGATCATAGTGAGTAAAACTGGCTAATAATAAATTAACATTATGCAGTTCAGAAGACAAAGACTGTTAATTGGAAATAGTTATTAGTAGCTGAATTTTACTAGTTATTTTTCTAATTCTGTGACTTAAGTATTGTTAAAATAACATTATGGCGTTTAATGGAGAGTCCAGCATTGTAATTTCCAATGCTTTTTATTAATCACAAACCATGTCAAATCTCAGGGAATTCTAATACCCAGGCAGCTAGGCAGGGAGCTCACTCCAAGGCTTCTTCACCCATCCTCTCCTCTCCGTTCTTCCTTCTTCCTCGTTCAGCTCTTATTCCTCCTCCACCTCCTACACACCCTCCCTCCTTGCTCCACCCCTCAATCCCCAGGTTATTTCTTCCTGTTTTCACACAGAACAGGAACCTCCTGTGGGGGTGGAATGTGGGGATGGCACAGAGGTGTAAACAAGTAAGAGATGAATCTTAACTAAAGAATTATCCACAACTAAACATACCACAAAAAAATATTTTGATGTCTAGTGAGTTTTGTTGTAATGTAGCTTTATTTTTCTTCTATTTCTTGTTTTCTTTTTCTTTCTTCTTTTAAACTGGTGATTGAACCCTGTATTGGACAAGCATTTCATCACTGAATTACATTTTGAATATTTCACTTTTATTGCTACATTTTAAAAACAGAGTATGCTCCCTAAGCATTTTAAACAGGGTATACCCAAGAAAAATGTGAATTTACCACATAACTTAAATAAATGTACAGCTAGTGGTGCCCTATCTGAGTCTCCTAAGTAGCTGTGATTACAGGCTGTGTGCTGTGCCTAATCAACTTCACTACATATATCAGAAAAGAACCCAATTTTAATAATACTTAATGCAAATTCTTATGCCTTTAAACGTCAAAAATGAAAGAAGTTGATCAGACTCTTTAAACCTACGATCAACTATGTGAGGAGAATATGCAAATACAATTTGTATAAATGTTAAGAAACTAAGGCTAAAGTAGTGAGATAATAGCCTGTGTTCAATTCATTATTTCATCTTTTTCTTGTGCAAATACAATAAACAATTTCCTATCGCCTTTTCTGAATTTAGGTTAAATCTTCTATCTAATTCTTATCAGTGAAAAGGAGGTAAATCTTAGGTCCTATTAAAGATAATCATATTTTGTTCTTTTCACTGGACCTTGAAGAAGAGTTGAAATCATCCAACTACATTTATCCTGGATAACGGAGTCATACTTAAAGTGAGCCACTGACCACACTGGACTTAATATGCAAAGGGTACTGTCTAAAAGTCATTAATACTGGGAGCTGTATATAGTATGACCTAACACCAATTGTTCTGATTAATGATACAGTGACTTGCATAGCCCTCAAAGCTGTGACAGAGCAGTGAAGAAAATCTTACATGGATCTTTTGATTTCTGAGTTAGTAATCTATGTTGTAAATTCAGTTGCCATATCTTTTTTGTAATATGATTAATTCAGAAGTCAGGTAAAGATTCCACAAGTAAACCTCTCCTAGATAGCCAGCTTTTTCTAATCTCCCCTGTCAAGTGACTTCTCCCTTTTGTCATTAAGTTGTATGTTCAACACCAAGAACACCAAATCACTTTTACCTAACAGGTGGATCTCTGTGAATTCAAGTCCAGTTTGGTCTACAGACGGTTCTAGGACAGCCAGAGTTATGACAGAGAAACCTGTCTTGAAAAACAAACAAAATAAATAAAAATAAGAATAAGAAAATAATGCTGATAATGCTGCTATTAACATAGGAATGATAATAGTTTTCTGAAGTCTTGATTTCAGTTTTTGTAGATACTTAGCTATAAGTGAGATTGTTGAGCTTCACAGTAGTTCTGTGCCTTGAGGCTTCTTCACATTGTTTTGTTTTCTGCATAGACTGCACCATCTACATTCCTAACAAGAGTGCACAAAGTTGCAAGTTCTGTTATATTGCAACAAATCTTGCCACCAAATTGTTTTGACAAAGCAAATTCACAGATGGGAAAGAATCAGTTTGTATCCTCATCATACTCCATGAATAAAAATTAATTCAATTTAAATTAAAAGCAAATGAAAACTATGTATTTTCAAGAGTAAAATAAATGTTATCAGCATAACAAATTAGTACCGTAAGATTTTATTTATTCACCATGTGTGAATATACAATAATAAAACCTGATTATTGAGAGGTCTTTAATAATCACTTTTAATACTATTTACAAAAAGAATACACAGGAATTAAGAAATAGTAATGTTACTGACAGAAATGCTTATATTTTATAAGTAGTTTGGTATACATAAAACCCCAAATATCATCGGACTTCTCTAATTTGTGGATCTATGAGTCTATCTTTATATATACAAATATATTGTAGTTTATGTCACATGCCTGGCATGAAGAAAGTACAATCATGACTATCTGAGTCACAGAAGAGGACTGGCAGGGTGGGGGGCGGCGGGAAGGAAAATGAAAGAAGAGTGTTTGAGTGAGTGACTATGGCCAGAATACATCCGTACTATAATGACAATATCATTATGAAGCTCAGCGTGTTGTACATGTATATGTTTAAAACATTTTAAGGATGGTTTTCACAGAACAGAGGCTTAAACAAACTATGCGGCAATTAATTATCATCGTATTTGATCTTGGTGCTTGGAGTCACTAGGACCAAGGGTTGAAGATACTCATGGGAGAGAATTGGGGGAAATTATCTCAGCAGTCTTGAGCTACTGTCATACTGTACCAGGGCTCTGTGTATTCTTCTTTTACCTATAATAGGAGGAAGGCAAGTACTCCAACACTGTAATCAGTTTGATTAAAGATTTATTGAGGGTTAAAATTAATTGATATGTTTCCTCATTTCATTGAGTTTTGATAACTTATTTTTTGAACTTGCCTTTGAAAATTATAGGGTAGTTGTTAGTCATCTATAATATGAGTTGAATAGAGTGAAGGGTACTATAGGTTAATGGTATTAAATATTTTGAGGCATGAATTCCTATCATTAAAATATATTAGGATGCTTCTCTGGGAGCAAAAACCCATTAAAAAAGCAATAAATATGTCTAATTTCCCATTATTGTCCCATTTTCATTATTTTGTTATCCTTATTTTCCCTTTAGATGAAAATGCTTATTAGATTTCTATCCATTCTTTCTTTGGAAATAAAAGTCAGATACAATGTGGGAAAGCATAAGAGCTGATGTAAATTCTTTTCCCTTGTAAAATCACTGGCTAATATTAATCGATGACATACTTTGTGACAGGAACTCGGGTGCACATTTACAGGCATAGTTATTCTGAACAATAATTTCATAAAGTAAGTGTAATTTTATTTTCCCCCCAATATATGTAAGAGAAAACAAGTAAAATAGTGTACTGGACTATTCTGGAAAATATTCTCTTAAACGAATTGGCAAAAAACAACTTTAATCTTGTTCAATTTCACATCCATAAAGTTTTTATTAGAAGTCTGTATAGCTTTCCAGTATATTTAATTTTAAAAGAACTATTACTATTTATAAAATGTATATAATGTAATATAAGCATAATAACAATTTTATATTTTTCATTTTTATTGAAATTGTTTGTAATAACTGTGAAAAATTTTTATTTTGTCTTTTCTTCTTGATGCAGACTTTCTACCCAAATTTCCCCATATAATATTGCACTAATGAGTGTTTATAGCTTGGTGATACTTCATTAATTCCATTCTTATACTTCTCTTATGCAAGCAATATAAAGATAAACTGAAAATTTATTTTTATAACTTTTAGTTTCCCATAAGTTTCTAGATAAAAAATATTCCTTTAATTTTCACTACAAGGGTTACATATATATGATCACAAAATAATACACATACTAATATATTGATAATTACGAAACAGAATTTTACTCAAGATAATATACATAGAGGGAAAAGTATTTCTAAACTAATTAGAATATTTGTAGATGAATTATATACTTTTTTGCAATCCTATAAAATCCAACATGTTTTAATAATTTTTCTTGAAAGTGAAAGATGAGTTTCTTAAAATTATAAATGTACATGTAGACAAAGAATAAAGTTTATAAGATTAACATCCCTCAATAAGTTAAGAACTTACAGTTCTAAAGACTTTTACATTATTAACTTTCATAGGACCTCTGTAATTTTATAGAAAGCCAATATTAAGTTCTACTATATCTTAAAATGTGTTTTTTCCCATTATTAGAGTAATGCCTTTTCCAATATTTGGAAGACTACTAATATAATTTACTAAAATGTGCAGATCACTGATACTACACATGGTCCTCTTTTACTTAAAAGGAAATTGCTTAGACTTTGCTGATAACAATTGCATTAGTTAGTATGTTTTCATGTGACAAAGTACCATGACCAAAGAAACCAATGGAAGCATTTATTTTGACTATAATTCTAGATGATTAGAGTCTATAATGGCAAGACAGAGGCAGTTGATAGGCATAATGGGTGGAACTGGATAGGGAGAACTCATGCCTTGAACCAGAAGCACAAAGAAGAGAGACAGCAGTGGGAAATTTGAGGTGCTTTGAAACCTAAAATATGTCTCCTGGTGACATACTTCCTGCAGCCAACCCATACCTTCTAAATCTTTCTAAACAGTGCCATTAACCATTGGTCAAGTTTTCAAATTCCAGTGTCTATGGGATTTGATGCCTCATTAAATCCAGTATAGTTCTTAAAAACATTGGTAATTTCAACAAACATAAAACATTGATGTATTTTAGGATGAAATAATTTTAAGTCAAATAATTTATTTACGAACTTTCTTAAGACATATGTCAGAATATTAATTTTTAGAAAGTTTTACATAAAAAGAAACACTGAAATGCCAATCATTCTTTTCTATTCTCTGGAGTCAGCTGGTGCAGAAAGATTGGAAGAATCATAATACCAGGAAGTCAGTGAAACAATCTCATCTAGAAATGGCTATAAAAACAAGATCAGAATAATGGCAATAGCAACATGCCTGCTAATGTTGAAGGGAGAGCATGCCATGGGGCCCCACACCTATACAGTGAACAACACGCAGCTAATGACCAGGAGAGAGAGAACTAGTTTCTCCAGTGATGAGCTCCCTTAATGGTAATCAAATACAAAGGGGCCAGCCCTGAAATAAAGTACACACAAACAACAAAAATGATTTCACTGGGTTGTATTTATATATTTGTGCAAATATCATAACAGTAACAATCAAAGAGAAAGAAACTATCAATTTTGAGAGTGGGGGAGCATGAGAGGATTAGAAGGAAGTTCCCAGGAGAGGCTAGTGTGAGAAAAATGAAGAAGGAAGGCAATATCATTCTATTTTAATGAACAATGTACGCATATACACATGTATGTATACACACATGTAAGAAGAACAGCAAGTTAGATGACATAGGATGAGGAGGTTGAACTAGATATAGGAGGAGTTATAAAGAGGAATAAGTAAGAACAGTCAAGTTCACTATATCCACATTTGAAATTCCTAAACAATTATTTAAAATGTATTAAGGTAAACTATTTCTTGAAGATATCTTCATTCTTTCAGGAAGCTCCAATGGAGAATTTCTCTGCAACAAGGACTCACTCTTTTCCTCCAAAAGCCCTGTTTTGATTTCATTTTTATATTTTTATTTTCATTATAATTGCTTTATGAGAAATGTCTCCTCAAGACCACAATCTGGGTTCTAGAGGTCGTCATGTCATGCCAGGCTTCTTTTTCTTTGGTGGAGTTCCACCTCGGAGTGTGAAACAATCACGACTGCAAAATAACTATTATTCTTCATCTTACCCTCTTAAAGATGTTTTCATTTTAATTTGTATTATCCATCCCTTAGCTTATATTTGATTTCAATACATATATAAAGCACAGAATACTCTATTGTAAATGTTACATCTGACATTAATGAATGTATAGGAAAAAGCACAAGCCACAGAATGGTTTTTGAGACATGAAATCATGATTTTTCTTGTCTCAGCAACAAATGTTTTTAAACACCAGGGCAATTTTCCATAATATGATCTAGAATAGATGTACTTCTTTTCCTTAAATTGTCAGGCAGAAGTAGGATCTATACAATAGAGTAAATGGGAAATTTCTTTTATGGACACCTTGGTTATAGTTCTAGACAGATCAATTTTGTTTGTTTGTTTGTTTGTTGGTTTGAAGCAGACATACCTGTTGTTCTGATAATTTGCCCTTAAATTCCTCAAGCCATTCACATTTTTGGAAATTCTTCAAACATTTGTAAAAATTTGTGTTTAAAATCCCTGATTTTGAATATCGAACTAATTTAGAAAAGACCACAGAGATGAACTTGTATTTAAGTTCAAATAACTGGCTATTAAATACTAAATTCTTTTCCAATATACCAAAATCCTCCCATTTTTACTGTTTTATCAATGGAAAATAGTTTTCAGAAAACATGCCCCTCACTCTTTATTGTCTATAATTTTTGCAAATCCATTATTTATTTATCATATTCCATAATGACACTATTTTAGTTTTTAATCTACAAAAATGCATTTATATAATTGAAGAGAGATTTTTTCTTTCCACAGTTTTGACTAATGGAAATAGAAGTCTGAGGTAAGCATATATAAATGTAAAGTCTCAAACTTTCTATAGTTCAAGATAGGAAATTTTATTGTAGTGAAGTAATGAATTTCAAAGCAAGGATTTGGTATTCAACTTACAGTTTGGCTTTCTTTGCTTCTTTAGTTTTCTCATTCCACTTCTTATTAATACAATACCTCACATTATTATAAGATAAACATTTCAGTGCCAGTCATTAGGCAAACCTCACGATTTTGTTTTAAAAACATTAATCATAGTAATTGCTCAAAATTAGTACTGTATACTGAAAATAATCTGTTTGTCTCTGCCAACTGAACATTTATTTTTCACTTGGGAATAGTGCAATAGGAAGGTCAGAGCAATGCTGGAGTTCCAGAGAACAATTACTGTTTCATGTGTCTGAATTGGATACTACAGCATTGTTTATGCATTAACATCAATGTACTGTTTGATATATTAGGGATATTGAACTTATTATTGAAATCGAGAAGTAGAGTGAGCGAATGTAGAGGGAAGCAGAAGGGTCAGAAAAGAGGAATTGGAGGAAAGGAAGGAATGTAGACAGTCAGGAAGGAAGGAAGGAAGGAAGCAAGGAAGGAAGGAAGGAAGGAAGAAAGGAAGCAAGGAAAATTATTTGAATAATAGATTGAATTTAACTGAAACAGAATGTAGAAGAGTTTGATACTTTTTATCTTTTGTGTTTCTGAAGTGCAGTACCAGGTCTTGAATCTACATCTTTTCACATTTTGTGTAGATGCTCAATCCCTGGGCTATGTTACAATGATTTAACTTATTTTTAAATTATAAATTTTTATTTTTCCTTATGTGTTAGTGTGTTTATGCTGTATGTATACTGTACAGGTGTCTGTGGAGGACAAAACTGAGTCCAGAATCTCCAGGAGCAGTATTTACTTCAGTTTTGAGCTGTTCCTTGACACAGATGCTAGTAATGAAATCATGTCCTCCGGAAGAGGAGTGTGCTTTCAGCCACTTAAACCATCTCCATGGCCCCCTGAATTTTATTTTTAAATAAATATTGAAGTGTTTTTGAAGTGAAATAAGTCTCATCTAATTATCATTTACAAGATGAAAAATTTGGATATGATCATACATTTGTAATAACAACAGTATAATCATGGTGATCAACATGGTCAAAAATTTATTTGTATTTCTTGCTTTTCTCCTCTGCTCTTTCATTTCTTTTTCTCTCTCTTCCTCCTATGCCACCTTTTTGTCTTCCTTGTCTTCTTCTTTGCCAGAATACACACACTCACACACACACACACACACATACACACACAAAGTCTGAGTGAAAGAAAATCTAATTGTACATAATCACATTTTAAATGTCTATTGAGCACATGCAACACATCTCTAAATCTAATTCTAGCAAAGCTTCAAATTTCCATAAATGAAAAAAAAATTAACAATTTATCTTCTTAGCTTCCCTGCAAAACACAGAGTAGCCAAAGCCATCATCAGACTGAATGGAATTAAGGTGCTACATTTTCTGATTTTTTGATCCATCTGGTGGTAACTGAAGCAGTGTGATTCTGGCATAAAATGAAGGACATAGAGAAGTTCAATGGAATACTGACCTACTGACCTCAGTAGTAAATGCATGCAAATTAGGTGATCTGATCTTTGATTGTGGTGTCAAGAATACACAGTAGGGAAAGATGAATTTCTTAAAAATAATATCTGGAAAACTGGATATTCACATGCAAAAGAATGAAGTTAGACCCTGTATGATGCATAGAAAATCAATTCAAAATGGTTTAAAGACATGAGATAACAAAGTATAAAGTTTCAGAAATAAAACAGTGGAAAGATTCTTAACATTGGTTGAGTCAACAATTTCAATGGTATTAGAAGAACATACAGGCAAGAAAATCAAAATTAGACAAATGAGAATACAAAAGCCTCAAAGATGCTTCACCACAATGGAAACTATCAATGGGGTAAATAGACCACATACAGAATGGGAGAAAATATGTTCCAATCATTTGTCTGACAGAAGACTGATATTCAAGATACATAAGAATAATTCAACAATAAGTTTTAAGAACTTGAACAGATGTTTCTTAAAAAAATCATGATTAGCCAGCAGGTGTTCATCTTGGCTGCTGTTATTACTATTCTTCTGGTAAATGCAAATCAAAAGCGCAATGATATATTGCCTCATAGATAGTAGGATTACTATCATTAAAAAAAATAAACCTCTGGAGAATGTAGAGAAAGAACACTTGCATATTATTGATGGTAATAAATAAAATAGTGAAGTCACTATAGAAAAAAAATTGTCAAAACACTAGAAATAACATATTATCTAATAACTTCGTTTCTATTTATCCAAAATTACTCATATCAATATTCTGAAGGAATATCTGCATTCTTGTATCCGCTACAATATTCCACTAGTGTTTTTGTTTGTTTATTTGTTTTTGTTTTGTCACTGTAGTGATGTTTATAAGTAGTTAAAATCACACAAGCATAAATAGAACAGTAAAGTTTGTACAGATTTGATACTAAATGTGGTATATGATAATGAGAAAATAATGGAGGTATTTATGAGGGAACTTCACAAATGTGGTCTGTCCCAGTGTGTTGACTAGTCAGCTAGTTTGTCCTTATTTATATAAGAATAATTTATATAAGTTAGGTTGTTCCCCTCCCTCAGAAATGAAATATTTGGAACAATCTATTTGATGATTATATTTCAAAAGAATGGTCCTTCAGAATTACATTCCTAGTTGAAAACTGGTGTGATGAATAATTATAAGTGGTATTTGACTGGCTTAATGGAAATTCAGATAGGTGGTGACTTAGTTAGATTCAGTTGTCAACTCCACACATGTTATTAAAGGAGTTCAATTAAGGAATTACATTCTCAGATTGGTTGTTACCTGGTTTGAGAGGCATTTACATGAGTGCTAATTGATGTACGAAGACCTAGCCCACTATGGGTAGCATCATCCCTAGGCAGCAATGCTGGGCTACATGAGAAAGATGCCTGGGCAAGCCACAAGAACTGATTTAGTAAAACAGTGTTCCAACATAGTGTGTGTTTCAATTACTGCCTCTAGCATTCTGGCTTGACTTCTCTTAGTGATTAACTATAACCTGTAAATTCAATAAAACCAATTCATCTCCTAAACTTCAGTGTGGTTGTTTGAAATGAATGTCCCCAATAAGCTCATGTATTTGAATATTTGGTTCTCAGTTACTAGGAATGTTTGGACAGGATTAGGAGGTATGACCTTGTTGGAGAGTAAGTGTGGCTTTCTTGGAGGAAGTGTAACAGTGTGGGTAGAAAATGAGGTTCCAAAAGCCCACACCTCAAAAGCCCAGTTTGTCTCACTCAGCTAGGTGCCTAGAGACCAGGATATTGGCTCTCAGTACCACTCCTGCTTGTGTACTTCTGTGGTCCCCACCATGATGTTCATCAACTAACCCTTCCAAACTGTAAATAAGCCCCCAATTTAATATTTCTTTTTATATGTTGCCTTAGTCATGGTGTTTTCACACATCAATAGAATGGTAATTAATGCAGTCAGTTTTTGATATAGCAACAGAGACATAAACTAGGACAGGCAGTAAAATAGAATTTCCAGATATTATGACAGAAGGTACTTATAAGATAGATCTCTATTGAGTCTATTATAAGATAGATACTTTATTGAGTATATACATAATATTATCAATTTTCTCTCTCTCTCTCTCCCTCTCTCTCCATCTCTCTCTCTCTCTCTCTTTCTCTCTCTCTCTCTCTCTCTCTCTCTCTCTGTCTATATATATATATATATATATATATAAATAAATTTTCTCCCTGAACATGATATACTGATGACAGAATGTTAAATTTACACATTAAGTTTACACTGGACAAATTAAGACTAGCAACCTTTCAAAATAAAAGCAGATAAATGTCAGGCTTCCATAACCAAAAAGCAGTTCCTATAAACCTTAAAATGACCTTTCTCTTCCCATAACTTTAATTTATTTCCCACATCCCCTTATTCTTAATATATAGCTTTCTTTAATTAATATACTTATGAAAGTCCAATTTCCAATTTATTTAGTAAGCAGAAATATCAATTTTCCATCTCCTCATTGACTTTTGGAAAATAAAATATTGATGAGGATTGGGGAACAACTTTCTCTTTCACACAAAAGGGGCCTTTTTACGTAAGATCTCATTCATGGTGATATCAATAAAGATATTTTACATATGAACTAAATTCTTTATTTAAATGGAATTTTTCTTTCAAAAAGTAATACTTAAATGTTACTATAGTACTACAAAAAGGTAAAACACCAAGATAGGTAGTGATGACCAACACTAGTTTAATCCCAGCACTATGGTGGCAGAGGCAGGCAGATCTCTGTGAATCTAATATCAACATGGTCTACAGAGTTCCAGGATAGCCAGAGTTACAAAAGAGAAACCCTGTCTCCAAAAACCAAACATAAAATAAAATAAAGGAATAAAATAAAATATGATAAAATATAAACCTCAGTTCTCTAGTACCCTTAAATGATGGGTATCATGATACCATGATACCTGCATGGTATCAATTTCCTCCATTGGTATCTGTGTCTTTGATAAATCCATTGAACCATAGGAGGAAGCAAACACACCAGTATTTTTGCTGCTGGAGATGTTGTTCAGTGCACACATAAAGTGGGACTTCCACTAATCTCTGAGATATATGCTCTTGTGTTCAGTTTTACTGTTTTACTTACTACGCAGTCACTACAATGGCTGTCAAATGGATAGTTTTAGCATTTATTGTCTGAAACTTTGTATTCCCTTCCAGCTCTGCATTGCTGCTTATATGGAGTGACAAAAGGACCCCCCTCTCAAATGGACGTTAATGGACTAGTTCTGCCTGCTTTCTAGTTCAGAGGGACATCTCCCCAGGGGAAAATCATGGTTTCACTAATCATTGCTGGAGCACTTTACTGCTTTAAAACGCTGCCTTGGGGCTTTTGGTTGGTGTCTGTGAAGAAAACTGACAGAAGATGTGCTGCAGCAGGAACAACCTCCACTCCGTGGATAAAGCTGCTGCTCATTATGGAGAATCTTTGTGTACCAAGTGAGGGATTTCTTCTTCTCCCCGAGGGCTACCATAGAGGAGTAATAAAGGACCTCGAGCCCTTACTTTTTTTATGGATGGGAAGATTGGTATCTGGAAGGAGATTTTGACTAAATAAGGCAAGACATGGCGTAACTATGCTGAAGCCCTGTGTCACATGATCCCTTTCCATCATTCACCCAATTCCATAAACTTGGAAATGATGAAAAGCAGATGATGAGGGCAATGTGGGCCCAAGTCTCCATTAGCAGTTATGCCAGCAGTTGAAAGAATGAATGTGTAATGGCCAATTTGATGTTTCCCTGGAAAACAATATAAATGTGTCTTTGTACGGCGGCCACATATAGGCCAACTGCTATATACTAAATCTTTATACCAAGAATTCAGCTATTTCTTATTGGTTCCTTTATTTGAGGAGCTTCTGCTTATGGATGCATGTTAAGGATTAACTGTGAGTTAAGGAAAATTAGGGTACTTAAAAATGGATGCAGACTCTCCCTAATAAGATCGAGTTCTCAGAAGTTTCGTCTTATCCCTATCTACACTCTCTTAAAGTTCATGGTGAAGTCTGTCTTGTATAGGTATCTCCATACTAAACCTAGCTCGAAATGCTTAAGCTTATCCTTGGAGTGCCTCTGAGCATTAGGTTATGGGAAAAGGTCATGCCTGGCTAGGGGCTTAGCAGAAGCATGGGCCTTAGCAAACCTGACACAGGCGACTTCAGTCTACACAGAAACTGACCATTGTGGCTTCTCTAGACGCATTGAACAGGACATTTACTCACAACAGAACATGTGACTGGGATAAGATATGTGCAGCCCACAGCTCAATTAACAAATTTTAGCCCATGAATGATTTGTTCACCTGTCTGGGACCTAAATACTTCCCCTTATAAAATCATAAAAAGGATTCGCCCTCCAGGGCAGGATTTAAGGGAGAAAGGGGAGAGCTTGTCTTCTTCCAAAATGCTGACATTCTTAATAGAGTTCTTTATTCACGTCTTTCCTCCTTTCCACTCATCGACTTATTTGGTCTGGAGTGAAGCAATTCTTTTAGGTTAACTTTTTTTTTTTAATTAAAAAAAGTTATTACTTATTTTGCATCTACTATTTCAACTTTCCCAAGAGCTAAGCCAGTTTTTTGTTTGTTTGTTTGTTTTTGTTTTTACATATTTTTAAGTAGGCAATATTTTACATAGTCTTGAGATAATTAAATAATTGTGTTTCAATATATTTAACTATTTCTGTACTGATTATATAAATGAATACTCTCAGTTTGTACTTAGCACAAGTTTTGGCACCAGCAAAAGGTACTTGAAACCTACTGTGTGACTTTATCTACTGAGATGTGAACAAATGTCTATTGTCTCCAGTTAGGCATTCATTGGTTAGGCACCAATGAAGATCAAAGAAACAATTTTACCCACGTCTACCTTGGCTCAATGGCTTTACCATATATTATTGTTTTAAGTAAAATAATTGCTAAGAGACAAATCAGGCTGAATTGTTTAAGATGACACTGTCATTGAATAATAAAAATAAATAGTAAAATATTGGTAAATATGAAATAAGTCTACGATCAATGATCATATAATGTTCCTAACAATGATCTACACAAGAAAATCCCATCTGATGTTAAGAAACCTGTAATGTATAAAATTCAGTGATTGTAACACAAGCCTAATATATATGTATAAAATAAGTTTAAATACTCACTGAATTAAGAACAGCTATTAACTACAGAAGATGATTCAGAGAAAAATACAGTTTATATATGCCAAAATTAAACAATACTACTAATAAAAATGGTTTTATCTGATATTGAAGTTTATTAAATGATACAATTTGGACATTAAGTCAAAATAAATATTAACTTTTGCAATGCTTTCAGCTGAAACTATTATTATCTTATTTAGAAATATTTTTAAAAATTAAATATTAAAATAATTTAAATTTAAATTATTTAAAGAATTTAAAATTCATTTAAAATAATTTTAACATCTTTGACAATTCCTAATAAATTAATAAATAAAATAATATGCAAAATAATTTAATGTCTAGCGAATTAAGAGTGACAATGCCTTAATTAGAATTTAGGGGAAATGTAGGAATCTAATTTATAGGTTTTAGCATGAAGATCATGGTAACTAAGCATTTTTTATTACATTTTATTTATTTGATTGTTTTTATTTATTTATTTAATGTGTGTGTGTGTGTGTGTGTGTGTGTGTGTTTCAGGCAAATCAATTTCTGTTACTTTGTATCTTGAATGTTTTTTATATCTTTACCTAATTGTTTGAAACAAATACTCATATTGTTGATTTGAAACTTTTCTCATCTAACTATATTACCTGCCTAATGTTCTCATTTTTCCAATACACATTGAAACTATTTGTTACTTATATCAATTTGTTACATTCTCATTTTTCTTCATTGCAAGATATTTTCTAGACTTCTATGTGTCTTCCTTAATGAACCAACATTATTTGAAAATTTGCTTAATTAATCTCTAATTTTTTATTATTGATATTCAAAAATATTCCAGGAGATAAGAAAACAATATTTGGATTCTTATATATTTTAAGTTTATGACAGTTTGTGTTATCACCAGATATGACAAACAGTTCTTTTCTCTCTTTTTAGGTAAATGTGTTTAAAATATATATGAGTTTCATATAAGTGATCATATTAATAATTTCCATTTTGTCCCATTACCTATTGGTAATGATTGGATCAATTTTTTTTTTTTTTGATTTTCGTAATTGCTTCCTAGTTATGTTGATTATCAGTTTTTCAGTTAACTTTTCCAAATTTCTTTTCAGTTTTAGTAATCGTGCTTTCTAGTATTTTAAAATAGTTTGTTAGTATACATATTTAAATTGTTACATATTCTAAGAAAAAATGATTGTTTGAATGATATGTAATATTCCTCTGTAAACATGACCATTTTCTCTTCTCAGAAGTCTATTTTATCTAGTAGGTAAAGAGCCCATGCAGAAAGAGGAACTTAATGTCTGATTTTGCTGGAAGTCCTAACTTTGCACTTGAGCCTGTCATTTTCTCTTTTGCCATCTTAAACCTTGAGTAAATTTCCTCTTCACTTGTGGACATGCAAACCTTAAGGTTGATCTGTCCCCAAAATGGTAACAGAATGTTGATTAGTCCTTTGTATTTCAAATTTCTCTCATTTGTTTACAGGTTAAAGACAGCATGGTAAAAGTAAACATTTCTAAGATTTCCCTAGCAGCCAACTGCAGACATCACTGGAAGATGAAATCTAGGCTTTCTCCCAAGGGTGTCAATAGCTCCATAAAAGGAAATGAGGATACCCTTTCAAGTGTAAGAAAACCTCTCATGATAAGACCTAAACACACTCTGTAGACTAACAGCTTACAGAGCAGGTAAGTCAGAACCAGAGCAGACATAATATCCAACCACACCACAGTTTGACAGATGCTTTACTTGACATATTTCTTTGATCTTCGCTTCTGTTATTCACCCACATCATTCTGTAGCCCTTGTCAGTGCTCTGCAGATGTGCCCATGAATTTGGGTTGCCTTCCTACTTCCCAGTATGGTTGTACTGAATAAATCCCTTTCTTGATTCCCTACCATTCACATTTCTGACTGGATTCTTTAGATGGTAGATGAAAAAGTTATGTCTGTTACAATCTCTAGAGCCAAGAACTCTGGTAAAAAAGATACATATCTTATGCTAATCTCAGTTATTACTGTAGACATTATACAATTGAGGCCAACTGGCTACCTCTATCTTTGAAGGGGCTTACTGTGACCATATTTCAATGTTCCACACCTTTTGTTAACTTGTGAGTTTTTATTATTTGTTTAATGACAATATATACTATTAATTTTTTTAATCCTATTACTAATGTTTGTTTTCAGGATTTTTTTTTGTGTGTGTTATATGTTTTGTTTTGTAATCTATTGTAGCTTGTAACTTGAAATACCTTCCTCTCTTTCTCTATTTTTGTTAAAACAGGGAAGGATTGAGTTTGGAGATAGGAATAGCACAGGGATTTCCTTCATGTTCTATGCACTATAGATTTTCTGGTCTAAAAGAAAGGGCCACACTGTTAGAATTTCAGGTAATTGCTTATTGTGCATGGACTGCCTTTCCTAATGCTGCTATCCTAATATTGCCTGGATGTTAAGTAGTGTCTTAGCTGAGTTTTCAATTCTGTGGCAAAACACTCTGGCAAAGACAACTTCAGTGAGTTTATTTTGATTTGCATTTTGGAGTGATAGAGTCCATCATGATGGTAAGACAGGGCAACAAGCAAGAAAGTCACAGTGGCAAGAGCACGTACATTTAGGAAGCATAGTACAAATAGGAAGTGGGGCCAGGCAATAAAACCTCAAGTTCCATCACAGTTATTGAAGTTCAGCAGTAAGTGTCCACCTTCTCAAACTTTCAGATGCTTCTCAAATAACACCACAGGCTGTAGACTAGGTGCTTGAACATGTGGGGCTGTATGGGGCATTTCATATGTAAACCCTCTCAACGGGGAAGAAAAAAAGAGGACAGGAAACACAGGAGATAATTTATATTGGTGAGGCTGGCCCATAGAGAAAACTTTCTATAGCTTGTATGAGAACAAGAAATTTCCTTAAATCTCTTTTCCTTACATTCAGTGCACATTCCTGGGTTTATAGAAGTCTTTGAGTTGAGGTTAAATAAACTTCCATGTAGAGGGGACCCAAAAATTTCTGTCTCTGTCTTCCTTCCTGATGCCACCATATACTTTTAGTTTTTAAGTTTCTCATCCACTCATTCTATTTGGGATTTATAGATGCATTCAATGGGAAAAGCAGGGCAGATTATGCATCGTCTACTTTTATGCCACCTGCCACTTAAAAGAAAATTTTTATTGTTTATAGCAAAGTGCAGTCATAATCTATAAGACATAATAATGCCACAGTTTTAAGCTAAAAAAGTATACATTTATGTGAAAATAGTATTACATTGAATTTATGGCACTGAAAGTTATCCATATTTTAAAAAAATGATGCAATCATTATGCTGATGTCAACATGGGACAGTCTGGCTGATATCTACTGAATGTGCCTCAGTTTCTATAATGTAAATTTGAAAATTTTAAGTTAGCTAAATACAGATTTGCAATTGGAAAATAGTCAGAACTATGTAAGTCATATCTTTTGTTAGGTAGGGTTATACTGTACTTACTGTAACCCCAATATTAAATGGAGGTAATACTCAGAGATAAAACAATAATCTAGCTAGAAATTGTGGATGCAAAGTAGAAAGGTAACAATTCCTTTTTTCTCAGACACTAGGAGAATTGAATTACTGAATATATAATATAAGACAGGCTGAAGAAGTTTACACAAATACTAACATCAGATTAGGCAAATTATAATTGTGTATTTTGAAACTGAATTTTAGATAAGTACAATCATATGTAAACATTAAAGAATGTTAACAGCTTACATGACACCTTAACAGCATGAATTAATTTTGAATTTTGGGTAAACTATTAATTTAAATTAAAATATAAAATAAGATATTTTATTTATCACTTATTTGAATACATGGTTATTTTTCTATTGTTTGCATTTCCTTGAATAATAAACATTACACATGTTTGAAATATTTATTTCAAATCAAAAAATTATTGTGAATTACAACCAGATACACACTGTCAGCTATGATCATTACACTTACCATGGCTAATCTTCACTGCCGACCTGACTAGAGTTGGAGTACTTAAGATTCATGCTGAATATACCTATTAGGGTGTTTTCAGAGAAGTTTAAATAAGGAGTAAAGCTACATCTTGAAAATGTGTTATACTATTACTTGTGCTTATGTGTTTTCTCATGGCAATGAGAAATTAAATCAACACTTGATGGAAACTATTGAAAGATTTTTATCTGCATTTATTGATAGTTCACTCTAAGCCAAATCCTGTGCTAAACCATAATGCTAAAATTTGTACTAAAATAGAAACATTCCTTAATTCATTTATGGAAGTCTATTAAAATCTTTTCTCGTAAGTTTGTACTTATTTGCATGTATCCTCTGTAATTGTTATCTTCTTAGAAGTGATCACTATGTAGCTTATCTATCATTCATTATATTTTACTAATCTAAAATATTTACCATTAAGTCATTTTTTTTAAATTAGGGTGTCCTTCATGTATGTGTCAAAAGTTTAGTGCCATGTTCAGGAACCTGGGTGATTGCCTGGCTTACATAGGAAACTCAATATTACTTTTTGTAAATTAATCCTGAGGCTTTTCCCATGAACTAAAATTTAGTTCTCAAAGATAAAAATATTTTTTGAGACAGGGTCTTACTCAGCTACCTTGCTGACTTGGAACTCACTATGCATGTTAAATTAGCTTAGAACTTACAGAGATTCACCTGCCTCTGTTTCTTGAGGCCACGTAATGACTTCTTAAAAAAGATCCATTTGATTTCCATATATAGTTTTCCCTTTAACAGTGAATTGACTATAAAATCAATTATAGATATGTTTATCTAGTAATAACTGTCTTGGTAGTTTGAATATGGAGTAGTGTATATGAGGCGGCAATGTGATATAATGGTGAAAAACAAAAGGTTATGTGTTCTATGGATCCTTGGTTCATTTGCCCTGGAAAAAATCACTTTCCACTTCTCTGTTTCCTGTACTGCACAAAAAGTAATATTTTAAAATGCAATCCTTGCTTTGGTTATTAAACGAACTAAAAAATAAATAACTCTTAATCTTACGTTAGGAGAATCTCAACAAGAGGTGTTTTTTTTTTATTCTACTATATAATTATTGACAGGACATTCTTTGCACAGGAAATAGAAAAGTTATTAATTTGAGCCTTATATGGAAAAAATTCAAACTTATAATCACAAATATAACCCACAATTTGAATTTATTGTTTTCTGAATTTGTAAGCATGTTCATGTTGGTATTTTACACATTCTCTAGGAGTTATTGAGTTTCATCATACTTTAGTAAGCATCAGAGAGGTATGTCATACTGCTTCAGCCTGCCATGTTTATGGTGACAAACAAAAAGCAAACAGCAGCCAAGTATCTGATAAAACAATTATTGATTAAATAACTATGAAGATTATTAAAATGAAATCCATTTTTCTCCAGGAACAATAGATATATTAACAACTATCACTGGTCTAAACAAGATAGTTGGTTTAGCAAAGCAATTCTAGGCAGTAGAGTTTGTTATCATTGTTCTGGTAGATATGATGATAAACCATCTAGAACCTCTTATTTTCTTGCCTTAAGAAAAATGTTTATTGATTACTTATTTTTGATGAGCTCTATGCAACACCCTTAGAATGCTGTTCCAAATATTTATACAAAATTCAACTTATTCTTCTGATGAAGGAACTACACCAAGGCTAGTGAGAACAATCAGTTTAAAGTCTTTCACTTCCAGCCTCTTCAGGGTTGTTTATGCTTCCAAGATGCCATGTCCTTGGCCATAGTCATCCCAGAGCAACCCACATCTGTTGTTGAAGTATAGATGCAAAAGGCCATCCACTTTGCTATGATGCATCATACAATACAATATATCACATTATGTATAAAAACATAAATGGATAAAGAAGAGTCTAACCTAATGAGGTATTACAATGAGCCATCTAGGTAGTTGCTTGGGTAACTCACTCAGCTTTCTGTCAAAAAATCATGTTTTCTCTCTCATTTGCCTTGGTGTGCATTCCAAGGATAATTAATAAACACTCTGTATTGGCAAGACAACTTCACATTATTATCCTTTCCAGAAAAGCCAGTGGACAATGAAACATAAGCAGAGGGCTTTGCTGGCTAAACTTTATTCCTGGTGAAGGAACTACAAGATATTTCCCCAGATGAACCTAACAAGGTATTTGGGTTAGCAAGCACTCTCAGAAGCTAACTGGTGCTTCCTGCATAATACTACCCAGATTCGAATTTTGGGAATTCAGTATTATAAAATACAGAAACTCCTCACATTTTACCCTCAATGTAAAATGTACACCACGTAGTAGAACTTCCCCCTCAGATGCAGGCATTGAAACTTTCTTAAAAGTACTTCACATCTCTGTTCACTCACCACAGATTTTGTTACAAGTTTAGAAACTGAATATACTCCCAGGCAAAAAGTATATATTCAGTTTGTAATTTGTAACAAAATCTGTGGTGAATGGGCTGAGATCTGAAATAATTTTACGGAAGCTTCAACTAAAAAATCACCAAGCTGCCATGTATGCTGATCCACAATTGCAGTTCCCATGGTCTGTGATGTGCCATTGTGATAGCTCTGCTATTGGGAGGCTGACACTGATCCTGTGCATCTCCTGCATCTGAGGGGGAAATTCCACTAAGGCTACACTTCTTTTACATTGCAGTTAATTGAGAATGTGCTATCTGTTTATGTGTATATAAATTTGAAATAGTGGATAGATTAGAAATCTTTGTATAAGTAAAGATTCAACACACCTCCAGCTTTCTTCAAACAGTACAGATCTTAGTCTTCTTCATGCTATTCTGAGTGGTTCCCATGAGAACTGACTAGTCACGATTTCTTGCAAGCAAGTATTTTTGTGCACAGCCATGCTCCAACTGCCTTTGCCATCTTTTGTGTAAGGCCAATAACCTCCACTTCCCAAGGCATAAATCACCTTATTGTTTGTCCTTCTAATATGGAGAGTCCCTCAGTAATATCTTCACATGGATCTAAATTCATTTATCTGTAAACCTAGTAAAGGTGTGAAATTCTGGCAAATTCCCTCCTATCTCACCATGTATTTTTTCATAAAGATTTTATAGGAAAAATTTATGTTTACAGAAAAATTTCAAAAGTGTTAAGGAGAGTCTGCATGCATTCTACACTTATTTTACCTAACCATTTCATGACACTAATAAAGACTAAGCATTGCACAGCGTTGCCTTGCTGATAATTGAATCCCACATTTTGTTTAATAGCACTGACTGCATTTCCCACTCAAGTCATAGTTTAATTCCAGGATTCTATTGAGAAAAACAATCTTCACTTAATTTCTTACATCTCCTTATTCTCTAGTTTTCAGCAATTGCTCAGTAGTTCCCGTGTTCATGATTTTGGAACATTTGAGGAATGTTGTTCTACTGAGTAATTGGATGTTCTTTAAGAAGATGCTGTTTGATGTCTTCCTTCTAATCACACTGATTGTTACCTGGATAAAACAATCCTCTTCAATTTAATTCTTCAGAAAATTACTTTCTTCTTTACATTGTGGAGTGAAGTTCCTATGCACATCCCATAATCAAGAGCTAAGGAAATGCATTCCATTTCATATGGGGGAGGGATCTATGTTATATACTAGTTGGATATTTAAGAAAGATTTGTCTGCTTCCAGTTCCATTTATCTATATACATGATAATTCACATCCTAAATATACATGTATTTATTTTTGTACTTGATGATATATTGCAATTTCATATATTTTACTATTTAAATCGTCTCACTTGTGTCCAGTAGAACTCTTGTAGGTTAGCTATGCACCACTGTGTAGTATTCCATTTTTTGACTTTGTTTTGTGTACTTTATGACTCTACAAAGTACTCCAAGCTCAACTGGTATTATCCTTACTATATTTTCCAAGAATCCTTTCCCCCTAATAACTACTTTCTCTTTTATTATTGGAGGATAGTATTTAGAGACTAATATCTGAAGTCTTTTCCACTTGTTACTACTCTGATGCTTTTGCTCCTAATGTGATCATTACACAGAACTATAATATATATATATATATATTCATATATATGTGAATATATGCATCAAGGTTAGATATAGAACTAGGATACACACACACAAACACACACACACACACAAACACACACATATATATAACAGTATATATTATATATATAATTAATATATATAATATATACTGTATATAAAAATACATAATGTTATTGTGCATGATGTATATTAGATATATAAACACACACACACACACACACACACACACAATGTGTGTGCAAGAGTCAAAAGTCTTTTTTGAATCTCTCCAATGTTTGTCTATCAGTTTGTATGTATGAGTATATGTGTTTAGGAATATACATCAGTATTTTGTATATTTGAGAGTGCATGTGTGCATGAGTGTGTTTGTTTTTGCGTGTGTTTATATATGCATGAATGGTTAATCCTGAATTCACATTAATTTATTCTGATTCTGTATTCTATATCACAGGTAATACTGTAACCACCTTTGTTTAATATTGTTAAATTCATGGTATCTATGTAAGAAACCTATTTCTCATTCTATTTGTTAGAGTCACATAAGAATTTTCTATTCTCTTGAAAATTCATAGAATTACAATGGTGAAAAGACCACAAATAAGCTCATTTGCTTTTTAGAAGACCATCAAACCTCCACTTTTCCATTGATTATACATGCCTCAATTTTCTTACACAACAGTAAAAGGAACCTTCAAGAATTGACCAAAAGAAACACCAAGAATTGTGTGTTTTCTTTTACTTTTCAACTTCCAGTTTCTGAGTTGTTTTTTTTTTTAAGATTGTATGCTTTATGAAGTTGCTTTACCAAGAATATGTTAATTTTTTATGTGTATTCTTATATAGTTTATAATGAAAATATAATTTTTAAGCCTACTTAGGCCAATTTGGTATTTTGTCCTATTTTTCTGTAACAGTTTTGTCTTACAATTATAAGTAAATTCATTTGTCCTTCTACATTTCATCTTAAAACCCAGAGCATCCTGACTGATCATTTTTTTAGGTTTCAAACATTAGATATAATTTCTATGGTGCCTAGTTCTATGGATTTTGACAGATGAATTAGATCAAAGGACTATAGGAGTATATAGAAAAACTCTTTACTCTAGAAGTCTCCTCATGTACCATCTCTGATCTTATATACCCTCCTTCTTTTGACAACTCAACTGAACCATCAGTCTTTAACAACATTCACAATGAAGAATACCAATATTTTTCTGTGCTTAAGCACCGTAGTTTAATTCACAGCTGTAAAGCATTCTTAAGATTGGGTATACAAGTGATTTGTTCATGTATTAATGTCTTTCACTGTGTCTGTGTGTGTTTGTGTGTGTTTATGATGTGAAGCTCTAAATCTCTGGTTCACATGCCATGTGAATTTATACTTAATCTTTCTACCCTTCTCTTTCTTGGCCGGAAGTTCCATAAGGAGATTTCCAAATACTATTAAAAGAGGAAACTGCTTGAACTGCTGAATGAATATTTCCCACATACATTTTCCATGGACTTATATTTAGTGCTCTTCTTCTCAAGATTGCTCTTCCATGTGTATACTTTTCCATGTAAGTTATGGAATCTCAGACAGGTCTAGTGGAGAAAACTGTAAAATCAGGAAAAAAATCTTCATCCCCATGTTTCTTATAAATTCTAATATTAAATGGTTTCTCCTACATTGGCAATGTTGCTTGCTGACTCAACTGTCGAGTTGAAACTGAAGAGTTGGAGTCCATAGCTTGTTTAACAACTTTTGATTACATAAGGCCAAACACTCCATAAATTTGGACACTTGACAAATAGTGTCATTCCATGACAGTCTAGTCAAATGTAGTTGTAAAGCTGCCTTTGTGGATCAAAATATTTAACTGTAGAACTACAAAATCCAGATTTCATCCATGCATGTAGGTTTTGACAATAATCCTGAAAAAAAAAATACTCCCAGGTGCTTTACATTATCCAAAAAAAATGTGTAAATATAAGCATTTTGGTTTAATCTCAGGGACCCAGGTTCTACTTACCAAAGCAATTACAACATATAATGAAGTAAACACAACAGCAGAATCTTATCTATCACAAAGAGAAACTGCATGCTTCTTATTTGTTGTTCATGTTATGGTGTTTTGATGCATCATCAATTATACAGATTTTAGAATTTGTTAATAATGATAGAAGAGAGGCTGATAGAAACCAAATATTATATCAGAAAAAGCTGAGTTATGTTATTATTATTCACATGAAAATTATACAGTTTATAAGAAATATATCTGTTTATCACAGTTGCTTGATTCATTAAAAGGGCCAGAATTTTGTTTGAACCTTGAACCCTAATTGATACAGACCCATTTCAAGACACTCTATCAGCTTTATATTCAAAATCATCAATTATTTAGTAACTCTAAAAGTTGAATTTGCCACAAATGGAAATTTCTGAAAAAAATTTTGGCATGACATTCATTTAATATCCTGCCACTAAGTCTTATTTTTATCTACATGTACACGCTCTATATTATTAATGCTTAACAATTTCTCACTTATAAATATTTAAATTAAGATGTAAAAATAATATGCAAATACAAAATTTAACTATTTCACAACAGATTAAAGATTTCGATGGAAAATATACTAACAATATAAGATTCAAGATCAAGTAAATTGCACCAACAAAGAAATAACTATCAGAAGTAAGTCAAATTTATTTCTTAAACACAAATTATAATTTAATATCTAATAATAATTGTATCAAATTAAGGGCATTGGAAATTAATTACAAATCACTTTATTATCTTTGCTCCAAAAAATTAAAGATGGACTTTGACTCAAAAAATGATCAACATAAGGAAAGAATTACATATTGGTGTTTTTAATGTGGAGGATAACATTACATTTAATGAGTATTTCAAAGTGCATTAGATTAGATTTTTGTTGTGAAATTATTTGATTTATGTTAGATTGCTCTGTTAAAGAATAGTCATTTTATACACCTAACATGCTTTCTGTGATTTTTGTTAAAGAAGAAAAGGTTTAGATTTTCTTTCTGGACTGTACATTATACACTAAAAAAAAAAACTAATTTACTATGATCCTAATAAATCTATGTGTAATAAATTTAGGTTCTTACTTTGGGTGGGAGGGTGAGTGTTTATCCAATTATATACTGGAGTACCTTACCAGAGATGTACTGAAGCAGCCTTTTACTGCAGCCATGCTCAGAAACTTCCATGTTTCAACAATGAAAATGACACCTTGACTGTCTGCTACCCCACAAATTGACAATATTTTATTCCAACTCTGTATTTGGTGTTTTTGTTATTCTTCTCTCATTCTCATGATGTATTTGGTGGTGTGTGAGTGTGATCAGTTATTCTTGAATAAAATTGTAACAAAAATTTATATCACCCTTTTAGATCTTTGTAGGTTTCCAAATGTCTTCAAACTAACAAAGAAAAAATAAATGAAAAGAGCATTAACAGAGAAATCTTTATTTCCTAACTTTCTATTATACCAGGAAGCACATATGTCAGCCAAGTCTGGGTTCTCCTCTTCAGCTAATCACACACTGGTTCTATGCCATGGGACAGTGAGAACTGGGGATTGTATACTACTTCTTTCTGTCACTACAGTAAGAGAGGCAGAATCTATGAGGATTTAGTAGTCCTGAGAAAGTGAGACCTGAATAGACAAAGAAGGAGATGATTGAGAAGACAGATAGAGAGAGATAGATGGCAAATCGATGATAGAGATAGGGAGGTAGATGTTAGATAGATGATAGGATAGATAGATGATAGATGATAGATAGATAGATAGATAGATAGATAGATAGATAGATAGATAGATAGGAATGCAGAGATAGAGAAAGTGATATGGATAGAGACATTGAAAGAGACAGAGTTAGAGGTGATAGTTGGAAATAGAGATAGAGATAGAGATGATAGAGTCAGAAATAGGGAGAAGAATCCATTTTTTAAAGAAAAATAGTTTGATCACAGCTTGTAAGAAAAATATAGTCAAATGGACTATGGGCTGCTCAGTAAGAGTATCAGTAACTGATGTACCTTCAAGTTTCTCTTCAGTACTTCTAAGAGCTGATTGTAGAAGTTCATGCTCAGAGTAGCATACAGAGCCTTCTGTAATACTCTGCTCTATCTAAGCCTTTATCCTCTTTCTCTGTGTGTCTCTCTGTGCCTCTGTCTCTGTCTCTTACTCTGTGTCTCTCATTTCTCTTGCTTATATTAACTAGGTGTGATCCATCTTTATATCTCAAGATTGGATAGAAAATGACAGGCATGAAAATATTGTTTTCAATACATCACTACTTTCATTTCACCTGATTTAAAAAAAAAAATCAGTGTCTTCAGCCTATTTGTTTGTCTATTTGAGCTATTCTTATAATCATGTATTTATATATGAATGTGGTTCAATTTGCATTTTTCTACTGACATAATGAGTATTGCATTCTAATGTTTATTTACAATTTTTCTATCTTCTTTAATTAGATGTATATTCACACCTTTAGATTTCATGGAAATTTTCTTTTCTTTTGAGCTTTAACTTGCAGAATATCTGAAGACTTACTCTGTGAGTAAGATGTTGGAAGAAGAACTATGCGGTTCAGAGTGATAGACATAGAGGAATTAACTATGATGAATTAACAGAGCCATCAAATGCCACAAAATGTCTAACCACAGTGAGTTCTCATGCTTTTCACACCAAAAATTGGGTCAAAAAGAGGATGACAAATGTAGGTGAGAGATGGTTCAGAGAGAAGGGAAAAAAAATGGTTCCTAGGGGAAAATGGGCAGTTACAAATCCAAATATGGAGGATCTCACTCAGTTCCAATAATCAATGTGTCTTTAACTTTTAAGCAGGTGGGATATGCATATGAAAAAAAAAAACAAAAAGGAAGGAAAAGAACATAGTAGCTCATACAATACCAAAAACATTCCTCTAAGGCATTATGGATTTGAATAGAAAACACAAAATTAGCAAATTCCTAGACTGTGAATTAAGAGTTCTTGAAAAGAACTGTACCTTTTGTCAAGGCTTCTCTAAGGTCAAGGAACTTATTAAAATCTCTATAAGGTAGAAAGGCAGGGATGTTGCAAGTCCATAGCCAAATTTTCTCATGACACTTTTAGCCTCCTTGCTAGTCATTTATTACACTCCTATATGTAAAACCTAACATCTTTGTCACAATTAGGTAAATACTTTGGAATGTATGACTAGACTTCTAGTTTCTGTAGAATGTTTCAGATCTATTTCCCCAGTGTGACTCAACTTCAGTATCACATTGCACAGAACACCACCACACCAGCATATTTATCTTGTTATAATTTGTTACATTTACCTACATGTACTACAACCTCCCAACAACCTTCAACACAAACTAGTTTAAGGTATTTTTTGGCAGGGATTCTAAGCTTACCCATTTTCATTCTACTGAGGCTAACACACTATTGATTCAATACTTATCATGGAATTACTGCTTGAAAAACCAGGATTGCTAGAAACATAATAATAAAATAAATTAAGCTACTTTGTGATATAACTTTATTTCCTAAGTAAATGTTATTTTTCAATTCACATCAAGTAAAGCTTCTATGCTATCAATAGTATTAATTATGTATAAATTAATTACTTAAACACACATTTATGTTATATTTTTCATTGTATACACTCAAAGAATGCCCAAAGTATGATCCTCATTATAGATAAACTAGGAAACAAAACTATGACAAATAAACACACACACACACACACACACCAACTACTTATGATCCACTTCCTCCACATTCAATACATCTTTAGAAGTCAGGAAGAATTTGGATGGCTTCCATTACAACTCATTCATACACATATTTCAAATTTTTCTTTCATGTATCTTCATTGAAGAAAGAAACTTATTCGGGTATTGCATACAATGTTAACAACATTTTTTACCAAATGTTGATTTCTAAATGGCAAATAATTCATTGTCAATATATGATTTAGACACTGATAGATCCTTGAAGCACATAAAACAGGATATTAGTAGGATTACTCATCCATGTGCAGCTTTAAAGACCAAACAGTGAAATTTCTGTTTGCAAGGAAAAGGTTTGAAAGTCATGTTTACTAGGGTGACATGAATAACAATCAGTGATTTGTGAAGAACCCACTCTGTAAAGGTGTCCCAGCGAATGTTAATTCACAACTTATTCTGAGAATGTTTTTCCTACGCTCAGTTATTTGTAGAAACCTTTAGTTAACCTACTCATGGCCTAAGGAATACTTAATCTCACATCATACTGAATGGTACCTGAAGCAACTCACAGCTTCAAAGTTTGATTTTTTTTTTTCACAGCATTTTCCAGTTTCTCCTGGCACACTTACATTCCTGTAATACATTTTAGAGAATATCACATTTCACCACTTGGTTTTGTTCTGATCATTTGTCATTCTCGCTTTCCAGTGCGCTTGGACACTCAGGCTGAAATGTTCTTAAGTTTGCTTTTCTGTTACCTGTGTCCCAAAAGGCACACAGACCTTCTCTTTATTCCTTTCTCTTGAAAAGTTGTATTACATCATGTGTCTTGGAAATACCTCATTAGAACAGAACTAAAAGCTGTGCTGAACATGTGCAAAGCAGCGAGCTTATGTTATTTTTATGAGTGTGCCAAACATGAATGGATTTTACGTACTTTACTCTGGTTCAAAATTCCTTTTAGATCCAAACTCTTAGTATTATACAATTCTAAATTTCTGGTGCTTCATTGTTACTATAAAAGAATATTCATTCACATAGATACTCAGGAAATTTATCATCCTTAATTTCAGTGTTTTGAAGATGAATATGTGAAAGAACTGAATGTTTTGAATAATATAACTTTAATTACAGCCTTTTGTTCCATAGGCAAAGTTTGTTTGGTGTTCACTGAGCTGTGTATCTTAGGTATAGCATTGAGTGATTTTAACAAGGCCTAATAAATTAATTTGTAATGATGATACCAATTGACTATTTGTATATGATAAAAGTAATTTGTTTCTACGTTGCTGTCATTTTTCTAACAGCAATCAGAGAATGTAGTATATCGTAATGCCCGTCTCTAATATTCATTTTCCTTTCTTTCCATTTCCATTATCTGGACAGATAACTAGAATAAGAAGATGATGTCATTTTGTAGCTTTTATTCTTATCTAGTTATAATCATATGACTAATGTCAAGGATATAGGACACTTGAAGTACTTTTATAAATCAGGTACTAGAATGCTTCCTTTGCTACCATTTTTTTTCCTTTCCATAAACTAATGCCTGGAGATCAGAGTTACTTTAGCTATGAGCATTATAACTTCCCCATAGATATAACAGTGAAAAGAGGAGTTCTGTTAAATAAATAAAATAATATATTTAAAGCACATAACTGTGACCACATACAAATTCATTTATTTTTATTTTCCTTGTGCTGCATAAAATATTCTGATAAATAATATAATTTAGAGTAAAATAACAGCATAACATGATAATATTTTGCATGATTACTAGAAGAGTGACTATATTTTTATTTTTTATTAAAGCCAACCAACACACTAGCCCCCTTTTTTGTTGTTCCAAGACATTTTGGCTTAATGTAGTTTACACCCTAATCACCACTCTGGGAAGTGGCAGAACTGCCAAGTGTAGAAACACAGATTTACTGTAATTATAGGTCAGATTCCATTTGTTCTCTCTAAACAATTCATTACTAAAGCCTCAAAGCTAACATAATAGAGATAAGTGGCAATTGAAGTTTTATTGGTAGGCCTTCATGAGATGATCTGCCACTCACTGTGCCGGTCTTACTTTTGGGAACCATACATATTGCTTCTCAAATTGATACAAATAAAGGTATATTCTAATCATGGGAAATTTGAATTTCCTAGGAACAACAAAATTCTGCTATATTTAGGTACCAGTACTTTTGGTAGTTAGTTTTTCTAGGCAACCAGTGAGTGCTTGGCCACTGTCTTCTTGGGGCACAGTTTTTCATTTTTCTACGGATCTCATTATTCAGATAGGACCAGTATTCAAAGAACATTTTACAATATCTAAGACATTCTTTCTACTACAAAATTTTAACAAAAGAGAATAGCTATGTAAGTATATAACACAAAAACATACCTGTTTCTATAGGTCCAGTATATGCTTGGGAAAGAATGGTTTCCTTACATAGTTTAGACGTTCCTATATTTTGGCTTACAGCAGAATTCCCTGGATAGTTAATTTATACTCAATTTTCAAAAGTAGGATCTAAAAGTACCCAAATGGCACTACTGTTCTATGTTCTATTGCTATAGTAAAGAGCCATTGATAACTGATCAAATGCATGAACACATGGTCACAGGTAACAAATTCATATATCTTGTGCATAGACAGGTAAGAATATAGTTGTTCTGATGTTCAAAGCAATTTCCTGGCCATGAAAGGTGGAGACATTCATTTTCCTTGGCCGTGAAAGATGCAGACATTCAAAGTAGAATTAATAGTCTGAGTAGAAGCTATCTGTATCTTGGTATTGTTTGCAAGAAAAATAAATTAATTTAGTAATATTGTAACTTAAACTGTAGTGGTATTTTGCAGTAACCATTGAGGGCATTAAGCAAATATAGGCATAGATGGTAGAAAGTTCCATGGGCCTTGAATTCAGATTAGTAAATGTCTCTTAACATCCATTTTTGGTTGTCTGATCTTGGCAAATTGCTTCATGTTTTTATGAATGTCATTACCTTCTACAGTGAAATACCTTTTTTTTTATGATGCATGAGAAAAAGTAAATGAGTATAAATATCAGTTAATTAATATGCCATACTGTGTGAAATCATGCCTCATTTTTGTACTCAACTATTTACTGCTATTTTTATTTTTACTATTCTGATAACACAATTTCTTACCACCGGCCTCCACTTGTGTGGTCAAACCCCAATTGAGAACCAGACAGTCTGGTATTTGAAGGTTCATATTATTGTTGTCCTCCAGCCAGGCAGTAAGTCACTATGAATTAATGGCTATTTTTCTTTTAAAAATGAGTAACTGACAACTGTTTTCACTACTGGGCATTATAATCATACTATTAAATAAAATGTTGAAGTGTGATATATAAAAGCCTAAGGCAAAGGAAGGATTCTTTGTTGGATAATCTAATATTTCAACTTGGTTAATGAGTATCTTGATTAAAGTAAGAAGTTTCTTTGTAGTTACTGAAATTCCCTTCACAGGCTGGAAGGTTGGACTGTATAGAGAACATTCACCAGGTAACTGAATAGAACATTTTCAAAGAAAAAAAAAAAACTTTGTGTTGTGATTTGAGAGCATTGCACTTAGTTAATTTTATGTTTACTTGGACCTAATGAAATTGCTAAAAGGAAACAAAAGAATATTCCATTTATTTGGAGGAAGATGGAACAGTTGTGCTGAGGTTATATATAACATCAGTGGGAGAGGAATTTCTTAGTATCCTCACAACTCAAGATCAAAGCCAGCATCATTATGGGAACAAATGACTTGACCTGAAAAGTATCTTTAGAAAGCTGTCAACTTAATTTTTAACTATTTTGGAAAATATAGCATAACAGTTGTTGAGAAATGTACAACCACCCCTCACCACTGATCTTCAGCCATTCTAGTGTAAAAATTGAAGTCCTGGGTCCAACCCAAACTGGCTTATGAGGATAGAAGACTTTATTTATTTATTTATTTATTTATTTATTTATTTTAATTTTAAATAATAATAAGAATAATAATTTGCTTTAATCTTTTGGAGCCATTGTGAAAACAGACAGTAATAAATAACATTTATATTAATCTACACTTCACCAAGTTACAATGGATAGAGGAAGAAAGTCAAACTATTGGTTCACAATTACTTTCCTATATTTTTCTCTTATTTGTGCCTTTGGAGCACACTGCAGCATTCCTCAACTCGACATCAGCTGTTTCTGCAGACTGGCAGGTTTCCCACAAAGGACTATGATGTTCCTTTCAGAAGACAAGCCTGCCAGCGTTCCCAAAAGTTAACTGTAGAAGGAATTTAGAAGCCTCCATATTGAGTGTGCCGATACCCAGTTCTACTGTTTAAGATTTATTTTTCCAACTCCTGAGGCTAGAGAAGTTGCATTTTATAATCTGCAGAGATTGAGCCCCTTGAAAATTGACAAAGATGGTGAGGAAATCTTACTCTATTTACAAAGTTTCAGTAAATCTAACATCTTTTATTCTCACTTTTCCATCACACCAACAGAAATGTGGTGCCACTGGTTTCTGATGATTTAACGATTGCCACAAATAAACTGGAAGTGCTTTGGGTTTCCCCACTGCCAGACACTGAATCTTGGTTGCTCGCATCTATTTGTACATTGCACTCATCCTTCCATTCATTAGCTTTCAAAACACTTTGGGTTCTGATACCTTATTCTTTTAAGATTTTGTTTTGTTTTCCTCTGTATTTTTTATCTCCTGTTTACACTCTAAAAATCAATGTATTTCCACTTTAGACTCCAACAGAATATGGAAGCATTAGGTTTCTTTTCAAATGGAAAGTATGCACCCACAGGAAAAGTGGAATTTTTAACAGTGTCTAGGAACTGTGGCCCCAGAGAAAGACTAACGGAGGAGATTTTGTAGTAGTAAGCAGCTGTGATCCATTGGCAAGGAAGACACAGAGGCATATTTCTAACGTGGAAGCCCTGCCAGAACTCAGCAGAGGGAATCACCGTCCTGGCCAGTACCATACTCCCCAACATAAATCCAACACCTAAAGGAAATACAAAATGCCAAGGCCTATACATCCCTTTTTCCAAAAGTGCATAAAACATTTCAAACATAACTAAAATTAAACTTCCTCAACATTTACTCACATAAACAAATAGCTCAGGGAATGGCCTCATTACAATTGCTATTGTTTGCTTCTCTATGAATTTCTGCACCATTTTTGAGAAAGCTAAACTTTCTCCAGAAATGGCACCTCCTCCCAGTTAGTCTTAACCTTCTTTTGGTATCCAGCCTCTATAAGACTAAGCCACCAGAAAATGAGGCAAAACCAAGGATACATTGTAAAACATTCTAGCAGAAACCTTGTTGTGGAAGTTTATTTTTAGTTATATTTAAAATACTTTTTTTTGTGCACTGTTGGAAACAGGAATGTATAGGCCTTGGAACTTGTATTGTTTGCAGGTGTTGGATTTCTGAGAAGGATATTGATTGGTAATGATCTACATATGGTATCAGTAGAATACCTGAGCAGTTCTGAATCAATAAAACCACCTGAGCTCAAATGTTCCATGTTCCACTATGAGAATGGCACTGGCCATGACAGTGGTTCCCTCTGCTGAGGTCTGAAAGAGCTTGCACCTATGAAAAATGCCTCTGTATCTTCTTTCCTGAGCTTCCAAACAGCAGTGTAATCCTACCAGTAACTGCTCTGATTTTATTTTTTTTGCCTATATTTTCCAAATAATTCTTGAATCATATCAGTGATACAACTATTTTAATTTCATTCTGCAGGTGATAAATTTATGAGTGGGAAGACATTAATTAAATAAAAAAACTCGAAGATATTTGGGAAGTAGAAAGTGTCTTAATACACTGGTCAAGTAGTTCTAAATTTTTATTTTCCCCTTTTTAGTATAAACAATTGTAAAGCTGCAATTAAATGCTTTCAGTGATAACCATGTCTCAGACAGAAAGTACTAAAGAAGATTTTATTGTTCAAAATGGTGTTACTTATTGTTGTTTTATACATATAATTTCTAAATATATAATACAATCTTTCCAATCTGTATAATGTTACATGTATGTATATTTCAGAGATGGTCATTTGTTTTTTGATAATCAATTGATGTGCTCTTCCCTGGGGATAATTATTTCCTGCTCTCATCATTTGTTGGTTACTTATAGTTCTTCATATGAAACTAAGACCTGAGGAAGGAGAAATGGATCCAAAGCACCAGAAACAAAGTCTTTATAATAAAAGGCAAAAATCATCTTCTTTCCATAGAGAAGTAGGGGGAAGGAATAGCTTTGTATCCTTATTTGTTTTTGTTTTCAGTATCTTAAATCTGTCTCCTACTACCCAAATAAAAACAGGAGGAAAAAAGGTGTTTGCATATGTAGTCTATTAATACCTCTTCATTGGTGTACTGCAAAAATATGGAATGGCAAACTATATATGTGTCAAAGAGGGAAAATATTTATTGATATTCATTAAAGACTTACTTTACTAATAGGGAAAAAAAATCCATCTTCAAAGGAATGACCAATCTAATCAAAGGCATGACAAAAAGCATCCTTATGTAATAACTATTAAACACCTATCAACTAGATGATAGACAAGACCTGAGAACACATGCTGAATATCTAAAAATGCTGATTTGTAAATGCCTAGATATGTTATTTTTATTTATGCTTTAATTTTTGGTATATAACCTTTCTGTTATATACCTTTTAAATGATGAATGGCTTATCTAAATACAAAGACATGTTTTCTATATCAATCTAAAATTGTACCAATAATTTAATAACAGTCATTATTTCAGTTCTTAAACTTTTTGAAGAAGAAAATCTCTGCAGAATTTGTTTTCAAATCAGTGCAGTTATTGCATTTTAGTTTCCATCAGTTATTTCAATCAGTGTTGACTGGTAGAATACAAAGTCCAACTGTGTGTGTCTCTAGTTAATTTTCTGGTGAAGAACTGAAAAAATGATTATTTTCCCATGAACACAGAGACAAGAAAGTAATTCCTTTGGAATTTTAATGTATACTCAAAAGTTTTCAATTTTTAAATAGTCAAAATTTGCTATTTGGGGTAAATTTTGTTTTAACATACCTCTGTGTAAATTGGTCTGTTCTAAATTCAGATGTGAAAGTTTATTTTCTCCTTTTTATATAAGTCTTATTTCTAAGTAAAAGCTTCAAGCACAACGCGTTTGGAGTTGTTATCTCCAGGAGGATCTACAGTGATGTTTCAATACCCTAGGAAGGCCCTCAAGATTCCTATGTTGTAGGGCTAATTTTCTCTACTACTAAGTGGATTTTTTCATGATTATTCACATTTCAAGTAACTGTGACCTGAGCTGATCACAGAATATTTCACTTAAAAATTATTACACATTAAAAATATTTTATATACAGCAATGGTACTCAACCTCTGTGTTGTGACCCTTTTGGGGTCAAAGGACATTTTCACAGGGGTTGCCTAAGACCAAGTGCTTATCAGTTATCTACATTATGATTCATAACAGTTCATTATGATTCATAACAGTAGCAAAATTGTAATTATGAAGTAGTAATGAAGATAATTTATGGTTGCAGATCACCACAATATAAGGAACTATTTTAAAGGATCGCAACATTAAGAAGATTGAGAACCACTGATATACAGGTTATATATACATATTTTGTGTTAAAGGCTATATTAGAAGTTCATTAAGTATTGCCTTGAAAGTACTTCATACACATATCTAAGCCTTTTTATCCAATTTATAATTATTTTCTTGTACTATCAGTATGATAATGCTATCAGCACAAGGCTGGCCAAGCATCATCTAATTTTGTGTACCCATTCTAAGAATTCTCTAGCTTTCTAGGCTCTAGGCTATCTTATCTGCTTGTTTCATACAAGCAGGGAGTTGGTGGTAATAGATGCTGAAGTTTCTATTAGTCACTTTGGTGATAATTTTGATTATGACTGAACAATGTAACTGAATCAAGCAGAAAATTTCTGTGTGTTACAGTACTGTATCTACATCACCTTGGGAAAATGAAAGTACACTCAACTTTGGCTTCAAATGGTCATTTGATGACCAGGGAGTGTCTACAGTGGAGGGATTTAGTGCATAAGTGATTAACAACAGTTTTTCACACTTAGTACTGTTGCCATTTTGGGCTGGAATGCATGTGTTATGAAAAATGTTCAGCAAAATCTTTGACTTTGTACCAATGGCCAGAAGCAACACTCTTCTTCCAAGTTAGGAAAACAGTACCTTCAGATATTGCCAAATGTCCCTCGTTGTCAACATTTCCATATGTGGCAGTTACCATATATGGCAATATAGTACAAAATCTGTCTCTATCCTGTTCCCTGCCCCCCTGCCCCAATTTTCTCTATAAGAGAAGAGAAAGTATGAGAACAAGTGAACAAGAAGGAGAGAAAATAAGTTTGCTCTGATTGATTAAATGGATTGTTGTAATTTTTCTTCTTCATTTTAGTACATTTTCAAAGAAAAATGTCTTAAATGTAGTAGCTCCAAATTTGTAATTTGTATATGTGTAGGTCAAAAGTTTGTTAACATATGTTTGCACATGTGAATTACTGAGTGTGAAAATAAAATCATAGTATTTTAATGAATTAGAGGATTACATATAATTTCCCCATAAAAGCTCTAAGGTTATGAAGATGATAGCAGCAGGTAATATGCAAAGTAATTTTGATGTGAAGTAATACCCAGAGAGTATCAATTGGTTATACAAATTTAGATATGCATTACTTTAGGAAACTTAGGGTAAATAAAACTAATTATAATTATTGCAACATAGCAGGATATATCTGATCCCTAATAATATAGATTAGGATTGTCAGTTAGCCCTGATAATGTAGAATTTAGAGTATTACTTCCATTGTTACAGCTATACATAGGTACTTCATCATCTGAGATATTTTGACAAGCTACTTGAAAATATAACTTCACCATGTATTCATGCAGCACATGCTAGTTTTACTGCCTGTGAGTCCAAAGGGCAAGGACTACTGCTTCAACAGTAGTTGAAGTATTTTTAAACCCTAATCAAATATGGAGAGTATTTCCCTTTTTCTCTCTCTCTCTCTACTCCCCCCCCGCCGTGTGTGTGTGTGTGTGTATGTGTGTGTGTCTGTTAAAAGTTAGCCAACATAAACAGACCAACACAGTGACTAATCATTTTCTGTAGATTGCCAAATGTGAGCTGCCTTAAAATTCATTTGTACAAGTCCTTATACCTAATTTCATGTAACACTTATAAGTAGGATTAGCGTCCTTTAAATACATATAGAAATAACCCTTCCTCTTCAGCTACACTAGAGTCTAGTAGGAACACAAACACTGTGACCCAAGAAGGTGGTCCATATGGCATACTGTTTCTGACTACACCAGCAACATACATATCTTGGTCTTCAGAACTGTGAGGAAAGCTTCTTGTTCAAATACATAATGTTTCATGTTTTTATTGTAGTAGCCTGAATGAACTAGTCATTGTTTTTTTTTTCTTTAATTTCTGTGGATAAAACCATTAACAAAAGAGGAAAATTAGCATCTTATATTGACACTGATACATTGAGTCACAAGATACATTTATTGAAAGACAAAGAGTCAATAAAGAAAGAAGAGTATTTTGCAAAAAAATGAGAACTGAATCCTCTCTGGGGAATATAGACACTCTGATAGATTCTTAGTAAAGTGTTTTTGTTTCTCATAAATAAATAATTTTAACTTTGAAAGATGGCAAACTTTGTGTAGATGCATAATGTACAAATTAAAGTTTATAAAATGAAAAAAATCCTTATTATTGTTTTATTTTAACATATATACATAAATGTGTTACTTAAATTTGTTCAACTTTATTAATATTAAGAATTTTTTCAAAAGAGAACAATATCACAAAAGACACATCTCCCAGTCACTCACTGTGGATAACTGTTGAGATGTTAAATACTGTCGTCTTTATTTTGACTTAGAGGCAGAGGGAAGAGGAAGATTAATTTATTCTGCTCTTTCCATTCATGTTTTCTCATCATTTCATTTCACTTTTCATGTTTCTCATTCTACCTCCTCTGTGTTGCCCTGCTGAGGAATTACTCTGAACTAATTATTTCATAGAGCTTTGGTCTTTTTCTCTTACAGGTGTTCTATCCTCAACTGTGAGTTTATGAAGAACTTCTATGAAGTTCCTCTTAAGATCAGACTAGCCTTTGATTTTCCAAGCTAAACTCTCTAATATTTCATGATTTATTTCAATGAAAATTTGAAGAGATAGGATTGCTGTGATTGATGCCAATAGAGAAGAGTTGAAAGGGAACCGCCCGTTTGGGATAACAGCAAAATTTCTTGGGGGAATAAGGACATGATTAACACATTACTTTGCATACAGGGGTTGTTCTCTAAGGTAATGAAGACAGAGAAAACATTTTTTTCTTTAGAAGTACATATGGGAATCAATCAGATCTACACTGCACTGTTACTATGGGCTGTCTTTGGAGATATAGACATCTCTGTCACTCATAGTTGTTATTCATATAACATTCATATCAGGGAGTTTTACAAGCAATTCTCTCTCAATAGCAGTCTTAGTTTATCAATAGGTTAGTTGTTATAAAGAGAATAAGTGATGAAAGAAGAGCATTCATTGAGAATTACTACCCCAGTAAGATCCTTTTACTAGATCAAATAAAGTGAATTTAACTGTATTTGAGGTTTCGTTTGTCAAATTTTCGGAATTTGACCATCATCGCCAAGGTACAAGAGATGTGAATTCACAGTCTGAAGTTTTCAGGTGATTGTTAAACATACTGAGTTATGTTCTTTCTTTATTATTTTGCATAAGAACCACAACACTCAATGATTCTGTACCCATGTATCCAGGTAGTCTTTGACTAATAGTTTAATTTGATTGGTAACAGAAATTAACATTGAAACCATGGAAGCCAGAGTTTGCTTTAAGAGGATGGTATATTTGTCACTTCTTTAAGATTGCTGTTTCTGAAACATTTTATTATAACTAATTTCAGGAAAGCATTAAGGAATTTCCTGAAACAATGGCACAGGTATAGAGTGAATAGGTTTGCTTCTAGAGTATTCAGATGTATCTCTCTATATATTGGTGGTCCTCTCTTCCTCTCATCCTCTTTCTAACACAGAGACTTCTCTACTACATAGACCAGACTGTCCTTGACCCCCACTATGTTACTGTTGTTGAACTTGTGTACCTCACACTATTTCTCCCTGTGTGCTAGAATATAGGGATGCATCACCAAGCCTGAATGAATACAAATATTTTGAAAACTCATTTGATCTTGGTTTTCTACATTTTTTGTGTGATCTTAATGAAATGATTTTATATATGGTGTTAAATTTCCTTATGTGTAAAACATACCAGCTCTGCCTTCAATATCTAACTAGCGAATGCATTACAATCCTAATGTATGTTACAGATATTTTATAAAATTAAAGTGTTTTATTATATTGAGTTTAATATACTTATATTTTAAACATTCATTCTGTTGCTATGGACTATATTTCCTGCATTTTATGAAAATCCTTGGATGAATTAAACTACAAGTTATGTATAATAGTGATATTACTCATCATTATTAGTCTTCATTTATCTAGTGCACAGAAAAATATAGAATTACAAACTACCAAAAGAGCTTAAAGAGTAGAGTCAACAATATGTGTCGTGTGTCGTGCTCTAATGGAAAAAGAATAATATTTATTATACAAATAAACAAAACTTGGCACTTTTAACTCATGGATCTGGAAACATGTTTAAATATATATAACACAGGGAAATAATTTTACAACATGGTTTTACGCAAATAAATCAAAAATATTATTGCTTTCGTTTTTTCTTGGTGATGATCAGGGTGTCACTTGTCATTGCATAGAATTTTAAATGAATTTATGCTATGACATTGTAAAGATATTATTGCTGGCCTATGATATATGATATGAATTTTGGTGATTGACATAATTTGAAATTAAAATTGTTGTCAACATTGTCCTTAATGATCTAATGATCAAAATTCATGAATTTAAATACTTTTGTTTTAAATTTCTGCCTAACGTTTCTGAGAATTTGGTAAATGAATGATGAGACTCTGTTATTAAAATATTTGCTAACATTAGGAAATAATAATCATCTTTACAGTAGTAATACTAGAGTGTCAGTATTATTTCAATTATAATTTTAGAAAGTTTGGATATTTTGTAGTATGTTGCTTTACTAAAATACATTTGTCTAGGAGAAGAAATATATTGAGAGTGATTGCTTGTCAACATCTTTTAGTTGGGAATCAAAAACGGCTTTATGTGGTCAAATGACTATGTTGTCATGCTGAAGTTATAGCATTGTTTTGGAAATAAATAGTAAAAGTCATATGTCATGTCATATACAGTAACATTTTTCTGACAGAAGGTCAATTATATATGTAATTGTTTTCATCGTCAGTAATGCTGCACCACAAGTAGGAGGAATAATGAGAGGGCTGAAAGTTGGATTATCTATTTTGCAGCATTTCTGTCCTACCTTCATGAACAAATACCAGATTAATTACCCATATCATATGATTACTATTTAAATTTCCAGGTACCCAACCTTTGACAAAAATCATACATAGTTAAGTAGATGTCAAAAATATTTAACTCATTGTGTGTGTGTGTGTGTGTGTGTGTGTGCGCGCGCACGTGAAGGTGCCTGCATGTGTCTGTATGTATGTGTGTCAGTGTGTCTGTTTGTCTGTATATGGGTATGTCCCTGTCTTTTTAGGTGCTTGTGGAGGCCAGAAGAGGGTGCAGATCTTGGAGCTATAGTTACAGGCAGCTATGATATCTGATCTCTAAATATGTAACATATGGTTACATGTTGTATCCAATCAGTTTCTCTAATACGGCTGATGTACTTTACTAATTTCTGTTGTTTATCATCTTTAGCAGGATGAAAATTTGGTCTGGCTTTTATTGGAAGCTATTTTCAAATTCTGATAAAGCCTCTGTTTTCTGCTATTCTACCATATTATAATGGTTTTTATTTCCATTATAAAATGTACTCCTCCTCCTTTTCTTCTTGCTCCAACTTTTTTTTCTATTTCATTTTTTTAAAATCTCTATGTCTATCCTCTGTCCATCTCTTTTGCTATTAAACTCCAATATATATGCCTTGTCATTGGCTTTGTGTACTCAAATTTTACTCTGAGGTAAAAAGACATAAAATAATCAAGAGTATTAAGGGAGAAACAAAACCAGAGGCCTTTCACTTCCATAGTTGCAGATTTTCAAGTCAATGTAGAATAGTTACAGAATAGAGAAATAGATCAATGAAATAAAACAGAGACCATAGACATAAAGATATATAAATATATAAACTCATCAAATAAATTCATCTTTGAGAAAGTGATAAAGGCAATACATTGAAGCCAGAATAAAATTTTCAGGAAGTGGTAATGGGAAAACTCTGCATTTACATACATATCTCTAAAGAACAACAACAACAAAATGCAACAAATGTATATTATTATCTTATATCTTAACAACAAAAAATACTTCAAAGACATCAAAACTAAGTTGGAAAATGTAACTTTGAAAACTCATAGAAGACAAGCATAGTCATAACTTTTTGTAGACAACATTTTAATTCAGTACATGAATAAAATGATGAGCTAAACTTTATTCAAATTATTTTTCTGCTTTAGGAAAGACACAACTAAGAACACAAAAAATTAAACTACAAGGAAGTAGGGAATATTTTTAAAAGTCACTAACAACGAACTATTATTCACAATACACAAAAACACTTAAAGCCCAACGAGAAAATACTATTTTACTAAATACTTTCCTTAAAGACCTCAATAGAAATTTAACTAAAGAAGACTAAAAAGCTTAGAAAGAGGTGGTACATATTACTGTCATTAGAGAAGTAAAATTTAGACTGTGATGAGATAAAATGTTACAGATTTTTAGAATAGTGAAAACCCAGGACTAAAACTAAAACCCAGGACTAAACTAGCACTAAAGGCTAGTGATTATGTGAAGACACAGAAGGTCTGGTTGTTACTTCTGTGGGTAGGAAATGGTATATTGGTGCTGTAAAACTGGCAGCCTGGTCTTAACTAATTAATTACACATATTTTCTCATGATTCAGCTGCCATGATCCTTTGTACTCGTGAAATTATTTCAAAGGTTTATGCACAAAGAACCTGCATGTAGATCCTTAGACAAGTTTTATTTCTAACTGTCAAGCTGGGAAACATTCAATATGCCCTTCAGTAGAGAAGTGAACACTTGGAGGCACATCCATGTAATGAAATATTGCTTAGTACTACAAAAATGAGTTGTGGTGCCAGGAAGACAAGAAAGAAAGAAAAATGCTGGTGCGATCAGGCTACAAATTATAGGACTCTGAGAACATGATGTTCTAGAAAGAGCAAACCAACAAAGTAATAAAATCAGTGTTTGCTGTGGATAACAAGGAGCAGAAAGTGAGTTGGTGGGTCATAAAAATTTCAATATTGACGCTATTCTCTATGTGCTTATTATGATGAATCACCTCATGATGAATTTGATAAATCCCTAGAATATATACACGTGTGTGTGTGTGTGTGTGTGTGTGTGTGTGTGTGTGTATCAACAATGATTCCTAATATGTAATATGGATGCTGTCAGTAATATTTTGTCCTTTGCATATTCTTCCATTGGAATAAATGTGCCATTCTTGCAAAATATTAGTAGCTACTGAGACCATAGGTAGGGGACATCATGCCATGTACAGGGGAGGGAGCTTTCCATATTTTTGACACAATCTCTCTCTCTGTCTCTCTGCCTCTGTCTCTGTGTCTCTGTCTCTCTGTCTCTGTCTCTTTCTCTCTCATACACACCCACATGTACACCCACATGCATAAACACACACACATACATACACGCTTCCCTAAAAATAATTGTATTTAAATGGAAATATATTTATTTTGCAACATATTTTGATATTAAATACTTTTGAATTCAATAAATTTGTTAGCCAACTAATTTTGTTTTTAACATCTATTTTCATTTTAATGGACAAATTCAGGTGCCATTTGTATTCTCACATAGTTATTTGCTTATCTATTTATTTTGTTCTTTTTCCCTAGTGATTTATGAACAATTGTTACATATTATTGACTTTTTTAAACTATAATTGTTTTTTGCAAAATTTGTCATCCTCTAACTTCCAATTTGTAGTTTATTTTTCTTTTCTTTCTTTTTTTTCTTTTGGTTTTTTGAGACATGGTTTCTTTGTTGTAACTCTGGCTGTCCTAGAACTCACTAGGTGGACCAGGCTGGCCTTGAACTCACAGGTGTCTGCATGTCTCTGTCTCCTGAGTGCAGTGATTAAAGGCATATGCTACCACCACCCAGCTAAATTTTAGTACATTTGCCAGTAAAAGTTGTGTTGCTAAAAGTTTGATTTTTGTTTCACATTTAGAACATGCAAATATTTCCTATTGTTTCTTGAAACATATTTACTCAACATTTTATATATTTTTAAAAGATGTTCAATATTTCTTATTCAATTTTATGTCTCCCCCTAATTGTATAAGGTTTATTAGTTAAAATTTCCCCTTAATTTGAATATTTTACCAATTGTACAGAATTTGCTTTCCTAGGGGTGAGAAATGGGAGAGGAGGGAGGGAGACTGAGAGACAGAGAGAGAAGGCAGAGAATGCATGAACAGGAGAGGAGGGAGAGATACAGGATACAGAGATACAGGAGAGAGATAGAGGTAGATAAACAGATGAAAGATAGAGATAGATGATAGATAGATGATAGATAGATAGATGGTAGATAGATATATAGATACACAGATACATAGATATATAGATACATAGATAGAATTTGATATGTTTAAGACCTGTATTTCCTTTCCAGAAGGGTTTCCAGTATACAGATCTTATCCTTCTGTTTGCTGTCTGAATGTTTATGATACTGTACAACATTAAAAATCTCAATAAAAAGTTGAGAAATATTTAATTATTTAGTTATTGAATTGAGAAATAAACTCTATATATTTGTACTATGCATTACTAATTTACATGCATCAATTTATGGGTTATTATCATCAAGTTAATTGACCTATGCATCATCTCACATATTTATTTCCTACTTTTTTCAGCAAGTCCATAATAACTTAAACTTCAACAATAACAGCAATATAATTGCTAGATAATGACAAATTAAGAGTTTAGAAGCAGCTGTGGGTGAGTGAAGGAAAGGAACTGAATATAATTACATTTCAGGAATGAGCTATATTAAGAGATAAATATCAAGACCTTAAGAGGCATGATTGGGTGGTAAAGCATTAGAAAGGGACAGTGCAACACATCTGAGACAACATGATGAGATCTCACAGACTGAGGGATTTCCTTTAATATTTGGGGAGAAATATCACTAAGAAAAATAGCTTAAACTAAAAACAAGAAAGCTTGCAGTCATTAGCAAGTTGATAGGTATTAGAGAGAAATCCTCTGAAATAACATATATAACCTTATATTCTTTATGAGAGTAATGAGAAATTCCATACAACTTGACTTAGTTCAATATAATCTATGGATGAAAGAGGTATTGATTATGATCATAAAATGAGACTACAAAAGTTTTTAACCAAGTGAAAGTTGTGGGGAGAATGATGGAGAAAGAGGGAGAGAGACAAAGAGAAATTCAAGGTCTGTACAGCCTGATTTTTTTACTGTGTAGACAGACCAGTTTCAGAGAGGTACAAGCTCATGATCTAAGAAGAATGATTAAAAACAAACAAGGTAAAACACTGTCAATATACCATAACTTTGGCTGTAAATCTATAAAGACGATATTATTCATTCTTATTGTAGCCTAATAAGAACAAGTGGAAATTGAAGCTTTAAGGAATAACTGGCACAAACCCATACCTGTAAGATACCTGGGATCTTCACAATATCTCTTGTGTATAATACATTCTTTCTTACTATTATCATTTACTAACTCCCCTTTAATCTTCAGCATCAGGTCCTCTCAGTCTTTGCTTTCATTTTTATTTCATGTATGTATATATTGTCAGGTTTTGTTTGTCATTTATTAAGCAGCATTAATTATTTATATACTTTATTTCTCTTTGGCTTTTGCTTCATTATTTTTCCTTTAACATTCTAACAATATTATCATTATTATTTCCCTGTGCATTTCTAGATGTCATTAATTTTTTTCAACCTGGAGTATTCATGCATGAACGTTGAACAGCTTACATGATATTAGTTTATATCATATCATGGGCTTGGATACTTAGTAATATTTAAACTCTCTTTTATGTTGATTTACAGTTATAATATACAAGATGATCCAATGTTGCATATATAGCATAGCATATATAGCATAGATGAACTTATTGAGAAATACTATTCAAAGATAAATTACATGTTTTGAACATTGAATCATTAAATTATTATATCTAAATAAATAAAAAGATATAAATGCAAATAATTACTTTTTTACTCTGTGATTAAATAAAAATACACATTGGTAATCATGTAAAAACAGAGAATCAATATTTAAAATATACTTTTTAAACTAGATTATATACTAGTGTCACAACTGTGTGTGCTTATTATCACAGCCTTTCTGAATTAATTATTGTTCATATAAAATGAAAATATGCTAACCAGATCAGTGTTTTGAAAATAAGAAGCTTACAACAAATTTTAACTGATAAATATATAAAGTATATCACCATGTTGTGTGACTATTACTTTGACATAACAATGAACATCTGTATTATCAGCACTTAGAATTGTACATCATTTCTTAGCTATTTCAATTTGTCACTGTGGCCAGATACTAAACATGTGCTTCATCATAGTCTATAGGAAGTTTTCACTGTGTACAAATCAATAATAGACTCCTTTCTCAAAGATTAGAATTAAGAAATGCTTTTCCAGATATGCAGATGCTTAGAAACAAGTTTCTGAATCCAGGACACTTTGCATTAAAGATAATGATAACTCTTGATGTAGTAGCTAAGACCTTATTCAGTGACTTCTGCCATTTCAGCAGCACAAGGTGAATCCAGAGCTTGAGCCTGTCTTTGTGGCAGTTAGCTGTAGCAACTCATGAATGTGGACAGATTTATGCAGGGTGACCTTCATGACTCAATGTGCTTGGACACTGTGTGATTTCCACAGGGGTTACTAACTGGATGTTCCATTGACAACTGGAATGAGTGTTCCAGCTCGCTGACATTTTGAGAGCACATCTTTATGCATCAGAAAATGCAGGCATGCATAGGTCTACTAAATGAATTTTGCAGAGAATAAGCAACATTTGTAGACTTGTCCACTAGTTGTGACCTCAGATCATTTTTCCACATTTTTAATAAATAAACTTCATGATATGTATACAAACCATTGTTTATTTTAAAATAATTAAATCTACATGCAGGTTAAAGGAAGAGTCTTATGAATGTCTGTTTTCAAGGAGATTTAGAATGACTTGATCTTCAAACAAACATGCATGAATATGGCATACACACATACACACACACACACACACACACACACAGGCAGGCACACACACACAACTAAAATTAATAAAACAAATCTTTAAAACAAAGAACATAACTTATTCATAATCCTCAATTAAACATTATGAAAGTCTGATAGAGACAAAATTAATAAAGGAGGAACTGAAAGTATTTTCCTTGCATCTTTCTTGATTGAAGTTGCTGTAATAATATCATTCATATGATTTGGTGTTACAAATATTACTACATATCAAAATTTATCATATTTAACATACTTCTAGTGAAATTTTTGAGGAATAACTGTCTTCCTGCCATGTGGCCAGTTGCAGAAGGAAGGAAACAAATCCATACATATATTTAAAACCAACCTTAGTGCTTGAAAAACTACAATTTCATTTTTTTCTCATTTAGATTCTAAAATTAAACAAACACTCTTCTGTATTTGAAATTCATTTTCCCACATCTTGTCTTAGCATTACCATAAAATGCCTTTCCATTTTATCAAATTATTGAAATGCTGTATATTTTATAGTATCAAATACATTTAATGTTTATGCTTTGACTCTTGATAGTAAAATTTTAAAATATTTTTAATGATATAGAATGTTTGTATGTATTGATCTTTGGTAGTCATATATTTTGAAGATTTTACACCAATTTAAACATTTATTTGGGAACTGTGGTCACAGACTCTTTGCTCTGTCAAGACAAGTTTTGAAGCTGCAACATCCTGTGCTATGGTTGTAGAGTGTCAGTGAGAACCAAAGTATGTGCATATGCAGAGAAGTTTGACTCAAAGTACAGTATTTTCCTCTTCCCTATGGCACTGAGATATACTGGTCAAAGTGGTTGATTTGAAAAATAAAATAAAATTAAACAAGTTCCCTTGTTTAATATATCCCACAAATTTGTGGCAGAGAGGGAACTTGTTTAATTTAATTTTATTAATAAACCAGATTGTGATATATACATATATATATATATATATATGTATATATCACAATCTGGTTTTCCTAGAGTATTCCATTCATTATTTTTCCCCAAAGCAGAATTTTCCCAGCTATGAAAGTCCCTGTTTTTCTTCAAAGCCTGTCATCCCACCTTTCTGAATATTAGAGGGTAACTCTTGAAATTTACCAGACTTGGGAGTCAAAGGAAAAACCTTCCTGTAGTTGTAGAAGTACATGTATATGTTGTTGTTGATTTACCAGATGTAGATGTTGATTCCTGGCAGAAGACAGTTCATTATTTTAATAATTAAATCACTGGTTGTCACCAGGATCCCTGGAGTCCTAGAGTACTTTGTTTTTATAACAGTGAAGTCTTAATCTTTGAACTAGAAGGCTTCAACTTTTGTACAGTCTAGAACATTTAAACTACTAGCCCAGACCTAGAAGGCTTCAGCCTTAGCTGTCCAATACTGCTAACTGAGCCATTCTGACTAGCTCCTGACTCTTTTCCTTCAACTGACTCTTCAGTCTGCTTCTCCTCTGACTGCTCAACTGATTCTTCTTACTGACTTCTTCAACTGACTCCTCTGTCTTACTCAACTTACTCTTCTTAACTGTTCTTCTACTGACTTTCAGTCTCTTCTCAACTGACTGTTCAAATGATCTTAATAACCTTTCAAATGTCTCACTCTACTTCTTACCTGACTCTTCTTAACTGACTCGTCTGTCTGCTTTTAACTAGCTCTCTTGCCGCTTCAACTGACTCTGTTAACAGAATGACTCTAACTCCTATGTGATTGGAAAATGGAAAAGTTTATTTAATGGGAACTTTTAATATCTATTTTTAAAAGTTGATAAATTGCTAGATATAGGTATAAAGAGGATGAGAGAGAGAGAGACAGAGAGAGAAGCTGTTGTGACACTATTTGTTCTAATAACAGATGAAATCCAAAGCCCTGTGCATGATGGGCTTAATTGTGCTAGTTGGATTTATTTTCATTTTTAGGTTTTTTTTTTTGAAGCCAGGGACTTCAAGAAGTGGTAACCTCAATTGAAAATAATATTTCCATCATAATAGCATTTAATAAAGTCTAGAGGGCATTTTCTTGATTAATGTTTGATAGAGAAGGCCCATCCCTCTGTGGGCAATTCCACAGTGGCACCTCTGGCCTTATGGTCCTGTAACCAGAAAGCAGGATGAAAAGACCATGGACAGAAAACTAGTAAAGTAAACAATGTTTTTCCATAGTCTCTGCTTTCGTTCCTGCATCCAAACTCTGCCTTGAGTTCCTGACCTGATTTCCCAATAACAGACCATGATAGAGACATGTAAGCCAAATAAATGTTTTACTCTACAAACATTTTTTGTTTTATTTTGGTGTTCATCATGGCAGTAGAAAAAAATTAGGACACGTATACATTTTTATTACAATTTTTCATTATTCTTGAGAATTGCATACTAATTTCTAATGAAGTATGATTATACACACTTTCATTTCTCCCTTTCAGTTCTCTCCATATCCCCACAAACACATCTCTCTCCAAACTTCATGCATCTTTTAAAAACTTTATTTCTGTGCCCTTTTTTGCTAGAAAGAGTTAAACACTCTTTGTAAAAACACGTGAACCTTCTATTCTGCTACTGTAATTTCTTCAGATAGATACTGACTCTTATTTTGTTTCCACTCAGTAAGTCATTGCATATCTTTACTCATTTATTTTTCTCTAACCACTTTCTGAAAGGTAGTATATCTGCTAGACAGTAGATTGTCCTGTCTTCAAATTGTTTTAGAGTAAATCTCATTTTTTTTTTCCTTCAGAAACTACCAAGTCTCTATCACCATGACCTAAAAGTACCATTTAAAGAGTTTCTTCTTTTCTTTGTCTTACCACTTTTATCACATTGCTTGCTTATTTACCTAACCTTTGCCTGAGAAAATTCATGTTAATAATAGTTTCTAGGTCTAAAATTAAGCTGAAAATTGGATGGTCATGCATATTTATTAGTTTATCAAGTTCGGTACTTTTAATCCTCAAAAATTCCATAAAATGGTACAATTACATGTTGCCAACTAAGTGTTTTAACCTCACTTTTCATAAACACTATTTGGAGAAGTAGTTCAGCCATTTGTCTTCTAATTATTATTTTTTCATATCGTATAATGTCCTTTCAACACTGATAATTATGATATATTCTAAACTAAAGCATTCCTTTGTGGATTAATTATAGTTATTATCTTCAATTAATTTTAGATTTTAGTCAGTAGAACTTTCACTCAAAAGCCATTTTATGGAATGCTTTCCTCCTTGTGGAATATTTTTTCAATTATATTTTTTCTATTTTCTTTGTTGATTAGATAAAATAAATCTGAATATTTTTCTAGATGGATACCAAATGTTATTAATGTTCTTTTTTTACTGGCATGTATGATATCATCATTGTGTTTAGTTACATGCTTATTTCCTTTGAGAATTCTGGATGACTTCCTTCAGCTTCTGATATATAATACAAATGTTGAAAAATCTAAGATCATTCTAGATTTAATTTCCTTAAGTTACTAATTTCTTCTACTTGAATACATTATTGAAATTTCTTTATTATCCATAGATTTCATTTACTTTGTTACAATATATTTGTGATAAAGTTTTTTTTTTCTGAAACAAAGAAATTTCTTCACAAATCTCATTATTCTTTATTATATATCATGAGAATGTCTTTGAGAGATTTTTATTATTATAATTTTTTTCCTCTCTAGCATAGTACATCAGACCCCCATCCTCCCCTTCCTCCATTCCTCTCAGCTCCCATATTCTCCCTTTTTCCTCAGATCTACCCCCTCCCGCTTCCACTCAGAAAAGAGCTGGCCTTTCAGTGTTACCACTTGAATAGGACATCACAAGATGGAACAAGAACAGAATATCTATATCAAGGCTAGACAAGGCAACCCAGCAGGAGGGAAAAGGTCCCAAGGACAGGGAAAAGTGTAAGATATACCCCTCACTGCATCTTTTAGGAGTACAGAAAGAACACTAAGCTGACAATTATATGACATATGTAGGGGTCCACATAGGGTCCATGTCTGTTGCTTCAGTCTCTGTGAGCCACTAAGAGAGCTGGTCAGTTGACCCCATGAAAAGTTTTTCTATTATTATTTTTTTTCTTTTTCTTTAGTTTGTAGATATTTATTATATATGGTACTGGGTTCATAAGGACATTTACATACAATGATATGATTTCCATGTTCACATTCCCTGCGAATCCACTTTGTGATGCCTGCTTCTCTTTTATTCATTTTGTTGCCGTAAATAGTTCCACTCCTAATTTTCTGTATTTAAGAGTGCTATTTGTAGCTGGATATGGTTGCACATGCATTTAATGCCAGCAGAGCTACGTGAATCTCTGTTCATTTGATGCCAACTTGGTCTACACGGGAAATCTCTGGACAGCCAGAATTACATAGTGAGACCCTGTCTGAAACAAAAATAAAAATAAAACAAAACAAATAATAATATTTGAAATGCAGCTTTTTAATTATTTTTTTCTTTTGAGGCTATTGAGATGGCAATTTGATTAAGAACATTGTCTGTTCTAGCATCCATGTGACAGCTCACTGAAACTCCAGATCCAAGGGATCCATGGCATGCACAATTCTCTTCTCTGTGGACATTGAACACATGTAGTGTACAGTTATATATGCACGCAAGACATCATACATACATAATCTTTTTTTTTAATTCCCGAAATTTACCGATTTCCCTTTGAATGTTCTTTCCTTCTCTCAGCGATTTGTTAGAATATTAGGAATTAAGCTTTAGATCTTGGAGCTGGTGGTTTCTGTAACTGTTTAAGCTTTATTTGACTGAGAATTATAGCAAGAGTCTAGAGATAGTGGGAACTTAATTTCTCTTTAAACTTATTGACTAATCTGACTCAACAGACTTCTTTCACTTTCCTCCTAGAGATAGTGGGAATTAATTTCTCTTTAAACTTATTGACTAATCTGACTCAACAGACTTCTTTCACTTTCCTCCCTTACCTTGTTGACCATTGAACTCTCACATAAAGTTCTGTCTGCATTGATAATGTAAATTATCTTTGTTTATATCATTGTGTTTTGAGGTTTTATTGTACAGTTTCTTTCTGTTCAGGGTTTTCTTTTAGGTAAAGAGTCAACAGAAAAAGAAAAATGTCTTGTTCAAGAAATCCATATGTTACATATCCCAGTGTTATTCTTTTGATTTTTATTGTGGAAAGATACGTCCTGCAAGATCAATTTATCTTCCATCCAAGAAACTGCTTTCTATCATCTCCTCTAAAAGGATTTGTTAATAGTACCCACATAATTCCCTTTCTTAGACATTATAATATAATTGGCTTCCTAAATAGAAATCTATCTACTAATATTTGGAATCTTTCAGCTTGCTCCTAATTGCTTTGAGTGGACTGTTATTCTTATGTATGATGTTATCACAGTTTATAAGCATAAAGTTTAATTCTACTATTTTATATTCATTTCAGTAAGCTTTAAGCAAGAACTTTAGGAAAATAGGAATTCACTTGACATCATTCATAGAATTCTAAAAGTTATATTTTGACATTTGTAAAATGTTAGGGAAATGTACCTTAGCTGGCTGAGAAAACTGAAAATAACAATGAAATACTCTTGATTACGGAGAGAAGCAAATATGTGAGGTGCATTGGTGTCCTTTCCAGCTGAGAGGAATGGCAATGTGTAGTGGCAGCTGTAAATTCTACATTTCCACTTGCTTTTAGTCCAGCTATTTAGATTCTCTAGGACTGAGCTCTATTGGCCTAGAGAACACATTCCTTAAACACACATCCTGTAATTTTTAAACTCTGTTTTTCACAGTTGAAAGGAAGTGTTCAGCACATTACGTGTGTGCTTTCAGAATTCACAGGTGCAAAGCAGATGGGGTTAAATCATAACATAGATAAAGTATCTCCCATGAAGCTGACTATGTAGAATTCTCAGGAACCAATGTCAAACCGTGACTCTGCTGACCTTTAAAATCCAAGATCAATTTTCCTAATAAAAGGGAGACCTTTGCACAATCTCTAAAAAGTCATCGAAAACCTTTACCAAGGAAGAGGCCAGATTATATGTCCCAGTTACCCTCAGAGGGATAAAATTTATTAGTTGACATAAAAACACCACAAGTAATATCTGTTTCCTTCCCTAGTGGCAGCAACCTTTAGAAATGGTGAGACCATTACTTTTTTAATACATTTCTTGGAATGTGAAAATTTTGAAACATTCAATACAATATCAATATTATGAATACCTAATACTTTGTGCCAAGCATTGTGTGTTAAACAGGATGATGCTTTTTAATTTTAAAAGGTACCCAAAAGTAGTTGTAATCACTATTATCATATTACCAGACATACTAATTTAGGGAAATAAATACCTTGTTCAGATATACTTGTCTGGAAAGATTCATTCAAAACACAAGCCAAAAATCTACCTCCAGAGCTGTAAGGCAGCTGCTGTTCTGTGTTTTCTCTCTGTATGATTAAAACCATAAGCATATTGTTTGAAAAGCAGTTCTTGCTTTGGGCATACTATACCCATTTTACATTAAATTTTCAAAATGTACATTTTTAATCAGTGAAATTGTCTACTGTGTACATCTCATTTTCTTTAAAAAATAAAAGATATTATAAAATAGTCCCATATTTTCATAAGTACTACTGAGAAAAAGCAAAGACTACAAAAAAATTGAATCACAGGAAGAATACATTATCCTACAATATATTCCTATTTGTATTATACACGTAGGTCAGAATTAAGATGATTTACAAATGTCATTATATAGCACATTATATAGCAAAGCCACTGTAATTCAACACAAGCATATCCCTGCTGTTAAATTACAGACTTACTTGATGAATAGAAAGGAGCATGTACATAATTTGAATATTGTTTGGCATATTTTTAAATAAGGTAGAAAACTTCAGTATTTCAGCGAGTAGAACTATTGTAAATGAGTTTATCTCTATGAGTTATGCTTCTGTATTTTCATATCAAAGGGCATTTCAAAGCTAATGATACCACTTATTTCACTGTTTTCCTCGTTTATGATTTCTCATGAAAGTTTAACACAGAGGACATTGCTTGGTCATAGGGAGTTACTTACAGAATGTTCACAATTCATGCAATGGGACTTCTGCTCAGGCAACGGGTCTGAAACTGGTTAAAAGATTTTCTTCTTCTCTTTTACATTGCCCTTTAAAGAACAATTTGAAAATTACAGATTTCCTAAATAAATTCCGCTGGGATTTGGAGTCTTCTGTCCATAGACACACCATAACACTAACCACCTAAGCTCTGTCTACTGTCAGGAAATCTGCATTTGTCTGCTGCTTCTGGCTAAAATATTCTGCTCTCACTTCTTTCTATGTTTGGTTTCTTCCATTCATTTATGCTTTAGTTATAAAATTAAAATAATCAAACAGTCAAAAACACACACACACACAAAAAACCTTTTCCCATGTTTTTTTGTTTCATTTTGTTTGGTTTCATCATCCAATTGAAGATGAGTTTTCTAAATTTTATCTATTTTTTATGTCTTCTTACCCAAGAAAGTTTAACATGACTCTAAAAGTACAGGTATATAAAATGTATATACAAATTAAACATTTGATGGTAATAAATTTTAAAGAAATGCATTCAACAATTCTTTGGTATATATACTTGTCTTAGTTACTTTTCCATTGGAGAGAAGGGGTTTCATGGTAAAGGCAACATAAGGAAGAAAGAGTTATTGGGGGCTTACTGTTCAGAGGATGAGTCCAAGGCCATTATGGTAGGCAACATGGGACTGGTAGGCAGGTACTACATTGAAGCAAGAGCTGAGAACTTAGAACTTGAGACATAACCACCAGGCAGAGAGACAACTGGAAATACCATGTACTTTTTAAACCTTAAATCCTGCTCCCAGTGACACACCTCCAATAGTGATACATCTATAAATCTCCCATAAACAGTTCCACCAACTGAGGACCAAGCATTTAAATACATGATCCATTCTCATTCAGACCATAACAATTTATGCTTAATTATTGCAGACTTTTTAATGAAATTAATATACTAATGACATCAATATGCTATTATTTGTAAATTTCAAATCTTAGCTGATCATTTGTCACTGAAGAACATAGACAGTCTTCAATATTTTTGAGAGTTGATCTATACTTTGATTTTAATACCATCACTGATCAGAACACATATTAATTTAAATATATAGTATACAAATGCAAATGTATATTAGGGTCACTTGAGAAGTGTTGGAAATTCTTTCTTAATCTCAAGCCAAAATCACTTAGCACCACTTTATGAAACTACAGTCAGCAACTCAAGTAGCAGTTTTAAAATCATGCATTGTGACACAATGTAATCCAAAGATACAGTATTTTGATACTTAAACATTCCCTAATCATTGTAGAACTTCTTAAAATATTTTCCATAAATAAGCTATTACATTCCTGTAAGAAAATAAAATTTGATGTGTACAGTAAAAGCATCACACTTTATTACATAAAATACTCTTAAATATGAATGAAAGTGTTAGAGTTGACAATAGTTAGTCCTGTATTGTTAGATCTCCTGAGCAATATAAAAGCACATACTGTGATTTCTGAGCCAAGGCTATGATGAAGTTGCACAATACACCATGGGTACATTCTGCCAGAAGCATTTCTTATGTATTACAGATTTAAGTTCAAATTAATTTTTGGTTTTCCATGTTCAGAGACTCTTTTACTCTATTATTTTTTCACTGCCTACATTCAACAACTCAGATTCAGAAGCTGAGTTCTAAAGTAGACATCGCCTGCAAACACTTCCCACAGTTTATTCTGTATTTATCATGTGCTTCTTCCACTGCAACATAAATATTAGAAAGAGCAAAACTCTGTCTTTCATATTTGTTGTACAATGTTAAAGCACATTCCAGGCTCAATAATTATTTACTGATCGATGTCAGCACAAATCAGGCTGCTAGAGTTCTCCATAGCAGTAGATAAATCAAGAAAGTCAAGTGACTCTGAAAAGGCTCTGAAAATTAAAGTGTAGTTGGAACTGCAGCATGCACAGAAGATCAGTATAGTGACACAACTAAATCCTGCTAATATCCTGTCCAAATCAAAGATTTTGTTAAGAACCAAAGACAAAGGTTCAAGTAAAATATCACCCATCGACACAAGAACAGGAGCACTCCCAGCTGAAAAAAGAAGGCATTAGATACCAATGCCAGATGAATCAGTTTGAAGCATTATATAAGAACAATTTTAAGGCAGCCAATACAGGGAATATTTCAACAATCAGATGCAAATATTTTAGAAATACCTACAATTATGTGAAATACTAAAGTCTCAGAAAAGGTAAAAGTATAAGAAATTGAAAAGTGTAATTGTACAGTTTGATTTTAAAAGGTTGGTGGTTGATTTCTTGATTATAGTAGAAATGAGAGAATACACATATCAGTCAGCTTTGTGGACATAAGAATAAATTCACTAATCTCTGTGGACATAAGAATAAATTCACTAATCTCAACTACAGAGAGAAAGCAGGTTGAAGGAAAAGTGAATATTATTCCGTAGCACCATACAAGTGTAACAATAGGGTGATAGCATAGATGGAGAAAAACAAGGAAGAGAAGAGGGTCTAAGCTCATATTCAAAGAAATAATGTCCAAATTTGGTAAAAGTCAGTAACCTGAAGATACCAGGAATATAAAGTTAATTTAAAATATAGACAAAGACACAGAATGCATGACTATATGTCTTTTGTAGGAAGCCTAATCAAATTAAGTTTGGAGAGTTGGGATTTAAACAGTGAAAAAAACACACCAAGAAAATATTAATGAAACCAAATTCAATCATACCAAATTGGAAGAGTTCAAGTTATTGCCTTGTAATTAGAGTACAGAAAACAGTGGAATGTTATATCATAGTCAAACATCATCCCATGTAGTATGATATGTAGTAATCCTAAATGTTTATACATTGAGTAGTCTCAAAGTATATGAAGCAAAGATAGAATGGAAAAAGTAAATCTTCAACTGTAGTTAGAGATTACAATATATATCATTCAGCAAAATACAGTGAACTAAAACTGGCAAATATATAAAAACTTGGACAGTTGCTTCAATAAACTGGGTCATACATGGAATTCTCTGACAATTATGACAATCATGTGAATGATATCTACATATGTATATATATATATATATATATATATATATATATGCAACAACTTATTTGATATAATGTAATATAATCAGTGTATGAAATATATGGATGATGATGATGATGTGTGTGTAATTATCTCCTATAAATTTATATGTAATTATCTCGTATAAATTATTCTTCACTTTTTAACTTATTGAAGTTTGAGACAAATAAAAAAAATCTTGATGATGAATATCAAAGGTAGAATTAACCATGAGTATGCTGTTCTGATTTGGTAGCAATGAAGAGCAAAACATTGGTGTGGTATAAATATTCTTTCAATAGTATTTTTTATATGGGTGTGCATATATGCAGAAATGTTTTAGTATGCATTGAAGCTTTATGTCCTTGTGTTCTCAATATAGAAGTAAAACAATAAAAGCAAATAATTAAAATACGCTGAAATATACAAGTACCTCTTCTTTTTGCTGTTTTTCTAATTAATTAATTTTGATTTTGAAAAACAGGTTTTAGTTCCAATATAAAAAAGTAAATATTCTAATTGTGTTTATTGAATGATTTCTTTCTCTCTTAATTTCTTGTTTCCTTTTTTCTCTAAATGGGAAATAGTAATGTTTCAGCACAAGTTTTCTTCATCCTTGTCTACACTAGACAAAACTATTATGAAAAAGCTTTTTGCAAGCTAAATGCCATGTGTTCTCTTATTTCCTAAGGATAAATTTGGGGTAAAAAGTTTATGATTGTTTTTATGGTCATGGGAAAATTCTTGGAAAGAAATATATCTTCATTGTTATTGGGAATGTTTTCTAATTTGTGTTCAGTCTTTAACCCTTGACCTCACACTTGTAAAACTGAAGAAAGTATCATATAGATAAACTTCCCCTTTTACTGATGGGAGAGTGGCTAAGTGCCTTTGTTCACCGTTCTATTTTTTGAGAAGAAATCAAATGAATGGCATTGGGAGATATGCTGATTGCTTTGTATGTTGGCATGAAACCAGAAAATGGTTCATGAAAAGAAAATTATTTTACTCTATTATCTAGGGATCAATTTTATTCAAGTAAAAAATGCTATAATATGGAAAAATATTCTATACACTTATTATATATTAAAGTGATTTCATTTTTCCTGCTTTAATTTATTGGATTTGATGATGTACAGACTATCAATTACTCCTGGAAAGTTTTTGATAAATGGTGCTAAAACCATCTACCTAAATTATCAGTATATATGGGAACAGCACTCAAAGATTTGTAGTTCTCTATATGAGAATGGTTGCAATTTAAAACTATCTATATTGTAAGATTTATTTCTGAACAAATTCCCTTATTAGTTTTTACATATATTTGCCATGGCGCTGAAAAAAGTAAGTGACAAAAGAGTAGAAGTTAATACATTTTATTAGCTTTTATTTTCTAAGGGAAATAAAAAATTTTAGTCAAATTTTCAGATTAATTAGAAGTCATAAAAATAAAAATCACCAATTATGAAAAATACTTATCTTACTTTGGTGACCCACAAAAGAAAACATCTATTTCAAGACATCTGTAACATAAATATATACCTTAAAAACTTAAGGAGATCCATTTTCTTTGCCTTCATCCTTTCTTTTATCTCTTTTAATGACTAATGGCTGAATAGAAAGTAAGATGTGCTGCTATGTGTATATAAATGTGTTCAAAAGTTTGTAAGATCTTTACTTGATTTTAATTTTATAATAATTTGTTTCCATAAAATATGATTTTAAAACTATAGAGCAATATGACAGAATATGCCCTCTGTTCAAGCATCTGGATAAACTTTTCTCTTTGCCTAAAATTTACTTTATCAATATTTCCATGAAACTACAATAGTGATTAGTTGTTGAAAACCTTGTGTTGCTTAGTTGATGTTTTAGACATCAGAACCAGTTTGTGTCCTTCCCTTGTTTTATTGTGAATTTCACAATTTAAATTTTGTTTTTTATATTTCTTTCCAGAACTTTCCTAGTAGAGTTTGACTAGTCAGTGGTCTAGTGGAAATTCAGAAATGTGGGAAGGGTGGCAGAGGTGGGTGGTGGTAATTGTCAGAAATTTAGGCCTTTATTTTTTCATTGAAATATTTCTACCACTCAACATGTGTGCTGCAAGAGAGAAATTTCACCAATTATTCAAATCCATGGCCATCTCTTATCCCGTTGCCCATTAGTTTCTCCATGTCTCAGGAAAATGACAGATTTCTCTCATGTATTTTTGGGACTAACAATCTAATTTTTCCATTTTAGCTTTTTCTAATACACTTGTGGTTGATTTGTACACATTTAATATCCATGCTGTGTTAGCATGGAGTTTGTCTTCCTGGCATTGTCTGACTCACATATCACCTTTTCCTGTAGAGGAATATTTAATCTTTTATTCCAGCTCTAGAGGAATTGGCCTATATAATAGATAGGAAATAATCCAAGGGTCTATATAAGGGATTAAATCCAAGAGATTATATAAAGGTATCACATCCAGGGGTCTATATGAAGGGTTCACATCAAGGGGTCTATATGAAGAAATAGCATAATGTGGTCTAGAAGGAATATAAAAGGACTGTTGGTATACACCTTTAATCACAGTATTCAAAATGCAGTGGTAACACAGTGCTTTAATCAGCAAGACAGGAAGCAGAAATCAGGAGTTTGTGTCAGACAAGAAGTGACATCTGAAATGAATCAGAGTGAAGGGCAGGCAAAGTGACAAATTACAAGAGTAGTTATCAGAGTGAATCAGAGTGAGGACATGCCCAATTCACATGATAGGAAAGCTGGCTTTCTGCTCAGAGAGAGCGAGGTTAAGACAGAGGCTCACTAAAGAAGAAGGATAAGACACAGAGGCAGTCTGAGACATCATGAGAGAGACACAAGTAGTCTGAGGAATCTGAGGCAGAGGCAATTCTGCAGAAGAAGTCAGTATCAAACAGGAAGAATGAATCCATTTGAAGCTGATCAGAGCAGTTCAATCAGAGAAGTTGCGGGAGTCATCCACAGACTGCCAGAATCTGAAGAGTTCAGTCAGAAATAGTCACCTGGCTCAGAAGAACAGTTTGAATCAGCAGCTTGGAGAAGAGTTTGAGTCAGAACAGTGGGTGAGTTGAACCAGAAATGTCAGTTCAGTTCAGTACAGCTCTATTCCAGAAGGAGCTAGTCAGAGTGGCTCAGTCAGCAGCAAGCCTAAGACGCTTAAACTTTCTAGATTGTACAGATGTTGAAGTCTCCCAGTCTAGAGTGAATAATAGATTGTATGGAAACTGAAACACTTCAGGGCTCCAGGACTAGGACTGTAGATTGAATTAACCAAAGAATAAATTGCCTTTTGCCCTGAATCAACATCTATATTTTTCTTTTCTATATTACTGATAATTTTAAAATAGTTTTGAATACTTCTACCTTGGACTAATTTACAAAGAAAAAAGATTGTGCTGGTCCCTCTCCATTTTTCATTTGCACAGTAACTGATATTTGCTGAAAAGAAGGAAAAATAATAAAATGAAAACAACCAAGAAGAAAAGATTTTAAAAGGTAAAAATGAAGAATAAATAAGACAAATATTTTCATATGCTTAAAGGCAATTTGGGTATTTTGAATTTGAGGAAAAATATCTGCCTCTTCAAATTCAATAATTGATATTTAAGCTTATGTATAGTAGGATGAGAGTGACTTTTTTCAGCATATTTGAAAAGAATAGTTTAACTCAGTTGTGTTGTTGTTGTTATTTGAGATATAGAGTCTCTCTATGTAGCTGTCCTGAAACTCAGTATGTAGACTAGGCTGGCCTGGAACACTCAAACATCCACCTGCCTCTGCCTCATGTGGTGGAATTAAACACATGGGCAAGCACAATTGACTTGAGCTTATTTTTTAAATTACTGCTAAAAGAAGTTGTAGAGTTGGAAATTGGTGTGCTAGGGTTGCTTTATTTGGATTGGTGTTTAAGTATGGCGGAACTCTCAGCACCTGTGCAACCTCTTCTCTACGGCCTTCCTCATATCTAGCCTACTTGGATGAGATTAATTTAATCTACTTTTTTTCAGAATCCTATGATATAGATAGTTAAGTCCTTCTGCAAATGAACTGTGAACTGATCTCAGAATGAATAGAAGTCACAGATCTACCAGATCTGACAATTTCCAAGAATGTTGAAAAGTACTATCTATTCATTTTAATGTTTTACAGATTTGGAAACAGGCACATTCTGTTTCTTCCTGGGATAACAGTTTACTACTATAGCCTATTCTCCATAAAGTCTTTTAGAAGAAAAAAACACTGTAGACAAATTAACTTGCACATTTTTTTATTTGAACCAAAGTACCTGACTCATAATTTGAACAGTGCTCAGATCCAGAATGGATCTTGAGAGCACTATTCAGCAGCATAAGCAGAGAACATCTACAGTCTTATGATGCAACACAGCAGATAAGTGAAGACCATAACAACTTGTTATTTCCTTATTCAGTGGAGTCTGATTCTTTTCAGCCTATGATGGTGAAGGTAGGTTGTTCACGAACTGCTGGAACCCAGTTGCTATAAAATATATACTCCCAGACATGTCATTCTTTTACATTCTAAATTAAGTTTTTGTTCTGGAGAGTCTCCTGCTCTTTTAACTTCACAGATAGAGAGGTTGAATTTGAGAATGCCCTCTTCAACCTTATCAAGATTATAAGCTACTGGATTTTCTAAAATAAATCTGTTTTTATTTATCCAGAACTGAGCACCATTTATATAGGCTCAGTTTGCATTGTTAACACAACACCATGTATACTAAAATTTACATTCATATTTAATAGAGAGAGAATAAAAGCATTTTTAATTAAATCTGAATATGAGATTAAAGCTGAGGTATTATTGGTTTTTATTCCTCGAAGTAATAGTTGAGAAGTACTAGTTGAAAAGACATTTCCTACAAATTTAAGAGGGGTCATTGAATGAGTTACACATTAACAAAACTAAATCAAACAAAGTAAAAACTGCTATTTATATTGCTATATTGTTATTTACAAAAAATTATTTATTTATATCTATGCTTATCATAAATTTCCATTTTAGGATGAATATTAAAATCTTAGACTCTTAGGTATAACTTAATTAAGTGGGATAAAACTCCAAGCTCAAAGCTCTGAATTTGTTATAAAAATGGTAAATAGGATGGGTTCAGGACTTTCATATAAAATTATAAACTTATTTGTAATCATTGATATAGACATAGATTCAGGGCAAAGTCAATTTATTCTTTGCTAATTCAATCCCTGGTCATAGAGGGTTTTAGCCTCCATACAGTCTGATCCTAAGTCTAGACATAGAAGGCTTCAGCCATTTGTACAATCTATTTTTCAAACCTAAATCTAGAACATTGCAGCCTCAGACACTTTCTGCTGACTGGATCACTATGAACTCAGAGCTGTACTGAACTGAACTGACCCTTCTGGTTGGCTGACTCAACTCACTCTGTTTTGGTTCAAGCTCTTCTCTGAGCTGACTGGTTCAAATTGACCTTCTGAGACAACTGACTGCTTCTGAATGGATGGTTCTGACTCTGGATGACTCCTGCAACTTCTCTGACTAAATTGCTCGGATTAGTTCAAACTGACTCTTGCTATTAGCTGACTTCTTCTCCCTAATTGCCTCTGTGTCTTTTCTGACCAATTCTCTGACTGGTCACTCTTATCTGAAAGCCTGCTTTTATATCATGAGAGTTGGGCATGTTCTCACTCTGACTCACTCTGTTAACTATGATTCATCACTTTACATGCTCTTCAGTTTGATTCATCTCAGAAGTCACCCTTCCTGTCTGACATTGACTCCATCTGAGATCTGCTTCCTGTCTCTGTGTCTTCCTTTGCTCCTACTTGCTACTGTCATGGGGGTTAAAGGCTTGTGCTACCACTGTCTTCTAAACTGGGTTTAAAGGTATGTTCTAACTTGGTATTAGGAGTATACTAACATTCTTTATACCTCAGAGCAGCCATACTGCCAGATTAAAGGATTAAATGTTCCACTACAATTATTAATCTAATATATAAAAAAATAATGTAAGGCAGATTATATGAGGGTAGGGTTAGAAGAAAAGCTAGGCAGAAGTAATATGTACAAAAATTCCTAAGTCAATAAAGAAGTTGACCTTAAACCATTATTGTTGAGAGAATAAAAAATAGCAAAGAATCCAAATAGAGTAAAAGATAAAGAACTGCATCTCAGACATTCTGGTGATACAAGGCCATCCTGGATTTTCCAGTACCATGATTTCTTGTTCTAATATCTTTGAAGGTCAAATAATTAAGTTCAATTTTCCACTATTTTGTGCTTCTGAAGATGAAAGCGGTAGTAAAATAGCAATTTTAAGAGATAGTTCATGTGGTAGACACTATTGGAACATCATAGAAACATTATAAAATATGCATGAGATTAAAGGAATAGGTACTTATTTAATTTTTGTCTCTTTTTCTCTGTCTCTGCCTCAGTTTGCTTTTATTTTCTTGCTAATATAACTTCACAAAATCTTATCTTTTACTAGATTAGCCTATTTATCCTTGATAGTTAAATTCTCACTTTTGAATCATACATTTGTTTTACAAATATCTCTCTGCAACCACACACCTTCTTCACCCTTGAACTTTGAATTTCCTTGAATTTTATTTTCATATTCAATGGAATTGATATTTGATTCCTTAAATTACTGATATCAGAATGACAAAATATAAGAGCCTTTGTGGCAAAATATGAGAGCCTTAATGACCTGTATATTAGATGAAGGAAAAGGTATACAGCTATAATGAAAAAGAGATAAAAATGTGGAGGCTAATATTTGCTTGGACATTTTAGAGCAAAAACAATTTCTGGGGTTGGGAAGAATAAAAATTTAGTATTTCATCAGTTTTGGGTCAGTAACTGATTTTGTGAGGCATTCTTGCTGAGAAATAGAAAATTTTGTGTTAGTTTTATGTAGATGTTAAAAATTCTTTGAAGACATTTAAGTAATTCTAGATACATAGCATCTTATTAGGAATTGGTCAATGAAAAAAGAATAGTTCTACCAAAGAAGAATTCAATTCATCCCATCATATATAAGCATATTGCAGTAGTTCAAAACCAAGAGTTACATTTCCACAAGTAATTCAATTAAACAGGATTATGGGAAGCTTGTCTATATGACTAATACCTTTTACTAGACAAACTAATTAAGTGGCTCTGTCACTCTTTAAAACTAGTCCTACTTGCAGTTGCTATCAGCAATATTCTGAGATATTTCAAAAATCTGCCCATCTCAAATGAAGACATTTTTCTCTTATCTTTTTTGTAATGAATATTGTCATTTATTCATGAGCCAATTTGGTACCATAAATATGGCATTAAAACACATGCAAATGTAAAGAATGTCTATTATATACAGCTATACATGAAGATAAATTTTGAATGCTAAAGATTTTGTGTAACTTGCCATTTTAGGTTGGACTGTCTGTCAGATTGTGATTTTTTTTTACATTTTTAAAATTTTGTTATCTTTTAAAATATGATTCTCAGTGAAAAATTAAAGGAAAATTGTGAAAAAATACTAATTTTATACTGAAAGCAGAAAATCTTCATTCAAAAATAAAATCATAATAGAAGTCTTCATTTCTAAAAAGAATGAACTAAAAAACAGAAATCCAAAATACATGAAATAAATGGAAAGTATGGAGTAATTCTAACAGAAATAATAAACTTCAAAAAGTAAGCTAGTTTGGTAATCTGACAGCTGTGTGTTGCAAAAATCCAAGACTATTTATGTAAAACACTCTAATTTATGACTTTCCCTGGAGCTAAAGCTTGTATCCATAGAAATTTACCTACTTTCTTCATTGGCTTACACCTCCTGAGGGATTTCAAACCTATTGCATTCTAGTTTAAGTGAAAAAATAAATACAAATATCCTTTTCAGGCAATGATCTAACAATCTTTTTCTTTTTCCTTTTAAGTAAACTGAAGAAAATATTACATATGAAGACAGTGTGTCTCCTACTTAAGGACTTTTCATAAAATCTTTCCTTTAATTTAGTTTGAGTGCTAAGTATACAGAACTGTCAAAAACAAATAAGTCTAAAATATAGTGAAATCTAACACCTAATTTTAGAGGAACTGCAATTAAAACATGTAGACAGCATCTTCAAAAAATGGTGCTGGTCAAACAGGATGTCTGCATGTAGAAGAGTGGAAATAGACCTATATTTGTCATCCTGCCCCCTGTCAAGTCCAAGCGGTCAATAACCACAACAGATAACCAGATAAATTGAACCTGATAGGAGAGAAAGTAGGAAATAGCCTTAAATGCATTGGCACAGGAGACAACTTCCTGAAGAGAACACTGATAGCTCAGGCACTAAGGTCAACAATTAACAAATGGACAAATGGGACATCATGAAATTGAAAAGTTTCTGTAAGGCAAAAGCTCACGCTGATGTGGTTGTGGAGCAAAAGGAACACTTCTTCATTGCTGGTGGAAGTGAAAACTTGTACAGCCAGTATGGGAAGGAATATGGTGATTCCTCAGGAAATTGTGAATCAACCTACCACAAGACATAGCTATAGCACTCCTGATCATATACCCAAAGGGCGTTGCATCCTACCACAAGGACACCTTGCTCACGGCAGCTTTATTCATGAGAGCCAGAAATTGGAAACAGCCTAGATGCCCCTCAACTGAAGAATGGATAAAGAACTTGTGACGTATTTACACAATAGAGTATTATTCAGCTATTATAAAATGACTTCGTGAATTTTGTAGGCAAATGAATGGAACTATAAAAAATAATTCTGAGTGAGGTAACCTAGTCCCAGAAAGACCTACCATGCATGTACTCACTTATATGTGGTTATTAACTGTTAAGCAAAGGATAAAGGTACTGCAAGACACAGACCCAGAGAGAATAAGCAATAAGTAGCAGCTCAGTTGGGACACAGAGATCTCCCTGGTAAATGGGAAATGTAACAGATGGTGCGGGTAGGCTGGGATAGAATAGGAATGGGAAGAAAAGGGACCAGGTACAGGGAGAGAAAGATAGAGGGGAAGAATATATGGATTGATAACCAGAACTGGAGGATATTAGGGAATATCTGGAGATGTAGGGTGATAAAAACTCACAGGAGTCCACGATGGAGACCTTGGCTAGGACCTCTAGCAAAGGGGGTTGTGGAACGTGAATAGGCCATCTTGTATAACCAGCAAGGCTCCCAGGAGTTCACGATGGAGACCTTGGCTAGGACCTCTAGCAAAGGGGTTTGTGGAACCTGAAAAGGCCATCTTGTATAACCAGCAAGGCTCCCAGTGAAGTGACTGGGAGACTATTCCAGTCACAAAACCTTCTACATATAACCCATCTTCCCTAGAGGACCCACTGGGAAAATGGAAGAGCAAAACCCCATGCCAAAGGAGAGAATCCATGCCTGATTCTGCAAGGTAGACCAGGAACTAGAGACTGGATAGCCAGGAGATGGTTTCTTATGATATACTGTTCTCATAGATAGGTGCTTAGTCCAGTCTCCATTAGTGAGACTTCTGCCAGCAGCTGAAGAGAATAGATGCATAGGCCCAGAGCCAAACATCTTGCAGAACTACGGAAAACTCGTAGAAGATGGAGAGGAGGCATTTCCGGGACCAGAGAAGTCAGGAACATCAGGATAACAAGCCCCACAGAGTCAACGGACCAGCACATTTAGGGTTCTTAGAACCTGAAGCGTCAGACAAAGAACTTGCAGGGTCTCTTAGATATGTCACGTGGTTGTCTAGCTTGGTGTTCCTGCAGAGAAACTACAGGCTAGAGTGTATGTGGTAGTTCTCTGATGTTTTTTTTTTCTGCCCTTGGGACCCATTTCCTCCAGCTGGGCTGTCTAGTCCACTCTTGAAGTAGGGACTAGTGCCTGTTCTTCTCCGGTTTTTTGTGCCCTGTTTGAGCAGTAACCCTTGGAGGACTGCTCTCTTCTATGGGGAGAAGTGGGTGGGGGGTGAGTTGGTGGAGGAGGGTATAAAATAGGAGGAGAGGGAAGATGGGTGGAGCTGGGAGGAGTGGAGGGAGGTAGGAGGGGTGTTGACATGTATTACATAAAAAAAGAAAAAATAAATCAAATAATAATTTTAAAAAATTCAAAGCTACCATCTACCTATGAGAGAAAGCACAGTGTTTTTGTCTTCTCTCTTAGAGTTACCTCACTAAGAATGAATACTTTCAGCTCCACACATTTACCTATGCATTTCACTTTTCTTTACTGCTGAATGATACTCCATTTTGTATATGAACCACATTTTTATTATTAATTGATGACAGGCATCTTGGCAGTTACTCTTTTCTATCTATCGTGAAGAGGGTAGCAATGAATGCATACAAGCAAGTGTCTCCATAGTGGTGTATGGCATCTTTTAAGAATATACCAATAGAGATATAGCTTGTTTATATGATACATCTAGTTGTAGCTTTTTAAAAAATCCTTTACATTGAAAACCCTCTGGTATCTATAGTGAGTGCACCAATTCATATCTCATCCAATAGTGAATAATTGTTATCCTTTGTCCACATCTTCATCAGCATTTGCTGTTCTTTGGAACTCATCCATTGTGATGGAGGTAAGAAATCAATTTTAATTTGTATTTACTTGATGATAAGGGAGGTTGAACATTTTAAATAATATTTATCAGCCATTTGTACTTATTCCTTTGGGAACTCTGATTTGTTCTGGGTCTCAAATTGTAATTGAATTGCTTTCTTACTTGGTGGTTTTTTTTGTGATTCTTTGTATAATTAAATCATATATTAAATCTATAGCTGGTAAAGATCTTTTTCCTATTCTGTAACCTGCCTCTTTGCTAGAATGATGGTATCATTTTCTGTACAGAAACTTTTTAAAATTTTATGAGGTACCATTGGTCAATTGTTGGGTTCAATGCCTACCTCACCAGGGTCCTGTTTAGATTTTATAGTTTCTGGGTTTGCTGATGAGAGATTTTGTTTTATGTTATATGTTTTGTTAATATTGGTAAGGAAGTCATTGTATATTTCTTGAGTGTTAATATGTCTTCCTTTCTTAGACTTAATGAATATGATATCTCATAGGTAGTTTCTTCACTGATCATGAGCTTCATCTAGCATGTGTGATTTTCTATGCATATCCTCATGCAGGCTTGGGAACTTTTCTGCTGTAAGTAAATGAATTTTCTCCATATTTAGCCTTTATTTCAACTCTTTTACAGTTCCTGGAGTTCTTTGTTTTGCTCTTGTGAATGCATCTCAGAGATCTTGAAAGTTTAGCTCATTTCAATTTTTTCTTATATAGGTCTAAATGTCTCAAACTCCTCTCTGTCTTTAATTTAAAAAAATATTTATTTATTTATTTATTCATTCATTTATTTATTCATCCATTCATTTATTTTTTTTAAATATTTGGTGTTGTGTATTTACAATGCTTTCCTGGGTCGATTTTGCTTGTTTGGGTGTGTGGTTGTTTGATTGACTGATTCTTTCACTTCCAGAATTTCTTTTGCTTCCTTCACACAGTTTTAGCTTCTTTTCTTATTTTCTTTTTAACTACAGATCTTCTCATTTAGTTCCACCACAGTAGTCATATTTTGAGTTAAATATGCAGTATTAAGTACTTACAGCTTAGCATTTAACTAGTTGCTCTGTCTTTCCTCTCTAAATTGTGTGTCCAAAGTACATTCTAGTCCCCACATGTTATAGTCCTTAGTTAATTCAACAATCATACATTCAGTCTGAGAAATTCAATTTTTGTTTATGTACTTTACAGTACAATGAATTTGTCTTAGGTTCTTCTATGTTGATATTATTATATCTGTATGAAACTGAGTCCATTTTATCAAGATAAGCACAGGTGGATTCATTTCCTAAAGTCTTATACCACACTGGATGGGCTTGGAAGGCAGAGTCCAAGTTTAACTTAGGAGCATAGGAGAGCTGCTGCTGCATCATATCTGGGAAGCTGCCATTGCATCTGCCAGATCAGCCCCATATTACTTCTGGAACCATCTGCATCAGCATCAGCCAAATGGATGGCTTGATTTCTGCCTTTGGCTATTCACAGAGCTACTAAGTGCTAACCTTTGTATTTTGCTAACATTGCTAAAAAAATAAAAGCCCATGCAATTTTGCCAATAGAAACAGCAGAAACAAAATATAAAAGCAGTATAAAGAGCAGACACATTATGCTTACACCAACAAAAATTCTGAAGTGAAATCTGCCCTCTAGCATTCCCCTGTTGGATCACCCTGAAGTGGCTTAAGAAATTTCTGCCAAGAATGTGCACTTGCTTGGATGCTCTCTGTCTCCCTTCTTAACTCTCACCAGCTTTCTCTTGGGACTACTTTCTTAATTATATGCTTGCCAACTCAAAGATGAATCTAAAAATCTTGTCTATAAATGACCTTACCAAAAAGCACTTCCACAGCCTCTATACTGCTTGCATCCCATTCACTTACACAATGCACTTATGTTCCTACTATTACTGTGATGAATTATTTATATTCTTATTTAAATCCAAAATCTTTATTTAATCTTCAAAACATGTTTCCATATTAGAAAAATTGCTTTAACATTTCCATCTATTTTCCCATTCTATGTCTTTATTCTTCTCTCATTAACTGCTATCAATATAGAAATCTGACATGACATTTCCTAACTAAGCAAAGTGAACACTTAAGTTGACCTCATATAATCTTCCAGCTAGTGTTGGAATTATTTCCCCCTTCCTTTTTATATTCAGTCTCATTAAGCATGCTACTTCCTGATCTCTTAATCCTTCTCTAAACATTGAGGTGCACAAAATCCCATCTCTTACGTCATTTCTACTCCACCTACATTCGCTTATTATATGATTTCATCAGCTACTTAAGTTTAATTCTTAATTAAAGCCTTTGTAATGTACCTTGTACATAATATTTCAATGTGTGTCTACAAGTAATTTATAGTTAATTTGTTTGTTAATAATTGCCTATTCTTTTAAATCTAATCATATTAAACAGATCTACCCATTTTTCTTTTATTTTTCAGATTATAGTATAAGCACATTGTTTTTTCCCCTTCTTTTACCCACATCCAAAACCTCCCATATACTACTGCTCTATGCTGTCTTTCAAATTCATAGCTTTTTATTAATTATCATATATATATTTATATATATATTCCTACATATATCATGTTCAGCCTGCATAATGTTACTTGTAAACACTCTTTCAGAGCTGAAATTTGGCATTGAATATTGAATAATTAATTCATGTGCTCTTTTAGGAGGAAGACTATTTCTCCCCCTGTGGATATTCCATTGTCACCTGTGGTTCTTTCTCTAGTACTGAGGTTTCAAGGTGATTCTCTTGATCAGTTTGGCATGTTTTTTGGTGTTTTTCCTGTTCAATATTTTTGCTTATTCAAAAATCTTAGAATAAAGTTCATATCCAGTCTGTCATTGGCAACTACAACAAGAAAAATGACAAATCACTTCAAAAGCATATCTGACGTTTAACTACACCTTCTTCAGTAATCATCATTCAAGCCTCTATTGTTTTTCTGGGTTAATGAAAATATCTTCTAGCAGAAATATAAGATCAAATTGCTAGTTTCCAAGATTCTCAGTATGGTCTGATTAATTTTTTGTAATAAATTGAAAACCTGTTACCTCCAACTTTTTAACCCACCAATATCTTTACATCTTATTTCAAATAAAAGCAGTAAAATTGACAAAAAAAATCTTGTATCTATATGGCTGTAATTCATTCATTCCAAACTTTTGTTATCACATTATCTTATCTATGTTTTAAAAAACATCAAGGAGAAAATTAAGACAAACGTGAGATGGACATTGTGATATAGATGGGGAAAGATATCATAAGTATTAAGCTATGAAACTGCTAATCTAATGGACCATCCTTCACTGAGATGGGAAGAGGGAACATGGTAAAAAGAAACTTATAGGAAGATTGATCAAACACTCAGAACATATTTGTTTTGTACTTTCAGTCTTCTTTGGAAAAATAATAGCTCAAATAAGGGGAATGAATAGGAGGTAACTTGTTTAATTTTCTTCCTTTCCTGTTTTTTTTTTTACTTTCCTTCCTTTCTTCCTTGCTTTCTTCCTTCCTTTTCTTCTTGTTGTTGTTCTTCTTCTTGTTCTTTTTCCCCTCCTCCTTCTTCTTCTTTTTCTTTACTCTCCCTTCCTCCCTCCCCCCATCTCGCTTCCTTTTTTACTTGGTAAAGACAATATATTAGGAGAGGATAGCAGTTAAACCTGTATAGGAAGGGGACAAGAAGATATGCTAAGCAGGGGAATCAAATGCAGATTGTGATCATACCTCCTAATGCCAATATCTAAATATGTATAAAATTTAAAAGGATCCAGAAACAGATAGGAGAAATTAATAATGCATCCCAGATTTGATGTAAGGAAGTTAGGTAAAGAAGTCAAATATAATTTTTTTTTTTACCAAATGTTAATTCGGTAAAAATATTTTGAAGTTGTACAATATAAAATGTTTTATGACAAGGACATAACACTAGGATAGTTTCAATCAGAGCAGGCAAGACAGGTATATTTAAGGTCTAAAAACATTTCCAAATAATGTCAAGTCATGATTTTAATAGTATTTATTTTATTTAAGGTACTGATTTGATGGATGGTAACTATTTTGACAGCTTGACTCCATCTACATAACTGTCTCTCAAACACAAATGGCTGAATGCGGCTATCCATGGGAAGCCACTCTCCTGAACAGCTTTCTCTGAGTTATGAGTGGTAGGGATGGGGCTCCTTCGTTTTAGAGGTTCTGATGAATTCTACATTGCTTTAGAGTATGAAATCAAGTAAAAGAGAACAGGACATAATAATTTGGAATAGGAAGTTGTAACTTCTTCCTATAATCCTGAAGTCTGACCTATCTTCATTTTAAACAAAATGCATTGTTCTTAATGTTGTAAGAATCAAAATAAATTGGTATATGGAATGGTAGCACTTTTTGATCGTGTTCTTCACTGAAAATAAATTATACAACAACCTTCCTGTACATGAATGTCTTAGTTAGGGTTTCTATTGCTGTAAAGAGACACCATGACCACAGCAACTCTTATAAAGGAAAACATTTAGTTGCAGCTGGATTACAAGTTCAGAGGTTTAATTCATGGTGGGAAATATTGCAGCAGGCAGGCAGACATAGTGCAGGAGAGGTAGCTGAGTGCTCTGTACTCAGATCAGGAGGCAACAGGAAGAGAAAGACACTGGGCCTGGCTTGAGCATCTGAAACATCTAAACTCACCCCCAGTGACACACTTCCTCCAACAAAGATACACCACCTTTTAGTGCCACCCACTATGAACCTATGGGGCCCATATTCATTCAAACCACCAATATGGGGAACAATTACAACCTTTCCCAATAATAGAAACATCATCCTAACTACTCATCACATCTAACTTAAGGCCAATTATCCCTGGTGTTTTCTACAGTCCCCTACATTTATATACTAATGCATATATAGGGTATATATGTACATATATAATTACATTATTCACATAATATATGTCCTATTTGTCAAGCAACTTTAAAACATGAATTGAAAGTTTTCAGCCTCTACAGTTCCCACAGATAAACACTAATACAGAACCAATTGACAATAAAGGAGCACAGTCAATTCTATGCGGTTATCATCATGAAAAAATTCATTATAAACATCATTCCATGGGGATTCCCCGCATGAAGGTTACCTGAAGGAGGACCTTAGACCACCCCACAATGCCTTCTGATAAGTTTCCACTTGCTCCTCATTTTCCTTGGTTATTTGTGGCATGTGTGTTTTTCTTGGTGGCTAATATCAACTCAGATCCATGGAACATTCAAAGCCTGCCACTACTCTTGGAAACTTGCTGGCCTAAGGGGAATTTCAAACTAGAAAATGTAAGTCTTTATTAATCCAGACCCAATGTTTTTCTTTAATAGGATTCATTCAAAATTAGTTGGCTTCTGGTCTGTTTGCTTTTAGTCTTTGCCTTGTTCTGGTTACCACACCCAAGTTTTGTTTTTAGACATTCCAAGACTCTAAATTCAGATCTTTTTTCTTCCTACTCTCATTCCCTCTCTTTGAAGTTAATAGCAGCTACCTGGAGGCTTTCTGCAACAATAATTTGGGTGTCCACACCCTGCACCTGATCTCTTTCCTGAGTAAATTAGTACTTTATTCAGACAAGGTGGTTTACAACAGCATTAATTTTTAAAAGTTTTCTAAAGTTGCATTTCTTAATATTGAAGGTCTAAATGATAATTGGTTTCTTCAACCCTACCCAAGTGAAATGCCTGTGATCTTTAATATTTGCTTATAAACTGGCCCATTTTTTTCCTAAGTTAAACCCCTTCCTTTATTAATTTTCCAAACCTACATAGTAAAACTGAACATACACTCATAAGATTCTGTAGAATTTGTCTTTCCTATTTATAATTACAATTAACAGATTGGTATTATTATAATCTAGAGGCAATAATCTGATTGTTTTTATTCTGTTGTTACATGGATGATAATCTTTTCAGAATCTAATATCAGTAGAAGGGGAACACTATTTCAATGTAACAATTTCTATGTGTCATTAAGTTAATCCTAGGCTGAAACTTCAGTGACTTGTCATAAAATTATGTTACTTTATAGATATATCCTTGAAAGAGCACAACAATATGTGTTTCATATAGCATATTTATAAATACATGTATTCATGTAGATATATATGTTCACAGTAATCTCCATTTCCTTATTCAAGATACTCTCTGTGATAGTCAGTGTTCTATTACTGTGAAGATCACAGCAATTCCTACACAGGAAAGCATTTAACTGTGGGGAACTTACAGTTGAGAAATTTAGTCCATTATTGACATGGCAGGAATCATAGTAGCAAGCTTCCAGACATTGCACTACAACCAAATCCACAGGCATCAGGCAAAGAGAGTAACATGGGACCTTCTTGAGCTTCTGAAATCTCTAAGTCCACCCCAGTAACATGCTTCCATCAAAAGGTCACACAAAACCCAACAAGGCCACATTCCTAATCTTTTCAAATAATGGCACTCCTTATTAGCCTGTGAGGGCCATTTTCACTCAAACCATCACATACTCCATGACAAGACATCTAGTGATTACTTGAAACCAAATATAGAATAAAATATACTGTTTATTTTTTTACATATGTACACCTATAGTAAAGCTCAATTTATGCATTAGGCATAATACTTCATTAACAAAACATATTAAAGAAAATAATCATAATAGTATACTGTAATTAAAGTTGAACAGATTTGACTCTTGGTCATCTTTTCTTCTCTCTGTATCATATCATATTTTATTTCACTTGATTGTTTAATAAAAAGCTTTTTGACTTTTCTTAGGAATATCCAAATCAGAAATATCACTACTACTTCATTTTGGGAGGGTCATTAAAATTTTACTAAAGACAAATATACTGCAGTGCCACAACTATTGGTCAGAATGCAGAGATAGCTAATAAAGGCTAAGTGGAGGGTAATGTATACAATATGAATACACTTGCTTAGGAATGACTTATACCTCAGTATGAGAAAGGATGGGGAATAAAATATTTCAAACTTATTAAGTTGCTTATTTTTAAAGTTTTCATTTAATATGTTTAGACTGTAGTTGATTGTGAATAACTGTGACTGCAAATAAGAAAGACTGTGGATAATGGATCGCTACATTTTTTTCGTGTGTGTGTGTGTGTGTGTGTGTGTGTGTACATATGGTTTTGGCTTTACAATCTCTATGTGTTCCGTATCAATGAATGCCGAAATTTCTGTTATAAAAATTACATTATTACATTATTTTATGTAACATGCACAAATTCTTCAACTACTTGAAACCAGCTCTTATTTGCTAGTAATACCAATACTGAAAATGCTATGCAAATTAGGATTATGCTGTATATTTCAGGAATGAGAAGGCAACAGCAGTTTTACATGTTTGATTCAGATGGTTGCATGAGATCATGTAACTAATTACAGATAATCATCTAGAAATGAAAGTGATATAGCTTATTTCCTGATGATCATTTGAATATAAGAGCCCTATCTTTCCCTTTGGCACAGTGGGCACAAATATATCCTACTGGCCTGAAGACCTGAATGGACAATTATTATGAACACCAAACCATCTGTGTGATTCTAAGTATTTGAGAGTCGGGGTGCATCATCAATCACAGCTGATCCTATTCTAGTATAAGTCTGGAATCTGTCTTGTACCTCCTTTAGGCCACCAATGATTTTGTTTTTTCTCATTAAGAGACAGAAAACCCCTTAAAAAATCTTCTCCTCTACTCTTTTGGACTTCTTAGTTTGGCACTCTGAAATTCTTACCTTTCCATTAAATTCCTTCATCACGTTATACTCCCAGATTCTAGATTTGGTATTCTCTAAGGAGTGGACCTTGTTGTCTTTATCTACTGTTGACTAGATAGAGAGGAAGCTTGAACATTTCCCCTTGAGTACTTTGAGAATTGGTTTGGACTTGATGTCTTATAATCTTTAATAAGTCTGTCTCAGAGTATGAGAGTGTAGCATTTCCTCTAAGCATCTCAATTCTCAAAATAAAACTTTGATAAGAGTATGATTTTTTTTTAAAGTCAGAAACTTCTAGCTTCTAAAATCACTGGCTTTTGACAAGGATTCAACATTTTCTTGGTACCACTCTCTCCTTATCTACAAGTAGCAGAAAAATGCTATATTGAAACAAGCTTCTCAAATGGTAAGTTGTACAACAGTGCAATATATGAGAAGCAATATATTTGTCTCACTTCAGAGAACCATGATACATTTAAATTAGTTGAGAATAGCTTAGTCCCTATAGTAATGTGTGACTGGAATCTACACACACATGCACATACCATATTATATTAACATCTGCATATTTATTTATTTGACATTGTATTACTTTGAGGCCCAGACTTGCTTTGAACTTGGTGCATAGCCTATACTGGCCTCAAACTCCTGATTGTACTGCCTTGGGATCCAAAGTACTGATATTCCATGTATGAACCATCATGCCTTACTTATTCATTAAACTTGTAAAACACAAAACCAAGAAAGCAAAATCTAAAAGAAAGCATTTAGCCTTACATTTTATAGAAAAAAAGTAAATAAGGCAGAATACTATCCTGATTACCTAAAGCTGGTTAAAAGACAAGTCATAGGTTTTTAGATTACACTGTTCCTTTTCCATCTGAAGACATATTTAAAAATTGACTTACAAGCCAGGTGGTGGTTGTGCACACTTTTAGTCCCAGCATTTGAAGGCAGAGGCAGGAAGATCTCAGTGAGTTCAAGGACAGCCTGGTCTGCAAAGTGAATTCCAGAACAGCCAGAGTTACTACAGAGTATCCCTGTCTCAAAGAACAAACAAAGAAACATAAAAAATTGGCTTAAAAAGAAGTATACTTTATGAATTTTAACTTCTTATTCTGCTTTACATTATGTTATTTTGAGATGTCATCATGAGAATTAATTCAAAGACGAATAAATGGTGCATGCTCTGTAGGATCAATTTCTGTTTCAGGTACTATAGTGTAAATGTAAGCAAAATTGGTAGGAGTAAACAAAATCACAAGGATGAATAAAGAGTGAGAACAGGCAGATGGTAGCATCTTGGTTGAAGGAAATTTGAAAAAACTCACATATCACACGTCATCAAAGACGAAAGGCATCTCAGATCACCAACCATATTGCTGAATCAGCACTCACTATTTGGCTCTGAAAGTGAAAAATAAATTCGATTTAGTTGTCACATTGACCATATATATGTTTAATTATTTTTAAATATTTTTATTTCCAAATAAAATGAATTTTATTTATTCATAAATATTTCATAAATCTAATATTTTCAAAGTTTTAAATTCATTATTTAAAGGAAGAAAGATTTATCTTGGCTCATAGTTGGAATAAAATTTATCATGTTCAGGAAGACAAAGTCACAGTTAAATATTAATATAAAAAATGAAATATGAAGATTTTCTTTCAGTCATATATATCTGTAGTATCACATGGTTGACATCTCTCTTTTTAATTCATAACTTACCAGAGATCTATCAAGCTGTGATGTTTGTGTCCAAACCAATGCCAGTAGATTATTTTATATGCCATCTCCTTGTTGTCAAATTTGATATAGATAGCATCATACTCTCAGATTTTAACTTGTCAGACAAACCAAAGCATCCTACTGTTCAAATGCCTTGAGTTTCATAAACACTGAAATAGTTTAGGCTTGTTGCCATGGTAAGTCTGCTCTTGACTAGCGAATTATCTTTTTTTTTTTTATTGAAAATTCATTCTTCATAAATATGCTGCACTATATTCCTTAATTTACTTCTAGGTTTTCTGCATAAAGTTTCTAGTAACTATTGTATTTCTATGGTGTGTGGTGTAATGTCAAGTTTTTTATCCCTAGATTTACAAGAAATTGGTAAACCTTCTTGTCCTCTTGTTATTGTATGTAAATATACATCGTTAAGTGCCGTTAGGCTACTTGGAGTAACAATACTCCTGAAAAGCTATAGATTGGCAGAAAAATAATTCAAGGCATGGAAATCCTCCCTTTGATTTGTGGGTCAGAGAAGTTCAAGACACTTGCAAAACAATATAGGTTACTGTTATTGCCCTAAGTTGACTCTCAGATCATAAATGTCAGACCCTATTGTTGACAATACCGCATCCCTCAGACACAGGACTCACAGACATCCAGCTGGAACTGATGTAGAAACATCTTCCCAGAGAGTTAGCCCTCATTGCATCCTAAGCTGCTATTCAAACTTCTAAGAAAAAAAAAAAAAACAGTCGGTGTTTTACACAGCAATAAAGCCTACAAACCATAACAACTACTAGTGCATCAAAATATCTTCAAGGGTCCAATAATGATATTTACAATTTGGGAGTAACCAACAGATGTCTATTTGTAATTAAGGCCCACTCAATGGAAAATAATTCATGCCAGGTATAGAAAAGCTAGCCAACTACCTGTTGCTAGTGATATCATGGATCCTGATAGAGAACAGTAGTAATCATGGTTCTAAAATATTATAATTCCAAACTATACTCCAAATACAAATATTTATACTGAGTAACAGGTTTATCTGTCATTCTTCATCAAAGAAGCTTCTTTTTATAAGAAAGAATATTAATGAAATTCAAACTGATCAAAATGCAATCAAGAAAGAATTTGGCGTACCTAATCCAAATCAATAGGTCTACAACAGAACTACTACATCTAAAACTCTGGAATAGCATTGAAGAGGGAAAAGAGGACCAGGGTATCTGATGTGAGATTGTGTCTTCTATAGATAAGAGGGAAGGTATTCTCATGAAATTGCAACAAATATGATTAATGAGTTTGCCCTAAGGATGAGCCCTCTGATAGGTTATGCAATCACAAGTGGTCAGAGCTAAACACATATATTCACGTGAGCAACACAAAATATACTGAGCAGGCTATATCCATACAATATAGTATATGTATATACAAATTTATTAATATATCAATTTATATATGCATGTATGTACGTGTATTGATAGTAGTTATAGAAGAAAAAATTGTGAATTTAAGAAGGAATGAAGAAGATATGGGAGGTATTGTAGAGAAGAAAGTGGAGGGTAAAAGTTACATAGTGCTGACATTTGCAAATTTCAAAATAATCAAAAATAGGAAAGTGATATACATAGATCTTCCTCAAAAAAAATACAAATGGCAAAAACTGTACTTATGAAAAGGGATCAGTATGATTTACCAACCCAGAAATATAAATGGAAACTACAATGAGATAATGAGTAAAAGCTACAGTAAAATTCAGGAAGTTGCTACCAAGGAGGTGGGAAAGAAGGAACTCAGGCAACCACAACTAGTGAAACATAGTGCTGCCAGAGTATGGAAGCTCCTGTACAAACGTAATGTACATCTACATCTACAATACCATCTATTTATTAAAATTCTGAATGTACAATTCTACACAATTAGCTTAGCAAAAAATATACAAGCACACCCATGCTTATTATTGTACAAGTCACAAGAGCTAAGGTATGGTATTCTGGGTTTCTATGAATACATGAGTGAATAAAGAAAAAAGTGGATATGTGTAAAATGAGTTAATATTCAGCCATAAGGAAGAATGAAATTCTAACATTTTCTAAATGATGCATAGAACTCTAAGACACTAGACCAGGTTAACTGAAAGTATAATACCTATAAAGGTAAATTAATTGTGCAAGAAAACAGGTGGTACTATGGAATTTTATATTAACTGACTTGTTAATTAATTGACTGAGTTGTTAACATTGCAGAAAAAAATGAACATCATATGTTCCCTCTTTGTGTATGGACTTATGTGGCAGATGAGTGGGTATAGAAGGTAGAAAACTAGAAATTGGCACATCAAAAATAATAGGGTGGTTAGGGATAGAAGGAGATGAGGAGATTGTTCAACTCAAGTTGTCATGAAAATGTCATTGGAAACTTGGAGCTTTGAAGACTATGTAAAATAAAATACTTTTTATTATGTATATTTGTATGGACTTAGGTAAATTCATTCAATTATGTATTTATTTTTACCATACCATAAGGAGCTGTTCTCTCCTCCTAAAAGTCCCTTCTTTTGTGTGGTTCTTATGTAGTAAATCAGTCCACCTCCTTGTGCCCAATTGCTTCATAAATATGGTACTGTTTTCTGACCGATCATTTTGCATTTCAGAGAATGTAACATACAGTTACAAAAACATGGAAGGTAATGTTCATGGATACACTGAATATGACTGGTAAGGGAAAAGTTAAAAAAAAAAAAAGGACTTATGTTTTTGCCTTAGAATTTGCTCAATCATTGAAAATGTTTCTCTCTTTTCATATCCATGACTTTGTTTTTTAACTTACTTTCAACATAGTGAAACAGAGTTGATCATTTTTTACATGCAGGCAGCAAAACATCAATTAGAACATCATACTGTACTATCTTGATTCCTAATTAATGCCATTGATTCTATGTTGGGATTAGTCTATCAACTTAAATGTCAAACTTGTCACTCAAATTTGGACATTTATTTTAGGCTACTAGCAAAAATATGAGAGTCCTGATTTTGATATGTATTTTTAAAATCAGATGCCAAAAGACAATGAGTTTAACAGATTTAAGAATCAGTGTAGCTGATTCAAGACAGAGAGTGTGAAATTTGTTGGGAACTGATGATGGTGACAAGTAAGAATAAAATTCTAATGTTTCATAGAAGTTTTTGATGGGATAGTTGTCATTGTTAACAAAACCTGAGGAAGACATTCAAAATATTTTTAACAATATATACACATGTATGTGTATATATATGCATATATCACCAATTCTTACGTATTAATATATAATTTGAATTCAAGACTTAATCACTCTAAGTATAAATATAATGTGATTGAAATTTCATTGCTAGCTTAGATTAGAAGCAGAAAGATGCTTGTATTTCACATTTTCATCCAATTAATGCAAATCATTTCTTGAAAGCAGCATCACTATATTCCAATTACAATGTCCCTCCCAAAACAGGCCTCATTGGGTAAAACATTCTTCTTACTGAGGACAACTTGAAGCCTAAATAATAGGCTAGGCACCACTTTCTGTTCAGTTTGATGCCTTGCTTATTAGAGAAGAATATTTTAAGTTCCAAGAAGATTCAAATTCCCCTGGATAAACATCAATACCTGTATAACTTCTACATTGCAAGGACAAATGTAGGTCTCTAGAAGCATATATACCTTTCTAGACAATGCCATTATTTCAGAGTCAGTAAAAAAGAAACTCCTTAGAAATAGAGACAATAGGGAGATGTGTCAGTAAGATTTGTATGTAAACATGAGGACCTTGATACAAGTTCCCAGCACCCATAGAATAAAGCCATCATGGCTGTGTGTCTGTAACCCTAGCATTGTGGGAGTAGACACAGTCAGATCCCTAGAGTTTACTGTCTACCTATTCTATCCTATAGAAGCAGCTTCTCATTCAATAAGAGACCCCATCTCAAGGTAATAGAAGACATTGACAGTCCTATTTGGGCTTCCATGTGTAGGCATGGGGAAAATAATTGCACACTCACATAAACACTATACATATAAAAAGTATATGAGCATGGATTTTCCATTCATGTTTAAAGTATAATATTTGTAGTTATTTAGGAGGTTTTATTATGTATTAGTTATAAGAGACCTAGAGTAAAATAAGCAATCAGTTTCATTTTATTAAACCCAATGTGGCCCAACATATATTACTAGAAAGCCCTTTCCCTTGTTCCAATGAGTGGCTCATACTGTGCCTTGTAGGGGAATATGTGACTTATAATAACCTCTCGCTTATTGTGGAAGTTTATTTTTAGTCGTGTTTTAAATAATTGTTTTTGTGCTCTATTGGAAAAAAAGGGATGCATAGGCCCTGGCATTTTGTATTGTCTACAGGTGTTAGATTTTTGTGGGGGATGTTTGATTGCTTATGATCTGCACCTGAGGAGTTCGGAATCAATAAAGGCACCTGAGCTCAGATTCTCAGGGTTCCATTGTTGAGGATGGTGCTTGCCACGATGGTGGTTCCCTCTCTGAGGTTTGGCAGGGTTTGAATCTATAAAAATGCCTCCTTGTCCTGCTTGCTGAGCCTCCCCGTAGGCATATAACTACACTCGCTATGGATCACAATGGAAAACTACTTTTAAAACTGAGATAAAACTTTGGTTGTGACTGGTACTTATGAATGAGGATGTCTACAGCAGCAGTTTTCAACCTGTGAGTCATGACCCCTTTGGGGGAGTCAAATGACCCTATCTAAGAGGTCACCTAAGACCATCTGCATAGACCATACTTTACGATTCATAACAGTAGCAAAATTATAGTTATGACCAAGCAAAAATTAATTTTATAGTTGGGAGTTGCCACAATATGAGGAACTGTATTAAAGGATCACAGCATTAGGAAGGTTGAGAACCACTGCCCTACAGAATAGAAGCAGTAACATAACATTAAACATATATGCTATTAGTTCTCTACTTCTCTTCCCTATGGAACCTATAAGAACCTTTGACTAGTGGGTCTAAAGAAATTCTGAAATAATTATAGATTTATTTCTATATATTTTATGAATTTCATATATAGGTAGTTTTTTCATGATGTAAATAAACAGTACTGATCCATGATGCGAATAAGCTCTATTGGTTTTGGTAACATTTCATTTACTCTAAATAGTTACTTCTGAAAATAATCTTATAATTCACATGCATTCTCATATTGCCAAAAAATTAAAAGTAGTTGTATGTATCAATTTGTTTATATGCATGTGAGTGCAGATGCTATTGGAGGACAAGGTATCATATTACATAGAACTGGAGTTACAGGTGGCTGTGATCCAATCTAAAATGATATTGAGAACAGAACTTAGGTCCTCTGTAAGAGCAGTACTCAGATCAAATCTGAACCATCGTTCTAGCCTCTGTTTTAACAGATTTTTTAAAGTAGCACTCTCTTGCAAACAGCAAACATCCCTGCATCTAATTAAAAAATCTAACCAGTTTACATCTTACTGAGTTTCATGCATTTGCTTTCAAAATTACATTAAAATCAATAGAAAGATACTAAGTAACAAGTCAGTTTGATAATATGAATCTGGAACTAGGCAGTGATTCTAAGATTGTATACTCAACATTATAAGGAAATCATTATGATTTTTTTTGATACACTTTTGTCTTGACTTGAATGTGTTCATTTGATTCAGGTAATAATTCAGAATAATTTTATCTATGTGTATTATCGACATAAAATTTTCTAAAAAGGTATGTTCTCTTTCAAAACTGACTTTTCACAGTGAGATTGTTAATCCCCATTTTTAGATTGACTGTGCTCCATCTACTAAATTTTAGCTGCAGCAATGCAACCAAAATCCATAATCTTGTTGACAAATTTCCAGTGAAGGGGAAAATGCCCTTAGTTGATCTATAAAGAACCATTAGTTGAACTATATGTATTACATTTTAAAATATATTTTAGTTTAAGTTTTTTTTTTTTTATCAAAAACATTTTGATTGTGTTCTTTCCTGTTCCAACACTCCTCCAAGATCCCCCTATATTCCTAGGCAACCAACTTCTCACTCTCAGAAAAGATATACATATAGTCTCTCTCTCTCTCTCTCACACACACACACACACACACACACACAAAAGCAACAACACAAAGACAATGAAAACAGAGAAAAACAAACAAAAACAAAACAAACAAAATAGACAGAAAAAAGTAAATCATTATAATAAAAAATATAAAACAAAAAGTACACACATATACATACACACACATACACACACACACACACACACACACACACACACACACACACACACTATCTATGGAGCCCATTTTGTGTTTGCTAACTACCCCTGATCATTGTATCTACTTTAGAGTATGGTTGATTTACTCTGTGACACTCCAGTGGAAAAAAACTGATTTTCAGTTTCCCAGTATCAATTTCAAATAGCTTCTTGATTAGGGATTAGACTTAGTTCGTAGTTTCCATTCTCCCTGCTGATGTTTTATCTGACCTGTAACTGTTCCGAACTTGTGTATGCTGTTACAGCCATTGTGATTTTATATGGATATTAGTCCTGTTGTGTCTGGAAGACCATTTCTTTGGAGCCATTCACTACCTCTGACTCTTACAATCTTTCTCTCATCTTTTCTATAGAACTCTGAGTCTTAGGGGAGGGTATAGGGTTTTATAGCATATAGCATATAGCACGGGTGTCTTGGCAGTCAGGAGATAAGGAATATCCCAAAGTCACATTACAACACACACCTCACAGAGGAGATTAATTGGGGAGAAACACAGAATAGTAGCTGCTTCTGGGGAAAACAGAGAGACAACAGGTGCTTAGAAGGAGGCAAGCTTATATAGGGAGCTGGCACGGTGTACTGGTTGGAAAAGTACTGTATTTCCGAAAGTATTGGTTGATAGAAAACATTGTTTGGCTGTGGGCAGAAAGACATGGATGTGGGGATTACCAGGTTTTCATCTCAGGAACAGGCCAGAGGTGGGGTAATCTTTCACTGCCCCATTACCATACAGGGGGGGTCTATATAGGCATTTCATTTATTGCTGAGTTATCCAAAGTCATTCTCTAAATATTGTTAAATTGTGGAGAAGAAGCTTTGCTGATGACGAATGAACAATACTCTGGTCTACATGTATAGAAATATGATATGAAGGATCATTTTACTTATAAGTTCCTTTATGATGTTTGTTACTCCTATAACATTTTTGCACTATTGCTCCAGCGTATTTTGCAGGAAGGACTCTTGTAGTTCATAAGAGCAGAAATTTTAAACAGCCTTTGTCCGTCAACTGGTAAGTGAATAATGAAAATGTAGTAAATTTAGAGAATAAGATATTATTTAGCCATTAAGGAAAGTAAAATTTCATTTCATAAAATTATATAATTTTCCAGGTAAATAAATAGAGCTAGAAATAATCATCCTAAGTCAGACAAACTCAGATCCAAAAAGACAAATGCTGCATGTTTTTTCTTATATGTAGAAGTTATTATAGCTAAAGGCCCTTTGAAAAGCCATATGGAAACATTCAAGCTAATAATTTCTAAAATAAATACATATATGAAAAGAATTTAAATTAAGTCACCAAATAATTTGGAGGCAATCCCCCAACTAGATAACTTATGTCACCAAGTAAAACTTCCACTGCCAGTAATATGTTACATCTTGTGTTTCAGGACAAAAGGTTCATCCAATATCCCAGATTATCTCTGAGACTATTAGTTATTTTTCATAACCTGAGGGTAAAATACTATTACTGAAATCACAACTTGCTTATGTCAAGGAATATAGAGAATTTAAGCCGTAGTTCACCTAAAAGCTTCACCCCTACTAATTAATGCTCATGATGTCACAGGATATTTTGTATGCTACCAGAGGAAATGATAATCATCAGTTTCACCCAGGTACAAACCATGGGACCTATGATGATGGATTTCTTTGTTTCTGTTCTCCTCCCTGGGAAGTAGCTAAGATGTTGGCCACTGGCTCAGCATAGGAGAAGAAAGCACAGTATAGATCCACAGGTTCAGGCAGGTCTTTGGTCTGAGATCTGCTGGAAACAGAATTCCCAGGAGACAAATTTCCTGAATCAGCTCAGTTTATTTAAGCACAGGTGGTTACATGGATAGTGTAAAAAGGGGGGAGAAAGGTCTTTGGCACCCAGGGTCATTGGGCCATTGGTTAAGACAGTGATACTGGTGTAACTCCATTTGCATGTGAGAGGCTCATAGTCAGACCTGGGTGGTTGTATTGTCATTTTAATGGTCAAAGTCCTGGAAAAGCCTCTTCTGCATATGGAGTGGTCTCATAGGGACAAGCAGAAGATATCTTATCAGAAAATTGATCCAGTCTAAGGCTTTCCAGTTACAGTGGTCAGATAAGCACCTACAGGCCACATTCATCTGAAAAGGCATGCTGTGAAGCAAACCAACATTAGAATCTAATGTAAGAAAGGGAGCAATGGAATGCCTTCCTATCTCAGGGTGAGAATTCTTGGGTTCAAAGCATGCTTCAACCCCCTCTTTGCTCCAAGAAAGCCCGACACTAAAACAGAGAACTATATGGTTTTTAAGATATATAGATATACTCGAGTTTTTATCATTGAGGATGATATTTGTTGTGTTGATGCTTAGTGATAAAAATATGTTACATTCTTAGTGACTGGACATTTTTCTGGACCTCATACTCAAAGTTAATAAGAACCAACCTTGCTTGCTTTGGATTTCCCATGTAGTCATCAACATTTATAAAACAAGTCAATGCAGAGCTCTAATCTTAAGTATCTACTCTTCTATGCTCTTATATCAAGTGTAATGTATGCGTATTTGTATGTTTGTTATAATAATCACTTGCTAGAAACTAAAAATATGCTGAAAGTGGCTTCATAAAGTGACTATCCAATATAAATATTGAACATAGAATACAGGCATTGCTTGATAAACAATGATATTTGTAGCATTATTTGCTATCTGGGTCAGTTGGGGAAGTTTCAGTTGATGACTTAATCCATTGTAAATTCTGTTAAATATTTCTGGAAAGTATTCCTCATTTTTTTTTCTGCATGTGATGATTTCTGTGCTGTTAGCAAAAGAGAAAGAAGACTTTTAGTAGAAATAGAAACTCAGACACAGACACAGACACAGGGTCAGATTTACAAAACAGTATTGAGGCAGGTATTGACTCAGACTCATACAACAGATAAACCTGATTATGGAAGACACAGAAGGAGTAGAACAGAGAATTTAAGTCTGGGCTCACTCTTGGTCAAGTGACACCAAAAGAAAATACTTCATTGATTTCTGTGTTTTACAACAATGATACATTATTAGTGACTTTTAGTTATTTTATTAATGCATTCACTTTGTTAAAATTGGTTTTCATTATTTCATTCCAATTTGGTCAAGTTTAATTTTCACTGAGTTTGTGAAGAACATTCATGATTTAATGAAACAGTCAATCCTGTACTAAAGAAATGTCCTTTATAATTAAGCTAAGTTCATAGAAGCTCTCCGTTCTGGCCAGGTTACCACTGCTGTAATAAACAGAGTAGCCACTAATTTCTGCATATTTTCTAATGATTACTTCAAGGGAAGTGATACCCACCAGGAGTAGGATAATGCTTTTGCCTACATGACTGAGTTAACTAGGGTGCTTCTGACATATAGAAAATGAGAGCATCAGTTAAAGCATAAATTTTAGAAGCTTGTATAGGTTTTTAGAGTTTACACGATAAAATAATCTTTTGTGTTATTGTGATATATTGTAGATCTAAATGTAAAGTATTTTTTGTGAGACAATTTCTTTGTTTGAAATGGCTTCATGGAAAAATGTGTGGTGTAAATAGTAGGAGTTAGATTTTCACTGTGACTACCAAGGAGAACAGTGATGCTGAGACACAGAATAATTGCTCAGTAACACACCGCGTATATAAGCAGGATTATATTAATCATGATCCTTTAGGGGTGAGAGGCATATTTAGTAAATTTATCACATACTACAATTTGGATTAATATATTCATTTTATAAGTATAATTCTCAGAAAACGAGATAATATTTAATTCCTAACATATTCTGCCATAGGGGAAAAAATAAACTTTAAACAAATGCACTATCAAAACAAAATTATACTGCATTTACAGGATATTGTGATTTTTTTAAAATTTCAATTATCAATCCAGTAATAATCATATGGAATATATGGTTGTAGAAATCAAATGATGCTTAAATTGGAATTAGTTTTTCTATGCTTATCACACACATTCACTCACACAGTCACACCAATACCTCTCCTAGTCTGGCCTCAGACGCAGGTGAGCCTCCCGATCTGTCCAGCAGCGATGTGTGGTCCACACCTGACTTCCTCTTTTGGTTCAGCAATACTGGAACACTGGTCCTGTGGTCTCCGAGGAGTCTTCAGTTAGCAGGATGCAACCTCAGTAGGTCACTAGAGCAGCAGCATCTCAGGAGAAACTCGGGGGCAGGTGGCATGCTGAGTGAGGCCAGACTAGGGTTTTTAAGCTAAATTCAGCCAATCACACTATGGGCTTATGGGCATGGTCAATTTTATCAGTACAGTCCAGATGTTCACACAGGCACTGGGGTACCTCAGGGCGTGTCCAGTGCCCACTTTCTGGACTTTGATATTGCTTACTTACATTTGGCTTTTCAATATTGTTTGTCATCACATTTTACATTACTATGCTGCTACATTATTCTTATCCATTCCATTCCAATACAATTATTCTTAAGTTTATTCTTATTCACTACATTCTATTATATTATTCTTATTCACTATGTTCTATTACATTTATTCTTATTCACTACACTTAGGATAAATAGGTAATAGGTTGATGTGAAATAGATTTACTTTGCTTTAAAATTTGGTTAGTCTTCCTTTGAAAACCACCCATAGCAGATGTTACTTTGTCTTTAAGCTTGACAAGATCTAGTCATTCATTATTTTAAAAAATAGAGAGGAAATTGACAGCAGCAGGTATACTATCTATAAAACTTACCTTTGAGAATTCTATTGTTGAGTTAAATACTCATTGAAGACATCATGTCACAATCTATCCAAGGTTGGATAGTCTTCCACAGTGCTTAAAATAACTTCTTTAAAATGAATGATTTTATGTTGCTTAATTTCAGACATGAGTTTTCAGAATATTCCCAGTTAAATTCATTTTGAAAGATATATCGTCATGTATGTGTATGTGAGTGTTTATATGCTGCATGTGTGACCCTATGAAATCCAGAAGAAAGAGTAGGAACCCTGGAGTTACAGTTAGTTGTAGTCACCTAACAAAGTTGTTGACAATGAAACTCTGATATTCTAGAAGAACAGCAAGCACTTTTAACAAATGATATATCTTTTTATTCCTCCAACTTAATACCTAACAATATTATTGCTTCAGTCTTTCATGAGCTCCCATTATAGTATCTTTTTCTACTAGTCTTATTCATAGTTTTTGCCAACCACACTTGGTATATCAGTTTATTCTAACTGATAACTAAATATTAAGCCAGAAACTTTTCCAGACTCATTTTGTTCATTAATTTCTCCCTAGTCAGCTAACTCAACACCATTTAGTCAATATTTCTGTTGCAATAAATCCCAACTTTTTCTATGCAGCAAAGGCTTCTCCTCTGAACTTTGCTGAAAAAGATGTGGATGTTGATGTTGATTCACCAGGTGCAGACAATGGTTCAAGGCAGAAGCCCATTTATTCTTTTGTTTAATTAAATCACTGGTTCTTGCCTGGAGCCCTGGAACTATAGAGTGCTTTGTCCTTATTAAAATCCTTGAACTTTGTAAAACCTAGAACATTCAGCTGCTAGCCTGGACCTAGAAAGATTCAGCCTTAGCTTTCCTAGACCTACTGCTGACTAGCCATTCTGATTAGCTCCTTCCGAACTCTTTTTCTTCTTGTTCAAGTCACTCTCTGTTTTGGGCTTCTGCTGAGCTCTGCTGTATCTCCTAATCTCTCCATGAGTTCTCACTGATCCATCCTGCCTCTGTAAATGACTGTGCCAGCCTTAGCTGGCACATTCCACACAACTCTTTCCAGCCTCAGCTTCTGTAACTCCTCTGTCTGTAACTTATAACTCTTCAACTTACTATGTTAACTGATCCTCAACTGACTCTTTAGCCTGCTTCTCACCTGATTCTTAATCTGACTGATTCTTCATCCTGCAACTGGACTCTCTTCAACTTGCTTCTCAACTGACTCTTCTATCTGCTTCTGTTTACTGATCCTGTTAACTGTTCCTCTACTGACAGACCTTAATTCCTATGTAACTCTCTTTTACTGAGCTGAGAGCCCTCTTTTTCTCATGAGAGTTGTGTGTCCTTATTCTAACTCACTCTACTAACTCTTCCTCTGATTAATCACTTTATCTATCATTCATTCTGACTCATCTCAGATGTCACTTCCTGTGTGACACTTGACTCCTTCTGAGTTCTACTTCCTGTGTCTGCTTCCACTGTTTTTTCTAGGGATTAAAGGCCTGGACAATCACTGCTTTCTAAATACTGGGATCAAAGATGTTTGCTACCAATGCTATCTGAATACTAGGATTAAAGATGTGTTGACTTTCCGTCCTGACCACACAGGCCTTTGAATGTAGACACTTGGAATATAGACCATTCCTAGCTTTCACACAGTTCTATTCCTTACAGAATTTGAACAGATCTAATTTTTTATATCACACTTTTACATGACATTTCTTCTTACTTTTACCTTTCCTGGTCACAAACTATCCCCCAGTGTTTCTTATTATGTGTTATAAATATCCTTAATATACAATTTTTCCAATCATTATAACCATAATGCAATCATTAGGCTAATATCTGATATTTGGAATCTTTGATTTGATCTCTCATGTCACAGATTGTAAGTTATTTTTATAGTGTTATAATCTTTTTGTCTATATCCAGCACATACCAGTAGCTTTTAAACTCAATGATAGTGATAATTATACCTATTCATACTTATTCAGCATACTTATTCAGCAATCAAAATAATTTGATATTCTAATGACTAAAGGAGTTACAGTAGATTATGAACACATTAATTCATTTTCAAGTAATAACTTAGGTTCTTTATATTTCTTGCAGTCCTTTACCTTATTTTTGTGGTATCATCTCAGCAATAGAAATTACTGAGATCATGAATACACAGCATCTTCCTCAGAAGTACTATATATAATAAAATATCAACAGTAATTGTACTTCAATACTTTGACTAATAATTTATATTTTAAATCTATTTTTAAAATTTCACTGTATAACTAGTGTCTTATACAATTCTATAACATTCATATCTCTTCATTATAAAGAGAATATAAATAAGTCTATTCAGAAATAGAAGTATACTACATAATGGATGTTTGTTTGATTTCATTTTTTCCAACTTATAGTTTTTTGTTTTTGTTATATATTAGGACCAGGCAATTGCTTCTGAATGACTGTGTGGAATAGTCAAGACAGTATGGAGAGAGCTAGTAAGTACTTAAGAGTCCAAAAGTATCAATAAGTTTAATCTCCAGGTGGAGAAACAGAACTAATATGAAGGGAGGACCTGTGGTATGTCTTGATTTTGGAGCACCTGTCTAGCATGTGCCAGACAGTAGATTTAATTTTCTACTTTGAAAAATATACTTGATGGAGTAGATGCTAACAACACTAGTAAAAAGTAAAGTCTTTACTTATGTTTTAGAAAAATATGGAGACAGTAAATTTATTATTTCTCTTCAATATTATATTAGACATTTGAACTGGGAAAACAGCAATAAAGGTAAATTAATAACTTTCAAATTCTGAAGAAGGTAAAAAAGTTTTGCTTTGAAAATACCATTGCTTTATTATGCTTAAAAGACATTAGAACATCATCACTATCCTCAATGCTAAAAGACATATCCTCATAGAAAGTCAACTTTACTGCATAGACTAGCAATGAACAATTGAAGGCAAATTTTAAAAGTTATTTTTGAACCAAGTGAGATGGCCTATGACTGTCTTGACAGCACTTGCGAGTTGGAGGCAAGAAGAACAGGAGTTCTAATCATCCTGAGCCTTGTGGACTCTGCTCAAAAGAAAGTCAAAATTTTTTATATAGTAATTGTTGTAGGACACCTACTGTGTGAGTCATCAAGAATAAGTGCAGGCTCTGGCAGACCTCAGCAGAGGGAACTACCATCATGACAGGTGCAATACTGGACAGTGGAATTCTGAGCATCTGAACTCAGGTGTTTTTACTGATCTATAACTCCTCAGGTGTTCTACTGATAGCACATGCAGATCCTGAGAAATCTAACATCCTTCACATAAATCCAACACCTGCAGACAGTACAAAACACCAAACCTAAGCAGCCCTGCACCCAAAATTGCACAAAACAATTTTATACATAACTAAAAATAAACTTCCACAGCAAGTAATAAAAGAAGCAGCACATACAAAAATTAATTTAATATATGAGGTACAAAACTTGTATTGAAAACTATAAAACTATAAAAAAAACATAAAAAAATGTCTATGGTGTAAGTGGAGGGAATGATATGCCATAGTTGTGATGTAAAAACCTCACATGGTTTATAATAAAATAGTTTTCATAATAATCTAAGATCCAATTTAGTCCCTGCCAATATGCTAGTAGCTTTTTTTAGAAAGGAGGTAAAGAAAGGCAGAGGATGATGGATTGTCAAATGGGGAAAGAATTATGTTGGATTGTTGTATGGTACATACTAGAAAAAATGAGACTGGATCAAAGTCTGTATATACTACACTTAAAGCTTAGAAATATGTAAAAAGGGGGCTGGAAAAATGACCCAGTGGTTATGAATGTACATTGCTCTTGCAAAGCACCAGATTGTGCTTCTCAGCATTCACATTTACTGTTTCACATTATCCATACAAGCTCAGGGGGATCAGATGCCTCTAACATTCACAGGCAATTGCACTTAAGGCAAATACTAATATATAGACCCATACATATGCATGCTAAAACTAGAATAAAACTCTTGAAATATATACAAAATATAAGAGAAAAAATGTAGAGACCTCAGACTTGTTGATGGATCATTACTGCATAAAAATATAAGGAAAAGCAGAAATAATGGCTTTGATAAAAATTAAAACATTTGTAGTATAAAAAGCTATTATTAAGAATTAAAGAGATACCACACATATTTCCCTCTCAAGTACAGACCACACCAGCCTGTAGAAAAGGTAGGTTACCATAATTCATTCACCCATAGCTCCTCCTGTGCTCTCACATTTCTGTATCCTAGGCTATAAATTGACTGGACATTTCCTGCTCAAGTACAGGCCCCACCTATCAAAAGACCAAGTAAGCACCCAGCATCAAAACCTTCCCCAACTTCTCTGCTTCCCAAGACACAATTCTAAGGGTATACTCTAGTGCTGTAATAAAACACCAGCTTTAGCCTCTGCTCCCACTAGTACATACCTCCCATTCCCCAAGTTTTCAACTTTAACAAGCATTCCTGTGAGCACACCAGGCAAACAGATCAATAACACAGGTAACACAAACCCAAAACATTCTTGGAAGATCCAGAGAAGAAACAAAAACCAAGGAACAAACACCCATCCAACAAGACAAACTAAGAAATCAGGACCACAAACCTAGATGCCTAGACAACAGCATATGTACACCATCAATAAAAGCCAGGGCAATATGTCTCCACCAGAGTCCAGAGTTCTTTTACAAGGAAATGAATAAATATCTTAAAGACAGCCAAGAAAACAATTAAACAATTAAAAGAAGTGAATAAATCAAGTAAAGAAAGCCAAAACAACAACAACAACCACAAAGACTTTGTAGGGAAAGTATGAATCCTGTAATCTATTCTCTCTGGATTGAAACTTGGCTCCATAATGAACTATCCACTAGTATCATAGGTAAGCTTCCTAAGCTTTTTATCCCTTTTATTTATAGATTAATAAATCATATCATTGAGTTCATATCATGGTAGTTCACACTACCACATATTTATTGAGTCAGAAACTTTTATCTGTGATCTGAGACCGAGTAAGTAACAAACTGTATATGGACCCTGCACTCTTGTGAAGTTTACATTCCAGAAGAGATAAAAAGATTTTAGTCTTATTTCTAAGGTAATAAAATTTAAAGTGATAACTGGCTATAATTTATCATTGCTATTTTAATTAAGCATGTATAAGATATACTTTGAAATAAGAAGTATAAGGCTGGTTCTTCCAAGATTTCACTTCTATGCTAAGCTTTATTCTTTTCTATAATAATTATTTAAGTGAAAAAATATTTTAAAAATACGTACAGTAAATGAGTCAAAAGGATGTAAAACATTGAGACTCAGGTCTAAGCCAATAGAAGCAATTGACACATACTAAGTGTTAATTACTATTTATTTAAATGTAAAAGCATTCTCATTCTTTACTTATACACACACACACACACACACACACACACAGAAAGAGAGAGACGTACTCACCTGTGTGTATCATAAACTTGATGAAAATATACAGAACTCTATTTCGACAGAATAGAAATTAGCTTAGCCCTTAGCTCATACATATTTCTATTGAACTCATAACTCCACTTTTCTTGTTTAAGTTTTGTATTCAATTTAAGAACACCCAGGAAAATCATAATAAATTGCTACCCTTGAAAACTTAAAGTAAACCACAATTTACTATTCACCTTGGTTATATGATGTCTAAAGATCCAGTGTTAATAAACAATATTATGAATATGTACCATATTAAAAACTTTAGTAACAGTGTTTCACTCAGATGAATATAATCTTTTTGAATACTATTATACACATACTTTTATATATTCTATAAATTCACAACCCCATGTATAATATATAGATTGATCTCTTGGTGGTTTCTGGGTACTGTTGAAGCTCCTGTTAACAAGTCTTCATGCTAGAATCATAAGGCAAATAAAATTTAGCAAATCTCACACTTTAACACAGTAACAACATGTTTTAAGTCACCATTACAAAAATAGAAAATATATAATAGCAATAAATATCTAGATTCCAAAGCGATAATGATATATATTTGGCAAATCATAGACCTTCAAGAGTGGAAACTTTATTCTTAACATCACATCTTATTTGGGTACAAGGCAATATCCTGGTTCAGTTAGCTCCTGAATCATTACAATCAGCAGTATATAAATCCTCTCAACTGACGAATCACCAATTTCTTTCTTCTGTTCTATTCTGCTGACATATTTAAGTATTTGAACAGACATTTGTTAAATAATCTTTTTTCCATAAATTCAAGTTTTCCAAGATTGTAGTTCTGTCCCCTTGTGTGATCACTGAGTAATATTTTCCTTTATGCTGTCATCCATTTATCCTTTAGTGCTTTCAAATGAATCTCATGTAAAGATGCCAATAAAGTAAAAATCCACAAATACTGTTGTCACTCAATCTCTAACAATTAAATTTGTACTGTCTGCTTTGAAAACTTAAAATGACCAAAAACTTGAAATGACAGCAACTGAGTCATTTCAGTTCATGTTTATATGCTACCTGAAGAATGTGTGTGTGTGTGTGTTTGTGTGTGTGCGTGTATGTGTATATATTTAGCATTTCTCCATAAAACACTCCATTTTGTACTCTATTTTCTCCAAACTGGAATATGAAACCTGTTTAATTTGAAGAGCTCCCTGCATCTACTCCAATTGTAGTTTTATAAGTGTAAAAATAAAACCATGCTTGTCTAAAGCGGAGCTGATTGACAGACTCTCAGCATTTTACACAACTTAACTTATTTGCCTCTATTATAGTTTTGGATAGCTGCTATTATTATCGCCTTTTGCAAGCATAACTAAGAAAGCCCATGGTTAATAAGAGTGAGAGCTAGGATTTTAATGAAAGTGTCTGTTTCCTCCACCTAGTCTTTTATTAGATTCTAATCACAGAAAAAGTCTTTCTTGCATTGAAGGGCTAAAATTGGGAAATTATGTAAGACCAGTTAGAAAGATACATTTCCTATCAGGTGAAGAAAATCAGTTTGAAAGAGAAATGAAGTGAAGATGGGAAATAAAAGAGTGTTGAGAAAAAGTACTGGGCAGAGTAAAGATGTCCCCTTCACTGCTGCTGAAGCTAGCTGTATTTCTGTGACTTTTGGTGGTTGCTTGTGGGACTGTCCTAGAGCTGAGAGTGAGCCAAAGCTGGCCTTGCAACCCAGATTTTCTCATCCTGAGAGCAGTAGGAGTTCAGGTGCTCCTCACTTTTAGCCCTGGCCGGAACCCAGCTAAATATTAAATACTGCCTGATACACAGAAGGTCATTAGCAAAGGAATGCTGCTTGGTTGGTGTTTATCTGCACTGTAGCTGGAAGCCTAGGGCTGAGCCTAGGTACTGATAAGGTACCTTCTTCCTCTTTTCCTTGTGAGACCACACCTTATGCAGAAGGTGCCCTTTCAAAACCTTGATGCCTAGACTTGAGCTCCATGTGCAAATTGGCTACTCCAGTATCCTTGCCTTAACCAATGGATCCCATCCTTGGGTACCAAAGACCCTCCCCTTCCCTGTACCCTATAAATGTAACCACCCTCACTTTAATGAGAGATACGCTCCTCTGACAACCTGTCCCAAGAATCTGATTCAGCTCTTAGTCTTCAGATCTGGGACCAGCCAGGATAAGTTGACCCATGTCCTGCACTTTCCTTCCTGAGGTTTCAGCTGGCAGCTGAGAGGTTAGCCATGCACTGGGGAGGGAAGCAAGAGAAAGGAAACAACAGTTGGTATGTTCATAGGCAATCAGGGTAGATTTTCTAATATGTTTGTTTAAAGCAAATTTTTATTTACAGCGAGTGGGCTGCTTGACCCAACTTAAAATGGGGTCTATGTGTTTTAGAAGTTAGTTTGGAGCAGAAGCAAGAACTTTAAGTTGCAGAAAGATCTCCTCAGTTATTGTGCAGATTTTGGCTTGTACTACTGTGATTTTGGAAGCATTCACAGGATTTTTTAAGGAGTGATTTGATCTGCCCTATGTTTCTAGAGAATCTCTTGAAATGTGGCGTATCATCCTCAATGGAAAGAAGAATCTGGATCAAAGGGCTTAACAATACTTTAGGCATGGGATGTTATATCATGGGCCAATGTAGTTACTGTGAAAGTACTGGAAGCTTAAGCTGGAAATATGGGCTTTCCTGTTGGCTTAAATCCCAAATGAGAAAATAAACAATTTGAGTTAACTCCAAGGATCTTAGTCTGAGAAATAAGAAATTATGGAATTGTCATTAAGTAAAATGGAAAAAAAAAATATGAGCAGTATTTATGGAGATCAGGAGTCAAGAAGGGGTGTTAATGGTATTAAATGTTGGGTATTTACTCTCTGTAATGAAGTATCTGACAGTGTTTGTCCCTGATGGTGAATTTGTGAGAGCTGATTCAATGCATAATGAGGCAAGTGTAGCTGGACATAATAACTGGCAAGTGGGTATATGGAAATAGCAAAGGAAGTCACCTTTCCAAGAACTATGCCTCTGAGAAATATAATAAAATTGAATTTAGAGAAAGACATAGGATTGGGGGATCTTCAATTGCAATTTTATCAAAATGGAGATTCTTTTTTGAAATAGCATTTCACTACTTGATGTTTACAATGCTTGTCATCCCAATGCATATAGCTATAATTTACCTTTAATCTGTGAACTATTTTCTTGTTTATTTTCAGAGTATTTGTCTCAGGATGAGTCAAACTAGAAAAACTATGCAATGAACATGACTTTGTCACCTTACTAAATTATAATAGGTATATACATTCTTAGCTTTCACTCAACATGATTAAAATTTTTAAAAAAATGTAATAACTGAAAGCATCTACTTTCCTCCTCCTGTGACTTTGTTTTTCCTGGAGCATTGACACTGCTCAAAGTATTTGCAATTGACAGGTGGCAGTTCTTTCTTCTCCTCCCCCTCCCCTCTGCCTCCCACTCTTCTTTCTCCCCTTCCTCCTTCTCCCCCTCCTTCTCCTCCTCCTTCTCCTTGCATTTGAAAAGAGTATCACTCCATTAAGAACACACTGCTTTGTGCTGGTTGTAGGGCCCTGTTTTCACTGTCACTTCTGTGAGTTTTCCTCTATGTGATGCAAGAGTATTTTATGCCACATTGTCCCTAAAGTTCCTTATAGTGATTGTGGTAAGTTAAGGCTCACCATTGAAAACGTTGAAGCTGATGCATGACATTCTTTTTATAATTCTCCCTGAACAGGAGAAGACAGTGGCTGAACCAATATTATCTTCTCCTAGAGTAAAGTATTTCTCACAATTTAGGCAGGACCAGTCCTACCTAAATAAACTAAAATAGACCACCTAATTTAATCTTTCATTTTTCAAATTCTTCACTCCAAGTGATTAACATGTCTACCCTTCCATTATTCCAGTGGCTCCTGTAGGGATGTTAGGTTGTAGGTTTAAGGTTTTGTGGCTGAGATGGAATCCCACATGAACCAGGTGTTCTTGTGGAGCTGCTACAGACTGAAGTGGGCAAGGTCTCTGATCCCTTTGCCTGCCATTGGGACACTTTTCTTCTTGCTGGGTTGCCTAGTCCACACTTGATGTAGGAATTAGTGCCAGGCCTTGAACCATCTTCTTATGCCTTGTTTGAAAGGTACCTCTTGGAGGACTGCTCTTATTTGGGGAGAGGCAGTAGATCTGGGAGAAGGAGAAATGGAGGGGTTGGGAGAAGCAGACGGAAGGAAGGAGAGGGTCAGATTTTTATATGAGAGAAAAAATAATAATAAAAACATTAATCTAAATGTCAAACAAATGACAGGATAGAGTTGTCATCTGGAAAACATTGGACTTTACTTTGATTAATTTCTGTACACATGGTATAATATTTTGTACCCCTGCATTTCTTTTTACCTACAAATTTATGCTTGAACAAGAAATATAACTTTAATTTATGGGTACTATGATTTGTGGACATTATAATATATGACTAACTCATATTATATACATTGTTTTTTTACTATAATACACAAAACAATGGAAGTTAGAGCAATATCTTTTTGATTTACTATAGCTTTTATATGTAATAGTTGGCAATTTTCATTTCCTTCACATCTTCAATTTAATACTCTTTTAAAATTTAAATTTAAAATGTTATATTTTAAAATGTTAAATTTAAAACTTAAAATGCTATATACACTGAGAAACTGTGTAAATCATTAATAGAATCAAATAGGTTAGCGTGTCCTGACATTAGAGTAAGACATTAGCAACATCAAAATGATAAATTCTATGTTGACTTTAAGCATGGTCTATTTCCTGTGTCTGGTTTTGGGGAGCTTTTATCCAGGATCACTCTGTAGTGTCTCCTTGGAGAGCCAGAACATCTTTTCCTCAATGTGAGGTTATGGCAGTCATGTGATACTTTACTGAAATTGCTTCTTCATCCTCACTGATGCTCAGCTTCCCAGTATTTAAACACAAGTACCATTTCTATGGAGACTTGCAATTTAGTAGCTTGTTTCTCTTCAGGGATTATTATTCTCTTCAGTGGATTGCTTTTAGCTTGCAGCATGCTAGCATCTGCATCAGTTTCGATGAGTTTTTTTGAATTAAAGACATTATGTTTTAGAGCAATGTGAGGTTTGGAACAAAACTATGAAGAAGGTACAGAGTGTATGTCCGTATCTTTTTCAAAAAATGCATCTCAGTTATTTATATCACATACCAAAGTGTTGTGCTTACTCTTCTGTATGAACCTATATTGGCTCATCATAGTCGTCAATAGCCAAACCATACGAGGTTGAACAAACATAAAATGCTACCTGTCTACCTTAATATCATCATATGTAATATTTTCATTTTAATTGCCCTAAAATTCCTGTGTAATATCTACTCATCTCTCCCTTTTAATTCTTAAAAATCTAGAAAGTTTTGGTCCAGTTTGTTCCCCAAAAGTCATAAATTGAATTATATAGCATGTGTATAATCCAGACTAGTTTCTTACACTTATGGATGAGATTTAATTCTTTAAAATTTACTATTGTTTTTCACTGTCACTTTTCTCCTGATGGATAGATCAGAATGATTCTGCTCTGCCTAACCTACTCTGGATAGGTATTATGGCCTGTTAATCATTATCAAATTTAAAGTGCTGTTGAGAATGTTAGTTTTTAGTTGAACTCTCTGAGTTTTTTTTAAAATAAGTATCTTATAATGTAGAACCAGAGAGTGTGAGACCTTTGAACACTCAGCTTTAAATAGGACATCTCCATCATATCCCTTTCTGCAGATATTAGGGAACATCATGAAAGAAGAGAGAGAAAGATTGTAAGATCCAGAAAGGATGGAGGACACCAGCAAAACAAGGCCTTCTATACACAGCAGAATCAATGCCTATATGAAACCTCAGAGACTGTGGCAGGACAGTGTACACAAGGTTACACAGCTATAAGCAAGATGGGCTCCCAGTACTGAGAAGGGAAGTGGACAGAAGTCCACATCCCAAGCCCAGAAGATATACCCAATTGATAATTGCTGACAATGGAAAAAACAATTCTCTCCAATGGAATCTCATGGATATACAAACCATTCTTAAGACCCAGCCAACACAAAACTAACTCATTAAATTATTATTATTATTATTATTATTATTATTATTATTATTATTATTTTTGCAGATTCTTCATCTCATAATGCTTCCCCAGGGCTTTTTGTTTTACTTACTCATAGGTCATTTCCTATATATTATTTTTTTCTGCTTTTGTGTTTTTATGGGGATTCAATGTGTGTACCTGCATCTATTATGTATTTCTTAAGCTTTCTCTTTGGCTCTTTTCTGTATTTTTTCCTATTTATTATCATCATCATCATCATCACTATTATTATTATTATTATTATTATTATTATTATTATTGTCATTTTACCATTATATACCTGTTTGTGTCCTAATGAAAAAGAGAAAGAAAGTGTGTGATTTGGGGAAGATGAGAAGGGGAAAAATCTGGGAGGAGTTGAAATAGGGAATACTATAATCAGAATATACTGTTTTGAAATTCTATGTGTAATAAAATAAATAAATATCCTATAATGTGATTTTTTCTTTGAATGAACTGGCTTTTTAAGAAAAGTGTATTCCTGTTTATCGTGGCTACAGAGATCCTCTCTTTGTTTTGAATAACCTGGATAAAGGAATTGTCAGCCAATATTGCTCTTCTATTGGCAATGGCTTTTATGGAAGCCCAGATGCTTTGGATGTTTTATAAATCCTTAGATAACACTTCAGCTTCAAAGCCCATCCCATCTATGGCCATGACTGCAGCCCTATGATTTTTTTCTGTTGTTGTTGTTTAATGTCCTACTGCTCCAGATAACCTTCACCAGCTCTCGAAGATAGACAATCCACAATGTACCCTGGATGACCATAAAGCTATAGCACTCAAGATAGGAAGCGTAGAAACCCCTTAGTAACACAGTGGGGCAAGTCTGACTGGTAGACCAAAAGGATATACCTGGGTTGGTAGAAATACAATGCTTCTTTGGCGCTTCACTCATGATACCCCCTCCCTTGAAGGTTATATAATGAGGCTGTTAAACTCACTTTGGGAGTCAGCCAGGAAATAACCTTGTCAGATGTTTCCTGGTGTTTTAACATCTAGCTGAACAAAAGACTTCTGTAAAGTGGTACTTTCTTTGCCTACTTGTGGTTTTTTATCATAAATGGAGCAGGCTGAGTTGGTAACAAGAAGAGGTGTAGTAGCAGAGGTTAACAGTGGTGGCAGGAATGGGTCTGAAGAAGTGCAGAGTAGCCAGTGACAGAGACAAGAAGCAAACACAACAGATATGACTAAGATAGTGGAAGTAGCGAAAAGGTGAGAGAAGTCAGAGAGCCAACACCGCTGAATGTGGAGGGTGGTGGGCAAAAGATTGTAGGTTCCTACCTAAGCTCTGCCAGGACTTACATAAAGGCAGAAGGTCCTGGCATCCAAAGCTTATAAGCTGTAATGTGAGCTGGCACTGAAAGCTGCTGACGGCTGTAGATGATAGCTGCTACTTAGAGCCAAGTGCTGAGACTCTGGCAGTGAAAAACTAAAACCATAAACTCTAATGTTAGTAACGAACTTATATGGCTTGGAACCATAAGTTTCTAGTTCTCAAGGTTTGGAATTATTAGCTTCTTCCGAGTAGTCAGCTTGGCCAGTAAATCTTTGGCATGAAAGGATCAATGACTACCAGTGTTAGAAAAGCTATTCTTTACCCACTTATGATTTACACTAAAAAGAGAACAGCAGGACTCCAGTCAGATCCTTAGCAACACTGGTAGCTCATTTCATTATAGCACTGACCATACTCAGTTACCAGGTTGTGTATGTGTGTGTGTGTGTATATATATCTATATATATACATATATATATCTTAACTACTGAAGGATATCTTGGTCAACCTCAACTTTTAGCAATACTAAACAAAATTTCTATAAACATCCATGTGTTGTATTTTGTTTGTGCATAATTTTATAACTCATTTGGCTAAATCCTAGGGAACATGATTGCTAGGTATTTTTGTCAATGTGCATTTGTTTTATGGAGGCCATGACAGCACCCTCAAAAGTGGCTGAACCATTCTTTTACAACCCCACCAGGATGACTGAGATTTCCTGTGGCTCCACATATTTGCTGGCAGATGCTGAGTAAGATTGGAAGCTCCCTTGAGGGTCCTATTACCAGAAAAGTCACTGATGATGAGCAAGATTGTGGCTTAGGGGAAAATAAACACAGAATTTACAGTGGAAAAGGTTAACGATGAGTATCCATTTTCTTGTGAAGACTAACTACAGCAGCAGGGGCCATAATTTGCTTCACTAGTCTTCTTATACTTTTGTGCCTTTTCTCAATAAATGACCAAAAAAATCCTGAAAGAACATACATGATAAAGTTGCTCTGAGCACAGACAAAGGAGAATGTCTACCAATAAGTATCTGTGCTGCTTAGCTCTTCCATCACAAGGGATTTACTTCCAGATATAGCCACTTTACTACTTTATTGAAGAACATTTTGTAGGTCAGTAGTAATGTGAGAACATTGCTTTAGTTTATGTTATACTGTTGACAAAGCAAGTGGAGTTAATACCATATTTTAACCAAAAATTATACCATTCATATTTGTATAGCATCCATATGCCATTCTTTCCTTTTTAATATTTTTTCTTGAGGTCAATAAAACACTAAATTACATATTCAATAAATGGATTTCTTATTACTATGTGATTTGAAAATGTTTTCACCCATTGAGTGGCAGTTACAGTCACTTCACGACATATATTTTTGAACAAAAGACAATTTAAATTAATATATTCTAGTACCTCATATTTTCTGATTACAAATGGTATGTCTTGGGGTACTCATTAAGTAATCCTGTGTATTCCAAATTCATGAAGAAATTCTCTTTAGAAGTTACTAAGGATCCACTGTCTTATAACTAAATATTTCATATTGCATCTACAAAACATCTGGAATTTATATTCTGGGAAGATTATGAAGTGGGGTAACTTTCAAATCCTTTAGTCTACCACCATCATTAAAACATTCATTCCTTCTTCCCACACTACTTTGTCAACGTAAATTTAAATAAAAAGCATGCAAGTGTGTGAAAGAATCCTGTTTAGTAGTTCAAACCTTGTGCTTGAACTACCGTTCAATACAGTGCAGACATAATTTTAATATTATTGTGTATATATATTATCATATATGTTTTCCTCTTCAGGTTCATTTTTATTTTTTATTATATTTCATTTACCTGTAAAATGATCATTGAGGTGTTTTTTTATTACTACACAGAAATTATAGTGGGATTTCGTGAGTATAAAACAGCGCATCAGATAGATGATTTTAGATAACGACTGATGGGTACATATATAAATAGGTACATATATAAATAGGTACATATATAAATAGGTACATATACAAATAGGTACATATATAAATGGAGATGATCAGTCATTTAATTACCTCATATTGTTATTGTTAACAAAATGAAAGATTCAAATTGTCCTTAATTCAAACAAAATCCAATGAACAAATCCCTAAACAATAGAGTATAGATCAATCTGATCCCCTAAATTGGCATTCCAATGGTGATCAAGATAATATAGTTAATCCAAATAAAAAATTTTAGTCAAATGTTCCACCTTTAGTTTCATATTTTAGTTACTCACTCTGATCACATTATTTACTAAAATATAAACTAAGCGTAACCAATAATTATTTTTTTAAATATTCAAATAATTGTTTATCTCATATTATGCTGCTCATATTTTGTGAGTGTTTTGTATACATTTGTATTTGTTTGAAGGAAAGGGAGAGAGACATGGCAGAAAAGAGATAATTTTTATATTCTGTTTTAACCATTCTGATAATGATGAATATGATCATTATAAAAGATTGTGGTCATCACACTGCTTACACCAAAATGCTAAACTTATATTTTCAATTTCAACACATAATGTAAAAACTACTATAGAATGTATCTTTAAATTCCAAAACAAGAATGTTAGATAAGTAAATGTTAAAAATATAAACTGAACTTAGGGATAATATAGAACATTGTGGAAGCACATTGGATAACAGGTATAGGAAAGTTAACACAGGCCTAATTGCATGTAGATAATTAAGATTTTTCACAGAGATTGAAATTCAAATCTTTATTCTGCTGGAAAAAAGTTTGTGAATGAGTCTCAGCATTAGAGATAACTCCTCAGAGAAATGCCTGACTCTTCAAAAGGAAACTTGAAACCATGATATTAAGGTAAAAAGTGGTCTATTAGTTCAATACAGGCCATTTGGAAAGAAAGGAATGACCTAAAATTAATTTTTGAGTACAATTTTAATCAGTCATAAGACTGGAAATAAAATACACAAAATCTAAGACATTAGTGAAAAAATAGAAACAAGAGCAATGATATTCATTTTCAATTAAACACAAAACAGCTCTGTTGAGACATATAGTCAGATATTGAAGACATATTAAATTGTCTCAGACTCCTTCAGAATAATAAGCAAAGAGAGAAACAGGGATTAATAATTTTAAAAAATTTTATATGTAATATCTAAAATAATAAACTGAGTGTTTATAAAGTGCTGTATTCCCATTATTAAAAATTATAATCAGAGAAAATTAGATAATATCAAAATTAAATGCACATTGGAAGGCCAATTGTGCAGCACAAAATGTTAGATAATGATGAACAAAAGCTTTGCGGCCAGGTTACAAGATTAATTGAACCCCTGCAGGATAATTATGAGAAGAAAATTATGGAAGTAAACAAACTCTAAAGTATGTAGTCTATTTTCTAAAGTACTTATAATCGAAAAAAACCACAAAATTATGTCAATAAAAGCTAAGTACTTTAGAAACATAGTTAATCAGCTTGGGGTGTTTAAATGGGTTTCAATGGCCTCAGAGTCCCAATTCCCTGGTGTAAATGGAAAGTGACTTGAATGATGAGCATCTGCTTCTTTCTCCAGCCAGTCTGAAATAATTTTTGGCAGCTCTCTTTCTGGAATTGCACACATGTGGAAATTCTTTCAACTCCATAAATGTCTAACTTAGAGAACCTCTGTCTGGATTCTAACATATGCTATGCTTGGCTTGTTGTGGCTTCAGCTTGTTGTTTCTTAAAAACTGTTTAGATGACTTCTGTTTCTACTGTTTATTCCTCTTCAAGTCATCTAAGATCATTCATGTGGAATCCTCACAATTCTATGGATTTGAGTTTTATTATAGTACTAATATTTTAACACCAATAATATTGCTTATAGACGAATATTGTCATTCACCATCACTATTCATTTGCCTCAAACAGGGACCAAACAACAAATAAGTTAAGAGTTTTAATTTAACGATGTTCAAGTACTTTGTGATTAAACGAACACATATTGGTGGGGTTGGAGAGATGCCACAGGTTGTAGAGGACCCGAATCCTATCTGAGTATCCATAAAAGAGGATTGCTAGCCGTCACCCAAACTCTAGCTCCAGGGAATTCCTTGTTTCTACACTCCTCAAGCATCTGCACTCAAATGCACGCACACACACACACACACACACACACACACACACACACACACACAGACAGCAAGACATAGATACAGAGAGAGGGGGACTGAGATGAAGAAGAGAGACTGAGAGACAGAGAAACACATGTACAAAATTAAAATGATAAAAATAAATATTAAACTAACTTAAAAACACATGTTCAAATAATATAATTGAAGTTTTAAAAATTACCTTCAAAGACGCTTCATCATGAACCCATAATTTTGTAAAATCCAGTCATGAACATGTGACTAACAATAAAAATTTAAAACTGTAAAAGTTAACAGTAAAAATTTAAAAGGATAAAAGCTTTGCTAAGTATTTTCTTTAATTATGTGGCCAAAATTGAATAAAGCATATTCAAAGATTAGGAGATTTGTTGCTCCACAAACTGGAAGATGAAACTTCTTTTTCCTCTGATATTTTTATTTACATATACCTGGTATTTTTTCTTCCTTTTCTTCTCTTTGTCTTCAAGTTAGAAAATAAAAGTGTTACAAGTATTGAATGGTGAAAGTGTCTAAACTTTTGAAGATTATCACTGCTTTGGTCCTTTCATGAACTCATTGTAACTTTTCTGTATCATAATGGAAGATAGGGGGCTCTGTGAAAAGGATACCTGCAGTCAACTTCATGCTAAAATTAACATACAGTTATTATGAGTACATGTCTCTAAAAAGTATAGGACTAAAATGTCACATTACAACTTCAAAATATAAGTTCACATTAAATAGGCACACATAAAATTATTACTCTTAACAGATATTATTCATACATTTAACCAAAAGTAACAAATAGGTTGTTTAGTTTTTTAATATAATTTTATTTTAATTTTTCTTCTCCCATACAACTTACAGAATACATCCCAGCCTCCATCTTACCCTCCTTCCAGTCCTCATTCCCTCCCATCTTGTCCAGATCTACCCCCATCACCACTGATTAACTTCTCCCCCTCTCCCCAGAAAAGAACCATCCCCCAGGGCTACAGTATAATCGGGGAATGTCATAGGTGAGGCCAGGCACCAATCCCTACATCAAGAGTGGGACAGTCAACCTGGCAGGAGAAAAAAAGGGTCTCGAAGGTCAGTGAAATGGTCAGAGAGACCCCACTCCCACCTGTAGGAATTTTTCAAGGACATCGATCTATACAGCCATGTGATATATTTACATGAATATTTGAATCCTATAGGATACATGTCATTTTTTTTAACGTGTTTGCAAAAATCATTTTTATTTCTTAGGTTCTTTAATGAATTTCTGGAGAGAAGAATTGGTAAATTAAAAGAAGTAATAATAATACAATGAATCCATATGAGAAACAGGTCTATATTACCAGAGAGGAGTCAAAAGCTAGAATGTAAAGACTGAGTTTAGTTTGTATCAATGAAGAGAAGCAGCCTCACAGGAGTTTAATGAAAGAATGGATGGCAGGGACTATAGAAGGATGTGTTGGATCCACTGAACCACATGAAGTGTAGAGAGCCAATCTGAGCCTTTGTTTAAGGAGCTTATCAATGCCTTTTTCCACAATTTGTGTGTTGAGAAGGCTGTGTGAGCTTAGAAAGAGATAGAAGAATTTCCATCCCATTTTCACTTCAAATTCTGCACAACTTCTGTTTCAAAACATTGCATTGTCTTAAAATCCTCTTTGAGAATATGGCCATAGAAAGGTTCTAGATAGTACAGGTTCACCACATTGAATTCATCAGTCTTTTTTTTCCATTGTTGCAAGTTTCCTAAGGCTCATGATCCACTGCCTATGCCTCTGTATCATTCACAACTCACAACAAACTGTTAAGCAAAAATCATGAGCCACAGAGTGAACATATTTCCAGAGTATGAATACTCTGTCCAGCCTCATGGCTTCCACCTGGCTCCAAGCCATAGTCTTCAGTAGACAATATGATATTCTTCTATCCACAGTTATCCCAGTTTATTCTTGATTTTTAGTCTTAGCTCAGTGTCATAGGTAATTCAATCCCTTTCCTAAGTTCCCTTACAATATCTTTCTGACATCATCTCACTTCACTCTGGAGGTAAGATAGAAATGTTAAAATGATCATCATCCTTTTTAAGAACCAAATCTTCATGACAATACTACCCTCATCCCCTACTACTCTCTTTCTTGGTCCTTCCAGACTGTTATCATGTGGTTTTCTCTAGGTGTGATTGTACCTTAAAACTGGTTCCTCAGAAATTATTCTCACTCACATAGTCAGCTCTTGTCTTCTTTCAGAGTTTTGTTCATATTTTTTGTTAGAAAAATCATTCTTGACTATATTACATTCTTGTTCTCCCTATTACTTATAACCTTCTTTATGTATGATTTTATTTTTCTCACCTCCACCTTTTCTTTACTGCCTTTTCCCTCTTCCACATCTCTTTGTCTCTAATCTCTCCCCTCCCTACATTTCTCCCTCTCTTCTCTCATAATTCTTCTATTTCTTTCCTTCTTTATTTTCTCCCGCCCTCTCTCTCTCTCTTCCTCTCTCTCTCTCTCTCTCTCTCTCTCTCTCAGTATTCTCCTCATACAGCTGATTAATTTCAGTAATCAAGTGATTATATTTGGCAACTGTAACATATACCTAGTAAAGAGTTTTGGTTGTGGTGATTATTGCATTCTTCATTTCTAGACAGAATTATGACTATAAGCAGACACTAAATAAATCTTTCTTAAAGTAATGGCTTGAAAATTTTTTTCATTTTTTGTTTTATTACTTTCCACAAAGTACCAATAGAAAGCAGATTATAATTATTGTCTGCCTCCTGCTCTTAATTTTCCAGTAGAGTAGCAGGACAATAGATTACAGGATGACATCTAGCATACAATATTCTGAATCCCACTTGTCATTTCACTCTGCTGATTCCTTTAGTCACTGAATTTGAAAAATGAGGTACAGTAGTTGTTTTTGTCTTCTTAAGTTAGACACACGATTTGGAGATTTGAGGTCACTTCTTTCTAGTCTTTGAATATTAGTAAATTTCAATTATATGGGCACATTTTCATTATTTGTAAAATGAAAATGTTGTAGTGAATCAAGTACTCTCATGCTATATGGTTCAGTATTCTTTATTTCAAGTAAAATACACCTGTTTGGGTTAATCTTACAGTCTATACTGTTAGCAAATTATCTCAGGATGTAAATTCTGAAGCCACAACAATTTTCACTTTGATAGATAGGTTTTTCAAATACTAATACAGATTAATGTTCATTTTTGTTTAAAATTGATAATATTTTTTCAGGAAAGTATTTGATTGCTAAAAGGGGAATTATATGATATGATTTATCTTGGAGGGACTCTTGGTATATGCAGTATGTCACCACAGAATAAGGTCAGAATAAGCATGTCCTCTGATGTAACTTTGTTATTTTTTGCAAAAAAAAAAAAAAAAAAAAGTTGAAAAGTTGTGGAGAAAGTAATCTCAGAGCACCCAAAGAGACTTTTGTAGGTTTTCTCCAGGCTTAGAAAAATATTTCTCTTTCATAATTTCAAATGAAATTTCTAAAATTTTCTATCTACCTTAAAATAATTGCAAATTAATTTAAACAAAAGTGAACTTTATCATAGATAAGTAATCTAAGAATTACACTTGAGTTACATTATGTATAGGATTTTATGTGTAAATCAGGAATCAGCATTTATCTCATAAATTTTTAAAATTAGAAAAAAATGCATTAACTGTTTATTTAAGAAAAAATATTTCTAATGTTTTTAAGGATTTGAACATTGTTTGCAACTGGAAGGGGTTAAGATTATGATTCTGTGTTGCTAGATATAACTTTTTTAAACTCACAATAATTTGGGATTCAATCTGTGAAAAAAATCCTTTGAAACTACTTAGGAAAATCAAAATTAGTCGCCCATTCAGTATAGTTTAGAAGCATGGATAAAAGCTATTGATTTTGGTAAAATAGAAAGATACATGGATAACATATTAAAACAACATGAGGAAGTAAAATAAGATTCTAGTTGGAAACAGAGAGTGACAGAACAAGTATTTCAGACAGTTCTTTAAGAATTTGGTTCTCCTCTACAGTTAGAGAACTGAAACTGACAGGATTTACTGATAAACATGCCCTGTCAGCAGTAGAAGAAGGATTAGAATGTTTAGTATGTCTGTATAATTTGGTTATTGAAAGTAAGTTATCCAGTAGAGACAAAATTGAGGGGAAAAGAAAAAAAATGTAGAGTAACACAGGGTATCAGATGCTCTTGCTTGGCCACATCTTTCTGCATTATTCCTTTGAGAACATTCTGACCCATTTCCTCCTGTCTGAGGGCTCTCTCTGGTGGCTAAATCCTGCCCTATAAGTAATGAGAGAATATAAATGTCCACTGGGAGCTATCTTCTCCTAATGACTAGAGTAGTAGGAGTATTAATACTCCAGTTCATCACCCTTTGGCTAGATAAGTGTAATGCACATGTTCTACATTGATTCACTGAATTCCCCAGAATAAAGTTCCAGTTGTAATGTGGCAGTGGTTTAATAAGGCAATCTTCCTTGGCTATGTTATTTCTCAGCCTCAGATTCCTCATCCCTGAAGATGTGGAATAGAATTAATCCATAATAAACTAAAGAGAATTCCACCAGCTCTGTGTATGGAATGTAAATGTACATTGGTTTAATTGAAACATAAATCTTATCTAAACTAAAATGTCATTTTATATCCTATATGAATATTTTCTATGAACATGTTGGTTTCTTCTCTTCTCACAGTTCTCTGGCAAGGTATATAGGGCAAATAATACAAAAATAATTTAATGTAATGTGAATGTTGAGTAATTTATCATTGTTGTGTATGAAATTTGCTGTTATGAATTTAGAGCAGAATAATGATAATAAAAATATAATAGCACTAGGATTGGTGGTGAGCCTGTGCAATCCCTGCACTCATGACAGAATTTCACAAACATTTATTCTCTTTTATTGATGTTAAATTGAGCGTAATAAACCTTCCATCATAATTTGTCTAGCATTAAATTATTTTCCTCTGACATGGAACATGCAGTGCTAAAAGCACCAAAACTCCAGGTGAATATCAGGATAATTGGTCTCCATAGGAAACTACCAAGTACAACTTCACATATTATTTTTTAAGTGTGGAATCTGACTGTATAGTTTTTAATTACTTCATTACAAAAAAAATGCTTCCCTCTTTGGAATAGACTTACCTTCATGTATCTATGCTTTTGGAAAAAAAATAATAAATACATGGCTTTTGTTAGCTCAATGAGTGCTGTGCCACCTCTTGTCGAGACAACCTTTCAGAATTCTCCAAGAATATATTTGTTGCTGCAAAATAAACATGTGGCTGAACTGTGTGTTCATTTTTCCCTAAAGAAAACTTATAACAGCTATTGATTGCCCTTTCAATGGCTTGGTATATATTATGGCTTATTTAAGAAGTTGATTGTCACCTTCAAATTAAATATCAACTATGATTTTAATAGATTTGCACAAAATATTAAAAGAAAGCAATAGGAAATACAAATAAGAGCTACTAAACATTATTATTTAATATTATTAATTAACAGTATTTGTGACCCAAAAGATATAGTATGGAAATTAGTTTTATAGTTTTGATTGTGAGGCTAGCCTTTAAAAAAATGGCTGAGCCATCTCTAAAGGCCTGAACTTTACACTTAAATGTTCATTAATTAGAATTGTTTCAGTGTTTGAGTATTATATCTTAGGTACATATTTTCTATAATGCTCTTAATTATTAGTTTTCTTTATATCTCATTTTATTTTTAACTTAAAAACAACTAAAATCTATTGTATTTGAGGTTTTTAAACTATACATTCTGGATTGTTTTCAGATGTATGTGGAAATTCAAGACAGGAGATTTGAGTTGAGTATACTTGCATATACCCAAGTATACAAAATCCTGCATACTCTGCATTAGCATTAAGGCCTCCTGTTAAGATAACATTTTTTTTTTTACATTTGGCTCTTCAGAAGACCTCACTTTGTGCTAGCATGTCATTACTGCTTCCCATATATATAATCATCATTCTTCTGCTTTTGGCATGTAGAAGAATTACTGGCTCATTATTATATATTTGCAAAATTTTTATCCTAATTTCAATCTTTTTCAGTGGGAATTGCATCTAGTATTACTTTTTGTACAGCATACATATAAATAGATATATGGTTACATTGTATCACGGGGTGATGTCTTTATATTTTGGTACTAATAAATGCATAATTCACTTAAAATACATTATTTTTTCTTACATTATAATATAGTGAGCATTGATATTAGACTTTAAATAGTTTGTATTATTTGCTATATTATCGATGAGTTAAATTTTGTGAAAACAAAATTATAATTAATACAGTATTGCACTTTTTAGAATCAATGTCTAGTTGGAAAGTTTGAGATCCTAATATAGATAATCCATGAGTTTACTTTCAGGCAAGAAAACATTTTTTGATGAAGAATAACAATTAAAAATAATTTTCTCTAATAACAAGAGTTTAATTTAAAATTTAGAAATTGTATTTATATATAATACCTTAATCTTAAGATGTGTTATAATCAGGGGTTTTACATATTTAAGTCTGAACATACCCGGTTCTTCAAAATGTTACAGCATAATATTTTCATTTCCGTTGAGTAAATCCATGTAAAAATGTGTTCAAAATCTTAGTTATGAGATTGCTATCATTCTTTTTAAACAAAGTAAGAAGGTAAACAACCATTATATAGAGGATGAAGACATCAATTGAGCAGAAAAATGAGGTAATACATGTTTAAAATAACATTTTGGAATAATCATAAAATGGACTAAAAATTTTAATAGTTTTAATAATCAGTGGTGATGAATTGAGGCTTCATGAGGATAGCTGTTATTTGTATGTAGAAAGGGTTATATTCTGGAATATAATTAAGGTCATTGCTCAATAACCTACCTGTGAATACTTTTTTTTGGTAGTTTTCCAATAGAGAAAAATTTACCCTCATACCAGGAAGTAGATACTTTTCAGGAAATGTGAGTAAGAATTGACTGAAACATCTTTTTTAAAATCTCTTCATAGTAAGTATAGTCTAATGAACACAAATTTGCTAGACATACTTGCTAGGGAATTTACATATGATGTCTTTCTTCCCTTCAACCACTTCAATCCAGGGGTAGAAGGAAACTTTATACACTGTGATTAGTAATTTTCTAGAAAATCCTTGTTGGTGAGCACATTCTGTATAGGTCTACATACTCATCTTCGAATTACCATGTATGTAAAACAAGTTCTAAATACTTCCACAAAATTTGCTAATCTCAAATAAAATGCAACATGCTGTTTTAAAATCTGGTCTTATGGCTTTGAAATATGATAAAAAATATCTAAAAGAAAATCTTAATTTTTATCTTCCTTTCGAGCCATATTCATGAATTCATGAATTCAATTCCAAATTTTAGAGTTAACAGTACAACCATTTGTTACATTTGCTATGATGGTATTTGAGCTATGTCCACTTCCTTATATAATCAGAAAGTTATTCTCCATATATTTTAATAGTATGTTTTCTAACATTTACAAAATATTTGAAAGATATGTTATTTAAATCTCTCTTACATACCTTGAGACCAACTTAACTTAAATGCACTTGTTGATTATTTCACGTTATTAAAATATGGCACTTGAAGCATTTGTCATGGTGCTTACCTTATCTATAATCTTAAAAGATATTTTGTCTACATTAATAAAGTTGCTTCTGTGCCATAAGCATGTACAAACCTTATCACTTTGCATATTATTTTCCATCATTCTAAAGGATTTCACTCTTCTATTGTTGATAAGATAAAGGTTGAATAACTCCCTGTTTTATATGATGGCTTCACAGGTATATTTATCTAGTCAATATATGGAAACTTACTTATTATGCATCTTCAATCATGAATTATATGTTTCATGTTTATTTTTCTTTAATGTGCTACATGTTATCATGTTTCTCATTTTAACTCTTTTATACTTCTTCTTTTCAAATTATGCACATGCACATATACACAAAGTTTTTCTAAATTCAACAGATTCTTTAGTCAATTTCTAATTTTGTTCTTTTCCATTATATGTTGTCATTGTTTAATTGGTACACAATCTGAGTGTTTGCATAAAAGACTTTCTCTTTAGTGATTAAATGCCATCATGTATTGCTCCCTTTTTATATTCGTTCACTTGCTGTCAGACACAGGCATAAGATGAAGTTGATGAAATGTGTGAATGGTGACAATACAGTTCCATCAGTTACGGTACAAAATGGCATCAATATTTTTTCATCTCAGAAAGTCTTAGGAACATGCAGATTTATATATGAGGAGACACTGTTGTAACAAAAGCAATGTAAAGTATTAAATTGTCTACAAGCATTATGTTAGTTTTATCTAAAACTTTATCTTACTACATTTATAAGCACATTATCTCAATTTTACAGGAAAAGAAGCCAAGAAAACGAGGAGCAATGGATTTTAAATGAGGAACTGTATGTTTTCTTGGCGCTGATGGGTTCCTTAAGACACAATAATTTCAAAGACAAAGCTGGGAAAGCCCTATGATCATCATCAGTAAGGCTGGATCTCTGGAGATGTATGGGAGTCATATTCTTGTCATCTATAGTGTATTAAGAGAAGCTTAAGAGATTTTAAAGCACACATATGGGTATGTATGAGACATCTTTTAATCTATTACTAGTATGTGAATCACTGAATTGAGAGGAAGAGACTCATTACAAGTGTTAAAATGCTAATTGATGGACAAGCAGCATAACAAAATGTAGAAGAAGGATGAATAATTTCAAAGAGCTATACATGCTGCCATTTCCTTTAGCATGTGTTGTCATTGCAAAGGACATCAGGTTCCAGAATTTCACCACTGAAAAGGGAATCACATAAGAAGGTCAACAGGGATCTTACAGATCTTCAGTCACAGTATACAGCAATATAATTGTTAGTCTGCTCTATGGTATCCAGCTAATGGAACAAAAAGGTTACTGAATTCTTGGCTCTTCAGTTTATATAGTCATTGTAGAACCTTTGAATCTTTTTTTGAACTTTTGAATATATTTTTCTAATATTAATATAGGCTTATACTGTTTACCTGACATGAGCAGGAAAGATATTCACATTATAGTATTAAGTAACTAACAATTTAATCCATGGAAATATTGTATTATAAAGCTACACTTTATAGACAAATGTTCAAATCCTGTAGGATTTTTTGCAATATACAAAACAGGGAATGATTCCTGTTGAATATACAGGGAAATAGCAAAACAGAATCCAAAATACAATATGTGGTCTTGAATAAAAATTAGAAATATTTGAGAGTGGAGAGGCAAGATATATCCAGTATAAAACAGCTGTAAGTAATTAATCACAAATTACAAATTTATATTCAAGGGAAAACAACCAAGACAAAATAATTGTCATCTGAGTGTATCAAAATTCACGAGTAACTGTCATCAGGATAATTTCCTGGGAAAACATCATACACTCACTTATTTTAACCTGTTACAGATAAACGTGTTTACTGATGTTTCATATTACACTCTTTCAGCTTAATTTCTCACCTACCTCCCAAACCCAAGTCGCCTCATTTATCCTAGAGTCACTAAGTATTTCTTCAACATACTAGGTGCTCATCCTTTAAATTTAATTTATGCTCCCCAAGTTTTTCATAGCTTGGATACATTTCCCTTTATTTTTACCTACAAAATAGTCAACTCTTTAATTGGCTGAGAAGAACTCAGGCTTCCTACCCTGGGAGAAATTCCTTTTGTGATCTTTACTTCCAATAATCTTCTAAATATTAATCATACTATGTTTTCTTTTTTACTTTAGCAATAGACTTAGAAGAAGGTATTTGATATATTCTGCAGGCATGTGCAACAGCATTTGGGAAATTATTAAAATTGGTAATGGCCCAGAGAATTTCATACATTGGAGGTCTCACAAGGTTTCTGAAGAAATGAGAAACCTAAAAGTCTATCTTAAGTAGCAGATTAGAAAAGCTGAGAATCCAAGGGTAGAGAAACAGCTGTCAGTAAACTGTAGGCTTCACAAGCATCTACTCAGGGAACCCACACAAAATTAGTTTATAAGCCTCTGCTTGTAATCTTAGTGCAATGGAGATAGAAGCAGGAAGATGCTTTGGGCTCATTGACCAGCCAGAATAGCCTAACTGGAAAGTTAAAGGTTAATTAGAGACCCTCTAAAGAAGGCAGACAGTATTTATAAGAATGATACTCAATATTATTTCTGACCTCCTCAAACATTTTCAAAGTGCACATGCATTCAAATGTACAGATATACATTAATATTCATACATACATACATACACATACTCACAAGCATAAAAAGTAGAAAAACAAGCCAAGAATATACATTAAAACAGCAAGCTCAATTAATATAGCAGGGATAAGTAAAAGATAGACAGTCTCAAATCACATCTTCTACAAACCTGCCAGAGAGGGTGTTCTATGATCTTTTATGTGACCTTACTTGGTAAACCAGATTAATCTAAGAAGAATTTTGACTTTATGGAAGAGTTCAGGAAACACAGACATCAAAATTGACCAGGAAAGAAGATATAACAATATATAACCAGGGAGACAAATGTAATAAAGAGAATTATTAAAATAATTTTTAAAATATCCAGCAAATGCTATAGGACAGAAAAATTTTCCAAGAAAATGAAAATATATTGAAATTGTATTTGACTGCAAATGGGAGAAATATAGTCATATTAAAGTTTAGATTTCAAAAAGTCTCATGTGCCACAAATAAAAGAAAGCAATGAATTGCAAGGAAGGATCTCACAGTGTTATGTGTAACAAATACACTGTCACTAGAAAAGTACTTACTAAATAAAGATCTGGAGGAAGCAAAAAAACAAAACAAACTTGTTGCAGTAGATTTGAATTTATTCCCAAATATTATAAAGCTACATGCACTTCTGTGCAGTGATAAGAATTGTGAACAGCTGCTATATAGAGCAGCCTGAGCCATTGCCACAAGGTTATCTTCCTTAGCTGTCAGAATCAGCTTCCTAGGTATGGGTTCTAGAATGAAGAAAGCATGCTATAATTTGGAGAACCAGTAATTGTGTACGCAATTGCCTTTGGATGGAACATTTGTCATCTATGTTGACTTCGCCCATTGAGATATCTGTGTTGAAAGCATCTGATTATATTAATGCTAATGGAGAAATTTTATAGGGTCCTCCCTCTGCCTAAGTCAGGGAAACCTTGCTCAGGGACTTGACTAATCTGTAAGATGACATCATGTCAGCCACTGAAGTGAGTGGGTGGTGCACTGTAGAATTTCTATTTATTAAACATTATGGTCTACGTATCAGTGGGTGGTGCTTCCTGTCAATATAATATCTAGGTGCCATGTGCTCCTAGGTGGAGACATGTGAAGCAGCTTGGAGCTTTGAGAGGCTGAGGTCAGTCAGTCGGCGATGTGAGGCAAGGCTCTCTGCCTTAGCTATCCAGGTTTTCCATCTCAGAAGGTTGTCTTTGTTCTTTGTTGAAACCCATCATAGACATTAATATTTCCCTTATCTAAACCCAACCTATTTTTATCCAGATAGAGAACATAAAGTCAAAGAGGACAGAAAGTGAGAGGATGTAATGAGAGTGCTTGACATGCTCAGATAATTGCACCACTCTCTTGATTAGACTTGAGGCTCCCTTCACGGGAAGGAATTTCAAATGCTGAGACTAATCAACTGCAGATTCTCAACCACAGATGGAACATCTATATCACCCACTCCTCCTTGAAAAGCTCAGGGAACGTCACAGAAAAGTTGGCCGAAAGAACTTAAGAACTGGAAGATGGGTAGGAGTGCAGTGAAAGGATGATTGCCTGACATTATATGTTGTTACAAATAGACACATGGCTGCTGTGATGAGACACACAGAACTTTTTGAGATCAAGAGAGTTAAACATTCCATCATCAAAGGCAGAGAGCGTTATGGCACTCTATTGGAAGCTGAGGAGTTAAAGGCAGTTGATGTCTGCTGAGTAAGGCAGTTTATTTTGATACAGTACAGGCATTGGTAGGTGTTCTATGTCTCATTGGATGGTTCCACATACATTCATATATAACAGTACTAATTGGACTTAGTGGGTTATAAATTTTTTTTTTGGAGTTGGAAGGGAAATGATATGAATGCCAGGTGTCATTGTAGAGAAAGAAGCGGTAAAGAGCTGGTAAGAGTTAGAAGAGCAGGAAGTTTGCTGTGAGACTGTGTCTCTTAAAAATCTCAGAGAGCCACGCTAATAACATCTTACAAATATGACTGCCTAACCATGAAAACATGACCTGAACAAGTAAAACATCAATAGCCAGGCTACCATAGAAGGGAAAAAAGTCACAAATTCTCAACTATAACAAAGAACTACAGAAAACTGAAGAATGCTCAGAATAGGGTAAATAGTCTTTCTGAAGTAATAGTATAGAAATTAGTTATTCAATGACAACAAATGCTAAGCCTTCAAAACAAAAGTATCATTATATGAACCTGAGAATGTTGTTTTTATCTTGGAATATAAACACAAACACAGACACTACACACATACACACATACACACACACACACACACACACACACACACACACACGAGAGAGAGAGAGAGGAGGGGGGGAGGAGGAACAATTTATTAAAGAAAAAGAGGCCATCAAGTTAAAAGAGAGTAGGAGAGGGAAGGACACGGGAAGTTTTCAAGGGAGAAGAAGAAATAGGTTATACCATATACCACAATTAATCTAAAAAATTAAACATATATAAAAGACTGAGTTGTAACATTGCAGTTAACAAACAGATAGTTGTAGTAGTTCACCTGCTGCTGGGTTGGCTCAGCAAGCATGACAAGGAGACATTCATGTGGAAACTCTGCCAGACCTCTACAGAGGGAAACACCGTCATGGTCAGCAGCATACTTGACAGTAGAACCCCTGGCATCTGAGCTCAAGTGTTTTTATTGATTCAGAAATCCTCAGGTGCAGATCATAAGCAATCATCTTTCCCCACAGAAATCCAACACCTGCAGACAATGCAAAATGCCAATGCCTATGCAACTCTTTTTCCAACAGTGCACAAAAATGATTATTTCAAACACAACTAAAAGTAAACTTCCATAGCAGAGACTGCTGATTTTAAAGTTCAAAATGCCAAATTTATACGCTGAGTCAAATTATATGATATTTAGTATTAATATTCTGGAAGTTTACAAAGAAGTGTATCAAGGGAAAAATGAATGAACAGCTCTGTATTTTCTATCACACTTCATGGTGGCTTATTTAAAGTTAATACTTCATGCAGTGTATATTCATAGATAGACAGATGAATAAAAATGAAATTTTATGCATGGGTTATGTAAAGGTAATTCCCCAGCTGACTTAAACAACAGACATGTCCCCAAGGACATAACCAATCCATCTGAAATGAAATGCTGGACATCAGGGAAAAAACAATCTATGAAAACACTTCTATTTAAAAACACTATAAAAGAAGATCATTAAATTCTATCACTGTAGAGATACATGAGCTTTCTACAGATTATAACTTTAGAAAATTAGCAGAGCCTTCAGTCATAGAGCTATTATTTTATCATTTGGTATAAAACTGCAATTTTTATTTTTTTCATATCTTACTAGCTAAAGAGGTATGTTATTCTCTTTCCCATGTCCCACTTAGAGAAGAATTGCACTGATTCTCAAGTTATCCTTATGGTTGATGTCATGCTAAGACTCATCATAAAAACTTAAAAAAACTTTCCATGTTCTGTTTGGCTTCAGAAATTGTCAATGGAGCTTTTGGCATCACTTGGCATGAATGTTTTCTGAGGCCCACTCCAGGACCTAACTTCTCTTTGACTCTCTCTCTCTCTCTCTCTCTCTCTCTCTCTCTCTCTCTCTCTCTCTCTCTCTCTCAATGAAGGATCCTCATTTTCCTTTAGTCTTGAGATCTATACTTGCTTAATAATCTCTCTACCATTCTCTACCATGTTATCTTAGACAGGTATCTTAAATCATACATGGCTTTATCTAATAGCAGCACTGTAGATTGTTTATTCAGAAAGTAAATCAAAGGTAAAAGAAAAGCAGGACTGCATCGTGTATGTGTATAAGAGCTTTTAGAGGTCAGATTATGGCATCAGATCCCCTGGAAATAAAATTTCAGTAATTATGGGTGTAAGGAACCAAACTACAGTATTCCCACAACAACAGCAAGTGATCTTAGCCATTGAGTAATCTCCTCAATCGTGAAAAGTTTTATTTGTACTGTGTGTATTTCCCTTTTGTTTTTGATAGATTTGTGTGTTTATATGTAGACATCATGTGTTTTAGAGTGCACTAAGCTTAATTATAAATGTTGCCTTTTCATTTGCCATTAATAATTTCATGGTAGTCACTGTGATGATAACATAATCTTTAATGTTTGCATTGTTTAGAATTAAAATTTGATGACTTCTATAAAGTGGTACAACTTTGCAGAAATTCCACTTCATTTACATTTATAATTTGTTCTCCAGTTGTCATGAAAAAGTTGCATCTTCATTAAAGTTGAACAGAAACTTTGATCAGGCAGACTGAATTGTGATTATGGGACATGAAAGGTACTAAGATGTGAGCTATACGTATTCTTTGATTATGTAATGGCCTTTAGTAAGTCATTTCTGTAAAATCTGTGACTGGCCCAACCTTTTTGTGATTACAAAATCAACCTCTTAAAATATATCACGAAGCATAAAAGACACATAGCTTTGACTTTTCCCAAAAGTGATGATGCTGCAAGACCGCATATGAAACCTATGAAAAGGTTTCTCATCTGCTGGCTGGCCTTAACAAGTAATTGGAAGATCTGATGTTTTACAAATTACTTTTGTTCTATTAACAATAGTTAAGAAAATCATTAACTGTTCCTTGAATTCATGTTTTTGGGCTGTGTCCACTTATATTTGTCTGAGAGTAAACCATTATCTCATTATTCAATTATAGGATAATTTTTTCCTCATGATTACTTCTTTCAGTGTTCAGTCAGGAGTAAAATCTGAAAATTTTTTCATGAAATGTAAGACAAAAGACTTCACATTTGTTCTTTAATTCTTACTTTCTTTTGTGAAATGAATAGAGGTTGCATTGAGCTGGATGTAAACATAGATTTCCTCTACTGTCTTCATTTTCAAGGCCTAATTGATTTAGATTTCTAATACTATGTCTTCACTTCTGTGTCAGTTTTTAAGTTATATGTGTTTAAATGTACATATCATTTAAATATGTAGAAAGTAAATGTTGACTACAAACTTCCATTCCATTACTGGAATGATGATCTATGCATATTAAATGCAGGCAAAATGCATTCATTTTCTGTCTTTTATACTCCTTAGTACTTTAAATTTCATTCATTTAGTTCATTATGTTAAGAAAACCAAATATTTGACACTATCAGAAAAGAATGTAACCAAAGTTTTGATTCCATATTATTTTAGAAAATCATAATGAGAATGAGCTAGCAGTTGCCACAACTACAAAATGTTTACATTAAACAAACTACAAAATAATATTCTGTTATTTCTGATTTGTATAACAATGTAATTTAATTTGAGCTTATAACATGACTTTACATATTGTACTAGACATGAATGAAACAAGCCTAATGATTAAAGAGAAAAAAAACTATTAAATCACAAAAGCAGCAATTAATATTATACAATATCAGAACTTATGCAACTGATAATGGATTTGGTAATTTAATTTTGAAAGATTAAAAGATTTCCCTATATCATTAACACACAACTGTAAAATGTAACATAAAAATATCAATGTCAATACCCAAAGTTAAAAGCATCAAAATTTTCCACTATTGCAATTATTAATTATAATTAATTATAACATTAATTATGACATTTGTAATATCACTTTAGAGTGACCCCAATATATATCATGTAATATGCTTTGTGAATGACATGATTATATATTTGTTGAAATGGAAATTTATGCCCATTGATAAATTCAGGACTAAGATTTAAACCAAGAATATTTTCTTTATTTGATACAAACTGAGAAATATTAAAGAAACATTAAAATAGATTTGAGAAATTGAAACATTGAGTGGCACAAAGAAATCATAAATACCTCCTTATAAATCAAAACTGTAGCACAATATTACAATGTATTACTTCTGTGAATTCACTTCCTATATGAGTGTACTTATAGCTCTTCACAGGCACATAGCATTATTTTTTTCTTTGTACCATAAAGTTAAATTTGTTAGGTTATTTTTAAGTTTTGTCTAAATTAGAGAAATAAGTTTACAAAATAAATTGAAGAAGATATAGGAATATATGTATGGTATATAAAGTCTTTACTCACTATGATATATAGGGTTATTATATAAATTGTATTATTTATTAGTATATACTTTTTCTTGTATATCAACAAGAAGCAAAATGTAAACTATGTGCTCATAATTAAGGAAATGTTAGCAATAAAATATGATATAAATGCATGGTTCAATTGCATTTTGAAAAGACAGAAGAAAACCAAGTTATGTCTAACAACATAAATATATTTTAATTATGGGTGATTGCTCTGGAGGAATGTTTAATCCTTTAATCTAGCAGCATGGCTTCTCTAGCAAAGGGTCACATGAAAAACCTGTGTGATAGCTAGGAAAGGAGCACATCCAAAGGCAGGTATGAAGGGATCACATTCGGGGAGATCTGTGTGATTCAGATGGAATGCAGAAAGAATGTTAGGCTAATCCTGTCCTCTGCGCTAATGCTAGGTAAAAGGGATTTCCATGGTTAAGGCAACATAGCACAATCTTTAATCCCAATTCAGAAGGAAGAATTCAGAATGAACAACTGGAGAGAGAAGAAGCAGAATGTGGAAGCACAGCTCAGAGAGGAAAAGTGGAGAGTAGACGCAGAGTGTGGAAGCAGAGAGAAGAAGCAGAGCTCAGAGAGGAGAATCAAGGCCGACTTCACAGAAAAAGCCAGTTGAAGCAGAGGAGAAGCATAGCTCAGAGAAAGAAGAAAGGATAAAGCAGAATCATAGAGCTCAGATGGCGAAGCAGAGTGCGAAGCAGACAGGAAGCATACAAAAGACAGCTCAAAGTGAGAAGCAGGAGTTAGTTCAGTCAGATAGTTTAAGGGCAGTCAGCTCACAAAGAATTCAGTTCAAAAGAAGCCAAGAAGAACAGAGCCAGTCCAGAATAAGTGATAGAGAAAGTAGGGAGTCAGAAGTCAACAGTTTATGATTTACAGTTCAGAGTTCACAGTACAGCTCAGAGTGAAAAAAGGTACTTCAGAAGGCAGCTAATTAGAGTAAGATCAGTCAATAGTAAGCGTTGGAGGCTGAAACATTCTACTTCTAGTTTTGCACATTAGATTGTATGAAGGTTGAAATCGTTTAAGTCTAGGCTTAAGACTAGATTGAAGGGAGACTGAAACCCTCTAGGACTGGGGATTGAATTAGCAAAGAATAAACTCTCCTCCATCATGAACCCAAGGTAATAAAAATAAATCAATACTTACATCTACACCTACAGATTATACTTTTTGCTACAACCAAATGCCTGAGATGAAGCATTATAAATTAGAAAAGATATATTTTTACTCATGTATAGTTAGTATACAGCTCATCAAGGCAGAAAGGTATGGTGGTGGCAAGCGTAGAGGGCTTGTTCACACCTGAGCCAATCAAGTAACAAAAAAGAATATACATCTCAGTTTCTTATTTCTTAATATTTAACTTCTTAATATTTTTAATATTTCTTACTTGTTGTTTAATTTACTTCTTTTTAAAGTAATATGTTTTTTGGTAGCCCTGCCCTTAAGGTTGCTGTGAACCATGTCTGGATAGCTCTCTGAGCTCTACGCCAAAACGAGGATTCCCTTTGTGAACAAGGTGGTTTTGGGTGGGATGGTGGGAGGGGGCACACTCCTACCTAATCTTACTTGGAGAAAGCCTCTAATCTTGCCTCCTGACCTTCTTTAGAAAACGACCCTGGCATGGAGCCTCCTATGAACTCTAGATGACTCTACACTTCCTCCCACCTCTGCTCTGCTCCATATGAACATTAAGATACCTATAGTACTACGATATAACCAATTATACACTGACCTGTTAATACTAGGAGTGCTTATATACTCTGACTCTGAAACAGTAAAATGAGCTGTTCACACTGAAACTGCCTCCCAGGATGTCTGTTTCCAGTCACCTCTCAGCCACCTACCTTTGAACCCACATTTGTTCTCTCCCCATATTGTCTTACCTGAGGCTGAGCCAGTGGCCAACACCTTGGCTATCCCCTGGGAAAAGGGAGCCAGAGAACAAAAGAACAACATTGTTTTAAATTATCTTAGAATTTTATATTATGTATTTGATCATATCTACCTACAATGCCCAACTCCTCCTAGATTGTTACCTCCCTCCCTTCCTACCCACATTCACTCTGCATCCCCTTCATTAAAACCAATCAAAGAGGTGGTGGGCACACAGTCCCACTCCTAGCAGGGAAACACACCACTATCTGGTCACAGGACATGGAAAAGTCAATTGGTATTATAACCAAGTTGGATGCTTCTTTTTTGATGGTTAGTTGTAATATTACTGAAAAGTGTTATATCCACACTTCTGAAGGGAAAACAGTAATCAACAACCTTGTCAATTGTGAATGCTGTGAGGTACAATAATAGGCAGCATAGAAAGATAAACCCAAGAATACAGCATTGACACTACCAATATTATGAAGGAACCAAAAATTTCAGATTATATGATCAATTTTAGTTGCCAATACTTAAAGCATCTCTCGAACCTGCTGTATTTAGGTTTCTCAAATAGAAGAAAAGTAGGCAGAGATCAGATAAGCTTGCTGCTTTAGAGCTGCAAACCCTGCTGTTAGTTGGAAACTCTGATTGGAACATACTTCCATAACTTGAATATGTTGGCAATTCAGTTAGGGTCAATTTATTGCAAGCCCCAGGAAGCTTAATTCTAACTCTGCTCAGTATAAAAAACTCTGTTTGCATAATAAAGTTATTATTTTTGCTAACATTGTTGGTGAAGGTAAAATTAAATATATGTCCTCAATAAGAATTTCTTTGTATTTTATATTGTTGCACAAAAGTAGAGTATAAATTTATCTCTGAGAATCTTTTTTTTCTGTAAAATACAGATATATAAAATAAAATTTCAATATTATTTCATGTTTTTATATTACATTTGATATATTATCCTTTCATATGTGATATTAACTAAATTTTAGCGTGACAATACTTTCAGAGTGAGTTTATAGAAATCACAAAATTTCCAAGGGAAATATTATTATGATGATGCAATAAAATGTTTTTTCCTAAATTACAATATGCTTTTAAAGTTTTCAAATTACTTAAAATTTGACATTACTATCATATTACTAGTGTAGTATTTGTCTACCAACATATCTTCTTACCTGCTTTGTGTAATCATGAGTATGTTTAGAAATACCAACACAGGAAAAATGAGAAAGATCTCTGGCAAATTGTCTATAAGTTCATAATCTAAGGAACATGTGTCCCCTAATATATATAAGCTATATGTTCTAGAAACTAAAGAAATAAATAACCAAATAATATTAACATTATTAAGTTACTTATTTTGAATAGGGATAAATTTATCTTTTCTTAGGAGGATTAAATGTATTCGCCAAAAGATAAGTGTTTTACCTTAATATAATTTGGTTATGTGTTGCAGGATAATTTTGTTTTCCATTAAGCTTCTGTTAATGCGAAAAGGTATGAACAGCACATTTTCCTAAACTAGTCTCTGAATGCTTACTTCATCATTTGCTAATCAGTGAATCCAGAGAAGAGACCCAAGTATGTCACTGCTTGTGAATTCTCAGTCTTATTCAGGCCTCTATAAAAGACTTTAAAGCAGATGCATCATTCTTGTGGCCAGTAGCTACATATAGCAATCTCACTGATCATAAAAAAAGGATGAATAGATTTGTTGAGTTGGGAGTATAAGTTAACAACAAAGGAAAAAATTGAGATCATCTGTTGCACTGTATGTATGCAACAAAATTCTGCATGCTATGAATCTGCCAGTGTATCATCTCCTGTTCCATGAACAGGTGAGGGGCTATGGGCCTCTTGAATGACATTAGCAGGGCAGTTGCTGAAGTCCTGAAGGACTTTACTTGTTCAATACTGCCATATTGAATCAGTCAGTGTCTCTTGCTTATTTCTTAGTTAAATCATTAGACAAATAAAAGTGAACTTTTTTAGTCAGTTGAAATGTTAATAAATATTTACTACACATTACAATGACAAATTTTAAAGATGAATATTCTGTTATTAAATATAACCAAGAGAAATTAATTTAATCTGGCGGGGGGAGTGAACCATATAGGCTCAGATAAATAGGGGAGAAAGTTGAAAGAAATTATCTTTGGAGATTAAAGAAAGATTGTTAAAGAATCCATGTTCTTGTTAGTTGAGGAATGATGCTTTTCTCTGTTAGTCCCAAGAAGTGGGGCTATGGTGCTCTGTTGAGTGGTTTACATTCATTGTAAAGGATACTTTTTATTTGTGCATAAATTTGTTTTTGTTTCTAGTAAATAAAAGTAAACTATTTTAAGATTTTTATGGATAATTAAATAGGTATCTAAACAAAAGATTGTCGAACAGGCAAAACCGTAAGATATGGTAAATATATTATAAGTAATAGATATAACATGTGGATGTCAAGCATAAAGGTTGAGATGGAAGAACAAAGGCAAAATCATATTTTAAAATGAAAATCAACAATTCATTAGGTATCCATAATATGCTAGGCAAATTTGAGGTTAAATAAACACTAGGTCCTAAATACTCATATATACTTCCTACAGAAGACTAATATTCTTAAGACTCTTCAAGCTACCTAATGATAACTGTTGTACTAAGTACATGACTTCTCTACATGCAAACATAAACAAAGTCCATACCTGTTCATGGGATAATTATTTTGGAAGCCTGGATATGGCCAGATGTGTATGCTATTATGTCTCTGTGATATAGCCTGCATAAATAATTGACTAATGACAACTTTTGCATGTCCTCCTTGCTAAAAGTTCACATATCACACTCATAATCTCATAAATAGAGAACCTCAGGACTGGGTAGTGTGGTCATATTTTCATTGTAATTATGTTAAAATATCTATTTTCCTTTTGATTCTTGTCATATATTTTAATTGATCTTAATGATCTATGAGATACAGGCATTTCAATTGGACTATTATAATGATTTCAATGTCTTGCAATCCATCTATTCCCTGCTAGTCTCATAATTTCAATGCCCTTCATTGTGAAACAGAATTCTTTTGTGTCACTGTATATTTTCTCATGTATAGAAATACTGGATTTAACATTTACACATTTTTGAATATGTGTGTGCCTATTTCTAATACAAAAATGTGTTGAAATTAATATGACTATCCAGACACAAAGGAATAAATCTAATGTTTTTATAATTATTATTTATATACATATTTACATTAATGTGCACTAGAGGTAAATAGATTGTGATGTTTAAATTTTATGGCTTTAATCGTATAAAAATGGGAATTTATAAGAGTATGTGTATATGGTGTGATAATTTTATATAAATTTAATACAAAATATTTTGTATAGTTTAAAGAAGTATTTTAATTTTCCTTCATGGATGCATAAATCATTATTTGGAATATTGGTAAATTTTGGGTTTTTGAAAGGTAATAAGGTACTAAAATGGAGTGTGAATTTCCTCAGTCAGTTATATTTTTAAACTTGAATTGCTTCTTATGTTAAATACATTTTACATTGTTAATTACTGCTCTATTTTCTTTGATTCAACTGCTGTTGTATACTGCAGCTAAGACAACCTTGTATTCATCATGTGGTCAAGTAGATTGTGTAGAATAAGATATTGGATTTGCCAGTAAGATGTTAGAATAGTGAAATGTTGTTCAATACATTAAGTGGATGTATCTGTCATTCACAGGAGGTAGGATGTAGCAAATGGGGATTGAAACTCAGAAGAGATAATGGAGATGGTTAATTTGATTAATAACTTATTAAAATCAATATATTGAGACTGAGGTAATATATGAATAAAAGTTTATCAAGAGCTCATCCCAAAGAAACTTCCTAACATTTCATGATAAACAACTTTAAAACTAGAGATGATGGAACCAAGTAAAGAACGATATAATAGAGTTGAAATGCAAGTCATAACAGTGTACTCAGGTCCCGCTCAGGTCATTATTTTAGGGGATAATTGTTCTCTGCATATTTGAAGCATTTTGAGATATTGCTTATTGATATTTTAACCTGCTTTAAATAAATTTGGTTATGATCAAAGGAGAGAAAAGAGGGATATGGAGGCAATTAGTGATGATGAAGATTTAGGATTTTTTAAACACTACAGAGAAATTTGAACATAATCAAGAAAATATGAGCTTGTCAAGAAAATTAAGAAACTGGTTTAAGACTTGAGGTGTGGGGTCAGTAATCCCAGATACTTGAGAAACAGAGAGTGGAGGGCATGTGATCACTTGACAAGAGCACAATATTTATGGTCTTACTGTTTGAAAATGAATACTAACCTCTAATGTATATTTCCTGGAGTTAAAATGGCAAAGCCATGTACAAGTTCTGCTCCATAATTAGTAGTTAACAACAGTTGTAAAACATATTCCTAGGCCTAGAAATTCTCAGGCACTATTCTGGCCTTATTAAATAAGTACCAACTGACTCTATAGGATCCTGTTATTATTAATCTCTCGAGAAATATATAAGACACTTTTACAAAAATGATTAAAATAACATAACATAAATGATATTTGAAACTTGGATACCTCCTTCTCAATTTTGGACTCTTAATTGTTGGGCCACATTGAGCCCAGGGTTATTGTTTTGAGATAGATGACAGAGTTGAAGAAACTCTAAGTCAGCTTATTGAGATTTTGAGGAAAACTTGAAAAACTTGACAGGTGACAACAGATATCAATTCCTGAGTACTTCTCTTAGAACACTTAGAATATACTCTAGAATACTCATATATTGAGTAAAAGGACAGTATAGTGAAATTATCGAAAATTTGTTGACTGAATTTGGCAAATAAACAATAACAAATTCCCTAACAAAAACCTTATGTAATTTTTTCTGTTAATTATACTTTCTAGCACATTCTAAAATATGTCACTACACGGGTTGCAATGTGTTTTCTTTTGGCTATAAGATTCATTATTGAATTTAGAGGATATAGGAATTTAGACACAAGGACAATTTTGACTTAAAATAAAAGTAAAGGGGAAAATAAGTGTTTTAGTCTATAATGATACCAAATGCATTTCTTGAATTTAATAAAGAGAATAAATGTAGAGAAAAAGAGACAGAGCAAGGAAGAAGGCTAACCCGTTGGATGCACAGGATAAATAAACAAAGGTGGCACAGGAGAAAGATAATTCAAACTGAAGTGTTGAAAGCAATCTGATGAGTCATTCAAAAAAAACACCAAAATACCATTGGTTCTTGTATTTTGAAGAGATAAAAGAATATTATAATCATGAACAAAAAATGCAATCAGTGTCATTTTATACACATTATTATTGGCATATAGAAGCAATATGTAGGTTAAAGTAGTTTTCTGTCCCAAATAACACTTTATATAAATCAAAATAATAACTGTGAGTGTTAAATTTCACAAATAGCTGTGCCAAATTGTTCAAGATGGTACATGATGCATTATCAACCCTACATACAGAAACACAGCCAACTAAGAAATGCTGAGAGCAGAATAAGTTTTCCAGGGAAGAGCATATCAATTGTCTCTTCCCTTCCTTCTTTCCTTCCTTCCTTCCTTCCTCTCTCTCTCTCTCTTTCTTTCTTTCTTTCTTTCTTTCTTTCTTTCTTTCTTTCTTTCTTTCTTTCTTTCTCTCTCTCTCTCTCTCTCTCTCTCTCTCTCTCTCTCTCTCTCCCTTTCTTTCTTTCTTTCTTTCTTTCTTTCTTTCTTTCTTTTCTTTCTTTCTTTCTTTCTTTCTTTCTTTCCTTTCTTTCTTTCTTTCTTTCTTTCTTTCTTTCTTTCTTTCTTTCTTTCTTTCTTTCTTTCTTTCTTTCTTTCTTTCTTTCTTTTTTAAGACACATTTTCCCTGTTGTAACTCTGTGTTCTGTAACTCACTCTGTAGACCAGGATGGCCTTGAACTCACAGAGATCTGCTTGACTCTGCCTCCTGAGTGCTGAGATTAAACATGTGTATGACAACTACCTAGTGAATTGCTTTTCTTTTATCACATGAAAAGCCCTGAAAAGTATATATAAGTAACATTACACAAACTGAGCAGGAAATGTTTAAGAATATATATGTACATACATTTTCATACGTGCATTCAATAAAACTAATAAAAACATATCATGAATTTGAAAGAGAGCAAGGAGGGACTATGGAAGGTTTTTGAGGGAGGAAAGAAAAAAGAAAGTGCAAATACATTATTAATTTAAAAATGAAAACAGGTTAAAATTCATTTAAACCATTATTCAAAAGATCTTCCTATAATTTATTGAATTACCTTTTCAGATTTTTCATTTCGGGTGAAATCTCATATTTTATTTCATACTGTGAAATCTGTAACATATTTTCTTTAATAGATATTGCTTCTTTTTAAGAAGCATGTTAATATTTCTAAAATATATCTAAATTGATGTTAAAATATTATCAGTGACACATTTAACACAAATATTTACAGATTATATAGTTTATTTTTCAGTAACTGCATTTAGATATAAACCTCATTCATATTTTTGCATACAGATTATGCCTTAAGAAAATATGTTGTCTTAAAATAGCTCTGTCTTATTTACTTCCTGTGTGGCTTAGACACAATTTTAACAAATACAACTAAGGAAAATGGGTTTATTTTATGCCACAGTTGAGGGTGCAGTAATGAAGGTGAGAAGTCACTCTGGCCTGAGATTGAGGCAGCTGGTTACACACAATCGAGTCAGGAAGCCCTGAAAAATGTATTTGTCTTACTTATCTTTACCTTTCATTCCTTTTTGGTCTCCAGAAACTTCAGTGTCAGAATACTTGATTTTATTTATACATTAGATTTTTTTTCAGAGCTCTTCTTTTAGTTTTTCGCATCATTTTATTTTTGACAGCATATTCAAGCTCATTGAACACATTAACAATAGGTTTGTTGTACTTTCTAAATAAATCTTTTTCCACTATAGAAGTTTGTCAATGGTTCATGTTGCTTTGCTTTAGATGGAAGCCAGTCTAACAGTTCAGGCTCTTTCAGATCTCCTTCTATTGCCTGGTCCTTCCCCAAGATTTTAATGCTTCACACATCTCCTGTACTTAGACATTATGATCCTGTTGTTCATCTGGACATTGTTAAAAACTTTTGAAGAAAGCTGAAATTTGTTCTAGGAATCTTAACATTCTTGGATTTTTAAAAATGAGTTCTGTTAGGATATTTGTCTATTAGCCTTTATAGTAGAGACAATTGAACCCAAATATTGGGATCTCTATCAATATCTCAAGGAGTAATTTTAAAACATCATTCACAGAAAATGGCTATTGAAAGATTCCTCTGCCCTAATGTTATTTACCTGTAGACTTTCTGGTCACTCCTGCTATGAACTATCAGAGTGACACCTTATGAATATACTTCATATTAAAAAAAATACATGATTCTCTAGGATTCTCCTTCCTTTCCTTTTCATAGTCCTTATTCTCCTTTTCTTCCTGCTCTTCTTCCTCTTCCTCACAATATTCATCTTCTTCACTCTGCTTCCTTCACCAATACTACTTACTATTTTTGAGGTATTTCTTTTAACATGTTTTGTGGAGCTGATCAGGCAAATGATCTTTCTCACTACCGGACATAGCACACTCTTTGTAGATTTTATTTTCATATGTTGTGTGATATAATTGGCTTTTATGAGTTTTACTAGTAAAACATTTTTTTTGTATGTGACAAGAGTGTAAGAATATAAATGACTCCATGCTTCACATTTGCAATTTTTATGTCACTCTGGCCAAGGTTGAAAGGCTTTGACATTTCATAAGATTTGATAACCGTCATTCATCTAATGCTTAAACCAATGAAATAAATGATGCTGTCTTTTATAGCATAGTCACCAATACATGTTAGTAACACCAAGAAAAGATAAAAATGAATGGGGTTGTATTCAGTGAAACATGATTGCATGTTTTGTTGACAGTAAAAATAAGTTTCTCTTGTACTATTTGGAATTTGGTCAGTATTGGCTGGTTTCTTGACAACTTTACATCAGAATGTACTAGTTAGCTTGTTTTACCTTTAATACCCTATGATAGTGTCCAGTTTCTCTTGCTCTTTCATTAGAAATTAATGACAAAATCACTTATTGTAATCTCCCGCACTATTCTACTAAGTTCCTTATTGCTAAACTATGATTTGCATTTTATCTGGTCCATTATTTGTATATCCTGATATTTTTCTACTTCTCCCTTCTATTTTATGATAATGAAAGGCTATCTTTTAGAATCTTATAACCTTTGTCAAATAAATTCTATTTTCCTTCTTTAATGGTTCAAATTAAGGAGAGAAGTGACTTCTTACTAAAATTGTAGTAAGAAGCTAGTGTTTAAAATTTGTTAATACATATCACATGCTAAGTGAGAATCAAAACTGAATTAGAATTTCATTGCATTATCAGGTATTGAGGATTATCGAAGGATGCATACATGTGTCTAAAGTGTTTTCAAACTAAAAAGGTGATTTCCCTCATTTTGCTTCCAAATCTATATATCAAATATCTTTTTGTCTATCATCTATACCTCATTGCTTCATAGTTACATGAACAAAAATAAATAAATGAATAAAGTGTCTTTTCCTTCAGTAACATACGTTTTACATGGCTTATTGAATGGATTGAAAACAGATTACTCTCACAATACTAAAACAGATTACCTTGTTTTGTGTTGTTTTTCTATGTTAAACAAACTGCTCTTCCTGTGTTGATTAAATTACTCCTTCCTGTATTCATATTAAATATGCTATGGGATGATGGAAAAGGATAATCTTATTAATGTTGGAGGAGTTGGGTCAGGGTAAGTACTTCTAAAGAATTTAATATGAAATAAGGTTTCAATTATGAATAGATGTCAATGCAAAAATATCCAACAAAGGATAAAAATGATATGCTTGGACTCCTTGAGGTGACAGCTATTCAACTGCACTTGAGAATGCAAAATTAGGTCAGTTTCACTAGAGGGGAGATACAAGATCATTCTGAAGATCTCTCCAGAGGGATTTTTAAACATATAATTAAAGCCAGGAGTGGTGCCTCATATTGTTGGCCTGTCACTATAGTAGGAGGGCTGTCAGTAGCTCATGGCTAGCCTGGACTCCTGAGAGACTCTGTCTCTGTCTCTATCTCTATCATCTCTACCTCTGTATTTCTCTGTATGTGTGAATATAAATAATATGTAAAAAGAAATATATGTCTTAGTTAGGGTTACTGTTGCAATAATGAACACCATAGCCAAAAGCAAGGTGGAGAGGAAAGTTTTATTTGGCTTACACTTCCATATCACTGTTCATCATCAAAGGATGCCAGTACAGGAACTCAAACAGGGAAGGAACTTGGAGGTAGTAGCTAAGGCAGAGCCCATGGAGGGGTACTGCTTACAGGCTTTCGCCTCTTGTTTGCTCAACCTGGCTTCTTTTAGAATCACCAGTCCAGTGGTGACATCACAATTATGGGTTGGACCTTTCCTTACAAATCACTAATAAAAAATGTTTGTTTACACTCTGATATTACAGAAACTTTTATTTTTTTAATTGTGGCTCCCTCATCTCTGACAACTATACCTTGTGTCAAGTTGACATAAAACTAGCCAACACAGTAATCTTTCCACTGTACATTTAATTGTTAACTTAATGAATATAACGTTATAATGCTTTTTATTTAGGGTTTAAGAAAAACAAAGCATAAGCCATTCATTTGAAGGGAATGTTAGGGAAAAGACAAAAATATATCACTCAAATATCTGATTTTGACAGAATGCATGAAGTCACTATATGACTAAAGTATAGAAAGATTCTTTAGATTTATTATTTGTACTTATTAATATTAAACAATATGATATTATACATATTTAAAAATACTCAAAATAGAGAGTTGCATATCTTTCTATTTAATAAATTTGTTTGTCTGGGGTTATATTATGTAATATTTGTTTCTTAAAAATTTCAATTATTAAATGGTATTTTTGCTCTTTTCAATGAAAGGCATATCTGAGAATCATCGAGACCCTTATTATAACACTTGACTCCAGTGGAATACAAGGTAACAGAGAGCAAAATTAGAATAAATTTTTATACCACAATTTATGAAGGCTTTTCAGTGTGACATCTAAATCATATCCCTTCCCCCTAAAGTTCAGGGATCATTTAAGAAGACGGCTCAAGTAGGAAGAACATAAGGCCAGAAAGATGTATGAGTACAATCAAACATTTTAATATATAATATATATTTTTGAATGATTTTTAAAATTCTGTTCATATTAAAATATCAAAGATGGAACACATGTGCCTAACACATGTAAGAAAAATAAGAATAAATAAAACATTGAAAATGGTAAAAAAATTTTTTCTTTTTAGCATTTTTCCTGGGGTTAAAAAAAATCTTAAATGTTTCATATAGTTCTTACTGCATCACAAGTCATGTGTAACAGTGTCACATACTGTGGCTTATTTCTTGTTTGCCCCAGGAGACATATAGGGCTATTGGCAGTGCTCATGTCGGGAAAGATCATCAACAGTGCTGTTTTCTGTAGATATAGATGTGAGCATTGATTTAATTAATTATCCTCCTTGGTTCATGGCAGAGGATAGTTTACTCTTTGCTAATTCAGTCTCTACTCCTAGAGGGTTTCAGCTTCCATAAAATCTAATCTTCAAGATGCAAGTTCAGACGTAGAAGACTTTAGCCTCTGTACAATCTAATCTTCATACCTAACCCTAGAAAGTTTCAGTCTCTGAGACTTACTGCTGACTGAGATCACTCTGATTAGATGTCTTCTGAACTCAGAACTGTAAATCATAGACCACCTGCATCTGACTTTCTGCTTTCTCTCTTAGATTATTCTTGATTGGCTCTGCTTCCATGTTCTGCTTTACCTTGCTTCCTTCTTTGAACTCTGAACTCTGCAACTTCTCTCTGCTTCTTCCTTTGAGCTCCAGCTCTGTCTACCAAGTGATGTGATTAAAGGTGTGCCCCACCAATGCCTTCTGAATGGGGATTAAAAGTGTGTGTCATATTGGGATTAAAAACATGTATTTAACATTTCTTTCTACCTTAGAGCAGTTTGATTAAAAGACTAAATATTTTTCTATAGTTGTCTCAACAATGAAACAATCTAAAATCTAACAGCAATGCAAATTGGAAGGAGGATTTATGGAAAAATAACAATGTATTTCTTCATATGTCATATTTCCTTTCATAAATATTGCTATTTTCTCTTCTTTTTCTTTCATTTTGAACAACCATAAAGAAAATATTAATGATTTTGGGATTCACTCTCCCTGATTTTTGTTTTGGCACTTTTCTTGGGATATTTCCTGTATTGCACACTGTCTACCACTTAAGAAAACTTGTTTTAGCGTGCCTACTTAAAGCCCTATTAAAGCTATGATTAAATTTTATTTTGTTGGGATAATATCTCCCAAACATGCAGGGGCTAGAATTCACATTTACATCCCCTCACTATTACCAGAGGCAACTGATACTGTGCAATTTATGTGAGGGGCAAGTGTCAGAAATAAAATTGCTCATGAGAGCAAAGCCACTGAACACTACTGCTGTTTGCATTCTACTTCTGCCTTGATATTTGATGCTTTGATGGAACCACATTATGTACTAAGTTGAACAGTTGCCCTCTAGGCACACTTAATGGATGAAAAGCTAAGGAAAGATAGCCAATTAAGTACCTCGTTTGAGGTTTTAATAGTGCAGTTATAGATGCAGTGGTGGTGATACAATGAAATACAAGGTGCATGAGTATGTAATAAATTATAAATTGGAAATTTCATTTACTCTGATGGGAATTATCACCAGTAGTGCACAGAAAAGAAATATTTGGATGCCAATGTCCTAATTCATTTAAACAGCTAAGTGTTGTATATTGCTATTTTATTTATTTGGTAATTTGAGCTAGCATTTGACCTATGAATATTCATCTATATTTTTGAATTGAGTAATCATTATGAACCTTAAAATCTGCCAAATTTTAAATGTAATCCTAGAAAATATTTTTTTCTTAGTTCCTCAAACAGGCCTTAATTTTTGCTTTACATAAAAATATATTTTTTTCAAATGTTTCAAGAAGCTATGTGAAGAGCCTCAATAAATTATTTATTTTTTTCTGTTTAGATGCAATATTTCAAAATTTAAATCTTGTTTTTTAAACCATAATATTTCACTTACATGATATAAGCATGATACTAGAACAGATTATATAAAAATTATCATGAAGACACTGTACATGAAAAGACAAAGTATAAATATTATATCTCTAATTATAATGTTAAAAATAATAAAAGGACTGGGAGAAAAATAACCTAAGCAATCACGTACTGTGGTATTGTGCATGAAAATATAAAGCAGGTAAGGGTAATAAGGATATATGCATAAGAACTATGTAAATCTATTGTGTGTGTGTGTCTATGTTCATAACTAATCAAGATTGTTTTAATGCTATTCTTATCTTAACTAAACTTGGGCAGATTTCTAATTACAGGACTATCACCCGACCAGTTTTTTCTTACAGTATTTAAATAGGAAATGCACAAATATTAATCATCTATCTGTTACATTTAGGTATAAACCTGGAGACCTCTTGTCATTTTATAACCCAGAAATTTGCTCTCCTTGACTCAGGAGCCATGCCCTTAACAAATAATCAGCAAAGAGGACACATCCCTAATCTTCCAATCTTTCAGGCTATGTGGTCTAGTAGATGTGTATAGCGGAGTTACTTATGGACCAGCTGTGGTATCATATTGATCAACTCTGCAATGACTCTCCTCAGTACCTTTGACTATTTCTTCCCACTATTTTACAAAAATCTTTTACCTTTTCCTCATCAGAGTTGCACTCAGTTTCTCTTCAGTGATGAAATAGCTAATCATGGTTCAGTACCATTTTTATAGTAAATATTTATTTTTTTAAAAAATTACAATTATACATATTATACACATATATAGATTTATATATGTATAAATATATTCTGCAGTTCATATGTATATGTGTGTATATATATATATATATTCTTGTGTGTGTGTGTGTGTGTGTGTGTGTGTGTGTGTATGCTTTATTCAGAATGGCTGATAATATTTCTAAATAAAGAATTTTTAAACATGGTTTAATTACAATAATGGAATAGTAAGAATAATGAGGTTTCAGTAAAATAAAGTGTAATATAGAATATTATTCAAATTCAAATTCAAATCCTTCTTTTATACTTAGAATGCATGTTAAAATTTAAAATACCAGAACAAGCATATTTTTCTCTTACAATTTCATTGTCATTTTTCAGTACAAGAATACTTAGATTTGTTTGCATTTAAAAGAATTACATACTCTTATACATTTATGTATTCTCATTTAATTTCAGTGCAAATGTTGGAATGTCAGTAGATAATGGGCCAGAATGCCAGCTCTACACCACTGTCTATAGCAGTCCAAGGAGATCTTGTCAAAGACCTCTACAAAGATGGAGCCAAGATTTAAGACTGTATAGGAATGCGTTTCACAAAAAGTCATTATGAAACAGAGCTGGAGTTTATAAAAATGATATTTTAATGTAGATTTACATATGCTATTGATAAAAAAAGTAATACCTAAGAGAAGGATAAGAGACACCTAAGTGTTGATAAGGAACATCACAGTACCCACACATGTGATTTTGGTGGCTTCAAAAGCTACATTGTTCACAGGGTTGCTCAGAAATTCTGCGGGTATTGGTTATTGTTGTCATTGTGGTTTTTCGTTGTTTTTATCCATTTTGGGAAAATGGGATTCATTGTAGGGTAGTTTCTGAGATACATTGGATAGGAGGACAGATAATAAGTTAATACAAGGGCAGTTACAAACGCTGATCAAAGAAGGTAAGACACACTTTCAATGTAAAGTCCATTTATACTCTTGCTTGTCAGATTCCAAAAAACTGCAAGATTACCTCTGAGAATAGAAGTCATTTATCTAAAGGCTTTAAATATGTTCATTGTTATTTTAACACTTGTATGGAAATAATTGTATATATTGTCTCTATATATAGAGACTTCACATCAAATTTCGTTAACTGTGTTATAATTTTGGCTGCCATCAAGGGAGAGAAATCAGCCATACTGTGAGATGAAGCAATTCTTTAATTTTCTGTTTTCTCTTTTCTCTTTCCCTTTCTTTCTACATTGCCTCACAGAATAAAAAAATTATACACATTTTAAAAAAATATTTGTTTATAATTGAAAAATATTTCTGCCCATGGTTCTTATTTTTATGTCACTTGGAACTTACTTCATAGCTCAGGCTAGACTATCCCTATTTCATTCTCCAAGGTTCTAAGATCAGAAGTGTGTACCACTACATACTACCTAATTTCAAGATAGTTATTGCTATCCTTTAGGAAGTTTTAATTTATGCTTTCCAATATTTTTTCATTAACATATATAATGTGGAAATTATTTTTGTAAGTGAAAAAGACTGTTAATTTTCCATTTTGTAGATTTATGAGTTGGCTCGTATTCAAACAAGAATTTCCTTTATATGTGGTGGTAAGGAAAACTGACTGCGTTTCATTATTCACGCAGCTGTCTTAATTACTAGTAAATTTTAAAGTGAAGTTTTTATCCCATTCCCTTTAGCTATTTTTTAACTTTTTTCCTTTTATACCTTATGATCAATTGAAATCAAAAGGAAGTAATTTAATTCAAAACAACAGATAATTTTTCCTCACACTGTGCTAGTAGGTCTAGTCTTAAGTCTCTAACAGCTTAGCCTACAGCAATACAATTGCAATTCTCCAAATATATACCGTGTGGAAGATGTATATGTTCTTAGACATTGCAAAAGCTGGCCACAGAGTTACCTTCTGTTGTCAGTGTATAATGATCCTTTATTGAGATAAGCTATATACTTAGCAAATTAGTCTTCCATAGCCTGTAGCAAAGCAGATATTAAAAATCACTAAAACTCTAGCTTCCCTTTATTGCAGTGTATGTTATCTTAAGACAATGTACTATAGGGACTGCACCATATGGTAAAGAGTAAACGCAGCAACTGGGCAGGGGAGAAATGAATAATCCTCAGGAGCCCTTTTTATTTGTGTGTGCTGTATATAACTGATTTATTAAAGGGGTGTTTCTTTGTTAATAGTCCAACATGCAGAATAATTACCTGAAATATTTTCAGAATACAGCACTGAAGTTTGGTAGGCTGAGTTGGTGAAAAAAGTAAATAAAATTATGCCCATTTACCGTTTCATTTATTCAAACCAAACTAAATTTAAGAGCATGGGTTTAGATGAAACACGAACATGTTAACTTTTCTGTTGAATTAACAGTGCCACATCTATTTCCTTTTCATTTGATCTTCCAGTGCACAGACGCTTCATTTCAAAAATGCTGAAGTGCCTTCATTGGAGGGAAGACTTATTTGTATAGAGCCCAAGAAACAATCTCTCTTTTAAATTAACCTTAGGTTTTACACTTAATTAAGACTTTTTGGAAATGCACCATGTGGATGGTAGAAGACATATCATGTGGTCAGCCTCTCTAAGAGTTATTTGGAACATTTTTTTTTTCTGAGCTGTAAATAATTAGATTGTAAGTTTGCAGATGTTTTGCCTTCATATTTGTCTGTGTAAGTATATGTATGTGCTACATGCTACATTCTGCCTGTGGCAGCCAGAAGAGGGCATCAGATCTTCATAACTGGAACAGCAGACGGTTGGTTGGTAGCTGTGATGTAGATGCTATGATCCAAACCCAAATCCTCTATAAAAGCAACAACTGCTCCAGCCCCTTCTCTATTTTTTAATATCTATGAGAAATTATATCAGATCTTCATTTTCTAAAGGAAGAATGAGACTTTTTTCAATTTAAATAATATGGGAATAAAATTAGGGACAAAATCTGAAAGTAGTATTAATACATTTTCTTACATGGAAAAAGGATAAAACTATTATTCAAAAAATAAATAATATCATATATCAGTTCATTTTATGTTGATCTTTTAAATGCCCTAAGATAAAATTTCATTTATTTATATTTTGTGCGAGTTTTATATATGAAGGGTAAAAAATTTAGGGCTGCATTGTTAGAATTTAAAGTGTTTAGATATTGAATTAAAATCATTTTAATAACTTTTGACATGTTTTCTGTTACTATGCTGGAAAATAAAAATTAATTAACAAGTTGAGAATAAAAAAAAAACAAGTTATTGAATCATAATTTTGGACAAATATAACCTAAACATGTATTTTGCTTTCATAATGAATTTAAGAAAAAAGCTTGATTGTATTGAAATAAAACACGGGTGAGAGCTTGAGATATTTGTATTTAAATAGAAAATTGGATATGAATTGATATAAAATGATTCATAATATTAAAAAGATAGAAAATATAATATTCAAGTTTAAAAAGTAAACAATTTTGATATTCAGGCAAAGGAATGTGTCAATGAAATAGATTGACGGGGAATCTTGTAAACAATAAGCTATGCTATAGCTATAGAGGAGAAAATAACTCATGGAGTTCAATGCGGTAGTCATAATATTTTTTAGAATGAGAATTATCTTCCAATTATCATAATTTTAGGGCCAAACTGGAGATTTAACCTAGGAACTCACATATGCTTGCAAGTAAGTATTCTACCACAAGAGAAGGAATCAGCCCCTCCCCCAATTCTGTTAACTATAAAGGAGAAACAAGAGCAGCATAAAGTGGATAAGTATTGAAAAGCTTTTTGGAAGATTCTAAGTACTAATAAGACTGATGGGCACCAGTTCCAAATTAAACATGGTGGTTAATATGAAGGAGGCTGATAATATACCAGAGGGTTGGAAGGATTCTACTTCTAATGATGGTGTCCTCATATTTTGTTTTGAAATTTGGAGGCATTTCCCAAAACTCTTTTGTTATCTTCCTTCCTTCCTTCCTTCCTTCCTTCCTTCCTTCCTTCCTTCCTTCCTTCCTTCCTTCCTTCCTTCTCTCTCTCTCTCTCTCTTTTTCATTTTTTTTGAGATAGGGTTTCTCTGTGTTGCATTGACTGTCCTGATACTCCTTTTGTAGATCAGAGTGTTCTTGGTCAGCCTATAGATTTGTAGATCTGCCTGCCTCTGCCTTTGGAGTGCTTGGATTAAAAGCACACCACCACCCCCACACATCTTAATCAAACAATCTTTTATTATACTAGTCTGAGAATAGAAGGAACAATAAAAGGAGAAAGAATGAGAGATAAAGAAACATGAGAGAACAAAGGTGATAATGATAAAGATGGAGAGAGTAAGCGGGAGTTTTATTGGTCTCAAATAGAATTGGGACTCTTAAAAGCTGCAAAGCAACAGTATAATTTTGCTTTGTTCAAGCAAACTATATATTCTCAGATTATATGTGTAGCCCAAGAATAGTCAGTAAAATCTTTCCTCTCTCCCTCTCTATTGTTTCTATGTACAACTGTTTTTAGTGCCAAATAAATGATAACAGAAAAGGAACTATTTATCTTTAGTCACCACCAAGCAAATAGGAGACAGACAAAGTATTTATACTATAAATCTTAGGACACAACAGATGTAAGCATACAGTGGTATGGTCAGGAATAGATCCAGAAGGATGATAAGATACATTGTAATATTCACATATAAAACTCCTTTTTTCTGACTTCCTTACTTTACTATACAAAATTGACTTTTTGCATTCCAATGTAGATGAGTGTGACAAAGTTTTATATGTTGCTAATCACTAAGAATTCATACTTTGCCTTAGGAGGACATGAAACTAAAAATGTCCTTACAAACAGGATGTTTTTAATCCTAGACCTCAGTACCTAAAAGGCACCTACCATGGACATGTATGTAAGCCTGCAATATCTGAATATAGCTACTTCTTATAATCTACCATCTTAGCCTTGGCATTTTCTAAATTTAATGCCTGCTAATATTTCATAGATATCTTCAGGTAATGTGTTTAGCTCTATTCCAACTACTAATATTGAGTGAGGCTATCACAGAAATTTTCTTTGACAAATTAAATTTTCTAATTAAGAAAATTTTGTCTTTATGATTTTGTAGTATAAGTTCCTTAAATGGATACCTATTAAAACAGAGATGAAAAACATGGAATCACATTGATAGGGAAGGGAAAATAGAGCAATAAAATAAACAAGTGTTGAACAATGTTTTGTAGCCTAACAATTTGGTTCTGCAGTTATCTTAGTATTAGGTCCCACACATTATTGATGTATTTTAACCTGAAAAATCTTTAAGCATCCCCTCTATAGTCCAATCCATGAATTCTACAGACAACTATCAATAACAAGGGAAGTGAGCTTTGTTGCCTCAGGAATCAGAGAGATGGCTAGCTTTTGTTTTTCTTGACCTCATTTTGGTTAGAACCTGCTTGGAGGTACAGAATACACACCTTAAAGTTGCCCTTTTGAGACCTTGACATGATCAAATAATTTTATTTTTGACAAAAAGACTGAGAGAAAAGAAAGAAATGGAAATTCCCTTTTCTCATTTGGCTTTGAGTATTTCTTAAGGTGTATATGATAAAAAGATAATATTTATTTCTCCACTCATCATCTGTCTAATGTAGAATTTAGCAAAATTATAGATTTGTAGAAAATAATAAAAACTCCAGATTTTTATATCCAATAGATAAAATATAACATTCTACTAAATTTATTTAATAGGAACTAAATATTTAATTTCATGTTTAGCTCTAATGTTATCAAGAGCAATGTTTTATTTGACACAAGAAATGATTTGGAAATTTTGAATGACATATTGACACTTTGAATGGCTTCTGAATGACATAATTTTAGAAAGTGCATATGATTGCATAAATTTTATACCATAGGGTCCTCACAAATAAAAAATATCAAAGAAAGTGTATTGTGTAAAACTTACTTTGTAAAGAAGGTAATCCTAACTGCAACATTTATTCTTTCTAATTAAAATAAAATATCTCCAGATAAAAATCCCTGGTTCCTCATGGACATGTGGTTTCAAATGAACCCATAAGTGTAGCTTATCACAAAAGTGTCTTTATATTAATGTATCCTGAAAGAATTATACTCATAGATTTTGGGTGTATAGAATAAATATACAAAAACTAGAAGATTAAAATATTTTTTATAAAAACTTCTTTTAAAAAAATGTAATTGGATTAGGAAACCAATCACTCATCTTTCCCTTTTGGTTTTAAGCAAAAGTGACAAGAGTGCCTAAACAAAGAGCCAATAAGCATTCTATCTTTGATAGGCAAATCAGTTGAATCTCAACATTTTTATTATAGTATACCTCCTGAACTATGCTTTAAGTACAATCTTGACAAATTAAGAAAAGTCTATACAATATTTTGCTACTACATAATCTATATACAGGATGCATAAGTCTAGTTAATTAAAAGTCATTTCAATTGTTAATAAGTAACACTGAATTTGATCTCTATCAATATTATCACTTTAGATAATAATAGTAATAATAACTGAGATGTTGTTTGACTTCTTCAGAATGTTAAGATCACCCCAATAATCAATAGGTAATATATTGTCGATCAAGTAATTATGTTTCCCCATTAAGAAACCTTTACCATATCTCAAGCATTTAAAAAGAATGGTAATAGTACATTGCAACATGTTTATCTTATTTTATAATTTCTCTTAAAGGTATAATGAACATTAGGTTTATAAATAACTTCTAGCTAGTGTGCTTTAAGATTCATGAATTATGAAGCTGAACTGCTTGCAGAGGACCTTGAGGACATTACCATGTGCTTCAGCATTGCTGTTGGAAAGTAGGGGACATCGTATTACCATGATGTAAGTGTAGAATGAGAAATGATTGTTATAAACTTTTGTCTACTACTGAGTAATCTGATGGACATTTGATATTTATGAGTGCTGAAAGCTTTTCACATCCTAGGAAGAACGACTACAGAGCGAGGGGACTTCAAACCTTTCCATTTTATTCTGAGAAAATAAATTGAAAATAGATAAGAAGACAACAGCAACATGAACAAGAGACAACCTGGGGAGTGAGAATTTGTCAACTCCCTAGGAGGTGTTCAATAACAGGCAAGTTGGACTTTTTATAAAAAGACTGCTCCATGCTGCTTCTCCAGGGGCCTGTGTTCATGTGCCAGAGTGCCTGCTATTAATTTCTTATGTCCCACTGCAGGAGGTGCAATTTCTCTGTATGTCTACCACACGTCTTACATCATGTTGTTTTAGGGGCATCTAAAAATAAAGCAAGACAGATAGTTAAGGAGGCTGTTAACAAAAATTCTTCAAAAAGAACCCCTTTTTTTTTATTTCAGAAACTTCAAAATTCACTTGATCAATTAACATTAAATAGTATCCTTTTTCTTGAAAAGTCATTCCATATTGATGTTATTTCCTAACACTACCATGTTTAAAGATTTTTAAAATATAGTTTATACATCATATATGCATATATTTGTTGATGTGAATGAAATAGTAATACCTTAATTGTACATGTGTAGTTCCCACATTTCTCAAGAAATTGTTATAGATGTTATTTTTGTGTCAATTTCAATGGGCCAGAGATTCAGACACTCGGTCCAATTCCATTTATAATACAATTTATTAATTATCTCATAATTTCATACAATGTGTTTTGATAATATTTACTTCCTATTCCTCCTAAATTGTCAATTATCCGTGTCCCACCTAGATACTCCCTCAATTCCTGTTTTCTTCTTGTTTAATATCCTACCAGTCCAATTATTTTTGGATGACCATATTCCTTGGTTTAGAACCATAGTCTGAAGTCTGATTAACTTACATCCTCAAAGAAAACTAACTCTCCTATCCCATCAAAGGCAATTGGCTGTCAATAGTTGCAGAGTTAGGGTTCAGGATAATGAGTTCCTCCAAACTCCATGAAGAATGATTGCATTGATCTTGTATAGGTCTTTTACTGATAAGAGCAGTTCTAGGAGTTCATGAATGCAGTAGTCCTGTCATATACACATAATGTTTTGTACCCACCCTCCCTGACCACTGGCTCTGGCAATCATACTGCACCCTCCTCCATGATGGTCTAAGCCTTAGAGGGACAGGATCAAATAGAAATTACATCTGTGGCTAAGCACTCCAATGTGCTTTGGTTTTTTATTGATACTTCTGTTAGCTTTAGTTTAATAAATATTTATATTAAACAGGTAAACAGAATAGTAGATTACTCTGAATAGCCTACAGCATGTCTTATTTGATCACTTGAAAATTTGAATGGAAAAGATTGAAACATTCTTTTTAGTGAGATAATTCTTTTGTGCAGATAACAACTCTTAACTGAAGGTTGGCAGTTGCCAACCCACCCTCTAAGTCTTGAGGATTGACAATGTCTGTGATTATGTGATACAGATCTATATATCAATATCTTTTAAATTTGTATCTTTATCTATATCTGATACATTGATTGGATTTTTTGAATAGATCCTGCTAAGACATTCAGAATGTCTTCTCATAAGTTGCCTTTTCAATTTTTTAATGAGCCTTTAATCATTTAACACCAATAATCATTATCTTTGGTAAAAATTAAATATCCAAAGACACCTGAAATTTAAAATTTTGTATATTGTCTCATGTTTCAAATTTAGCTATAAAAACTGCTTATCTAAATGAATTTCAAAAAATAGGTTTTTTCCTCCTGTAGCTATGTTTGATATTAATGCCAGTTTCAAATTGTTATCTTAAAAACCCTTGCAGGGAGCGATGTAGATGACCCATCTGTGGCAGAGTTACCATGCACTTCAGAAAATAAATTGATATTTTATTTAGGTTGTTTTACATAAGATTAATATTTATTACTAAGCTAAATTGTACTACCATGAATAATTTGGGTGAGTTTACATGATCAGTTGAGGACTAGATAGCCAGTTATTCCCAGCTAGCCCCCAAAATTAATAAATAGAACCAAATAAAAAAAATCGTCTGTATAGAAAAGTAAGCAAGTATCCGAGCTGACTGTTACAGCCTACAGAGTGTGAGTATGTCTTTACTAGTTATGCTTCAAACAATGGCTAGTATTCAAAATTTATAGAGAAATTCAGAAAGTCAATACTTCACAGATTATATAAAAAAATCCCAAACTGCCAGTCAATAAATATGCAAATGAAATCTTCCCAAAATATGCTTAAATATCCAATAAAATATCCAATAAATAAGTTTTTAAAATGTTTAGCATTTCTAGTCTCTGGAGAAATATGAACTTAAACTATTCTGTGATATTAACTCACCCTAGTGAGAATGGCTATCAAGAAATCTGACTACAGGAACTAGAAAGATTCTGAGGGAAATGGGATTTACTCATTTTACTTTACTAAGTGAAGATTGGAATGAAAACAAGTCATTTATCACAAACAAAACTAAGAAGCCTTCTATAAATTTAAAATGAATATCCACTTTACTCACTATACCACTTCTGGGCATGTACCCAAAAGATATTCAACCTCACAAGTATTGCCCGTCCGTGTATACTACAGATATGTCAGTGATATTAAGGATATTGAACCAGAGTAGGTCTTTATCACTAGAGAAATGGATGATGAAAACATATACAATGAAATTTTATTCAGCTACAAAGCAAATGATACTTCCAGAAAAATGGATTCAACTAGAAAGTCTTGTATTAAGTGAGGCGACTCAAACTCAGAAAGATAAAACTACATGTCCTCACATGTATATGGATTCTAGCCTGTCAGATATTTATTTTGACATGTGCTTGGCTACAGAACGTTAAAGCACCAATCAGGATAATTTTTGTTTAAATAAAATAAAATAAAACAAAATACTTTAAAAGTATTTTTAAATTTTATTTTAGTACTGAACTCAATTAAGAATGGATTTTAATTTTTAGATCATTATATCTTGAAATATAGCCATAACTGTTATCAGCATTTTGAAATAGGATTTAGGGAAATGGAATTTTGTTTTAAAAGTTTTTAATTTTATAAGATTAGTGAAATATCTTCTGAAAGATTGTATAACAGAAAGGAGTATACTTCTTATTTTTTCAATAATAAGTAGAAACTATATAAGCTGGAACCATGAAATTCATTTGAAGTAAGAATAGTTACTAAGAGGATATTGGTGACAATATAATTATATAGTACATCAGGGAACTTTTTGAAGTAACATCTGTTTGTGCCGTAAAGATATAACAAAATAAAACATATCTTCATTTCAAGAAATAATGCAATTTTTTCTCATTTTAATAGTTCTTTGAAAATTTTATACAATGTATTTTTATTGTATTCAGCTCCTTCCCGAACCCCTTCAGATCCACAGTTTCCCTGCAAAACTCCACCTTGTATTTTCTTTAAAAGGTAATGAAGCATCACAACAGCATCAACAAAACCAACAATAAAGCTAGTTACATTTTCGTGCTGCCCATTTGCTCTTGGATATGTGGCCTCCAGTGGAGAAAGTTAAACCTACCAGTGACCACACATTTAAGAAAATGAACTCTCTTTCTCCCAGCAGCTATCAATTGCTGATAGCTACCTAGCTATGTGTGGAAATTAAGAAAATAACACATCTTTTTTGTGATGTTATTATTGCTGATTCTTCTAAGTAACCTTCCCCATTTTGTCCACCTTCCCATCTTCTTCCCTTCTATAGCTTCATTTCTTCTTTCATGTTACTTATATTCTACTTCCCTGTCTCTCCTAAATGTGAGATCTTCTATTTCCTCTTATGTTTTCCATTCTGGTTAAATGACCTATGTATACACATACACGTCCACACACATGTGAAAATCTAGTATCTGTTTATGACATGGGCACAGGCAGTATTTGTTTAATCTGTCTTATTGTGCTGTAACTTAATAATTGGATGTGACTAGATTGTACATTGCTGTACAGGGTTCCTTTTTATGGCTCAGTTCAGAATAGAACTTCACTTGTTTCTCCTGACTCCCTGTTTTCTTTAGGCAGATAAGCTCCAGTTCTCTGTACACCTGTAAGTTATTCATTGACTATCCTTGGATGACTCTTAATGTTACAGCAAGAGATGACAGCTTTGATAGTCTCTTCTAAATTTGCTATTTTTCAACAATCATTCAATTATTTCATGTGGATTTTCTGTAGAATAGTTCTTTTTATCTCCTTTCTTTCATTACTTCAATGGAACATATTCTTTATTAGCTCCATATGAAATATTAAAAACTAGAGAGAAGGTGAGAACTTGTATGCATCAATATATTGTTTGAGGTTGGTGCTATCTGTAGAGATAATAGTAGGTTGGAAAACCCCCTAAAAATATTCAAAAGTTTCTTAATTTTACTCTATTAAAGGTGTAGCTAAGAAAATCTAAAACAATGCAGTTTTGAACTTCAATTATGATTCTGTTTTTAATTTGTAAGCCTTAAGATTGATTTAGCCATAAGTTTGTGAAATATTTTATATAGAGATATGAAAATTTTACTTTATTTTTTATGTATAATGAATGGTCTTCAATAGTGTACTCTTCTAGGAATGGAAATTATTTTGCCCATATATATATTTTAATTCTTTTCTTTAAAATGTGTTCAATTAATTATCTAATATGCATGGTAAGATTTATCAAGATGTTTGTGTTCAGAGAGACACAGTGAGTCTTTGTATGTTGTAGGTGGTCATCTTTTCTCTACTCACTCATAAAACCAGCATTATGTACTAAGTCTGTCTAGAAATTAAAAATAGTAGAACAGTAGAAGAAAGCAGATCTGGATACAGAAAACCTGTCTTGACACAACTGCTATTCAATATGTTTATGGTGGCATCATATATGTCTCATTTAATTTCAATTATCACAAAAATATTCACTAATGCTAGAAAATCCACATAAGACTGTGAGGGTGTGACAAAAAGTATGTGTGAAGAGTATACTTATCTAAGAACAGAACAAGCAGATCAGGAAAACCTGCCACAGCTAATGTAAATTGTTATCTTATCAGCCTCAGCTGTAGCCTTTAACTAGCCTTCCTGCAAGTGACTTTCATTAAAACACCAAATCATAGAATTTTCTCCTGCTTCCTGCTTCTGACATCTTTCAAGGCAAACAAAGCCCCATTTCCTTCAGACTTTCCAATCACTTAGCACAAGACCAAACCTGTAGTAAATCCTTTCTAATAACCTCTTAAAATGTCCACACTTTACCATAGCTTTGAGGTTGTTATGTGTAACAAATAATAAACTAATCTTTTGAATTAAAAAGACTTCGTGCCTATCTGTGGCTTGGGGGCATTGACAAAATGAAATGTGCAAAAAATAGCTTGTCATAAAATGAGTACTAGTTTAGAAAACTCAGTGATTGTTTCCTATATTATTTTACTTTTTGATTTAGTTATTAGCTTTAAAAATGGGTGGGGAGGGCATATAATAGGAGAAAAGGACAGATAGGGGGACATGGGAGGAATGGAGGCAGGGCAAGATGTGTGTTGATATGTATTATAGAAGAGAAGAAAAAAGAACCTATGGGAGCTTTTATATGTTTGTCTGCAAAATAAAGACTTTACCTTATCCAGCTATGTGTACATAATATATGTTATGTTTGTGATCTGCTTTAAGTTGTTTAGCCAGCACTAGAAACTGACTCTGGAAAAATGTCCTCTGACTGCTACACAAGATCAACTTTTAATCCCATGTAAATAAATAAATAAAAGTAAAAATATAATTTGGTATTATAAAGTATTTGTATTTTGCATAATTTTAATTATACTACATCTATTTCATATTTATATCAATATCTAATTTGCTTTTACTTTGAGAAGACATTTGTGTATTTGAATCCACATTAATCTACATTTGTAACAAATGAATAAATCAGGCTACCTTTGGAAAGTCAAACTATATCATTTTAAAGCACAGAATGAATATCTGATAAATCCTTATAAGATATTCTATACTTATGCTCTTAATTTTACATAATGAAAACCAATTCATGTAAGATTAGTAAAAGTAACTCATGACTCTCAATGTGAAAACAATATAAATCCACAAAATAATTAATGAGATAGATTAGACCATATTATATTAGAGGATTATGTAAGTTCCATTGAATAGATACTAATGAAAGAATAAATAAGAGAATGAAATACTTGGAAAATATTAAGAAGTCAATTATTTAGATTATGTGGCAATATGTCAAATGTGTATAACCCTAATATATAAGGGTCCATAAGAGCATGAACAATAACCTAAGCTTTTAGTTGTCATTGAAAGGGAGGGCACTTGTAAGACTAGGCTTGAAACCAGTGTAATCTAATACCCCAATGTTCAGAGGAATAGAATTGTACAAAATTAATACATTCATTGGTTGCTTCAGAGAATTTGAAACTTGCTTATAGGCAGAAAAGAAATCTTAAAAGCATTTTTTGGGTCGAGTGTGATGAATACAACTTTAAAAAATTTCCCCTTTTCATTTGTAACAGAAGAAATAAAGTTTCCAAATTGAAAGTGAAATTAAAGAAGAAATATTTGAACTTCCTTAGATACTATCACATATATATATATATATATATATATATATATATATATATATATATATATATAATATTCTCATATATATATATACATATGAGAAAATTCACTTTTTTGTCCTTCAACTGTTAAATATTTAGCATTTTTGTATGTTATTTTAAAATTTGGTTTTTACAATATTGCTTGGGTGGCAAGGTCTTGGAAAAAGAAAGGCAGCTACCATTATTTTATAAAATGTATGTAAATGTATTCAAATTTTAGGTAGTCTCTCAGGTCCCCTGACATTCCCTACCATTACTATGAAAGCTAGCCAATATGGATGAAGCTTTCTGGTTGGTAATAACATGATTTCTCCTTTTATTCTGACTTGGGTCTTATTCTAGACTCTAGAGGATCTTACCATGAAGTAGTGAAGGATAATCAAGAAAAATAAAAAAAGGCTGCACTGCTTGGGAGCATCTAGGGCCCCATGGAAAAACCTGAAAGTAGGTAATTCATAGGTAGCAATGTGATATTTATTTGATAGCCAATGAACGTTTTATGTATATATATATTATGTATATATATTATATATATATATAATGTTAGAGATATTATGTTATATATATTATGGAATATGTATTATGGAATATATATATTATGGAATATATATATAATATATATGACAAACTTTATTAAAAACTGCTACTACTAAGGTATATAAATCTTAAATGAAATGCCAGGTAGCTTCAGGAAACAATAAATAATATATTATGACACAAATTGGCTTATTTCAAGGGAACAATTCAAGGCTTTGTTGAGAAATATTTCCAACAAAAATTTAAGTAATTATACATGCATATTTATATGCATATATTCATTACCATAAATGATTGTTTCAGAAGACAATATTGTCAATATTTTTAAAGTTGAACCTATCATTCTATATAATTATAACTTAAATTTCTTTATATTCTTCATGAAATGTACATACTAAGTCATGTTTATAAAAACATTCATAGCCAAGAAAACATTATAAAAGTAGTAAATACATCTTGTAATATAGAGAACAAGTTGCTGTCTTTTTCTGTTAATTATCAATAATTATTTTTGAAAATATTATTTAAGCCTGTAAAACAGCAGAGGTAAGATTGTTCCCCTAGGCCATGGGAAAATATTCCTGGATGAAAATATTGGAACATGGATGGATAAAAACCTTCAGTGTGAGATATAGGACATTCAGATCTTAAAACAAAATGGTACTTGTCAACATATGATTCTGACAAATCTGATTACTCACATGAGAGAATATTAGGTCCCCAATTACATCTACAGTATTAACTAACAAAAACAGAGTGAGCATGTTTATTGGTCTCATCCTTGTTCAGCTCATTTTTGAGCAGTCATGATGAGACTTTATGGATGTATCTTCTGACATTCTAGGAGATGCAATCTCACTACAGATATCTTATCCTCTGACTCTTTCACACTTTACACTGTCTGCTCAAAATATCCCTGCTATTTCAGTATGGAAATTGTATTGTATATGTATCAGTTTGATTAGCCTCAATACTATGCATTTTAATTGGTTTTGGTTTTCCCTATGGTCCTCATATGTTGAAAGGAGAGAGAAACATAGCATTTGGTTATACAATACCAAATGGTCAGTCTTGAAAACATACATAAAATAGACACTAACAAACTGAGTGAGTTTTATTCATGCATTTATGAATATACATATATGTATGTCTAAACATGTATAACATATATATATATATATGATGAAAAAAGACCATTATAACATAAAAGCAACTTAAAAAATACTTAAGTCATTGTATTATTATTTAGCATAAAAAGCAATACTATAAAAAGTTAAATTAGACTACATTATGCAGAATTTGAGTGGATTGATATACTCTATGGCAGTGCTGAAAAAACTAAACCTCAAGTTGAAGAAACCATTTTCAAATTATGGTCAGCAAAGGATTTGTGGGCATACTGACAAGTTAAGCATGACCTATAATGGGGTGCAAAGAGGAGGGTATTGTTACTCATTCCAATACATTTTTTTTGCAAAATCTTTATTTGTTTTAGTGTGTTGACTTTTGGAAACTAATTGGCTATTCATAAGATGGACTGGTTGGTTAACTGGGGGACCAAAGATCTGAGATAAATAGAATGATTACCCTCAATGATGGAAGGAGAAAGGCTTTAGCTTTAATTAATCACAACTGACCAAATGATTTCATCAGCCTTGCCTATATAAGGGAGCCTCCATAGAAATACTAAATGTTGTGATTCATAGAGTTTGCATAGGTGGAGCAGGAAAGATTCATGGGCCCTCCTTACTTTCTAACAGTTTTTATTCCTACTTTCCATAACTGCTGATTAAGTAGTAAGTAAAATATCCCATAGCATACAGCATGAGTCTGTATACCATGCTACCATGTGTTTGAAGATATAGAAGACCTCTGCTCTACAAACAGGTCCATGAGAGCACAAATAATAACCTATTATATGAAATAACCTATATATGAAAGGGAGGGCACTTGTGAGACTAGGCTTGGAACCAGTGTAATCTAATATCCCAATGTGCACAGGAATAGAACTGTGCAAAATTAATACATCCATTGGTTACTGCTGAGAATTTGAAACTTGCTTATAGGCAGAAAAGAAATCTTAAAAGCACTTTTTTGTGTGTGTCGAGAGTGATGAATACAAATTAAAAAATTCCTGGTTTCATTTGTAACAGAAGAAATAAAGTTTCCAACTTGAAAGTGAAATTAAAGAAGACAAGGATAAGACAAAGTTGAAGAATACTTGGGTATCATAATAGGACACATTTTCTAATTCATTGTGAAACGTGATTTTTAAGGCTCAATGTGATTGTTAAGATTTGCTTAGATGACAACTGCATGATTTGTTCATTTTATCTTCATTTTTGTCCCGCCCCCTCTTTCTGTGTGTGTGTGTGTGTGTGTGTGTGTGTGTGTGTGTGTGTGCCTCCTTCAATCTTTCTCAGATCACTTTTATAAGGTCACTTATAATTTTTATAAGATTATTTTATAAGCATTATCTTTAGTGATAACTTTCATAGTTCAGAATTACCTAGTCATTACAAAGTCCTTAAATTAATAACACCTGTACAATCCAACCTCACCTGCCCTCTTTCTATTCTCACTGTCTCTTACTCTTTCCCTTACTCTTTCTTGCTTGCTTGAATTTGATCTAACACTGCATGCCAGATTTGTGTGGAAGTATCCCTGTAGCTGAGGCTAGCTTGAACTTCTGATTATCTTCTTTATCCTAAGCATAAGTGCCTATTTCACTAATTCATACTATACTTATAAATTCCACTGATTTGATGAGAATATCTTTGTGTGAATTTTTTAAATTCTAGGATACAATTATTGTGCATTTAATGAATATTACCTCACAATTGCCTTAAGTAAAGAAATTATATATAGTATGTTATAGTTAAAATATAATCCATAAACATACTGTACAAGATAAAATTTATAGAATTCAAAATGCAAGTGGGTCCATCAGATGATATATGTCTAAACACCATGAGAAACCCTCATCACTGAGCTCAGAACTAAAAGAGATTGAAGTTGTCTCTGGAGGTTCATTACTGTCCTTTTTACTCCGTGCACAGCTAGATTTGAACTAACACATGAGGACAGATGTCTGTTCTATCCCTAAACAGCTCTAGCAAAAGATATTATATAACCTTTCTCAGCAACAGATTTTGGCATCTGGAGCAATAAATATTTAAAAATCAACTCTCACAGTCCAGAAGCATGGAACTTTAAAACTTTCGTAATTTACACACTTAACTGAAGTGTTGCAATAATCAGTGCTTCAGACTAAAGAACAGAGACAAATAAAAACTGGAAGAGTTCACAGACTTAATTTTTATATTGTCAATAATAATATGAAACCCATCTATTATGACATAGAATTAAATTTTAATCTTGCTTTTGCCAGTATTTTGAGAACAACACAATCCCCTAAAAGATAGTAACTTCAGTCTGAAGTTATTGAGGGTTATGTGAAGAAAGGATTTCTTGTTTTTCACAGTCACCTAAGTGTTCTCTCTCTCTCTCTCTCTCTCTCTCTCTCTCTCATATTAAGTCATATTGGTATGGGGAAGGGAAAATTTGCTAAGGCAAGGGAAAGAATGAAAGTGAATAAGGAGAGGAAAGGTAAGCACAAAATCATCTGGTCACTCCAACACCTAAATAATTCAGAGTTGACAGCTTCACTCTTTAAACTGAATCTAATAAAAGGACAGATGTTCTAAAAATCTGTTACTTTTGAAAAGATATTTCATCTTACAGGAAGTAGGAAAGCATTTTTTGCTGGAAAAATATTCTGATCCCAACTTTTATATTCTCAGGTATGGTTTAACTTCTATCATTTCCTCTCACACAGAGGTAATAGTATTTCCAGGTATTACCACAAAAACAATACTGTTTGGCCCATCCCCTTTGAAGTCAATAAGCTTTCAAATGACAGTTTAGCTCTAAGGTTTCAGAGAAGACACAGACATTAGGATGCACACTGTGTACTCAGAATGGAATATAAAAGGGGTGGTTTAATGAGAGTCTGATACTGTGTCAGTGGTAAAGGACATTTTCACATTTCCAGATTTCCAGATTCTGCACTCCAATATGTAAAGAAACAATGCAGAGACTTGACTGTAAATTCTAAAAGATCCCTGAAACTTTATTTTAGAATAAAATTGCTTTATTCCCAGATGATCTTTGATCATTAGTGTACATTTTCTAGTATTTATTATACAAGCCTTTTTAAATAAACATCATATCTAATGCAGCAGTTAAGCTCTTTGGGTTGATTTTTTAATGATGTTAGTTGAATGCTGTGTCTAATTTAGGGTAATACTGGTTCATTTCTATATTCAATATTTCAGAGAAGACAACATACTATGTTTCAGGAATTGTTCAGATTCTGACACATTTAAATTTTGTCAAATTAAATAAAGGTTTTTCAAGATGATTAATTTTACTTGGAAATTGGTGTCAAGCAAAGTGACTACTGCAGTTTAGCATTTGCAATGACAGATTAACCTATAGGAAAGGAATCAGGAACAAGAGACTTTCTAGAAATTCTGGGAAAGGTCACATTGTGTTTACATCTATTTGACTCTATTTCAAAATGCAGATCAATGTCTCTGGAGGGTTGGAAGGTATATTTTTTCACTAAATAATTTCTTCCTAATACAGAATTGCTTTGTCATTATGGCTGCTTCTTTCTTCAACTCTGAATATGTAAAAACAATGGACTTTTCAGTCTTTGTGAGATGGCCTGGCTTTTGTGCGTTTCTCTGTAGATTTCATGAGCTTACATTGACCAGAGAAGGAAGCTTTCTTCAGTCAAGTAATGAATAATGTCTTGTAGATTAGTATAGATGTGAAGGGAGAGAGAATAGAAGGGTAAGAGCATGAGCAATGGAATAACATTTCTCTGTGGTCATATTCTTGGGAAATGGATTTCTTCCCTCACATGAGTTATGGATTAAAATCATTGAATTATCTAAATAAAAATAAAAAAACAAAAACAATTCCCTAGCTATAGATATTTGCATTGAAATAATTTTGTAATTTTATTTGCTTTAGGACAAAGTGTCATGCAAATTTATGAACAAACTTTCAGCAAAAACTGTATTTTAATTGTAAAAAAATTTTAGTCATTGAAATATTATATATATATATATATATATATATATATATATATATATATATATATATATATATATATATCTTAAGAAACTGAAAGATCAACAATCTGTTTTTCTTTCCCTAGATTCATTATCTTTGTTGGGTTTGAGTTCTTTAGAAATTTGAAAAATAATTTCACTCAATTCTTTCCTAAAATCCATAAACTGTCTAACAAAACTCCATTTCTAGGCAAGTGAAATATCCCTTCTAGTTATTGGTCAAAGGGATTCCACGAAAACCCATATACAATAATACATAAATTATTGCTAATATCTTATGTTATCTCCAAGCTCTTGTGTGGCGGTATTGCTAAACTATTGCTCAAAACACCACATTTCAGAGAAGAGATGTAGAGGAATCTATCTGGAACTTCTCTAGAAGCTCCTTTCTTGAAAAATAGATGCCAATGTGTCAGAAGGTGCTATTCAACCTATGAAGGCATCTGGAAAAGCAATCAGTTGTCCTACAAAACTATTAATCCATGAATCACAACAATGTCTGGCTCAGCAAACAATTCCAATGCTGCAATATAGGCACTCTTCATATAGTAAACTACATCATTTTTTTAACTTCACTGAACTTTGATTAGTTTTTGAACCTCAATCTATATTACATTATTAAATTCTTTTACAAGTTGACCCCAAAGGTCACAAAATTACAAACTTTCTCTTTCTCTCTCTCACGCACACACACACACACACACACACACACACACACACACACCCATTTTTTTCCTAGCTAAATCTTAGTAGGGGATGTGAATGTTCATATATATATATATATATATATATATATATATATATATATATATGAATGGTTGTTTCTCATTAGTCTACCCTGCTAGGTTGTGTCTTCTGTTTTTGTTAACAGCTGGAATAACATCAATAATTTATTAGTAATTTGTGGTATAGAACGCTAAATCATTACTTTAAAATATATATGCAAAACAAAACTACATATCAAGGTATAAAATCTTGATAACATGTATATCTTAAATTTTAATATATATTATGATGTCTTTACAAATTATAAGAAATCCATGCTTATGTCATATTTTGAAGAATGTTATGTCTTTTTCTACTCTAGCCTTGATGAGTCTACAAAACATTTGGCACCAGATGTGTATACCATGTGTTTCTGTCAATTCTCTTTTATTCTGGCAGACTAACTCTTTCTTGAGTGTCCAACATGTAACAAAGTGTCCCTCCTAGTGGAAGTTATTAATATTGCAAATATATTTGTAGTTTGCAGTCCATATCTTACTTGAGTACTTTATTTCTATCAAGTTAACTATTTTCTATAGCAATCTTCAAAGAAGTAGGTGTTTAGAAAATAGGATTCTTCAGGGAGAATATGCCATGGAATAACATATAGCTGTTATTTTCATCCATTAAACTACCATTTAGAAACTGGGGTTTTGCAAAATGTCTTTTCCTATGACTTATAGATGATGAAGCTCAAAACTTATATGTATCCCAATTTATTGAAGATGTTAATAATTAATTTTAGTGCCTATCCTAGAGGATAATTTTCTGGGGAACTCATGAACTAGGAATGAATTGGGGGCTACAGTGCTGGTTAAGTGTGAAGTACCCACATGTCTATGAAACTAAAGTTTTAAATGTAGAAATAATTTAAATAATTATTCATGTCTACATAAAAATACAGTAAAGAAATTGTAAGTATATCTACTAATGCTCTAGGAGGACCTCTTAATTAGAATATAACTCTCTTTATTGTTTTTTATTATTAAGTATGGTGTATTGAACTGAAGGACAAAGAGGTCTGGCATGAAATGAGGAATTATCAAATTCAGTCAACTGGAATTTCTGTCTCAGAAGCAGGACTCAGAAATAACAAATAAGCAAGACTATTTTTGTACTAGTATCTCAGTATTTTCTTATTATTCATCAGAGGTAGAGAAATCCATGGACAGGGGCTTTTCATATCTTTAAAAGTTAATGAGACATGAAAAAAAATACAGAGAATGTCTTAGTGTGACAGATGATTGAAACATCTGCAATAATGTTGAAATAATACTAATCCATGTACATCTAGACTGTTTTTCTATTTTGACATTGCACTGATCTAAATACTAAGAGAAAAGTTTACTTGACACAGACAAAAGAAACAAGACAAATTATCAGACTGACCCTGAACTGTCATGCTAATTAAATCAGTAACAAATTCAAATATGAATAGCAAGTATATCTACACTGTTAGAAAATATTTTAATCTATTCACAGAAAGCAATCAATTTAAAGTTATCCTGGCAGGGTCAATAAGTTGAGAAGATTGTAATGTATTTTGAAAACTTCTCAGAATGATTTATTATAGCCTGAATAGTTAATTTTTTTTCAAGTTTTCTAAAGGTGGTATTTTAATGTCTGACCATGAAGTAATTGCAATTACCAATGGATGGAAATAGATAATCTCAATAATGAAAATGTATCTATTACTGAAATATTTTGGAATCCTTTAGTCATACTTAAACAATCTTTATCAGGCTCGTATATTTTTAAATATAAAAGTAAGTAAATAAAACTAACAGAACAGTAGTATAGTGAGTTTCAACATGGCTTCAAAATTATGTAGCATAAAATGTTCAAAACGGCTTATTAAAAATGTAGAAAAAATACCAAATTCTCATAGGCAGTGTCATAGACATAATATAAGTGTGTAGGATTAGAAAATTTTCAATGTAATAGTTTTAAGAGAGGTATTTAAGAGGTAACAAAATCAAGATAGCTCCACCCTTAGGAATCAAATTAGATGCCCCTAAAATCATGTAAATATAGATGGAGTTTTCCCTTTCATGTAAATTGAGAAACCTGAAGATTTAGCTTCTCCCCTTTAAAGGATAAAACAGCTGGATCTTCCATGGACTGGAGGGGGAGGTCTAACACAAAGCACTAGATTCACAAGAAAATTGACCTTAGATTTTTCTGCCTCTAGAACTACAAATGATAAATTTGCAATATTTATGAATTTCTAGTTTTAGATAGTTTGCTATAATATAATAAATGAACTACTAAATGTGAGAACTAAGAAATCAGATCCCCTTGGAACACAAAATAAAGTGCTAAGGATATATAAGTAAGCAGTAATGGAGAAAAGGTTTTGTTTCTGCTATTGCTGAAAAATAAATATTTACAAGATTGCCTGGGAAGATGGCTCAGTCATTAAAGTTCTTCAGTGCAACCTGAAGGACCTGAGTTTGGAACTCAAGTAATCACATAAGAAGGAGTATATATAATGGTGCATATAACTACCTACATATTGAGGAGAAGGGGGCAAACAACAGAACAGTGAAACTCACAGCTCAGCCAGCATAGCTGAATGGTGAATAGATGAACTCCAGGATCAGTAAGAGAGCCTGTCTCAAAAAAATAAGATGAATGAAAGATTTTGAAAGACATCTGTCTATCATTTCTGTACTTCATATGTATGTTGACACATACTTGTTTACACACAAGAGATATATAAAACTAACTCTCTCCTTTCTCTCTTTATCTCTCTCTTTCTCTCTTTCCCTCTCTCTCTCTCTCTCTCTCTCTCTCACACACACACACACAAGATCCTCATCTTAATCATTTATTTACTTTTTTATTTTTTTGTACTGATACACCAAAATAATAGGTTTTTGTTTATATCAACCAAACTTAGTGAATACAAATAATTTAATATAAAACTAATTTAAAACATTATTTTTACAACGATCATTAAAGGATTAGTTCTCCAAATTAGTTATACTGTAGTTTATTTATAAGAATTGATTTTTATATTTATTCTTGTGGTTTTGTGGAAGAAGGCAAATTATTCTTTGTGAATTCCATCCCTGGTCCTAGAGAGTTCAGCCTTTGTACAATCTAATCTTAAGCCTAGACCTAGAAGGCTTCAGCCTCCATACCATCTAATCTTCAAGGTGAAAATCTGGACCTAGAATGTTTCAGCCTTCTAGACTAATCTGCAAATCTGAGCCTACAATGTTTCAGTCTCTGAGACTTACTACTGACTGTGTTCACTCTGACTAGATATATTTTGAACTACCTCTTTCTACTCTTAACTGTATTGTGAACTCTGAACTGTAAATTGTAAGCTGTCTGATTCAGACTTTGCTTATTCTGGACTGGCTGACTCTTCATGTCTTTTCTTTCTGAACTGAACTGTCTGTAAGCTCAATGCACTTAAACTTCCTGACTGAACTAGCTCTAAGTCTAACTGTCTAATTAACTAACCCTAACTCTAACTCTAACTCTCCAAAACTCTCACTGTGAACTGAAAGCCTCCATTCAAATCCTGGGAAATGGGGGATCCTCACTCTGATTCAGACTCATACTTTACTCTTATTCAATCTCAGATATAACTCTGATTAAATCTCAGACTTCATTCTGCAGGCAGCTCTTTACTCTGATTCAGTCTCAGAGATTTGGATTAAAGGTGACATTCCCGTTGTGTTCAGAGCATTTCATCTGGATCACACAGGCCTCTGAATGTGATCCCTACATACAGGCCTTTGGATGTGATCCTTGCTAGAACAGCCATGCTAATGGATTAAACTATTAAATGTTTCTCCAAAATTATTCATTATTGATTTTAAAAATACCTAGTATATGGTTCCACCACAGGCTTAATAGATCAGAGCTTCTTCCCTGGAAGAAAGTCTATAATTAAATTTTTAAAGTAAATTTTAAAAATCAGTGATTTAAATCAAACAATCAGCTAGCAACTAAAGAGAAAAATTCTGCCAGGTGTAAAACATCTTTTCTTCCATAGCTTAGTTTTCCACTGTGTTCTGTAAGTTTTTTCCTACCCAATCAAGTAAGTTTATTGCAGTTTCTTGCAATGTCCTTCTCTGTACCTTGATATATTGCTTTCATGGTACTAATGTGTGTGTGTGTGTGTGTGTGTGTGTGTGTGTGTGTGTGTATTATGTTTGTTATGTTATATATAATGTTTTGTATACATAATATTATAATATATATTATGTATATATATGTTTTAATCAGACAGGATTTTGCTGTGCAGCCTTGGCTGTCCTTGAACTCACAGACCGGCCTTGAATTCAGAGTTCCACTTATTGAGTGGAATAGAGTGCTAGAATTAAAAATGTGAGCCACTATGAAGTCACTTTATCATTTTATCTGTTATCTAAAAGATAATTAGAAAACAAAAAAAAATAAACTATAGGTAGATTTGTGTTTCAGGAGCTTTTTGTGTTCATATGTAAATGTTTTCAATTTGGGTAAAAAGAGGGCAGAATGTAGTTGTTAAAAATACAGTTCGTGAATCTTTCAAGTCATTCATTGTGCTCATTTACTTGTTAGTGCATTCCCTTTACTCAATCTATGAAGTCACTGCAATAGAGCATATGCTCTACTCCATTTGCATATAGCACAATTAATAGAACTTTGATCAGTAGATGGATATACATACACATTCCAAAGAGTCTTTATACATTTTAAAATGTCATTGTTGATCTTTTCCATTCATGAGGTTTTCATAATCTGACATTTTTATAGATATTGAAGTACACAGTCAGATAGGCCTATATTTTGAATTAGATTTGGATGACAGTATGCCTTGGTCCAGCCCCAGCAAGTTAGAGCTTTGTGAAGATGAGTGTAGAGTCTTCCAGGAAAGTTACTCATTCATGTACACCTTTTATGGATGGGAACAGGCTTCCCTCTTTATTTATACTTCCTACAGATAGCACCAGACTTTTCTCTTTATTTAGGCTTTTTCCTTCTCCTTTTTATCTCTATACAATTAACACTTTTCCCTCTCTATACAATTTAATTTTATTTCTTGTTTAAACTTATGCTGTATTGTATTTTTCCAATAAAATCTGATATAACTCTCAGAAATATACATAACACCTCCTGTGGGAGAAGACAAACATCAACTTTATTCTTTTCATTTCCCATAATCACACACTCACACATCTTGTGGAGGAAGCAAAGCTTGAACACACACAAATTTCACACATTTAGCACACATACACTTTATCCATATCTTGCAAACAATCTTGTGGAAGAAGCCTTGTGGATGATGCCTTACGGATTCAACCAAGCTTCAACACACATCCATCTGTTCAGTAGTTACATTGTACAACATAGCAATGAATTCTCTATTACAACAGAGTTTATGGAAACCAAATATTTTCTCATAGTGAATTTCCTTGTTAGGCTGTAGTTTATAGTAACGAAACAATAATCAAGCATCCCATTATTTTTCTATTAAGGTTAATCAAAGGATCACAGATAAGAGAAATTTTACTTTTTCTTTTTCATATAAAGAGAATCTAGGTAACTTTCTCCATATCATCTGGCTAACTTCACTGACTTATTTTTTCTGACTGTGCATGTTTCTTAGTTACTCTTTCTGGAATTTCAATTAAATCATCAATTCAGCTGAGTGGCATTGTTCCCTCAGAAAATTACCACTGTTGTTATGAATAGTAGTGAGGGACTGAAGATCACGCAGAATTTTTGTACCACCATAGAGATAAAGTGACTCTAATAGCAGTCAGCATGTCAGAGTCTAACAACAGCAGTAGCAGAAGGGGCTATTCAGGAGACAGATCCCTACAGGCAAATGGTTCCCCACAACAATAAAATCAGGTCATATCAATAGTTTTTGGTTCATCTTGCAGTCAGTGAAGTTTTCTTATTCCTAAGAAATAGAACCACTATTAAGGCCAGTGTCACCTATTAGCATATGTTTGGTAGTAGCAATAACATAATATAGCTTGCAATATATTCACTTAAATAGATACATAATATATACCTAACCTAAAATATGGATATATATGGTATTGCAAGTATTGGTGTATATTCTCATCTGTGCAAGGTTTACATTCTTCTTCGCTTCATTGTAGTTTTTACTCTTTCTTTTAGTCTTTCAATGGACCATGGCTACAAATTCACACAGAAATTAAACAGATAATGAAAGGTACTAGGAGAAATATAATCTCTAAGATATCAGAATGAGACTTGTGTTTTTGAATTACGTTGGCAAAAAATGAAGGGCAAATTAGAGCGTAGTGGGTTAGAATCTGAGAAATCATTAAATATCAATTTTATTTCCCTGATGAGACATAATGTCAGTCTGCTAGGTTTGGGAGGTTTTACATGATATAGTTAAGAGATAAAATTAAAGCTGTCAATGAATAAATTTACAGAAGAGGTGGGCTTTCCTAGATAAGGATCAATTAATGTTAAAAAACATTTTAATTGAATTCTACTGAGAAAACAACTAGAGAAGCCATCCATTGTAAAATGTATGTTGGTGGGGAAAAAAAGAAAAATTTGCTTAAAGGGAAATTTGAGCATCTATTTTTGTCTCTGTTATATTTTTAAATTAATGTTTCTTTGAAAAGTTCATAAACTTTTACAGTATATTTTGATCATATCCATCTACCATTACATCCTTTCAAAGGTCCCCTGTGTCTCCTAAATTATTACCCTCCCAATTTCCTGTCCTTCTATGCTTTTGATGTCAGTAACTTCTGAGAAAAAAAAAAATCCTTGCCTGGGCGTGGATACATCCACTGGGGCAAGCACAATGAACCAGTGGTTATACCCAAAGGAGAGAAAGGAGAGTGATTCTTCCTCCCTCAGGAGCACTCAACTAGCAATAACTCCATCATCAAGGAGCATATGAAGCCCTTCTACAATCCACGCTGACATTTTGCCTCTTTTGATCTTATTCAAGTTTTGTCCATAGCTACTGCAAATTAACATGTTACAGCCACCTCAGGTCTGGAAGTCAGCATTTCACAGCTCTCTTCCCATTCAGACACCTCTTATACTCTTTATATCTCTTTTTTTCAAAGTTTCCCAAGCCTTGAATGTCAGAAGGTATTAATATAGATGATCCATCCACAGATGAGAACTGATAGTTACATATAATTGAACACAGCTTCTTACGAATCTCTCCACTAGCTACTGATCACTGCAAAAGATTTTTTTTGACCAAGTTCAAGAATAGCACACATCTATGGATACAATAATAATATTTTAATGGGAGTTTGGCAACATGGCATTTAGCAAAACAACAACAATAGATTTTGCTTAAAGCCTGTGATCTTCCCAGCTGTAGACTTTTGAGCAGTACTAATCAGGAAATCCCTCCTATGGAGTAGGTCTCTTATCCAATCAGAAATATGTTGCTAATCAACATAACCATCACTCCTCTACTGTACTGGTTATCACTTCTTATCAGATAAGTTGGTATTTTAGTGTGCAGTGTCCAGGGATGATAGGTCTATTGATGCATTTTCTCCTTCAGTGTAGCCTGCATTATGCATTCTGGGTTAATGCAGAAAACAGGGAAAGGGTTTCCTTGTTAGTTTGAAGCTGATTTTTCTCCATCCTGCATTGATACTCTGTACTATCTTACCAATAGGGTCATACCATCTAGTCATAGAGGACAACCAAAAGAGTTAGTCAAAATAGCCCATGTTATTTTGCATGCCTCTGGAGATTAAAAAATAACTTATAGGGAGGCATCCTATGTCTGGAACTGAGCAGTAAGGTTTTCATTTACTAACTCATGCCTTCTAGGAGCAGCACTGTCCTTTTGCTTAAATGTAATTTGATACTTTAGTTGCATACTAAATAATAGATAGTGATAAGCCTTGTTAGTTTAGAGAGTAATCCCAATTCCAGCCCTTACTTTTTCCCAATTCTACCATCCTCACTTGAAAATTTAACTCTGAGAATTCCTATCTTCTCTTTCTATGTCACCTGTGTTCTAGTATCCACACTAATTACCTCCTGCTTAGTTTGGGATGTCATAGGTTTCCACATAGCACTTTCACACAAACTTATTTTTAGTTAAGCACGTGAACAAATAAATCTTATTTTCAGAAGAGAATAGTTAGAAATGGAGATGTGAGTGCTAACAGCGTACAGACAGATATGAAAGTTAAAGTGAATGCTTAGGGGAAAGTGATAATAAAAGTGAAGAGAACACAAGGAAGAGAGTATTTAAAAGGTGCAATTTTTAAGATACAGTTGTTGGCCATTGGAAAACAATACTAAAAAACAAACAGGAAAAAATGTGGGCTCAACAATATAATTTTATAGATTCAATTTTTATGACCTTTTTGCTGTACAGTCACAACCAGAACAAAAGACTTCAATAGATCGATTTTGTAGTTAGTGAGATAAAGTAGTTGTGTCTGTTCCCTTGTAAAATAGCTCCATAGATAGAGTTTGCTCTTTCAAGTCCATTCTACCCTGTGAAGACACAGTATCTCTCCCTCCAGGGGATGCACAACAGGCCCCACTTGGAATTGAAGTACACACTGCTCTACTGTGCTTTGATCTCCACTTCAGAAAAATAGCTTAATTGAAAATGGAGACAGATTAATCAAATTTTATTTTGATAGAGTCATTTCGTAAAATGACTTTTTAGAATTAGGCCAGGGATAAAAATAAAAAAGAAACATTTTCTTTAGATTTCTCACTCTTCTTTTATTGTTGTCCGCATATATGCTTCATACTTCTACTTTGCTAGTGAGCCCCATAAGAAAATAACAAATAAATAAAACATGCTACACAAATCAACTGGCAAGTATATTCTTTTATACACAGACAAGAATATAAATCACAAAATCTGGGGGATTTTTATATAATTAGAATAGTTAACAGGTTCTCTGACTCAGATGTCATCAAACTATCTCATGACTTCAGAAGCAATGTGCATTGGAAGCCATGGCTTTATCTGAACATGAATCATCCCAAGCAATGCTTCCCTGAGATGATTTATGAAAGATTATTTCTGGAAAGCTTAGGTGTTTAGGCAGACAATGGTGTAGAAGACCATGGATCTTAACTTAGTGAAAGAATATTAAATATTGTCTTGTTAATTAGGCACAAGTGACCCTCTATCAACAAATGTATTTTTATTTTTACTTGAGGAAATATAGATTTTAAGATGTCTGAGAAGTAAAGGCACCCTTGTCATTAAATTAAATTGGCCTTTAAATCCTAAAGAATAGGAAAAAAATCAAATAGAAAAGGATTTGCTTGAGAATATGTTCACATTTATCAAAAGCTGATATTTGGCTAACAAGAGTTTTGGTTTTTTTGTTTTGTTTTGTTTTGTTTTCCCTAGTGAGTTAACATAAGTATGGAATACAGAACATATCTATTTATTTTCAAAGATTAATATGCCATGGGATATTTCCAAATTTGTTAATCTCCTGTATTAACACTTCTACATTGATAAAACCAGTGTATAATGGCAAATTCAAAGTACTTTTGTTCTTATGAAAATATGAAAACTTTTCATAAATATTCAGTAATCCATTGAACACAAAATGGAAAGCAATGGCTCATTTCATAGAGAAGATGTGAGTATTAAACACAGAGATAAAAAAGGCAGGTATCTCTTACTTTTTATACACAGAATAAAATAAGAACAAACATATCTGAAAATAGGAGTCAGGGTAATAGAAAATTGAAATTAGGTAGTGTTTCAATCTAAGAATGATGGGAAAGCAAAACTGATAGCAAATATTTTTAGAATATGAATTATTTTGTGTGATCTATTCTGTTTTCTCACTGCCATTACCTGTAGTGAAGCAAGCTGCTTACATGCTTCTCTGCTCTTTGAATGAGCTGAGGGTCATCTATATTGGTACCATTATATTCCTTCATTGTATTTAAAGCTATATAGGGTCATCTTAATCATAGCCTTTTCATCAACTCTTAATATATTATCTTCTCAAGAATTTTGAAATTCTCTGTGTGCTTTAGATTTAAATATGAGGGTATTCTGTAAAGTAAACAGAATTCACAATAATGTCACAGTGAGTCTGAAAATAAAGAAGTGTGGATGTGATTGCATACACTGGCGAAAGGTATTTCCCACATTTTCATATTTGGTTGTATGGGAATTGGATTACTTATAGTTTTATATAACGTGACTTTATAATAACTTTATATTTAAGCAGTCATAAGCAGTTAAGGCTTTTCAAAGAATGAAACAAATAGGAGATACATATGTGTGAGCATGGACACACATACAAACCTACACACTCTTTTGTGAGACAAAGGGGGAGACATTATAAGTTATTATCATCTTTAAACAAGGAGATGACACCCCTAAAAGGGATGAGCAGAGCAGGCCAGCAGAATGGGAACTCCAGCAGGAGTATCTGCTTGTATCTGCAAGACTTGAGTAAAAACCCCAGAACAAAGGTGAGTGAAGTTGAATAAGCCCTTTACCAGTGTGATCCAGGCTAGGAAGGATAGCCTCAACAATTATATTTCTATTTCTTACCCACACTTGCGAATTTCACTTTTTTACCAATGACAAGGACTAAAATCTAACTTTATGGACAGTGTATTTCAATGGAAATATAAAAGAATGAACTTAAGTCATGGATTAGCTTTATTCTGAGAAAGATTCAGTGTACAAAACTCTCGCATTGGTTTACAAAGACCTCCTTGAGATTTTAAACTAATTTTCTTACCATGCTCTGTCTTGTGAAAATTACAATAAACCTCTCAGAATTATTCCATCAGAAAAGTTTCATTTTTTCAAATCTAACAGGCTAGCAAAGCTAGAGAGATTCCCCAATGGAGAGAGTGAGAACCCAACAAAACAGAGCAACAAAGAATTACAGTGTTTGCTGGTCCATGTCTCGTTTTCAGCCAAATGAAAAAAATCTTTGCTTACTTTCTTATTTTCCCCTTCTTTCTTCTTTAAATTGTTTAATTTTTTGTTCATTTGTTTATATGTATGTGTGCATGCACATACTGTGCATTTGTGTGCTGTGTGTGTGTGTGTGTGTGTGTGTATGTGTGTGTTTGTGTGTTAGTATGCTCACATATATGTGGGTGCCCACACAGGCCAGAAGAAGGCTTCAGATTTCCTGAAGATGGAGCTACAGGTAGGTGTGAGTCACCTGAAATGCTGCTCTGAACAGAACTCTGGTCTTCTGCAAGAGCAGCAAATTCTAATAGGAGAGCCATTTCTTCAAGTCTGCATACATTTTCTTTTAACCACAGAACCTCTTTTGTTTCTCCTAACACAACTTTCCTTAGATACTGAATACCTCTTAAGGAATCAGACTGGAATTGCTATGAATATATTTTTCTTTCCTAGCTATGGATTTAAATTTTCAGAAAACTCTTTCTGCTGTTGCTCAAGCCTCATACATATTGCAGCTTCTATACTTGGAAACATGGAAGCTATCGTGAATTATTTTATTATTAGAAAGTATTGTGAGTATGATTTTCAGTATTTAAATGATGTTTAACTTGGTTACCAAGGTAGCAAAGATACTAATATTAATGGCCCAACACAAACCTCACATTTGTTTGGACACGTCACTCATAATTAATGACTCTCCACTTTAAAATATATTAGAAACCCAGTATACAAAATACATGAAATGATTAGTTTAGTTGCCTGAAACATGAAATTACTAATACTGATTTAATCATATGAGTAAAACCTTTGGATTTTAACATAACAATTGCTCAATTATTTTCAAATATTAGTAATTCTGCTTCAAGAACCTAGACCAAAATTTAAACCAATAGATGGCTAAGACTATATATATATATATATAATTGAGAATATTCTGAGATTAATATTTAATTTTTTCATGCTTGCAAATAAGTGTAATCAAATTATAATTCCATTTTACACATTTACTTATGTTCATAGTCTTAATTTGAATAAAGCTAACCTATCAAAGTTATTAGATGCTCTTAAGTAGATACTCAAAAACAAAGCTTGCCATGTTTCAAAAATATATAGGTCCAGAAAAAAAGCTAGAATATTAATTTGAACACCAAATTACATTTTAGCCAGGATGACAGATAACTTAGAGATGAGATTTACGTTTACATTCTATGGTGCATGACTAAAATCCAGTGTATAAGAGTAATGTTGATTATTGTTACTTGGATTAAACAGGGAGAGTGTCTGGCTATACAATTAATGGCATCAATTACATCACAACATTTAGCTTTACTGATTACAGTTAATTAAGACAACCGAAGTATTGTTGTCTCTCTCTCTCTCTCTCTCTCTCTCTCTCTATATATATATATATATATATATATATATATATATGATATAGATATAGATATGTTAAACAGGCAGTTTTAACTAATTTCTCCACACATCCAGTTCTTATAGATTTTATTTTTAATCATAATTTTACTGTATTGTTCTATAGTCAGAAAGAATTCCCTGATTTGAAATATATGATTCCAATGTACTCACAAAATCTCTTTTTCTTGGATTTCCCATTTACATGTCATTTATATGTGAAGAGTCTTAAATTGTAAACCTAACAGTGAAAAACAAGAAACTTAGCTATTGCAAAATATGAAAAATCTCAAAAGTGACTGTACTATCCATATTGATTTGTAAACTTTGAATTATTGTTTTCTCAGTGTAATTGGCTAAATATGTTACAAAAAGAAACATTCTCAATTGGTAAAGTAATATTGATAGTTCAATATAATTCTGTTTAGCTGAGTGGTAGTGGTACATGACTTTAATCCCAGCAGTTAGGGGACGGAGGAAGGGACATCTCTGAATTTGAGGCCAGCCTGGTCTACAGAGTGAGTTCCAGTACAGTCAAAATTACAATAGATAAGTCATGTTCTGAAATACCAAAATAATAATAATATTATGATTAACAATAATTCTGTTTAAATTTTAAAAAGAGAGACTTTCAGCGAGATACTTAAATCCTATTGTGTTTTACTGAATTTTCTGGGATGTGAGTGTAGCCATTGGTTCAGGGCAAAAAGCACTATATTCTTTTGTCTAATTCAATTATCAGTCCTAGTGTGAAGCCTTGGAGCTTTTTAGCCTCCATATGATCTAGTCTTAAGTCTAGAACTGACAAGTTTCGGCCTCAGCCTTCTTACAATTTAAGATGTTTTAGCCAACAGGATTTACTACTGACCGAGTCACTCTCACTAGCTCCTTGGGAACTCTAACTCTTTTGGTCCAACCCACTCCCTGATCAAGCTGACCTATGAGCTGGCTGACTGATTCTGACTGTACTTTTCTGACTTTGGCAGACTCTGTTTGACTTCTGCTAGTTCTCTAACTTCTGTGCTAGGCTTCAAACTGACTCATTCTAACTGACTTCTGCTGAACTGCCTCTGTGTTTCTGCCTCCATATTTTTCTTTTTGACTTTGTTTCTTGTCCCTCTATGAGCTCTCACTGCTCCATACTACCTCAGGCAGGCTCTCTCCTTCTTTGCCTTATCCTCAGTAGGACCATTTCCTTTTCTTTGTGTCTTGTCCTTTCTCTGTCTCTACCTTCTGTGTCACTGAACTGAGAGCCTACTTTTTTATTGTGAGGATTTGGCGTATCCTTAGTCTGCTAATTGTTTCTCTGATTTGTCACTTTGCCTTCCCTTCACTCTGACTCATCACAGATGTCACTTCCTGTCTGATACTAATTCTTCTGAGCTCTGCTTCTAGTCTACAAGCTCTTGGAAGACTTCCTGTCTCCCAAGTGGTGGAGTTAAAGGCATGCACCACCACCGCCCCTGAATACTGGGATTAAAGGCAGGTGCTACCACTGCTTTCTGATGCTAGAATTAAAGGTGTTTACCAACATTATCTCTACTCTGAGCAGCCATGCTGCTGGATTAAAGGATTAAATGTTTTTCTACATATAAGTACTGAGATAGGGATTTGCCTCATATGATATACTTGAAGAAGCACTGTGAGAGAGCAAATATGCTTCCAGATGGGGAAGAGAAGTAGATGGCACAGATGTTAAAATGGAAATAACTTCAAGTCAAGATCTAGTCTTAGAGGAACTCTATGGAGGTGATACCAAATGAAAATTATACTTCAACATATATCCTGACTCAACAAATGAAAACTTTCTGTCTTTGTGACTGATCATCTGTTAGCAGAATATAGCTCTCATTAAGTTGTTGCACGAATGAACACTTATTTTTTAATTGCTGAATAGTGTCTTGCTGCATGGGTATACACAATTTATTTTGTATATTTTGTTTATTTGTTCTCCTGTTTAAAATTACCTCAGTGATTTATAGTTTGAAGATACTGTGAACAAACTAGGGGTGACCATTTTCATACCAGATATTTGTAAGAACATAAAATCACAATTCTACTTGAGTAAATTACAAAGTTGTATGACACAGTCATGTGCTAAGCATAGGTTTGATTAAAAAAACTGTCAGAACTTTAACGATACTTCCAGAATTTTAATTTGTTCTAACAATTTGTAAGGATACTGCTAACCTCATCTTGATGCATGCGATATACTGCAATGTTATGCAAATTTTATTTTGAGAAATAATAACTATTTTCACATACTACTTGACACCATATATATATAAAGGATTTTTTTCCAGACAGGGTTTCTCTGTTGTAATTCTAGCTGCCCTGAAACTCACATTGTAAACCAGGCTAGCTTTGAACTCACAGAGATCCCCCTGCCTCTGCCTCCAGAGTACTGGGATTAAAGAGGTGTGCCACCATCACCTAGCTTATATAAAGGATCTTTATATTTTCATTTTGATGTATTTTTCATTTGAGTTTTATGGTCATTATAATATTCTGCATATATTTCCTAGTAGTTCAAACATATCTTATAATGCAATTTATCAATTGACTTTATTTTTGCTGATTTCTTTGAGACAGGATTTCTCTGTTGCAAGTCTGGCTACCCTGGTATGCACTCTGTAGAACAGGCTGTCCTTGAAATCATAGAGATCCACCTGCCTCTGCCTCTGCCTCTGAGTTTTGAAACTAAAGGTGAGTGTCACCACTGCCCAGCTCAATTTGCTATTTTTAGTTCCAGGCTTTAAAGCAGTATTCAAAATGTCATTGCCAAATCAAGTTTATGGAGATTGATTTTCCATGCCTTATTTTTAAATTTTTAGTTATCTATAGTTTATATATAGATCTTTGATGACTTATAAGATATTTTTTACATGTGAGATATATTCTCAAAGTGTTTCTGTGTCAAATGAATATTTAATATTTTTATTTCTATTTGGTTACAGATTATTTCTATGTTTGCTTTTATAACATCAAATATATACATATATGTATATATTTACATATATATTATGTGTGTGGGTATTCTATACGTATCCTGTTACATCTATACTAAGTAAATAATGAAGGCATTGGATTCTGAATATTACCTCTTCCTACCCATGTCATCTCTTTGTGATCACATTTTTAAATTATTTTTACCATCAGTGGTAGTCTACTTTGCCAGATTACTTTGTCACAGGTTTTGAAGCAGGTTAACTTGGTGAATTTACTTGTCCTGATATGTTAATGGTTTATCATATGTCTGCTGATTTTATATGAAATTTCTAAGAATATTAAATACATTATGTATAATATCAGTATAATAATAAAATACATTTTTTTAGCAATTTCTCCTCACTTAACCAAGTCTTTGTCCTGATATTGGAATCATAAGTGTTTTCAAAAGCAGAAACTTAATCTATTAAAGTGCATAATAAAATTTGTTTATTGACTCAGGATTAAATAGCTAGATAGAAACATAATACCAAATTAAAAGTTACTTCTTCAGAATTTTATTTCCAATCAATGACAATATTTGGGGGAATGTAAAGGTATATTTGACATATATTTTTAAGAGAAATTATGTTGGATGTTTGATATTACAAACCATAATGAAGCTGGATGAATTCATTGAATATATATGCACATATATATTTTTTTCTTCAAATATTTATGTATATTTCCCTTGAGTAAAATAAATAAAAAACAGAAGAATAATAAACTGATGACTATTATCAAATGAATTGCTAAGATAGACTGAAGTGCAGAGAAATTTTTTCACCTCTTTATCTCATATAAAGCTTATTTCTTAGCATTATTAGTCAGTGTAGGTATAATGCTACATGCACCCAACTGCTCCTATAGGGATCACATTTTGTTAACAGAGGAAATTTTAGGTGTCACTGTCATGCCCTTTTCCTTAGCTTTTGCCTCTAATTAACCCTAGTTGTTCTCCATCCACTACAAAACTGCTCTTCCATATCCTTTACTCTGACTTTTCAAGTGACCTCAGAATCTCATCACTGCCAATTTGTCTTCTACAATGAAAGTGAACTATTATCTTACCCAAGAATGCTTACTTTTACCTTTACCACTCTATTCCTATATAGTGTTAGTGACATGCAGATATGATTGTATTAACAAATAGAATTTTATGGAGTCTTTGAGTTGTTTTCAAACTTCTTGAAGGGAGTTTACAGGTCTTGATCAGATGTTCATAGGCAGTTTATGTTCTCATCATCAATATATCTCACCTCACATACATACAGTAAAGTTTCACTGTGTCTTCCTCACATGTGTGGGGGGATGTATGGGGAGGAAAGGGAGTGGGAGAGGGAGAGAGATTTGACTATTGCTTTCTTGAATCTGTTATTTGGTACTATAGAATGCTGTGATAGTTAATGTTGATTGTTGACATGATTGAATTCTGGGTCAAATAAGAGCTATGCTACTTTGAAGATTTTTCCTGGAAGGATTAACTGTGGTGAGAGTTGGAGGAACACTTCCTCAAAGTAGTCAGGGCCTTCAAGCTGTGGCCCAGATATGGAGATAGATAAAGGAAAATACAGCACCTCAGGTATCTTCTAGGTCTTCAAAGTAGAATGTACAAAGGAGGCATCTAGCTTCCTTAACTGAGTAGCATCATCTTCTAAGCTCTTGAGTGTGCAGACATCTATTGTTGGATTATCTATCCTTTTTGGAGTAAACTAGTCCCATCAGTCACCTTAGTAATGTGCATTCATTCTCTTGTTCTGTTTCTAAAGAAGCCTCTGATAATTGTACTCCCCAAAGCCAGCAAGTTGTTCAGAGTATTTGTCAGTGGTTCAGCTTTTCATGCGGTTTCCTTGCTTTAGGTGGGAATCATCAACAGAATACCTGCCTGTAAGATACCCAGGAATTCTATGTGTCAATTATATTTCTATAACCACCCTCATAAATTCATTGACTTATTAAGCTTAAAGTTACATGAAATTATTTTTCTTTCCCCTATGATATCTTCTCTACTTAGAGTTAAATAGTTTTTCTTTATTTGTTTTCATACAGGTTCTCATAGAGATCAGGCTGACCTCATATTAGCTATCTAAACAAAACTTACTTTGACCTCCCAATCACACTGTCCTCACCTCCCAATATCTGGAACTACATGAGTGAACTGAAATGCTTAGGTTGAGTAAATATTTGAAATATCTTTCTAGCAAAATCAGATAGAAAAAAGAGGGAAGAAGAGAGGGAGAGATGATTTAATATGGCATTATATTTTTAGTGTAAAATGTTCTTAAAATAGAACTATAGAAGTTATGCAATTGGGAAGTGATCCTAAATGATGTTCAGGCATGAAAATATTAGTTTAGATCTCAGAACCCATTAAGAAAACATATCCAGTGATTATGTAAAGGTGAGTTCTGGGTTCAGTGAGAGAAACTGTCTCCAAATAAATAAATAAATGGAAGCAAATTAGAAACGTCTCCTGATATCAAACTCTGGCCTCCACAGGAGTCTACTGTATGAACACACATGACAGAACACACACACACACACACACACACACACACACACACACACGCACTGAGAGAGAGAGAGAGAGAGAAACCCAAACTATAAGCAAAATAAGTATTTTGTTATATCTTATTAGAGTGATTCATGCAATCATGGTTATTTTACAAAAAATAAAAGCAGTACAAAAGCAGGTGTCTGACTGATAGACATAAATCTAGTTAAAAGTAGGGTAAATTTGGATTAACTTAAAGAGTGGACAATTCACTGGGAAACGAACAAATTAGTACCTATCCTTCCTGATTTTACAAAGTTGTGACTCTGTATGAAATAGATTTTAGTGCTACTTGAAAAAATCAAACATTTTGCAATCAGAGTTATTTCTGAGATTCCAATAAACATCCTGGTTGTCCTTGGCTTCCTTCACTTTGTGAATGAAGTACTTTGTTCTCTCTGCTCTGGGAATAGTTGTTCCTGGTGATGTTTTCCTTTGGCTGGGAAACAGATTAAGGGCTTTTCTTCCTGGCAAACCTTTCTTTCTATTGGACACAACTATTGAACTTACTTAAAAAGGACCTTTTATTTATACTGGCTACTCACATTTATCCTAGAGATGTCTATAAACCTGAAAATTAGAGGAAAGTTTAAGCAACAAAGTTTTTAAAGGCACACCTGCAAATAACTTATCATTAATATACCCCAGAGGGATAAAGAACAAAACTAATAACAATATTTTTACTGTGAGACCACACACATGAGAAATTTATAATAATGCAAGCTTCACTTTTTAAAGGACATATGCATGTACATTTAGCTTTAGAATCAGTTTTCCACATTTTTCTGTTTAAAAAATTCATTCTCAGAAACAACAATATCCTGTTGTTTACAAAATAAATGCTTATTTTCCTTAAATTCGGATACCATATTTTAAAGAATGGCTGTTTTGATTAAGTCTGAGGGAAAGGGATGCATGGTATCGTCTGACCATAATGTGTTTTACATATGCCCATTGGGAAGATCAGCTATTCTGATGCTAGAAAATTAGTCTTGAGACACTATAAACGCTTTTTATTACAAAGAGTATTTCCTGTTGTCTCGTTGGAAGATAGCAAGTTGGAGAGTGTCATAGTTAGTAATACTGACAGGTTGCAAAAGTTTGCCAGGGGAAATGTGTTAGACCAAAATGGAACAGCTTGGCAGATGGATCTGCTTGGATTTTCTTAGAGTCTATAAACAAAAGAAGGCAATCTCATAAGTAATCTATGAAAAGGAAAATAAATTCTTTTCCTAGAGAACTTTCTAAACAGGATGACAAAAATCTTTCAGGATGTAAATCTAGAGTTGTAGGACAGCTTGGAATCTCTCTTCTTTCTCTCTCTCTCCCATAACCACAGTTTGGCTTGGAAGTACTGACACTTATTTTTTCTGCATAACAAAAATGATTTTTCAAATATGCAAGTAATCAGTCATTACTAACGAGAGAAAAATTCATAAGCATCATTTCAAAGTGTTCTTCCATTTCCTTGGGAATGATAAGATTATTTGAAATTTTTAGAGTTAGACTACAGTGAACAATGGGCAACAGTAAAAGTATTATCTCTTTTCTCCATAAATGACATAATGAAAAATGACTGGTAATTCAGTAGTTTCTTTGGGCTTGTGAATGAACACAATTCATGCTAGGATTATCACACAACAATTGTAGCTGCTATACATTTATTTATATGATAAACCTTTTTTTATGATTTTCTTTTTTTTCCCCAAGATAGGATTTCTCCTCCAAATTACTGGGTATACTTGTTTCAAAGACTTTTTGGGTTATAGTTTCTCCTTGTAACATAAAATGAGTATATCATGATTAGATACATCCAATTGTAATGCTTTATATATTCTTATATGATAATGAGAAAATTAGAATTAGGTTCTCTTTCTTGGCAGTGTGAGGATTCTGGAATGGATTACTCTTGTATTCTTTGACATTTTTTGATCACAACATTCACCCTCCTCTTATGTATGGAATACTTAGTGAGTGCATGTCACACCTCTGAAAAAGGAAACCCCATTACTTTATAAACCAAATGTGACTGATTTCCCAAATGTGTACTTTTCCAACAGGAGTCAGTAAAGACTGTGACTCTGCTTCCTCTCACAGCGTAAATAAAGCCAAGCCCTTATCACCACCTCACAAATATATGAATGACGATAATGGTGAAAACTGGAATATTGGAACACTCCCTTTCACTGATTCACATTTTATTTCCTTAATATGTAGTGCAAATGTATATATGCTATTTATAACTAAAATGGTAAATTCATTCTGTGGGAACAATTGTTTTCTACTCTGTTTGCTCTTTTTCTCCATTCATCTGGTCTTCAACTTTATGCCAAAATCGGCTTTCATAATTCAGCTATAAATGTTTAAATGAAAATATCAAATCCTGCTCCACCCAAAACGTCCCTAAAGAAAGAACTAAATTCTGCAATATCTTGCTACATTTTTACCCTAGGGAGTAAATGAGACAGCAGTTGTAGTCATTACTTGGAAAAGTTGGCAAGAAAACTGAGTGTACAGAGTAACATGCATAAATGAGAACAATGCGAAGCTAAAAGGGATGGTAAAGAACTGAATGCAGGTAGTGAACGTGAATTATAGCAGATGATAAAAAGCTAATTGTTTATCTAGTTATAACTCTGTCTTTGGGTTTTTTTGGTTTGGGTGATAGGTAAGTGCATAAAAATATATTTTATAGTGAAAGCATAAAATCCAATGGAAAGCTCTGCATCTTTCTTTGTGAATGGCTTCTAGAACTGCACAGAAATAAATTTCTATAATTACATAGCCTTCGAGTCTAGTTAATGGCAGTATGCAACTTTAAAATAAAAAGGAATAAAGTAGAGTGGGGAAAGTAAGTAAAATGGGAGGATAAGTTGGTGGAAATACTCTATTAGGATTTTTCTGTAACTTCAATGCACAGGGATTAGCCAGTAACTTTTTTTAGCTCAAGAAATTCACATTAATTTTTATCTCTAAACTATTTGCATACATTGTTACATGTGGACAAAGCAATTCTTTCTTTGCTGAATATTTGGGAATAACAGGTAATAATAGATTGCTTTTTCGCCATTATGTTTTAAATAGAATTATGATGATGTCTTCACAGTTTTAGCAGCCAGTAGAGTTTGAACTCTGTAATTTGATGCTATTGTTACTGAGAACTCTATAATTTAATATCAGTGTCACTGGTCAACAACTAATGAGATAATTACTAAGTGCATGGCTTATTTTGACTCTTAGAAATAAGTCATTTTTATGCTTAAAAGTGTGCCTGTGTGTTTGGCATGTTTTCGAATGTGTACATATACATATGTCTACAGGTGAGACCAGGAGTTGAATGTTTCTCTCTATTCTTCTCAACCTTATATAGAGAGAATGAGTCTATAACTTGCATCTATAACTTGCAGATGTGCCTAGACTATGTAGCCAGCTTTCACTGGGAATCTCCTGTCAGAGCCTCATATGCATTAAGTGGGATATTATATTCACCCAGAATTCAGGTAGGATCTGGAAATTTAAACTCTGGCTATCACACATGTATAATAGGTGTTTTACTGACAGCCATGACCCTATCTAAAAAAAGCTTTTTTTTTTTTTTTTTTTTGCTCTACTTTGTTATTATGAGCTAACTTCCAACCTATCACGTTTTAAAACCATACGTTGATCTCTATGAGTTCTCAGTTTTGGTAACTTCTTTTTCTTCACTGTTACATAAGAAAATATGATAACCATTGTGGCCCTTGTGAACTCAGCAACCAAGGAGAGTAGACAGGGGATAAAGTGTTTGATTATAGCCTGATATATAATAATAAGACCCTTTCTGAAAGAAGAAATGAAAAAAAGGAGGACACTAAATAAAAAATATAATGAAGAGAAGGAAGAAAGGAAGGATAAAAGGAAAGATGGAATAGAGGAAGGAAATCTTTCACTGTCCCATGTTATAACTCCTCCAGTGTGAACAACAGAATTATTACTCATGCCTGCACTTTCTGGTCTATCACTGGTATTATTTTTGCTACGGACAGTTCCAGGATTTCAGTGTCTTTGTTTATGCACAGTGACCCTAACTCTCAAAATCTGTTTGATTTCCAGATGGCTATATCACAGAATATCAAAACATTCAGCTGACATCTTTCAAGCTTTAGTTAACCATAGTGCCTGTCACTTTCAGAAAAGTCATGGGGTGTAGACTCTGCTGTCAGATTTATGGCTGTCTAGAAGATGAACTAGAAAAATCAAGCAGGGATGAGAAAAGGTAGTGTATTAGGAATTAGTTGGTAGTGTTGTCAAACTAACTAGTAAAGACATGATGTGAAATTCTTTATCACATTCTTACCAGATTTGCCAACATTTTTTTTTATGTTGAATAATCTACTGTGCGTTGATTCATGGTTTTCAGATGTTCGTCATATTTTAAAATATATTTTCTTAAAGATTTTAATTTTTATGGGTAATATAATTTGATCATGAGCTACCTAAACTTCCAGTAATAAAAATTAGGGCAGTATTATCAAAGAAAAAAAGTATGACACAAAAGTGTCATATATGTTACTCCATCATGGTAGAATTAATGGTTGGTAGATAGAAATCCATTTCTAAGTCTTGCTGAAGAATAAGATTCTATGCTGAATTAACAGAGGCAATCATGCAAAATTATGAAAATAAGGTTGTTTGTTTTTTATAATACAACTAGGTAAGTTTAAATTTTAGGTAGATTCTTTTTGACATAAAAAAAAGAAATCTCTTCTTTCTCATACTGTCAGATTCTAAGAGCTTCAAGGATCACTTCGTTGTGGATTACAAATTTTCTTGTTCCTGCCTCTCCCTGTGCTGGCTCTTCCTCTGCATCCATATATAATTCACTTTCTTGCATTCTAAATTGTCATTTTATTTTTATCAATTCGATCATTTTTCCCACTAATAATCATACCCATGTTGAATTTAATGTCCTTCTCTTCAGTTTTCTTAGGATTTAAACCACAGAACAACTTCCTCTCTTCCGTTGCTTACAGATACAACCACACACCGATGCCTCTTGCTGTTTTTCTATACTTTCTCTATATTCCCCTTAGTGCAAAAGCATTTCTAGTCAGAGATTTCATTGGAACTTCACAAATTCAGCTTCTTTCTTCCAATGTGAAAATATACTGAGTGCACATACATCCACTCACTGTTTTTCTTGACTTACCTCTTTGCAGCACATTTCACTTGTCAGAAATAATCCTCACATATTCAAGCACAATTCACCTTCTTATTTACTTTATTTTGAAAGATATTTGAAATGTTTGCCATGTGTGAAAAAGCTATTTGTACAAAACCTATTTTTATTTGAACTATATAGGCACTACATGGAAACATGGTCTAACCATTGGTTAGATTGCTCAGATGGTAATGACAAAATTCCTTGGGAACATTTGTGTCTCAGATAGAATTACCAAAAGCAACTTGGAGAGAACGGGTTTCATTTCCTCACAGTTCCAGATAACAGTTTATCACACAATGCAGGGAGGGCAGGAACTCCCAAAAGACAGGAACCTAGAGGCAATGCAGAAGTCATAGCAGTGTTCTACTTATTAGCTTGCTCTCCATTGCTTGCTCAGCCTGCTTTCTTACATATCCCAGGACCATCAACCTTGGGGTGGTCTCATCCACAATTGGCTGAGCCGTCCCAAACCAATCACTAATTAAGAAAGTCATACAGGTTTGCCTACAGCCTGATCTGATGGAGACATTTTCTCATTTTCTGGTGACTTTAGTTTGTGTCAAGTTCGTATAAAACTAACTAGTATAATGTTTGCTGAAAAAGATCTTACTGTTCTGGAAGCTGAAAGCCTAAGATAAAAGTGTCAACAGGGTTGGCTTGTTAGACTTGCCATAACAGTACTTTTTTTTTTTCACTCTCTGAATATTGTTATTCTTCTGTGTCTGAATTGAATGAGAAAGGGAAGAAGGAGAGAGACAGACAGACAGACAGATAGAGACAAAGAGACACAGAGGCAAGGATAGAGAGACAGAGATACAGAGTATAAGTGCTTCTTTAAAAAATTTCAATCCTATTGGATACATGATATTCACATTTTTATGAACCTTATTTAAATTTAACTTGCTGCTTATAAATTCTGCCACTAATTGGACAGTATAGAGTCAACATATGAAGCTGAGGTAGATGGGATTAAATTAAGTCTATAGTTTTTTCTTGTCCTCAGTATTTATAATGCTGTCTTCCTATTTGTCAGGCCTTCAATAACCACGTAAATCTAACCTCTCTGTGTCAACTATGGATAGACTTGTGCTTTAAAACATCCTTTTTATGTTCACTATTATTTGTAATGAATTGCCTTGACTCCAAATGTATTCATAGTTTATAGGCAAAACAGCATAACTGATAGTAACATATTCTCTTAAATTTAATCATTTCATATGAAATTGATGTATTCTTAAAGAAAGAATGTTGTTCTATGTAATTAAATTATATACGTACATATATAATCTAATAAGAATAGAAGCCTTTTAATGTAGAAAGGTGTACTAATGCTTGATGATTTTTCAGTATTTATTTAAAATTTTATGGAATCTTTCACATGTATTACTGAAAGAAATGCATATCAACATAACGTTTTCTAAATGTAGAACCTATTCAGAATGGATTTCTATAAAATGAGTTCATTAGCCTATAAACTACAGTATAATTCCCAATATAAAATTGTGTAGAACTACTGCAGAACATAATCATTATATAAATAATATAAAAATTGTCTTAATGAATTCAATTTCTACTTATTTCTTTCTACTTTATAATTTCTACCATTGTTCCATGCTGCTATCTTAAAAGAAAGCAACCTTTTTTTACAACAAAATTTAAGTTACAATATACCTTCCTTCTCATGATTAGATTTTTTTCTCACAAAGATTTAATCATAAGAAATCTGATTTTCCCTTTTTAATTTTACAATTTATGTTTTCTTATCTGTATATTAGCACATCCTGACGCCATCCTCCTCCCTCTCTGAGTTTCCCTTCAGAAAAGAGCAGGCCTCCCAGGGTTACCACTCCAAAAGGGCATAACAAGATGGAACAGGGCATAGTAAAATGTAACAAACAGGGCCAGGAATCCCTACATTAACTACCTTAAGATTGGACAAGGCAACCCAGTAGGAAGAAAAGGGTCCTAATGGTCAGGTAAAGGGGTACGAGACATCCCTGCCCCCCCCCACCCTGCCCCAACACCACCGCCAACTCACTCGAGCTTTTAGGATTTCTATAAGAACACCAAGCGGGGCATCCTTTTGATAAGTGTATTGGGCAATGCAGGCTCCGAGTCTTCTGTGTCTCTGTGAGCCCTTAAGAGTGCTGGTCAGTTGACTCCATGGGGCTTGTTCTCCTGGTGTCTGTCTCCTAGCAATAGAAGGACAGAACCCCATGTCAAGGGAGGGACCTCGTGTCTGACACTGCCAAGGGAGGGACCTCATGTCTGACACTGCAGGGCTGGCCAGGAACCAGATACTGGTGAGCCCGAGACTATTTCTAGTAATATTCTGCTATGCTCATAGATTGATGACTAGCCTAATCATCATCAGAGAGGCTTTCTCTGGCAGCTGATCAGAGCAAACGCAGTGTCCCAGTGCCAAATACCATGGGAAGCTTCTGGGACCCCATGGAAGAGAGGGAGGAGGGACTGAGGGGTGCAAAGTGGTCAAGAAATTTGATTTTTAAAGAGGCTAAATGCAGTGATAGAATTTTAAGTGTTGGCAGTGAATGGGGGAAAACAGATTTCTGTAGTACTGTTTATCATTGAGTTTCTCCTCATGTATAGCACATGCCACCTCTGCTTCAACATTTTTAAAGACGGGTTTCTGCCCCTCCACTGCCTCAGCATATAGGTCAAAGGTTTTGTGGCTGGGTTGGTGTCCCAGTTCCACCAATGGAAGCCTTGCCTAGTTACAGAGGACAGCTGCTTAAGGCTCCCTAACCAGCATTACTAGGGTTTTTTTTTTTCTTAATGGTGGACAAGTGGACAAGAATCTCCCGTTTTCTCCTTTTTGTTCATCTTTCAAAGAAAGTACTTGCTATCTTTATTTCGAAATATTTAAACACACAAGTTTTGAAGCAAGCAACAGGGAGATGTAGATTTTGCCCTGGTTCAAAGTTCAGAGAAGGTTTTATTCTTAGAAGTCACTTTATAAAAATTTTTTTCTGAGATAAAGAGAAGAATCGCCAACTTAATGGCTATTTAAAAAGATTCAAGTTTCCTGAGCTCAGGTTTTATTTTCTGCCATGTTAACCACTGTATGTCCGTGTGTCATCTGGCTTTACTTATATTGCCCTGTGGGAACTGGGGCTCACAGAACCAGAACAAACACACTGGTAATACATCTATTTCTCTTGCTGTGAGTAATAAAGCATTTTTGATTTGTGACCCAGTAAGAATTTCATGTTTTTTTACCAGCGTTTACTGAACTGATTTATTAACTTAAATAGGTAGAAGTTCAGACTCTTAGAGTGGCATGCTTCCATTCACTACTCAGTATTATGCCTCCTTTACTCTTCTGTATGAAATTATAGTGTAGATTTCTTTATATTACATTTAATTCAGCTTCCACAATTCTATAAATAGTTACTATTCATATGACTCTGGTCATGCTGAATGACAAAATATTATAGGCACTATGGCTTTAACAACAGAATTTTATATTATCATTGTTGAGACTAGAATTTCAAGATCAAGGGGTACTTTGGTGTGCAGAAATATCTCCATGTGTTCCGTCACAGGGCCTTCAGTTTGTGTCACATCTTTGGAATTTTTTCTTAAGAAAACTGTTTGATGGTTTAAGGTGGCAGACATATAAGCATACTTAGAAAAAGAGTTGAATAAAAAATATGACAATATAGTTGCATTAGCCATGGGTGTTGACTATTGTTAAGATTATAAACAGCCTGGTTTTGAAACTTTTAGATATATCCCACCCAACATCAGTCTGGGATGAATTCTTTTTTTCACAAATCAGATTTTCTTCTTAGATTCTAATTGATTTGCTAAGGCTAACATTCAGATAAAACCACATTTTAAGTAATATTCAATATTTAAAATAATATAAACATTATTTTCAGTTTGCTTGTGTTCTATTTAAAATGATTTCCATTTCATTTAAACATTTCATTTAAACTCAACTTTGGGGGGAAGACATTACTATAAAGACTGAAAGGGAAATGGATGAGAATATGATCTGAATAACATGTAATTCTGAAAGGGACTTCCCACACATCCTTAATATTGTTCATCTCTTGTTTAAAATCTAGCATGTTTGGGGCCTTTTGTAATTGTTTGTATAATTTTACCTCATTTAATCTGTTTATTATCTTCAAGAAGATTCCTTTTTCTGGACATAATAATTAAACTATGAAAGACACACAGAGAATTCCAAAGGACTAGACTAGCTTCTCCTGGTGAGTACGAATGTATTTTGGGTTATAACACCAACATAAATTGAAAAATCTTTTCAGAAGTGCACATAGTTCACCTATCCTAAAAGTCACATATTAGCAACACAATTCCTGTAGACTTTCATTCAATTTCTCTCCTGATTGTGAAGCTATTTTGGACTGAGACTGTCTCTCATAACTGACATTGCAGGAGAGGTTTTGCCACATATCACCAGTCTAAAAAAATTATCAACATTTTAAGCCCAACTGTACACATTATCAGCATGTATCATTTGGTACCATTATACATTAGAAAATAATTAAGATGAACAGTCACAGACTGGAGCTCTCCTCTCACACCTAAATTATCTTAGTGGAAAGCTTTGCTCAAGCAATCTCCTTGAACTCATAGGTTCCTAACTTTACTTGTTTTGTTGTGACTAGTTAATTCTAAATTTATAATAATAAATATTTTAAAAATAGACTGCCTATATAATCACACTTTAGCAATATAATGATCTATAAAATCACTTACACTCTTTCTAATGTTAGATCATCCTGGTGATAAATAATACAATTTTGCCTCTAGAGAAAGTAATTTTGCCATTTTACATTTCAGTGTCCTAGACTTTTCTTTTTTTCATATACAGATTTTCATTGTAAAAATATTCTTACTCCTATTTTGTCTATGCTTGTATATCACACTTACTAAGAGACTTGGCTCTTCTTTTGTTCTTTGGAGCCTTGTATATTAGTCCTGAATTTGGCTTTGCTGCAAGTAGAACTTCCCCTCTCTTATAATATCGCTTGGGTAGTTGTGTAGTTTACATAAGCGAGAGTATATATTCCATTGATCTTTAAAATCTAATTAACATATATCAAATGGTCAAACAAAAAATGATTCATAGGTGTTAAAAAATAGAAAAATTATATCACATCAGTAATAGATATAAAAAATATTCTACCAATTCTATAGTATACAATTTCTTAATCTTTGTTAATTTCAAAAATTGGCTATTATTTTCCTTAGTCATATTATAATGTAAAATTTAAGCTTTGTATATTTAGCTCTTTTTATGCACAGTTTTCTTTATTCAAAATTCTTTCTTTTGCTCAGTACTAAGTTGTATTTTATATGCTTATGGATCTTTTTATCTGTTTCATAGTCTATGCTTAATGTTGAAATCATATTTAAATTCTATATTTATGTCAATACTTATAAACATTTTATAGAACTGTGAAAATATACTTGAACTAATCAGTTTGAAAAGCAATTGACATGACTTAAAAATTTGGAAGTTTCACCTCATGATCTAATGACTTGGTTCTTTTGGGTCTAAAGCAAGGCTGCAGCTCACAATAACCTGGATATAAAAGCAAAACTAAGAAAGAGTCCAGGGCCATGGAAATCTTCTAGAACAGAATACTGTTTACCAACTTGTATCCAAAGCCCAAAGTATCTACTCTTATTCCCCAAAAGAACCTGAGGTTCAAAACGAAGTCTTTATCACATGAACCTTTAGGGGACATTTTATATCCAAACTATAGCACTATTTGTGAACCTGAAACTATTCTTTTACTTTCCAAGATGTATTTTTTATTTTATCTTACACTGATCCCTATAGTCATAGTTTTCTAATATAGCTTCTATAATTAATTATGTGAGTCTGTTCCAACATATTTACTTTGAGATACTTTGAAGCAGACTTTCCCAGTGAAGACAAAATTCTACCTAGAGTGTTATCCTTTATTATGCCTTGGGATTTAATTAAAGAAGATTTGATGAAAAGAAAAGAAGATTTATGAGAAATAATGTCAAAATTGCATTGGGTGAATGATAAAAATAATTAAAGAGAGTATTTTTATATGGTATGGACCCAATATTTGTCTCTTTCTTACAAGACATTGATTAGTAAAAGATATTTTAGTATCAAATAAGATGTCAAGTAGAGCAAATGACAAAGTTGCCATTATTTTCTTTCTAATCAATGAGTAGGTGAACATTTTTTTCTCCATTTATTCTTAAGTATTCAAAAATTTTATAAAGTTTACCTATTTCCACTTATAATTTTTTCCTTTCATGTGATACATCTTCATGTGTCAAAATGCTTAATATCTAAAAGAGAACTTAATTTTTTTTTCTTTTCTCACAAGAAGTAAAAATCCAGTTTATATATTTTATAATCCTAGGCTTCAAAATACTTCCTCTGATTCTACTTTTTCAAATAATTTTAATTAAAACAATTAGTTTTTCTACTGTAGTGCAAAACTAATATTGACAACTATTCATAGACTGATGTCTTCCTACCAATAGTAAATCTCAGAAATGTAGATGTGTGCAATCAAAAGCTATTGTTTAATCTAGAAAGGGATGAAAATAGAGTTATTTTTGAGCAGCTTCCTAAATGTACATTTTCAGTTATTCCAGAGGTTTCAATAAATACTTTAGGAGAATTTGCATGCATGTGTTTTCATTTTTAACATTCATATTTATGCTTGGCATGTGAGTTTATGATTTGACAGTGGAAGGTAGTGGCTATATTAGTTCTTCAAAGAAAAGCACTGAGGTAATACCTTCTCATTGATCCCTTGGCTTAAGAAAACATTGTATTTTGCTAAATTTGTTTATGTTATAGAAATATATTTCTTTTTTTTCAGTTGCTCAAGAAACTTAAATTTCTATTTAAAATGCTTACATTTATTGATGTACAGCTATTGTAACATTTCTGAGAGCAACCATTTCAGCTGATTTACTTCATGCGGAAGCTTATGGCAAATTTTGCATAACAGGTGATGTTATTGTGTCTCTCATTGTGTCCAATGAGTGATTGACTAGCATTTGCTTTTTATATATGAAAATAAAATAGTTCACATTTTGGTGATAAGTTTATATTGGCAAATATAATTTCAGTTACACAAAGTTATAGTAGAGTAGTAACTAAATAACATAAATAATTTAATTAAACTTGTTCAAGTTAAGACTAAATCATCAATGTAGTGGAATGGCCAATTGGTTTTATAAACTATCCTATTTTTTCACATTTGTAGAATGTCTTTAGTGGACAAACATATAACCTTTATTACAATTTTCTTTTTGTTAAAATGCATATTTATATGCATTTATAAAAATGCATATAATGCCATCACGCAGAAGCTGACTTTGATTGAGTTTTGACAACTAAACAATTTGTATCAAACAGTTCTGATCACTTGCTTGGATTTATTATGACCAGAGATTGTGTACATGTTGAAGATTGATCTGAAACTGAGCAGCACCATGAGGTAGCTTTGAAACAAAACAGACTAAAAGTGAGAAAGAGGAATTCAGCTGAATTCTAGCATTCCCTTCTCTCTGTTTGTGATCTTCTGTGACCAGAACAGCTTCTGTCTGCCACATGCTTCCACTACCATGATGTTCTCTGAAGCCCAAACTGCCCAGCATCTTTGGTTTGAAACTTTTAAAACTGAGCCAAATTAAACATGCCCTTGCTTAAGCTGTTCTGTCATGTATTTGTTCATATTTACAAATTGTAAATACTAACTACTGACTAAACCAGTAGCTCAATAAGGAAGGTTTCAGTGTCATTACAAAGGGATGGAATTCATTAGCCATGGAGAAAGGAGCTCAAATACATGACTGCTTAAATGATAAAATACTCTCTCCCTAACATAAGCAAAAATGAACATATTTAAGAGGTCATATTTTCAAAGACCTTTATAGAAGTATCAGGTGATGGTATATAATCATTATATGTGAATGTAAAATCAGCATATAGAAAATATATTTCAGAAAATATTAAAATGTACTTGAAGATCTATCATCTAGGAAACTATGATCTGATCTGAATATATTAACAACCTTGAGGGGAAAATAATACTGACAATTTAGTAATTACTTCTTTTCATTAATGTCATGGTTTTTGCTATTGTCCCTTTGAGGCCTGCTCCTTTCAGAAGAGAAGAGAAGGGGAGGTTGATCTGAGAAAAAGAAGAGATAGGATGTATCTAGGAAGAATGGAGGGAGGGGAAACTATGGTCAGGGTATATTGAATGAGAGAAAACTCTACTTTCATTAATAAAGATAAAATAAAAAGATATTAATCACTTCTTGATAGTATTTTAAGCATTTAAGTACTTGTATTTAAATATTTAAAGTATTTAAATACTTGATAGTATTTAAACACAATGTCAGCTAAAATTTAGTTCACAACAAGTAAGAAGTATGAATTAAAATGACTTAGAATAGGAAGAGATTCATAACAACCTTGTAATACCCATCATTCTTGTTTTACACAAATGAGAAGTATGACAGGGTACTATATAAAAATTTGTGCACAATGAAGCTTAAGTTCATAAAGCACCACTCTGATTCCTGCTGCTCTCACTTGAAAGGCTTTTCTGTTTCTCATCTAAGTATCCGAAAATCACCACACAATGTTCAGAAACAAAAATCACCACAAGAAATGGATATTAAATGAACTATCTTTTAAATTTCCTTCTTTTCATTTCTTCCTTTCATTTCCTTCCTCAAAACGTTCCCACATTCCCATTCCCATCCTTGTTCTTTTTCAAATTTATATATACACACATATATGAATACACACACACACATACACAACATTAATATGCAAGTTCAAGATGTTAAGTATGTATAATGTTATTAATATGCATGTTTTAATGGTTGATTGTTTCATAAAGCAAAAAGAAAAACTAAATGAGAAAAATTTAGTGAAGACTTGAATTGCGGAAATGTTAAAGAAATTCTGAAAAATAATTACAGTGAGTAAGAAAATTCTTTCAGGATTTCTTTATTTTAACTGTTTTAACTGGAATGTTGACTAAGATCAGGAGCACAAAATTTTGTTGCCATTAGAAAATTATGAACAACTTCAAAAGCAATATTTCAATGGCTGAGGTTTAAGAAGGTTAACTGCTCTAGCAGTTGATTTAAGATGTTTTCCAGCACCCATGAGTGTCTCTTACTCCAATTTTAACCTCATCATCAGATAATACACTACTTGTATCTTTGGGAACCTGAGCTCATTAGTAATTACCCACATGTATGTGTGCAAGAGTGTTCAACACACACACAAACACACACACACACACACTTATACATGATTAAAATTAATAAAAAACCCAAATCCTTAAAAGACATATATTACGTCATATATACATTGTTAATGTTTATGATTAGTGTGAACTTTGGCTAATTTGCAAGCTCTTTCTAGAACAGTAAGTATTGCTGCCCAGATTGATTTTGGTCCTTACAAGGGGCACTGTTTTAAAGAGGTAAGTAGAGATCTATAATGAGATTTCCAGCCTGTTAATTCCCTACCATTGTTCTAAAGTATAAATAATCAATAAAAAAGACCAAATGTGGAATTGCCACCAGGGTCTTCAAAAGCTAGACTGTGGATAAACCATTTTACAACAGAGTGTAGAAAGTAGTGAGCTTCTTCTTCTGGTAACAGAAGGACAATTGATTTTAAAGTTTTAAGTTTTATATAAATATGATTTAGGTAAATAGTAATTGAGGTAAGTAACTTGCAAACATATTTATCTAATAAGTTATATTATTTTTAATAAGTAACAAAATATGTATAAAGTAAGAGAACAGTACACAGAAACTAAACAAAATTTTTATTAGGCCTGCCTTAGTTAGAATTAGGCTACAATTGTTACAATTTGGGTATCATTTGGGAATATGATGGTCAGATGTGGCCACAGGTCAATAAGAGTGATATAGTTAAGCTCTAATGTCTGAGTATGTATTTTAAATTTAGTCAAGATAAATTATAATTTTAAATGACCAAGTCTGCTGCTAGTGAGGAGACAATATTCCAACCTAGAAACGACAGAGGCTACAGGTGTGTACTATGTTATATTAAAGGAGCATTCCAAGTTTCTGTACATGAAAATAATAATTCAGCTTACAAAATGAAAAAAATGACATTTCTATGTTGTATAAATATATAAGTATATGATATGAAGGTGTGTAAATATGTGTGTTGTAGGTAATTTTAAATCATATAGTGACAATGTGACTACTCAAATTTAGTATCAAATAGACGAGTTGGCTTTTAGAGAAGCAGAATATTCACTTATGGTAGGAGACAGTGGAATATAAAAGAGCTTTGAAATTTTTCTTAGTAACCACATGGTAAATTTTTTATAGCATATGATCTGAAATGCAGCACTTTCATTTTTAAGAAAAATCAAGTAGTAAGCATTGCGTAATATTTTGTAAATTTTAACTTTGATTTATAAAAATTGTAGATCTCTTTTATTTCCACACCCAAACACAATGGAGATAGACTTTTAAAATAGTTCTTCTCACCTTCAGATTATTTCAAAAGGTAATTTGATCCAACAAATAGGAAAAGAAGTACTACAGAAATATTTGAAGTCCTTTTTAGGGACCTGTTATAAATAACAGTGTTTCTGTAAAACAAGTGATAAACTATTGTCTGTTGTTGATGATCTTAGAAAATATGCATGCTTATTGTCAATCTCCATCTAGAGCACACTAAAAAGGAAGAGCACAGAAACATGACTACAAAACATGCAACAGGGAGTTATAAACAACTTCCCTGTGCTCCACTGCTCTTCTTTGGTTGCTATATTTCCCTGGTCCATCCTAAGGTGAAGCCTCCCTTAGGTTTTGGTTCACTAGACACAGGAGTTCCTGTCTGGAACTGCACACACATCAATATGCCACAACCTCACATTCAAAGATCCCAGCTCCACACAGCACAAATCAGACTGAACAGAAAGGCTTCTTCTTATTCCACAGAAAGGGAATTTTCAGTGGGGAATAAAACAGTGCCAGCAGAACCCATAGAGTAAATGTGAGAATGTAGAAAATATCCTCAAAAATTTGTGCTTGGTTGTTTATAATACGTGATTGAAATATCAAATTCCCCCTCCTTTACTCCCCCTGACTGTTGCTATCCTCCCTGAGATCCCTCCAACACACTTTCCATTCTCAAGTTGATGCACTCTTTCTCTGATTTCTTTGATTATCATAAACATGAATATGAATATGTGTGTGTGTATGCATGTGCATGCACATATTAAACACACACACACACACACACACACACATATATAAATATATTATATAATTTTTGTTGTTGATGTATGCATGGTTTTAAGGCTAACTCTTCACTGGATTAAAAAAACAAGTCATGTAATTTGCCGGGAAACAGATGGACCTAGAAAAGTTTATATTGAGAGTGGTAACAAAGATACAGAAAGCCAAATGCCACATGACTCTCTTGTCTGAAGTTTCTAACTCAAAACCTTTAGATATTAGTATACAACATGAAGAAATCATGGAATTCAGGAAAGTATAAAAGGACTATAGTGAGGCAGTTTGGGAAGGAAATAACAGTATACAGGTGAAATGAAGTGGGAAAATTTATAAAGCAGAGAAGCTCCAGCTGGAGAGACTATAGGGAGGAAGGAAAATTTGGGACTAGGGACAGATAACACCAAGGTTGCTTGACAAAGTCTCTGAACACAAATCATTTTTGTTTTTGAAATTGATGATTTTGAAGCAGGAAAATTGGGATTTCAGGAGATAAACATGACTTTCCCAATATTTCTCATAACTTTGATTTCTTTGCACCCAATTTCAGACATTTCCCTAGATTTTTTATATCATTTTTTTTCAGTGAATCTTTTTGCAATGCCTTCTCTAGAATGTTCACATAGAATGGTTTATGCAAATCATGAAGAAAATGCAGATTAGAAGTCAGAGATTCAAGTGAAGCTTCAAGAAGAGGGGAGGAAGCTCAACAGAAAAGTCTTTCTCCCCATGCTTCCTTAACCTTTGTCTTCTTGTAATCCCCTTGTCCTCACATAGCCCACTGCACTGTCTGAGTATTCAGAGATGGAACTCGAGATGGAAAAGCCTTCTCCATTTGTCATTTAACAAGTCTTCAATAAACCTCTTTTTTCCCTCTACTTCTATATCTTAAGTTTCTGGGATAGTAGGAAAAAGAGGAGGCCTGAGATCTTTTAACAAATGTGTGAAATCAACACAACACAATTTTATCTGATTCTCTGACTGGTTCCAACCAAAGTGAACTGTTCTGCTCAGCTTCAATTGAATCACCCTTCCTATCTGATATTGACTTCTGCCCAACTGCCCCTGTGTCTGTCTCTTCCTGAGCTCTCATTGCTCCAAACTGCCTCAGAGAGTCAGACTCTCTGCTCCTAAGTCAGACAGCTTCATTGTCTCTGTGTCTTGTCCCCTGTCTTCCTACTTTAGACTGCTCATCTCATGCTGCCTGCTATAACTGACTCTATTCTGATCTGAGATCCTCCTTTTATAACAAGAGAGTTGGATGTGCCCTTACTCTGACTCACTCTGCTAACTCTTCCTCTGATTAGTCACTTTACCTGTACTTCACTGACTCATCTCAGAACTCACTTCTTGTGTGACACTTACTCTGAGATCTGCTTCCTGTGTCTGCTTCTACACTCTGTTTCTGTCTTAGGAATTAAAGATATGAACCTCCACTGCTTTCTGAATACTGAGATTAAAGGTGCATAGCAACAGTCTTAACATTCTTCCTAAATTCAATCCAGATCATACAGGTCTTTGAATGCTATTCCTTCATACAGACTGCCAGATTATAGACCCTTCCTAACTTTCACACATATCTATACCTATTCACTATTTTCTGGAACAGGCAGTACACAACAATCTGTAGTTAGGGTTACAGATGAAACATAGCCCAATCCTTGAGAAACAGAGGTTTAATCATTAACAGGAATGAGTCTAAGTTTGTCTTTATCATAAGATGGCTTTTATACTTAAGTTGGAGATGGATTCTTTAGAACCCATTGTGTCTGGTGCCAACTCTGGGTTGGGTGACCAGGGTTCTATAAGAAAGCAAGCTCAGCAAGCCATGGGTGCAAGCTAGTATACTGCACCCCTCCATGGCCTCTGCATCAGCTCCTGCCTCTGTGTTGCTACCCTGTTTGATTCTTCTACTGACTTCCTTCAATGATGACCAGTGCTGTGGAAATGTAAGCCAAATAAACTTTTTTTTTTCCACCAAGTTACTTTGGCCATGCTATTTCATCATAGCAATAGTAATCTTAACTAAGACAGAGAATGTATCTGGAGTGCTCTACTATTATCAAAAGTTTTATCTGCCAATGGATTCAGAGTTTGATTTATCATTGGCACTTCCAAGGTTCTGTGAAGGTGGACACTGGGAATCTGTCCTTTAACATCATCTTTCCCATGGGCAGTCTATGTTGCTTTCTATTTCCTGGCTACAGTGATGCTCTGCCTCACCAAATACCAAAATACAGTGGAGCCATGCATTATAAGTTTTGAAACTGTGAGCCAAAAATAAGCATATTTCCCTTTTAACTTATTTCATAGCAACAAAATTTTGAATAAGATATTGTCTAACCAGATGGGGTTATTAGCATGCTTCCCAATAAGTATAAGGCAATTTTATGTACCTTGCAATCCCAAGTATGTCTATTACAGGTAACCTCAGTGATTTCTTCTCATAATTGATGGATTTTTTTGTTTGTTTGGATTTTTTCTTTTTCTTTTGGTTTGTTTGTTTTCATGACTTCCTTTGCTTGTAGTTTTGGTGAAGATTCATTCTATTTCCTGATTCTTTTGAGTTTTGCTATGTTAGTATCAGCAATGATCACAAACTCAGTTTTGTGAATTGATTGATAATCGTTCAATTTGTATCTATATAAGTAGATATGTATTCCCTGCCTAGTTAGACAGGAATGAGATTTTGTTTTTGTTGCAATTTTTGGTTCTACTTATTTTTCCATTTGTAGGCTCAAATCTAGGATGAAAATATGCCAAAACTAACTCTGAAAAAATAGGCCTTTAGAACAGGAATACCTTGCAAAATATTTTCCCTTTCTTTCCTGTTATTACCTGAAAAACTGCTGTGCACTGTAGCCAGAAATTGAGTCTTCTAAGAAAAAAATAGTGAAAAAAATTGATAAATTGATGTTTTATATTATGGATTTGGAGTACTGATTTTTTGTTGATATTGCTTAGAAAACTTTTCACATTATAAGTAATTGTTTTTAAAACCTAGCTGATATTTAGTACTCTATTTTCTGATGGAAGATGAGGAAATGAGGCATCCTTTACCTTCCACTGTAAGTTATACTAATGCATTTGCAAACAAAAATGGAATATTTAAAATGATATATGACTTGTGAATTAAATAAATTTTATATATTAATGTTTTTACTGTGTCTTTTTAATTTCAATAGCAATATAATTATTCCAATTAGCAACATTAGAATACTTATAGATCGCATCTATTCTGTAAAAATTTAGTCACCAAACTCATCTATGTTAACAGTTACATATATATGTTACATATATATCTAAGTGTTATAAACTCTGTGTTAAGGATCAAGTGTTTTGCTTTGTAATTACAATGTTTATGATAAGCTCATAGAAAACAGGTCCCATGACTTATGGATTCCTGCTCTCATGAGTATAAGAAAGGTGATTTTTCTACAGGCTAGGAATTTCAACAAGTCTTATAAGAAAGGCAAAAGTATTACTTGGCCTTTGTATTTGACAGATAAAACAAATACTAAATGCCAGTGAAAATATTCTCCTAAGTAACCTGTAAAATCTCTAGACATATGTTATCTTTCTCAATTAGAAGCAACTTAAGACTAAAAGGCACCTATGTTTACTGACATTAATGAGATTATTCTGTTAATTAACCATTGATGCCTTACATGAATGACAAAAGTTAAGATCATAAATGTTAATCAGGTTCTCAAAAGGAACAGAACTTATATAATATATAATACTCTTATTATTATATTTAATATATTAATATATATAATTAATATATTATATATACTAAATGTGTGTTATTAGATTTGCTTACATGATAAGCTGCAAGTAGTCCAACAATGGCTGCCTTGATCTGGAGAGGCTGAGAATATAGCAATTACTCAGTTCAGAAGGCCATTTGCTTTAGCATTCCCAATCTGACACTAACGGCCTGGAGGGTTTCTGGAGGGGCGTTCTGGAGCATGGCTAGAATTCAGCTCATGTTGGTGGCCTTAGAGCTGGTTTTAATACTAAGGCAAGAATTCGAAATTAACAGGACAGATGAACTTTCTGGTAATAGTGAAGGTAAGTGGGAAAATTCCTTATTCCATCTCCTTTTATTTAGACAGACAGTGCTGCCCAGATTTAGGTTGGGTCTTCCACTTCTAATTGATGTGTTATAGAGTCCCTCACAGGAGTTCCAATCAGCTGTGTTTTAGTTGATTCTGGATCTAGTCAAGTTGGTAGACAAAATTTGCCTTACCTAACATTGTTAAATAATAATTTGTAGAAATTATTTATGATCATAGAAATGAAATTCTTATGAAGTAATACTGAACATTAAAAAAATACAAATATGCTGCTGTGTGTGTTTTTGTTGTATCATTGCCCTCATTATAGTACTTAATATTGTCTAGAAAAATTATATGCTTTCTTTTAGGGATATTTATAAGCATTAGCTTTCTATTTTCTGTTGATCAAGCTATTTCACAACTCTATAAAATATAAGGCTATACTATAAAAAATAAAAAAAATTGTATGATCACAATACGAATGAAATATCTTCAACAAACAAGAAAATGCTAAGCTTTATATGATTTATTGCTATATAACAATTTTAATTAATTCTATATGTAATAATAGTAAGGATATTCTAATATTAAAAATCTTTCTGATTAGACTATAAATTATTCTTCCCTAGTTGGATTTGGAAGAATATTACCACATCCCTCAATCTGACTGTTAATATATTACTGAGGTAACTAGTTTCAGGTATTCAGAAGAGTTTATCATTGATTTTTGATAACATAATAACAGAAAATGGATTTGTCTTAGATTTTCATCATACTTTGATTATTATATGTTATTTGTGCTGTCTAATCTGTCATAATTTTAGAACTATAGCCTTTTGTTCTGCTTTGAAAATTAACTTTTCTAAATGGTGTCTATAAAGTATTGAGAGAGACATGGTTTTTCAACTCTCTGATTCATTTTTAGTTGCTTTGAAACTAATATTCTGAGAAACTGTTGCAGTAAAATGGAGCAAATCTGAAGGTTGGGATGCAACTGCTTGTTTTTCAGAGGCTGTGGAAACACTCAACATGAAGAATTAGTGATTTGGGTAGGAAAATTTAAAAAATAATAGGTCTCTGGACACACTCAGATGATAATTTATAAACATTGTTGTTTTGGTTTAGCATGTGATCTCATCAAGATATGAACTACAAAAACCCTATTACTACTCCCTAGAATGTGTGCCTCATAGTCACCACAGACCCAGGGCAGAGATAGCTCTTTATGAATGGTGCACTTTCAAGCACAGAATCTCCTTCACTTTGTCTGACTCCTTTATACTGACAAATACATTATCATAAAATGTATATTTTATATAAATCTAGGCTAGATTTGAAGTTTACTAATTCAAACTCTAAAAGATATAGCCTATGGAAAGTCCTCATTAAAAAGAAATGAGACAGGCTTATTACGATTTCTGAAAGGCAAATTTCTGTTTTCTAAAATCTTTTAGCTACATATATCCCCTGTGGTACTTTTAAAATTATCATTTTATATGTCTCAAAATTCTGACAAGGTATTAACCAAACCATGCAAGCTTTAAAAGCCACTGAAATTCTTAGGATTCATGAGGCCTCTTGAAAATTAGAAGCAGTGGCATTGTGGGACATAAAGGAACATATGACCAGATAAGCTGCCTCTCTATAGAATGTGAGCTTTAGAGATATAATCTTTGTGAGCTAACATCCATGATGTGGTAGAGTTTTCATTGATGCAGATGCTTTTGGGTCATCCATGCTCCTGTAAATCATCCCCTAACCATATTCCTGTAATAACCCTAATGTACTCACTGATTCATTAAGCTTGACTCAAGCAGAATTGTTTCTCTTATCTGTTGTAATTGCACTCCCTGGGGCGAAACTTCACTTGTTTTGTTTTTCAAAATTCCTCAACTTCTTTCTGTCCTTGCTAGATTCTTATCCTAAAACAAAATGAAACAAAACAAAAAACAAAAAACAAAATGAAACAAAAAAGCAAAATAAAAGTAGCAGACAAGAGGCATCCAGAAGACTTGTTTATATAATTTGATAATCATCTATAATTAGTTCTCTTTAACTTTGTAGGCAAAATATCAGGGTTGCTCACATTCTCTATCATTTGAACATGGAACTCCTGGTAACATGTTTTAGATGAACTCAGTTATGGATTATGGATGTAAAAGAGAGAGAACTTCCATTAGCCATTAATTCCCAAGCTTAATATCACTGAAAAGAAGAAAACTAGGATGAATATTCAGTAGACAGTAAACTCATACTTCCTCTTCCTCTCCCAGTAAGAGGTATTCATTACAATAAGAGATCCTATTTTCAGCACCAATAACCAGGAAAATGTCTTTTAGTATATTTTTTAAATAGAACTAAACTAAATCATTACCCCTTTCTCTTTCTTCCTCTATCCCCCTCCCAGGAACCGTCCCTCTGAACTCTTACATGACACATTCTCAGATTGGTAGTATATTCTTTGATTATTATTCTCTCTCTCTCTTTCTCTCTCTCTCTCTCTCTCTAGTGTGTGTGTGTGTGTGTGTGTGTGCGTTTGTGTGTGTGTGTGTGTATGTGTGTGTGTATGCATGCACACACAAATATATAAATCAATTGGCTAAATCTATTTTTGTTGCTTATGTATATATGGTTATATGCTTTCAATGTTCACTAATTTATATTGAATAACCAATAAGAGCTAGAGGCTATATCTCCTTATTAACAATTATAAGTTGCCTATACTTCTTTGTCCATGGATGACACCCTATGAAATGCCTGTCCTTCAAAATTATCATGTTAATTGATATTGCTGTTGTCCTGTCTTGATTATACTGCCAGTTCTAGGATATGGTATTTCACTGTAGTCTTCATGGCATTCTGGCTCTTTTGATCATTCTGGTCCTTTTATAATGCTGGAACAATGATAGATTTGTGTTCCTTGTGACTGTGCTCTCCACTATCCACTGATATTTGCATAGTGTCCTGTTAGGATTTTTCTGTGATGGACTCTATTTGCTGTAAAGAGAAACTTCTTTGAGGGAGGGATGGTACATACACATATCTTTAATATAAGAATAACTGATATAAATTAGTGAGGAATTATGCTGGTCTAGCAAAGTGGTAAGAGAAATGACATGTGTTTTGGGTTGTAATAAAAAGAGAGAAAACAGCTTGAGAAATGTCCTTAAGAAAAGAGAGTTTTGTACTCTGGTCAAATAATTAAGAATAGCAACAACAAAACTTAAATAAACTTTGTTCCTTCAATATGGCTTCTGGGGCTTCTGAGATTCAAACACAAATATAGAAAGAAAAGCCAATATGAATGGTCAGAATTCTAAATTTAGCTGAAAAAAGTACATGGGAAACAAATATCATCCCTAATGCTAAGGAGACACAAGCAATAAATGCTTATTGTAATTCCATCTAATAGGTACAATAGCATCCAACATAGCAGCCTTTTGTGATACTAAAATAGCATGACAACTGGAACAAATGTTTTTCTTACTTTTTCTTCCTTTTGATTTTAGGTCTTCTGAAAATTGGCTGTTAGCCTCTTTAATGTATTTGAAAATCTGTTAGACTCTGTATTAGACCCTTACATTTACATTCATATATCTATACTTAATTAACTACATGTTTGTACAGTTGGTGAAATACATGTTCAATTAATTATAGTTAGATAAAAGGAAAATACAATTTTAAACAAAGCATAAGTAGAAACATTATGCTTCATTAAATGATTATTTCCCCCAGGTTTACAATAGCTAAAGATCGTAATCATTGAAAAAGCTAAACAAAACTCCATTATGCTATCAAGGTTACCAAACTTGCTTTAAAAGAGAGTTTGACTTTTTTTTTTGTGTGTGTGTGTGTTTGTATGCTTGTATAGTTAGTTTAAATGTAAAACACAAATATCAAAATTAATTGTTTTTGTCTCATTTGATATTAAAGGGAATTTTATTTTTCTCTCATTATGTCTAATTGACTAAAAATTCAGGAGTTTAAAACAGCATATATTTATTATCTTACAATCTCTGTGGTCAAAAGTTTCTGACTTGACTTAGCTATATTCTTTTCTAACTCACTCACAGTAGTGATTATAACCCAGTCATGCTCATTGTCCTCCAAGGTCAAGATTCTATTTAAGCTTAAAGGTTCTTGTCACAATTTTCTTACTTGTGAATAAATAACTGAGCCCTTAAGCCTCTGGATTCTCACAGATTCTTGTCTTGCAGTTGCCATAATGCAAAAATTTCCTTCTTCAAAGTCTATAGAATTTGTCTTTCAGCAAAGATTTGACCTCAAACCCACTGAAGAAAATCACCCTTTTGAATTTTAAGGCAAAGATCACATCACTTCTTCTACAGGGTATTGGTCAGAAGCAAGTACATACTCCACCTCAAATAGAAAAACACATCATAAAATGCCTCCACTGGGCATGGATCTGTGAATTTATCTTGCCATATTGCCTACCACAAACAGACTTTGTTATATGGCCTGCTTTAAAGAAAGCAGTAATAAGCATTCCATCCTTACATTTCATATTAAATGTACATGGACCTTGATCCTAGAAACTTTATAGCCAAGAAAGAAATAAAACATCCTCACAGTCTGTGTTGGTTGAGTTGACTTCCATGAGACTAGTATTTTTTTAGAAGATAAATTTAAACATTGTTATCAATTGCAGTGGCTGAGTTGTATATGTTTTGAAAAAATGCAAAAATATAAACAACAATATTGTTATGAACAAAGTAGGAAGAAAATATTAAAGTCTCATGCAATCATTTAATGTGAGAAATAGTGGTTCAAAACAATTTCAAAAATTAATACAGTAAAATTTCAATCAAAACAACTATCACATTAGTATTTGAATATATAAAGGAATATTTAAACAGTTAAGTGTAAGTTGATTAAAAGTATAGAGGTTCTACATTGACTGTTCCAGGTGAGAGATTAGCTATGGGAAAAAAAAAATCAAGCAACTTAAGTATAAAATAAAGTAAATGGAAATAAAGACCAACAAAGATTTTGACTGTAGCCCTATTTCTTTAAATTTTCTTGAAAAGTCACTGGTACTATTCCTTCTTTCTTATTTTGTAGCATCACCCTTTTGATTAATGAATACACCCTGTTTATTTAGTTTCACATAAATCTTGCTAGTTCTGTGAAACATTTCAGAATGAAGCATCTTGGTGTGTAGCTGGGCTACATTCTCTGTTCACGTCTGCTTCATTTCACTGTTTACATGAAAGACAGATGACTATAATATATGTGTCTCATTCCCAGCGACTCATATTCATGCTTCAAATGTGAGTCTCCTACTATCACTGATGCCTACAATCCTTTGGGTCTAGCAGAGAGAACCTTTGGTGTGGCTGTAGTAAGGAATTCTTTGTCAGCCTTAGAAAACAAACATAAGAAGAAAACTGTGACATTACACTGATGTTACACAAATGTTATCTTCCTTGAGATTTTCTGATTTTAGAGAGGATTACTTTGAAAACCCTAAAGAAAATGCAAATCGACATTATTTTTGCATTATGTATGGGTAGAACTAAAATTACCAAACACAGAAAGGATATTTTTATTTCATAAATAAAGATGATTTCTAAAAATTAAATATGACAATATATGAACACATGTATTAAAGATACAAATGCATAGTTATGTTTTCTGGAAAGAAAGACGAATATAATATGTCAGTGAACATAATTAGGTACATAAAAATCATTGAATTTCTAATTTTAGGAGTCTTTTATCTATTTTTACTTTGTTGTGGATTTAGTGGTTCTTAAAAAAAATAAATCCAACTTCACATAAATGGTCAAAGTAATGAGAACTCTTTGAAAGATACTTTTAAGGCATTTTTGTTCTTTCTTTTTCTATAATATATATTATATTAATTATATAATGTACATATTTTATGTTTATAGATTATATAAATTATATCTTATATACTATATAAGATATATAATACTACATAATAATATATATATATATATATATATATATATATATATTATGTTATACTTTCATCTCTTATTTTCTGTCTTGTGCCCCTAACATTCCTGCTGATCCTTTTCCACTGCCCAACTAGTAATCCTCCTCTCACTCTCCCACTGCTTCCTTCTTTCTATCTTCAATGAGTTTACTTAGGTTTCCTTACCAGAGGATGGGGAGGAAGTTAATTAGAGGATCAAGGGAAACTTACCAGTAATAACAACACTAAAGAAAATGTCCTTCTTACTCTCATTAATCTTTAATTACTTCTAGGTCTCCGGGACATAGACCCTAGTGAGAAGGTACTGCTATTGTATTGCTGAACGGAAAAGATGAGTCTGTCAAGTCATCAGCTAATATTTATATTTATGCATGTTGATTAGTGCTGTTTCAGCTTTTGTCAGAGAAGCTTCTTTTTCTAGATGATGATGATGATAATGACGATGATGATTATGATGAAGGTGATGACTTCAGAGGGCCATAACTGGTCAATGTACTAAGAATAAATGAATCCTAAATGCTTAGCCAAGGTAAGCAAACATTGTCACCTCCACATCAGATCTTTCTGACACTCTTCTGCAGGGCTGGACTGTAAATGAAGAACTTAGGGTCAGACACCCCACCATTGCTTGATGTCTACATTTTGGCCAGTTGTGGTATATTGCAGTGTTTCCCAAATTATTTAATTATTGAGCATTATATCACTCCATGAGTATTTTGTTCATTTTTAATTATGACTCAAATTAATATCTAATAGATATCTCATTATTGGAACATATAAATATGAGAGTACATTCATTTGAAATTTATCCATACTATCACCATTTTTGTTAATCTCTTTACATACTTAAATAATTACATTTATGTAGTCTCTTAACCCACTACGTTGCCACTGTTGTTTCTTTTAAATATTAAACCTACTTCATGGTATAATTTTCAATTGAAAGGCCTTTTTTGTTTGCCATAAAGCATTATCTCAGCCTTTTTCAGACAGAGAAGGTGGCAATTAAGATTTGTCTATCATATCATCCTACAGTGGCTCAGGGAAAAAAAATCCTAAAAATAATGATAATTATAATTCAATGAATTCGATAGGTCAGGTTGTGCAAAATACAATAAAGATCTTGACAAAACCCAATTTGCTCCTTCTACCATTTCAGGAAAATCCACCTCATTCACTCTGGAGCATATTCTCCAGCATTCCAAATAAACTTCTTTTGAAAAAGTTACCTCATGGAATAAGTCTTTTCTTTTAGAAGATGAAGGCTCACAAGACAACTTCACATGGTAATATTTTGACAACTAAACTTAGAATCATGTAGAAATGCAGTATCAACAGGTAAATTATTATTTATTATGCAAATTAATAGGATAATTAAAACACAGCATAAACTAAACAAATTAAAGGAACATTTTAAAATGTGTTAGTTTTAATTTTTAATATTTCATTTAGAGAATATAAAATCTCATTCAATTCAATTCAATGGTCAAGGAGAAAAACAACTAAGCGAAGCTTGAATGGAGTATATGAATACTTTATTAAAGAATTTGGCAGAAATTCATATCATATCATTTGATAAAAAAACTCAAAGATAGATGACAGATCCCATCAAAATTATTCTCCAAATACAAGCACTGGCACATAAAAATCAATAGCATTAGACTGCAAGTCCTATCTTTTATGAATCATTTCTACTTTGTAAGCTAAAACAGAAACTTCATATTCATTCAACTGCTAGAATGAAGAAAAACATAAAGGGAATGAGTTAAAACTGCTAGAGCCCTAAACAATATTGAATTGGTAGATGCAATGTATAGTTATTGTCACTAGAGGGAAATCTGAGGAGGATTTAGGAGAAAGAGAGTTTATTGTTATGGCCGCAGGTTGAGTAAAGGATCCTGTGTGAATAAATTTTCTTAACAGCATGCTTACTTCAGGGGAATAATGAAGCATAGAATGTTTGAGAAAAAGCCATATTGTCAAGCTATACTGAAATAATTGTTTCTCAGCAAGGAGTGAAATCTGTCAGATGTCTGTGTGTAGATTCATATTTTAGACTGCCATATGTTTTAATAAACTGCATGGTATTTCATCAAATAAGAGAGAAAAAAAATCAATGAAAATAAGTGTAACAAAGATATGAAAATGGGTGGTGATTTTTAATTTAAAAAAAAAAAAACTTCCCATACAAAAAAACTCCCACTTGTTGAGTTGCATTTTGAGCCCCAGAACCAAGGCACAAAGTCATTTGCAGATTTTCTACAATGGAATTGTTTCTTTTCAATGATAATTAGAAGAAAATATATGTCACGCAATGGCATTTGCAACAGAGGTTGATGACCTAACATTGATCCCTGAAACCCAAATGTTTGTAAGGCAAAAACCAAATCTACAAAGTTGTTCTCTGACCTATACACACACAGTGACATTCATGCCCTAATAAATAAATGTAAAAAATATTTTAGAAAATAAATTAACTGAGATATTTATGTAAAAGTCATTATAACTTTATACAACGGCAATGAATATTTTAAAAGAAAAGTACAGACAGATGTGGTGGTGGTAATGTAGATCCTTAATACTCCTGTATTTTTTCCAATGCCACAGAGAAGTGATCTCATCTTGCTGAATATCACTGTCTACTTCCTAATTCTAAGTCAGACTTTAATTGAATTATATTTCATCTAGAATGATTGCAAGCTGTAAATGCTAGCACAAACACATAACCCCAGCAAATGAGAGACTGTCAAAAGTATCAAAATCCCATTGTAAAAGACCTCATCTCTTACTTAGAATAATGTCCAAGACAATCACCAGCTACATGGTTAAGCCACATAAAATTACATATTGCAAGTATAATTGTTCTTCCTCATAGTTGTTTAAAGTTTTATTTTTTGAGAATTTCAAACATGTGCACTATATTTATACCTTATTTCCCCATGAATTCTTTCCATACCTTCATTTCCTAATCAAATTAATAGTCTCTTCATATGTATCTTATCCTCCTGTTTTCCTTCTGCTGTTTATACTTGATTTGAGATTTTACGCATGTCCCATTGTCATTCTAGTAATTATTTTTCTCCTTTTGTTAACACTAATTTTTAAAAATTATTTAATTAATCCATTTTAAAATTTATCAATAGTCTGTGATATTCATGACAAACCAAGGAGCTCTATTATGCTCATCATACATTATTCATTCATTCTTTTATCATCCAATAGCTGTATTTTAGTTTTATATTTGTATTTTCATGTAACTGCAGGAAGAGAACGCTTCCCTCTCACATTCGCAACAAGGTGAATAATGGTCTGTACTGAATATAATCATAAATAACATGTAAAGAAATTTAACCATAATACAATTTATTCAGCCATGTATGAAGAGTCTGTTAAGTGGAAATGACGTCATTGGAGAAATGAATATATATCTCAATTATAAGGATCTAATTTATATTAATCAATATTTTTTTGGAAAAATAGCAAGGATAAAAATCAATAAATTCTTCCCTCTCAAGCTTCTTGTCAATTATGAATGACTATCTTTCACATAGTTTGACTGTTTTCTTGTTTCATGATCCAAGCCTGATGTAGCAGTCTCTACTTTTATTGATTTTTGGTTTGCACTGGCCCCTCTTGGCTACCTTTACACTCAGCCACTGCTGGCTAATGTTTCACACTCTGCACTATTAGTTTATGCTTCTCAACAATGGCTCCCATACTTCACTCACCAGGGAAGGTTCACGCAAAAAGAGAAGATGATAATACTTTTAAAAAATCATGAAGGGGAGAAAAACAGAGAGATAATTGATCAAACATAGGAACTACTTTTATAAGAGAAATTTTATCTGACAAAAAAATATTTCATAGCTCAAAACTTTGAATGACAAATTATGGTGCATTTTATCAAAATAAGGAAAATATATAGAATATAAATGAAAAATAAGAAACATTTTATAAAGTATAATTCTAAATGTATCTATTAAAACTACTTAGAGATATCATCAAATTCCAGTCAGAATGGTGCTCTGTCACACCCAATGTTGGAAGTGGTGTCATTTAATACAGGCATCATGAAAACCAATTTGGAGGTCTTTTTAAAATTTAAAAATAGACTTACCATGTGATTCAGATACTTCATTTCTGGGAAAATATCCAGAGAATTTCACAGCTTACCATAGAGATATTTGCATTCATAATTATTGCTGCTTTATTCATAAGATCAAGAAAATAACGCAAATTTAGTTGTCCATCACCTGGTGAATGCATAATAAAAATTTGGTACATATATAAAATGGAATACAATTGCATTCTAAGGAAAGTTGTAGTAAAATGGATGGACTGAGAATGGATAATATTAAGCAAGGTCACATTATCTCAGAAAAACTTTCAAAAAACGTAAAAATAAAAACTCCTCCCTCATATGTGTCCTAATGCATGCATGCATGCGTATGTGTGTGTGTGTGTGTACACACACACACGCCATATACAGATGTCAACAAATGGTATGACATAAAGAAAGGCAAACAAAAAACCTAAATATTAAGTGATGAAAAAGACAGAATATAGCTAACAGTCATTAGTCATGAAAGGAGATATAAAATTATTTGTTTTTCTAGCTTGGAGCTAGAATTTTTAGATTTACAGCCATGAATTTTTCAGTTTTGGTAGTGCATGAAGCATATATTTGATTGCAAAAATGTAAAATCCAATATGAAGCTCTATGGCCTCAGAATGGCTACTCTGACTGTTATTGCATCATTGAGATGCAAAGACATTGGTCTTGTTGCTTTCGTTATGTGATGTTTTCATTTGTAAGTGCTTTAAAATAAAGTTTCAATTAAAAAACAAAACAAAACAATAGAGACTGTGAATTCATATTGACTTTACCAAAATGAATGACCTCTTCATAATGGTAATTCAGTTCATTTGATCATATTTACAGGGAATAATCCATTTGTTTTTGTGTTTCCACCTCTAATTAATAAAGCCATGTACTTTTAGCTGATCAAAGAAATGTGTTATTACCCAGTTAACTTTTCTAAGCAGAATAAATGCCTCACCAATAGAATAAGAGATATCTAGAAATTAAATTCTGATGCTAAATTATTACTGTAAAATATTCTGATTTATTTAGCCTTGAGTTCTTCCAAGAGACCACATTAATAGAAAAGATGTCCATGTATTTTAAATATGCAGTTATGATTAAATCTCATGGTTCAATCATTTGCTATTGTTAGATATAAGATAGTAGATCATAACTTGAGATATTGCTATTTCCACATTATTACAAATGCCAGAACACATTTGAATTTTTCTTTTCTATTCTCTGTAGTTGTGTTTAACTATTTTTTAAATTTTATTTCATCTGATTTTATTTGTTTTTCAAGACAGGGTTTTCCTGTTGTTACATTGGGTGTCCTGGAACTTACTCTGTAGACCAGGCTGGCGTTGAACTCATAGAGATCCACTTGCCTCTGCCTCCCAAATGCTGGGATTAAGAGTGTGTGCCATCCCTGAAAGACTTGATATATTCTTTTAGTAGTGAGAAAAACAAGGGTTCCAAAAGCTGGTGCTAGACCATGTGCCTGAAATTCTACAGAGATAATTGAATTAATACAATAAAGTAAGGAGGGAGCTCTGGACTGAGCCTAATGCCTCACCATTTTATAAAATAAAGACTTATTTTAGTGAAAAATGTCAGATGTGGTGGCACACACCTGTAACTCCAGTGATGAGAGATGGAGGCAGGGAGATCAGGAATGCAAAGTCATCCTCAGTTACAAAGTGAGTTAAAGGCCAGCCTGGGCTACATAAGGTCTCAGAATAAAAACACATGCTTCCTTCCCAATTATATACTATTTAATCTATCAACTATCTATATAAGCTTCATGCTTTTTCTAGTTATTAAACAAATTTAAAATGACAACTTTAGATACAATTGCAATATTTTTAATACATTCACACTTTTATACTCATAACAAGAATAGAATAACAGTATTAAGTTTTACATAGACGTCATACATACTGAGTTTTATACTTTCTATGGTTTTAAAAGGTCATTAAAATTTTTAGATATAAATATATCTTAAATAATGAGAAATGATGATTAATAACTTTAACTTAAAGAAATTAACTATATTTTTAATTGCATTAATTATTGAGGCAAAATATTTTAAGTAATTAAGCACACATCATTCTAATTTCAAAGACATATTTCTACAAATAAAGTGAATTAAAAATCAAAATTGTTGTATTTATTTAGGTTACCCATCTTGATCATAGCTAAAGAATGGAACATACTGCTGTTTCTAATTATGTCACAGAAATATTTTAGATTTTAAAAAACATTCCTGGCATCAAATGATTGATTTTGGAATATGCTTATTAAAATTAACTCCCTAAACTCACTAGTGGACTGCTGCTCTGAAATCTGTTATAATGGCTACTAAAATTAATTTCTACTAGAACCTGTATCTAGAAGAACTGCAGTACTGAGAGTAGAAACTGCTTTACCTGACTGTGGTTAAATCTAATTATTTCAGTAAATTTTTAGTAATTTCTTCAATATCTGGTTGTTATGCACCTGGACTATAACAACATGCATGACCTAAGTTGTCAAGTTCTTTCATCTGAGTTTGAATCACTTTATATATAGAAGCAATAAATCCTGAATTGTTCTTAATAACCTCTAATATATTAAATACATATTCTATTTTGTATGTTTTCCAAATTGTTTGTCTGCAATCCTCAACAGACTCCATTGTTCTAAAATTAAGTGGTATAAGACAATTTAGAAAGGTTTTTATTATTGTCAAAAAAAAAAGCGACTCACTTTACATTATTCTAATAACCTAAAATGACAGTTCCAAAGCTCCTTTGAACACTTTTATGGAGAATAATATGAAAACACATTTCTGAGAATATGGACAAATACAAGAAGCAATAGGGAGAAACAGACTTCTGCTCTGCTATGCTTGAGAGCTGTCAGTCAGCTGACTCCTGCCCTACAGGTCATCAGAGGAGCAGGAGCCAAAGCATCTTTGATTTATTCTGTTTAAACTGGCCTATTCTGACAAGAGTTTTATCACACTGGGACACATTTCAGCAACCGAGACCCTTAGGAGTGTCAGAGCACAGAAATCTACTCTTACTCACTAACACACAAGGTCATCCTCTTGTGGGATTTTTAAAATGTCATTTAGGAGACACAAGCTGAGTCTCAGATCTAGACATTTCACAGTTGGTTCTAACATCCAACTGAAAGTGTCACGCTGAATTTAATGGCTTTACTCAAAATGAACTTGTATCTAATTTATTTAATCAAATGAGAAGATAGATTTTGAATCTACACAAATGCCATGAATATTAGCACATGCCTGCAGTGCCAGCATTTGGAAATCTGAGTCAAGAGGATCATGAATTCTATGGAAGTCTGGATGCAAAGAGACTCTTTCTCAAAAACCAAACATTAAATACTTTTATACACACACGCACACACACACACACACACACACACACACACACACACACTTAAGTGAAGCCACATACATATCCACATACACTTTGTAGCAGGCAGAGTTTGCCAAGACTTACTGTCTCTGGAAGTCAGTAAATTGCTTTGTATATTGAACATGTAATTAAAGTAGGATATCCTGTCTATTGGGCAAATGCAAAGTTACTAAAGTCCTGAGCTTTGCTTAACTGTAGAACTAGGTTTCACAGATTTTCCCACTTCCATCCTTTATGACTCAGCCACAACTGCTGTACTTTTCCATCTCTATGTGCCCATGCTGTAACGATTTAATTTGGGATAGATGAATCTAGTGGGTAAATTGATCAAGCTTTGTGGTGGTGAGGTTGTTAGGACCACCAAGAAAGGTTACAAACAGTCTTGGAATCATCTCCTATGAAAGATTGTCTCTTGCTTTAGAGTCCCCACTATGTTCCAATGGATAATGGCCCAAAATTTGCCTCCCAAATGCTATCCAAAGACCCTAACTTCTCATGGCATTTCCATATCTGTTACCATTACCAATCCTCAGAAAAGTCAAACAAACTAATTTCTCTCTCAAAAACATGCTTATTAAACCATCAGAAGATCTTCACTTTGACTGGGTGAAATTCTTGCCATTAGTCCTTCTCAGGTTTAGGCCTTCTCCAGTCTCTTTCTGTCTCTCCTTGTGAGCTCATGAACAGATGATTGATCCTGACCCTGGATTTTCACTGCAATCATCATCTTTCCCTGCCCACTTGCTTGGTTCCTTATTTTGTCATCTTTGTTCTCTGTAGGGGAGCTTCCCAGACAGCCAACTAACCCAGCCACACTGTACCCAGTTCCTCTCCAAATAACATTGTATAACCCAGTCACACACAGACCAACACTCTTCCCTCTTTTCTTCCAAATATAAGTGCATCTTCATAATGAACCTAACCCCCCTCCAAGAAGCTCGATCAGTTCCGCCACTAGATTCATCTATTCCATCTCAAACCCTTTAAAGCACCTCCTGTGAATGAGCCTCCACTATTCCCATCAACTTCAATGGGACCTCTGTCCCACAAATCAAGAAGATCACCCATCTACCTCTCATCTTGAATGAAACTCAAAAGGAGTAACCACTCCTCTCTCCTATTTTCTCTCCTGTTCCTCATTCTTCCCCTCTTCTCCCAAGCCTCCCAAGCATTAACCTCCCTGACGTCCTCTTTTTTACACAATGTCCCTCTGAGCAACTCCTGTCTTCTACACTTCTGGTTAAACCTCCTGTTCAGACCCTAATCTCTGCTCACAAACTATTATGTTGGCTTTGATTTTCAATTCATTCAAGACCTCCAACAGGTAGACCATCTTTACTCTTCAGGTTCAGATAAACTATATCTCTGCCATGGTCCTCCAAAACTGAAAGGACAAAATCTCATCACCAAAGAGAGGAAATGGGGAGACTCTGTTAATTTCTCCAGGAGGAATGATGTTTAACCTAATGGATCTGTGACAGCACCCTATGTCAAAGAGTGTTCCTGTTCCTAATTCCTCACCTTACTTATTACCCCTGCCTGGTCAATTGCCTAACAACCCTTTTTTTGCTATACCAGAGGCCCATTATTTCTGGATCTCTCTGATTCTAGGGGTTGGGACCAACCTTACTCCTCTGACATCCAAGGTCTCTAAAGAGCTCTATGAATATGCTGTCCTCAGTGACCTTAATTTTTATCTTTCTCTTCTAATAAATACAAAAAAGGAAGAATGTAGGGTAAATGGAAAGTTACTAAAACCGTTACAATTTCTTAACTCCTGAACCAGGTTCCATTGAGTTCCATGACCCCTGATCTTGTTGACTTTGCCACAACTGCTGTCCTTTCACACCTCTATGTGTGCATGCCCCTGCTCACCTTATATCAACTGTTGTTTATATAAAACATTGTAGCTGTTTCAGGTTCCTGTTCAGAGACTGCCATTTTATTCTTGGCTTATTAAATTCATGAATGAGATCTTGCCTGGTGTGACCCTGTGGTAACTCTCATGCTCTGGAAAGGCCTGGGTACCCCTTTGCTGTCAGTCCACTAAAAATAAACAAAAATAAATATTCTGGCTTAATATTATTCAAGAAAGATTTGAAATAAAATACTCTGAAACTTATAATAAGAATACTATTTCCCAAGTCCCATTTATCTTTATTTAAATTCCACTATTATTCTTCAAAATATCGTTCATAAGTACTGTAAAAGCTATTTTTCAAAAATGATATGCTAGATAATCTTGTATTCCCATGTTTTACTTTATAGGCATTTTGTAAAAGTGCAATAGAAATAAGCAACAGAAGAAAGACCTTAACGTAATTTTGACTAATAAATAAATCAGCTTGTTCACAGCATGCATCTGACTTAAAGGAATTACACAACACAGCATGAAGCATGTTTGAAGTTAAACAAATATAAAACCGTAACATACAAAAAGAGAAATGAGACTGAATTAAACCTAAGACTGAGGACAATAATAAGTCTAAAACAAATTTGGGCTTTTCATAAGAGATCAGAAGATGAATATAATGAAAAAAGACATTAAAATGAGTCAGTGACCATGCCAAGTATGTATTAAAATAAACTAATCTATTGGTTCATTTACTAATAAGGAAGTTCTATTCTTAATCAGTCATCAAAACATGAAAGTATATCCTTTCCCTACTCATATCAGCATAGGCTTAGTGAAGTTGACAGTCTCTAAGCTGAGCTCCTGGGGATTTCCCAGAATTCTCTATGGACTTACTCACCTAAGGCCACAGTGCAGCCCAGTCCTAATGAGCTTATATTGGATATTGCTATTTGAATCCACAATCCCTATAGTTACTTAACTTTCTACTGATGATGACACAAAAGGATGATTGGTTTTGCTTACCAAAGAATTATTGAATAAAAGAAAAGAGAAACCCAGGAAAACACTATTAAGAGTCTTTCTTACATATAATATTTAACTGAAACATCTCAAAAACCTCAAGAATCCTAACAGTTATGTCATGTGATTTGTCATAGAGGTCAAGACTCCTTAGAAACCTATTAGGTTAAGCCATCCTGTCAGAGGAACTGCTTCACAGAGAAGGCAAGGTGTTTTGTATTGAGTTCTCTTATCATTTGAGGTAGTGGTAAAAATGACACAGTAGAGAATTGCCACAGTTCAGAATGCTACCTTTACAAAGTCATTCAGGTAAATGAGAGTGTAACAACCTCAGACAAAAACTACCTAATGATAAACTTAATATCTTCTTTTTAAGAAGTTGTCATCAGGCAACTGCTGTCAATATATATTCCAAAATTAATCCTCAAAGTTAAGCTCCGCAATTAGAAATTCAAAGTAGTTGATTTTTCTAATACATTACAAACTACAAATTTGTATTATGAAGTTACAAGTTTGAGTCTATAAAATTCAAGATGTAGAGCTCCCCAAAACTAAGACACTTCTAGGAACTTTGACTTACAATCCCCCAATCATCTTTTTTGTAGGTCAAAACATAGGTGTTTGATATTTGCATAAAAGAGCATGTTTACAAGGTTTTGAAAATACATTAGTAATAAATTAAGACAGGTCTATGAGAAAGCAACTGTGAAACCAGTATTTTAGTGGAAGAAAATTTGGAGGGATGTAAGTTCAGAAACACAGAAAGGGCAGAAAATGATGAGAATTAAGAGTGAAGTAAGGCATGGGTAGATTTCATAGTCACATTATACCTTGAGAAACAGTGTCAAACATGTTTTGAAGTTTTCTCAGCTATGGTAAAAGTGAGCATGGTTCGTTCAATGACTCTTATTTCATCATGTTAAAGGTTATTCAGAAACTTGACCGTTTCAGGCTCCATGGAGTATGAAGTTAGCGGCCCAGTAATAAGACTTTCCAGTAAATAGAAAAGAATGCTGAGTTATTGACAGAAAGAGCAATGAAGGATACAGTGAGATTTTCCAAACCAAAACACAACTGAACATGATTACTTTTGCTGAAATTGAAGTAAGTCCTTTTTTTAAGTCACAATGACATTTTTTTTTTTGCCTCAAATGCATCGTAAATATTTTTCTAAAGTTATACACAGTTTAGTCTGTGTTTTTGTACTATGAAGTTTACTTTAGTTTTGAAGGTAGTAACAACTGAGTTGCAACCTTGGGAGCTTTTATAAGTCATACTTCCCTTGACAGAAAAACAAGTAAAAATCAAAGCATAAAGTCTTCACGTTTAAAAAATAGTTTTACCAAAACTATGATTTTTTATGTATATACTAAGAAACATGTTAGATGATACAATAAAGTGGAAACACACACACACACACACACACACACACAAAGAGCTGCTATAAGTACCTACCTGCAGATTACATGTAAGCATATGTTTTCAGCTCATTTGTATAGTGGAAAACAGCCCAGCATTTGGGGCATATGGTAACAGCACATTTATGTACAGTATTTACATGCATACATCAGGGATGAGATTTGATATGATGTACATTAGATGCTTCATTATTTTGAATTTTGCCCTAATAGATAAGCAATGATATCTTCATTTTAAAAAAATGTACCCTGTAATAATTTATGATGTAGCACCTTTTCAAGTGTTAGTCTGACATTTGCAGATCTCCTTTATGAACTATACGTTGAGATATTTTGATATATTTTTAAAGGGTCAGTGGCTTTGATTTGAACTCATTGTTTATTGGATGGCAATCATTTATCAAATACGCAATTCGAGACTATTTTCTCTACAAGTGACTTAGATTTACTCCTCATTTCTTTATGGTATCCTGGTGAATGTTCTGACTAGCAAGATCTATCCTATTTAAATACTTAAATATGCTTTGTCATCAAGACAGTGAGCTTATCATTTCTATGTTATACACCATTCTCTTTTAATATTAAATTAGCCCTTTATTTCTACCAGTTTTCTAAATTTGGTTGCCATTTGTCTTCCAAAAATCCTAGAGCTAACGGATCCTTGATTTTTGTGAGTCATTATGGTAACAGACATATAAAAATGAAAAAAAGTATAAGATTATTTTTGCTTCTGAGTCCCAATAAATTGCTTTCACTAACTATGGGACTCTGTGTTTTTCTGAATTGATCACATCAATACATTTTACATTAATTATGACATGAAAGCTGATGAATTATTTTGTCTTACTTTCCATTTCCATATATATATATTCTTTTATTCCTCCCCATATCTCCTATTGTCCATGCTATAATTCAGAAAACTCATTTTTTATTCATGAGCATATATTCATTGCTCATATATATGAGCAAATATATTTATTTTCCAAAAGGTTATGTGTGTGTATATATGTATGTGTATATACACACATATGTGTATATATATGCACATAACCTTTTAGAAAATAAAATTTAATAATTGCTTTTATTCATTACTCTTTTATCTGTCCCAATTTTCCCTTTATTATGTTCTTACTTTTAACTTAGTTTTAAGAACAACCTTTTATTCAGGTCTCTTGCTCCTGTATTAATCACTATTATATATATATATATATATATATATATATATATATATATATATATATATACATAACTACTTTTAATATCTATAATAGTTTCTATTTTAAAAGTAATTTTACCTTTATATATATATAATATTTTTTCATGTTTTAGAATGTTTATATTAGTAAATACTTACATTAGTCTTTTTGTGGAAATCTTAGAGTTAGATGGGATACTCAAGAATTGTGTGGCTAATAAATTATGTCAAGGCCATATCTAAAAGATATTTTAAAATTTAACAGTTATCATATGCATATGATATGACTTTATGAAACATAACTCTGTGCTTTGACCAGTATTTAGTCTTCTTTATTAGTGACTTTCTATTTTATTCTTCAGTTAGACTGTATTTAATTTTTTCTGACAGCAGTGAAATATTTATATATTAGCACTGACACCTAACAGTTGCTATGAAATACATAAATCACCAAAGGAAGCATGCATAGACAGAGAGCTGCAGGCCATGCAATGTCACACTCCTACTGTCTCTAAATTACACAAGAACACTTGTCTTTTTCCCTTTGCTCTGTAAATGTTGATGACTGACTTATAGGAGATCTGCCTCCTCACTATGAAGGAAACAATGTTCATACTTTTTGTTAAATTTGCATGTATTTGAATTATTTATGCAAATAATGATTGCAACTATTTTATGAAAAATAGTTCTCATAAAATTTTAGTTGTAATTTCTTTATTTTCTTCAATGTAGAGTATTGGGAAAGGAAAAATAAATGAGATTCTTTTCATGATAAGGAATGAATAACTCAATGTCAATAAATATCAATGCAATATTTCAGGTGATTTGCACATAGAAATTATGAAGGAAATCATACCTTTAAACTTATATATATATTATATTCTGATGTGTATATATATACGTGTGTGTGTGTGTGTGTGTGTGTATTCTGATAGATTTATTAAATATAAAACTGCATCATAAACAAAGATGCATATTTAAAGAAAAATCCATGTAGAATAGAGAGGTGCTACTTGATTTCAATTCAAGACACTCAGATATAAATTAAATTTATTATGACTAAAAAAGACTTCCATGGAAACACATATCACAGGGGTTACTTGATGTAGGTAACTTACTGCATAAGATATTACTTAATTGAAAATTTACCTGCTTCTAGCATAGTAACAAAACTTTAATACAATAAGGAAATTTGAAATATTCTAAAGAAATAGCAGGTTTTAAATATACATTACCACATTATGATGAAAAATCATTTGATGTGTTTGAAATAATTTAATAAAATTTAAAGCTGAGAACTGAAATTGAAAGAATATACTCAAAAGTTACACAAATAAGAAATACGTCTCCCAAGACAATAAAGTGACCTCAAAATGCATTAGATCAGAAGGTTAGAAGAAGCCTTCTCCAAGTTTGATGATTCTTTCAATTAATATAGCTTCAAATCTGCTACATTATGAAAGAGACTTCATGGATTCACATAACTGGATGACATCAGTTTATTCCTATTTTTTGTTTCCTTATTTTATTTTTCTATGCCTCCCTATCTTAAGAACTATATTTTTCTTATGGTGCTTCTATTCTCATGATATATACACCCCTACATGCATATACACAATTTAAAAATTTGGGATATGCATGTGATAAAAAGAACACATTATTCGTACTTGTGAATAGGGGAAGTTTTTTGCTAATGATAATAATTTTCATTTACATCAATTTTCCGCAAATTTCATGATACCATTTTTCTTTATGATTAACTTTAATTCCACTGGGCATATTTACCACATTTTCTTCATCAATTATCTGTTGATTGTCCTCAGGTGTGTGTGTGTGTGTGTGTGTGTGTATTACAGTATATTTCATTTGAAATTCCTATAAAGCACATGAAATTAGTAAGGGGCCCTCAGGAAGGGGTTTCTTAAGAAAGGAGGTAGAGGTATACAAGATAAAACTAAAATTTGAAAAATTTAAGGGGTTTCTCAAGAAAGGAGGTAGAGGTATACAAGATAAAACTAAAATTTGAAAAATTTAAGTTGACCATATAGAATACTTAAGCTTACATAAATGATTATGAAACATTCTTAGGTTGGACATTCATGGTATTGTAACTCGAAAAGAATGTTAAGATGTCTGATAACAAAACAACTCTTCTATCTTTACAAAATTTTTGATGACTTATTTTTAATTAAATTATTGCATAATTCTCCTCCATCTTCTCCCTCTAATTTTTCTGTATCTGTCCCCACCCACCCCTCAAATTCATGAACTCTTTTAAGATATTATTATTACACAAACACACACATATGCTATCTCTAGATAGATAAACAAACAAATAGAAACCTTTTTAAATTCAGCTGCTGAGTTCCTTTAGTGTTGCTTGTATGCATATGTTTTTATGACTGGTCATTTAGTATTGGATAAGCTAAACCAGTATTATTCCAAAATGTGTTTTAAATACTAATGTTTGGTGTTTTTAACACTTTTTTTTACCCAAAACCCCACAATGATAAAAGGTTCAGAATATGTGTTTGTAGCAAAGTTATAAATAATTATGGTGTCTGACTATAATATCTAAAATTAATTCTACTCAGTTGAGATATCCTTTTAATATTTTATACAGATTTTAAATTATATTTTGAAGTGATTTACAGCAAAAAAATATATGTTTTTATTGCATCTCCAAGGTCTTGGACACTAGGTTTAATTAGAGCGAATAGCTGTAAGAAAAGATGAAGGCTTATTTTAAAATTCAGATTAATAACTTATATAGAGACTTTTCTCCACTCTATTAGAATAGGTCCAAATTTGCTGAAAGATTTATTTTAAGGCATACTTGTATGGATGGCTATAAAGTATAAATGAACCTGGTATAAATGTTTTCTTTTGTTAAATGCAATTTTTCAGCTTTAGATGGGCATTATGGAGTCAAATACCTCAATGATTCAAAAGCAAATAAAAATCTTTTTTACAATGCTGCATCATCTAACAGATAAGAAAGTTGATTTGTTCAAAACCAATATTGTATCATATACTACATTTACTTAGGTTCTGGAGATTTTCTGGTCCACTTTCAAAGTAAAATAAAAATATAATAGTGGATTTTTAGAATGGTATTTTGAAAGCTCACTATTTCTTATGAGTATGGAATAAGATAAGGATTTTACTCTTGCCTTGGCTATTTCGACTAGTGGAAGGGAGCCTTCCTGTAGAAGTCTCCTATAGGAATATAAGTATTCATTAGGATCCAAATACAGAATGAAAGGCAACATTTCTTTAGTTATCTTCAAGTCTTTGGATCTGCAAGTATCTCAGTTTTACATCTACTGGGAAATTTCTATATGTGCAAATTACACACATACACTTGAACACATACATGCACACACATGCACACACACACATATATCACTGTTTCTCTTTAATTTGTAATGATTAAATTTGTTATTTGACATTTTGTAAATTGCATATATATGAAATTCTCCACTCTATCATCTATTTATATAAAGCATTGTTTAATTTCACTAAACATCCTCTTATCTAAATCTCACTCTTCAGTCTCTCCCCGTCCCCCAAATTCAATTTCTTTTTTCACATTTATTCTTTTTTTTTTCTGTGACCCCACTCACTTAAAACAGGACCATCTGTGTGCCCACAGATTTACAATTATCCATTGATGGCCAGGCAGGTTTGCCATTGGCTACACAACTGAATACAATGATGGTCCCTTTCTAGTTATGCAGCAGCTGGGATAACATGACCATGTGTTATGTTATGTTAATATGAATAAAACTCATGAAAAGCCTTCTTTACTTGTACAGGTTGTATTTGACATGTGTTTTTCTTTCTGAGAAAGACACAGAGAATTGACTTCTGTAATTAAAATTATCCTTATTATTTTCCCAAATGTTAAATGCCAGTTGCATGAAATACCTATAGTTGCAAAATACTTATAATCTCTATATGCAGCCATTATTTCCCATATTTCTTTCTTAACTCGGCTTAATATTCTGAAATGTACAGTTTATATTTATAAACAGGCTAATATTCACACATACCAGGAGATAAAAACATGAAAAGAAAGACAAAAGAAAAATAAATAATATAAAAATATATGTGAACACAACTCAGAATCAAGTGGCTACATATAACATTTTTCACATTTAGAGTTTTCCTTTGATTTATTATTTATTTATTTGTGTAAAGTTTCTGAGGATTGAATCAGAGATTGCACAATGAGCTATTTCCCCAGCCATTTATATTTCTTAATTTGAAAGTGAATTGATTTAAATTGCTGAGGCTGAATTTGAATTTATTCTGTAGTACAAATAGGCCTTAATCTTGAGGTCCTTCTGCTTCAAAATTCTTAGCTATTAATTACAGATTTGCATCATCACGCTCATGAGATCAGCCCTGAATATTGTTAAAACTATATGAGGAGACAATCCTATCTTGCTGTGTACATATTTCAAGTTCCTAATGCTACTTTTACATAGCCCCAATTTTCCTCATAGACTGTTATCGAATGTAAAATGTCCCCAACTGGTAACACATTTTAGAAGAATGTGGAACCTTCTGGAGAGGGAGCCTTCCTGTAATCAGTGAATTCCTAAAGGCCTGCCTTAATAGTTTGGGTTTTTTTGTTTTTGTTTTTGTTTTTGTTTTTTTGTCTAGCACATATCCATATTGCAGAGGCCATGTACCTCCATACATTCCTTATTACAATGACTGTAAACCTTCTTAAACTCAGAACTAAAATAATTATTTCTTCTCTTAAGTTGTTTATGGACAGGTATTTGGGTATAAGAACAAGCACAATTAATTAATACAGTTCCTCATTCTTCTTCTCCTTAACAATAGTTACTCCATTTTCTTAAGAAAATTTTGAACACATACTTGATCCGGTAATTTACTTTTTTGCATCCAATGGCTGAATAAGTCAATGAAGGGAAAGTGGCTAAGGTTTATGTCAGTGTTGTCATTCTTATTTTCTTAGCTGGGAAAATAATAAACAAAAACTTTTTGTTTGTGTTTGTTTTGACCACTCAGCAGAATTCATAGCAATATGTACAGGGGAAGACTATTTGCTAGTGGCTTTTTAGATGCAACAATATGAGAAGCTACTCTTGCCAATTCTGTATTTGGGAAAAGGGACTATTGTCTTCTCTAACTGTAGTTTTCCTGAGCATTATCCTGTAATTAATAAGATGAAACTACTCAAACTGTGCTGTAGAGGAGTTACTTGATCCATGTAGATGTTTTGTAGAACTATCTTTTTAATTTATCTTTTAAAAAGCTGAGTTTGTGTGCTACTTATTAGAACAAATAATCTGTATTAGTTAATGAGACTTGATGAAAATGGAAATTTGTGATTTTTTATCTTCATAATGATTGAATGCTTCTCTAATGATATTCTAATTCAATTTAAAAAATACATTTCTTCTGAATGTAATTTTTATCCTTGTAATCTTGTTCTTAATGCAACATCATTGGGAGCCTTCAACTGAGACTGACTTGGAAAAATACTTCTTAGAAAATTAAGAAATTTGTGAGACAAGGGTATGCAGCAACTCATAGCAATCCAGAAAATTTTCTCATTGTGAGTGTATTTATTTGTACTTAAACTTATAATTAACTCCCTGCATTTTCAAACCCAAGAGGATGCTTGAATGTCATATGGCCTGCACAAGTCTTAGTAAAATGTCTTGACTTTGGTCAAGCAGCCCACTTACTCATGCCTTTTTGATGTTTAATAAAAGTGCTTGAAATTTAAATATTGTTGGTCTCTAGTCTTTCATTTGAATTTTTTTCCAGGCATTTGCTTCTGTCAGTAAATTGTTGCATTGTTTTAGAAGTGTTTCTTCATGTTTATCCCATGCTGTTAGGGCTAAGCTTAAAGAGTGAATAGGATGCAGAGGAAAACTCTTTTTCCTGGGTTCATGCTGTAATTTAAAATTACATTTGCAAAGAGTTTTACTTGGTATAAACTGAAGCTGATACAAAGTATAATGGTTTATGCAGAGAAAAGGCTTTATGCAGATAAAAGGAGAGACAAATCTTTCCATGCCTGTGGCAAGAAAATACACACCCAGAAGCAGAGGTTTGTTATTTAATTAAGGACCCCATGCACGCTCTGTGCTGTATTTGATGTTAAAACAAGATTTGGTCCCGACTGGAAAAAGAAGTAATAGCCTCATTAGTATATACAGCATGTCTTTGGCAGTGTGTATTCAAGATGTAAACTAAAAGTAAACAAAAACTATTATCATGGCAGAAAGGGTGTATGTGGAGTCACCTTCTACAGAAATGGAGTATGTTGAGTGTGTTTGTATCAGAAGCTGGTGCAGATGGGCTTGTGAGAGCAGCTAGGACCTGGAAACCTAGGATTGGCCTCTAACAGAAGTTAGTGAGCATTAAGGAAGCAACTTGCTAAAAGACCTATATATTACAAATGGGGACATTATCTACTTACCTGCTGATATTATCTCCAGTAATTAAGGAAAACTTAGATCTCTTTTTTCCCACTAGAGGGTGAAACAAAATTAGAGCCCCTATGTTGTAGTATAGAATTTAAACATAAAAATTAAATATATGAAGAATGTATGTATAGACAAATTCAACATTTTACCACTATTCTCATAAATGAAAAAATCTCAATAGTGTTTTCCTCTCTTTTGATTTTATTTTTAGTGTGTTTTAACACTTGATTTGTTACTATGCTTCACCATTAAAATCATAACATCTATGAGTGAAATAACTTCTTGTGTAATGTTCCCATTATTCAATATTCTATGACCTTATTGACATATAAATCCCAAGAACCATAAACATTTGAATCAAATGTTGTATTCACATGAAAGCCTTTGTCCCAAAGGTCTTATTTAAAAAGAAGGAACAGATGTTATGTGTTAAATTTTGCAGTTTGTTTGTGGTTATTCAAAACTCCTGTTTCAGTTGTTACTTACTTCACATTTATCAAAGGAATTATTTTGTAGTCACGTGAAAATCTACAAACACTACTGGAGTGCTGTCAATAAAAACAAAAAAGAGATCTAATTATTAAAATAAGTTCTTTTGTGCCTCAATCCTATCTTAGACATTCTTTGGGAAGCTCTTTTAGATAACCTTTCTGTTTAGAATGGTTCACTTATGTGATTTTGGCTTTTTACTGTTGCAGTTATTTATCTCTCATTATATCCAATCAATTATAAACTTTTTGTTTATCTAGAGTATTGAAAAGACAGAGATGTGTCCTATTTAATTTAATGTCCACAATCCCTCAATCCACTTAAGTGTGTTATGACTTGAAATCCTTATTTAACAAGTGAGTAAAAGAAGATATTTTCTGATTTCTCTAGTTGATTTTTGCATAATAATGAAGTTATTTTCTTAACATTTGAAAAAATGATTATACCTGGAACACATATTTATGTTTATTTGTGTTTTTCTATGAATTTTGTGTTTATTTGGAGGCAGGAAATGGAGGTGTTTTTTCACTCCTCAGAGTAGAAATTTAATCTCAAGAAAGTAAAATACAGGTAGTATTTTTTAATTATTTATATGCCACGATAAAAGATTTCCAAGAGGACTTCTACAATAGTCCCTTGCCTCAATAAGAATTCCTGGAATAAATATCACTGTGCCAATTAGATTACTTATATAATTGAGACACTTGTTTCAGTTCTTTCCTTTGCTTTTATACACCTGGCTAGGTTTTCTGAGTCCCTGTACCACATGAGTAAGCACAAATTGAAATAATTTTTTAGGGTGCATAAGAATTTATGGTAAACTCACTATAAATTCAGTTTTGTGAAATTATTTATTTAATTTTACTTAAACCAACAGATGGAAAAAATTAAACTTTTTCAATTTTCATTATAAGCATATTTGAACGTATACTTTGAGATTTTATAGTGTATATCTGCCTACATTTAAAGACAGAATTAACTCAAATTACATCTAAGGAAGACAATATATTGAATATTTGTAAAGGAGTCAAATAGTTACATAGTAAATCTACATTCTTCTCTTCATCAATACTCCAATTTCCACCATGTTTTCAGCAGCCAATTTCTTTTATTACAATCTATTTCTTGAGGTTTTATTAATATCTGTTACTACTGGAAAAACTCTATTTCATTCAAACTTTTGTTTTCTGATATTATAATTATCTCCATAACTTAAAATCATTTATATCCTATTATCACTCATTAATGTTCAATAGAGTGTTTATAGCACAGAAGGTATTTCAACAGCAAATTTATTCAGTTACTATTCAACCAGAATGGATAAAGAGCTGATGAATTTTTGAATTTCAGTTGTAAATTTGTGTAAAATGTTTTACGTTATATCTTTATAACAATCCATTTTTAGCAGCTAGTTCTAAATTTGATATAGTGGGGTTTCATACATAGTGCACATGAATAACCATATTTTCCAAGGTTAAGGATTAAATAATCTGTTGTGTGACTCTGCAGCATTCTATTAATAGGTAGGGACTTTATCCTTTCTCCATTAATTCAGGCAAGTGAGTTCCCAGATAGTGGAATGTGACAGTGATATGAAAATCTCAGAGACCAGGTAAACAAAAAATGCTCATCAGGTTTTACCTAGTTACTTTTAGTACTTTTATTTATGCTAAAAATCTGTGTAAAGTGATGTTGAGTGATGTTAAATTAAAGTACTATGAAGAAGTTAAAGTTACAAGGAGAATCCACTGTGTGACTTGATGACCTTATTTTGCATTGTTTTTGAAACAGGATCTTATATAATTTTGTTTCTTGATTGCTGTATCACCCCCCCCAACTGCCCTTTTAATTTGAAACAGGATCTGAAAATGACTTTTAACTGTGATCCTCTTATTTCCACTGGCAAGTGCTTAGGATACATGTCATTTTATAAGTGTTGATTTCAGCAGTTTCTTCTACTGGGAGTGGTGTAGATATCCAGGATCAAACACAAGATACATGAAGGCAGACACCAGAATATTCTACCATCATCAGTCTATCTAGTCATGTTCATATACTGAGTCTTCCCATCAAAATCCCACACATCAAGAAGTAAGACAATCTAAAGTGTTAGTTATCCTTACAAAACATGTATATTATACTAACAAGTTTGGGTAGTTTATTATACAGAATTATGAACTGAAAAAATTTAACAATTTAGAGAAGAATTGTACATAGCAGACCAACAAGGTAGATCTACATATGCTTTAACAGTGATAGAATTGTGTTAAATGATTTTCTACTCATGAGCCACATGGTTAAGCTTTAAACTTATTTACAAATGACATAGACATTTGACTTTTGCCAATTTATTAGTAATGACTCTATTCTCCACCTTAAAAATTTATGAATTATGTGCTTGTATTGAGAAATAAGGATATAAATATATCAAAAGCTCACAGAACATATCTGGCCTAATTAAGCCACCAAAAAGCTCTGATTACATTTTACATTGTTATATTATTGTACTTATATTACTGTATTTTAAAATTGGCCAAGAAAATGAATGGGAGTGAATGTGTTTGTACCCTAAAGGCATTCATTTCACCTAATTAGGCATTCAGTCTCGTGTGTGGTCAGCAATGATGTATTTAGAAATTCCTATTCCAGATGGGGTTACTTGAAACATTCCCACAGTCAGTCTTGACTTAATAAATTTGGTAATTAGAGAAGTAGATGTTAGAAAAGGATCATCATTTTGACAACTTTACCTCAACCATGTGACTTGTTTTAAATGGCTTCTATAAACATCACACTTTTACATGACTAGGATAAGAAAAACCAAGTAAGTGCTCAACCAGACATAGAAGCCAGGGCTTCAATCATACAAGGTTTCATGCTCAAGTACCAGTTCAGGTTATTTTTGATCATTTGTCTCTCTCTGGTTTTCTGAACTAATCCTACATCAAAAACATTTTCCATGTATATAATAATATTTTACTGGTGATGGTGGTGCACATCTTTAATCCCAGCACTTGGAAGACAGGCAGGTGAATCTCTGGTTTACTATGTGAGTTTCAGGACAGCCAGAGTTACAACAGAGAAACCTGGTCTTGAAAAACAGAACAAAATGAAAATAAGAATAACAATAGTGTTTCAAGATGGTTACTTTCAGAAAATCACAAATAGTTCTCACCTTGGACAGTATTGTGTGCAGCTAATTACAAATAATTTACTGTAGTAAATAATGTGTCCAGTCTACTTCCTTAAATTTAGAAGATAAAGACATTAATAAAATACACTTCTCTGAGAATATTTCCGGGGAGGATTATCTAACTCCTGCTGCCTTGACTTCTCCTCCATGATGGACAGAACCTGGAATGATGAGCTAGAAAAAAAACGCTTTTCCCTCCTTAAGTTGCTTTGCCACAGTATTTTATCACAGCACAAAGAAAGGAGTGAAGTATTTGATCTGGATGTTAGTGACTCTCCACAATAGGCCTGGGGGCCAGATTGAGGAAAAAGAGAGGAAAGAATTCACACCAGGGTATGCATGCACTCTCTGATTCCTGGGCATGATGATATAATAATTATTCAGAAAAAAACACGTGATATTTTCCAAGTTAGGAGCATATGAAAACCATTTTGAACCTTTGCTTGGAAGGTATCCACATGAAAAGCATATACATTTAGTTGGTTTTGAGATTCAACATGTGTGTTTGTGTATGTTAGAGAGATAGAGAAAGGGGGAGAGAAAAAGAAAGAGAAGTTTAATTTACATATTTATATTTTCTATTTCTGGATTCTGTATCACTGTACTCTGAGAGGCCCAGAAATAACTGTGATGCTTGCTAAGGACAATGGGAAAAGAAGTTAGAAGTACAGTGTAAAATGCACCCAAACGAGCAGCACTACTATAGAAAACAATTATCACGCTACCCCCTATTCCTTCATTCTGTCATTTCCTTTTGATATCACATTAACTTTTCACAATAGCTAAACTTATATCTCATTATTTAAGTTTAGTGTTTTGCAATATATTACCAGTGTATATTATTCTCAAATATTATAAATCTACATGCAGTAATAAGAATTGTGAGCAGTTGCTATATCTGACAGCTTGAGCCACTGCCAGAACCAGTTCCTTAGTTCTTAGAACCAACTTCCTTGGTATGGTCTCTGGAATGCACAAAATATGTTAGTTAGGAGCAATGGCCCTTGAATGGAACATTTGTTGTTCCTTCTAATGCTGAATTTGCCTACTATGATATTTGTGTTGAAAACATCCAATTGTATTAATGGTAATGGAGGAACTTTACAGGGTTCTCCTTCAACCTAAGAAACAGTCAGAGAAGACCTTGCCAGGAGGTTGACTGTCCTGTAAGAAGGCTGAGTTTGGAGTCGGTACACTATGGAAGTTCTATTCATTAAGCATTAAGGCCTGTGTATCTGTGGGTGGTGCTTCCCCTTAATAAAGTATCATGTGCTCTGGGTCAGTACTAGGAGAAGCAGGTCAAAGCCATGAGAGGCTGAGGTTGGTCAGTCAGCTATGTGAGGTTAGACCCTCTGCCTTAGCATTCCAGATTTTCCATCTCAGAAAATTGTCTTTGTTCATTGTTGAAACCCATCAAATATATTAATATTTTCTTTACAAAACTCTTCAAGGATAAGCATATGATCTAGTTAGGAACAGAATAGACATTCTTCTAAAATTGACTTAGCTTATAGTTGGTGTAAAATTGAAATAATGTCTGTATGAAGAGATAATTTGAATTTCTTTGATTGTATAGAGGACAACTACATTATTTCAGGTAAAATAATAGGTATCTAATATATTCTTTTTGAAGGAAATTATGTGCAAATGATATGATGTCTATCAAGTGTACAAAACTTAGTACATGAAAGCTGTGACACGTCCATTTAACTAAAGTATAATTTTATTAACCTAAGCATTTTTAAAACATTTTTAAAATACAGTGGGTCACAGGGAAGTTTTATACGGGATTCAGAGGACTAGAATCAAGGGATACCTTCCTCTTTGAATATTTGTAAACAATCTGACATAGCTTCAAGATGTATGAGTGACCCTTAGCTTTTCTGCTATTGCACCTTGTTCCTACAGCAGTATATTCAAGTCAATATAGTTATAAGATGCTATGCTGACGATTCCAGGCCATAGACAGAGCATAATCAAAGATAATATGGATATACTATGGGGAAGTCCTTTTAATTAAAAATAGAAAGATATGATAGCATTGATTAGCATAATTTAGTAAGTCATGAGTCCCTAGAACAGGTAAATCCTGGAGTTTAATAATCCTTATTAAAAACACAAAAGAATAAATAACAATGAAAGGTTCAGTGTGAAGAAAACACACAACTAATAAATGTAAATGTAACAAATTATCCTGTATCATAAATTTTGACCATGAATATAATAGTTATATTTAATATCTTGGTTATCTGTGTTCATTTTTTGAGGATTTTTTTCAGAACTCATACATGAAAACTGTGCTTACATCAATTTCATCCCACACTTTCCCTCTTCAACTCTTTCTGAACCTTACTCACTAAACATTGATATATACATATATATATATGTCTGTGTGTGTGTGTGTATGTGTACTTAGTATTGTTTATATGTATATGTATTTAGAGATGATCAGTTACTTTTGTATAGCCTATCAGGGTGCTCCTCCCTGAAAAAAATTGACTTTCTCTTTCTAAGTAGCCATTAAATACTTAGAGCTCTTCACTGAGAGCTACGGCATTTAAGATTTCCTGCATCCATATAGGAGTGTCAAGTGGTGTGAAAAGGACCTGCACGGCTAGTGCCTACCTGGGGTCTCAGGGCTAGAGGCAGCCCCAAGGAACGGAGAGACACCAGATTGATGCAAAAAACTTAAGGCTTTACTATCCAGTGCATTGGGGTCATCTCTCATGTATCCTACAAGCTAGAATAGGAGAAAAGACCCCAGGATCTTCCTGCCTAGACTTTTAAAAAGGGAGCAGGGAAGCTCTCTGACTGGTCAGAGTCCAGGCACTGGATTGGCTTTTTGGCAACAAGAAGTTCTGGGAAAACAGAGAGATTTATGGGATAGTGAGTACTAACATTAAATGACGGAGGTTAGTGCCTTTACCACTAGGGGAGCTGGACTTTTTCAGGTGTTTTGTTTCATTGGGGTAAGGCCTTGTTATATATAGAAGATTCCACCTTACAGTAAATATCCTGCTTCTCTGTCTCTTTCAGTCTTTCCACTTTTCTAAATTGTTCCCTGAGTCATAGGTATAGGAACTGTGATATAGTTGTGTCAAATGGAAATTTGCACCATAATAGGTTTTTCTCTGTATTTTGATCACTTGTGTATTTCTTTGATGGTCTCCATCTGCTTTCAGAAAGAAGTTTCTTTGATGAGGGGTGAGCACTATATTTACCTGTGGATATAAGGACAGATTGCTTTTTATATGTGTAGAGATGAGAACAAGCGATGATTTTCTACCTACCAAATAGACTAAGAAGAGTATAGTAGTCTGTATCAGAACCAATATTACGCCTATTAGCCAAATCTTGGGTAAATTATACATCTTCTATCCTATTGGGATCATACAACACCAAATCAGAACTTTCTCAGAATATTGTAACATAATGAGCACATATTACTCTTTAAAAGACTGCAAAAGAATTCTATTATTCTAGAATTTTCCTGTCATCTCATCTTAAATTTTTCTTGAAATATGTGTTTGGCTTATGATTTCATTTCCCATTAAAAACTTACAGTAAGAAGATAGTATATACTTGTTATAAAACTAAAATGAACATAATTGATTTATTATCTTACTTGTACCTGTTAAAAGATATAAGCATTTACTCTGATTTGTAACCCATCCTACCCTCAATGTTATTTAAAATGTCTTATGATCTTGCTGGTAAAATATTTAACTAATTTCTAAAACCTATTAATAAATTTAAGAAATAAATATAAATATTTAGACAGAATTCAAACACATTGTTGAGTAAGTTTCATTAATATACTGTATAGTTTTTCACAGTTTTGCTCACAGTTTCTCTGTATACAAGAAGATGCCAAAATTAAGAATAAAGTAAAACAAAAGCAAAATTTTATATTCATAAATTACAAAAAATTCTTATTGTGATAATTCCATAGTTAGTTCTTATCTTTGGACTCTATAATTGTAAGCTAAGATAGATAAGATGGAATATAATAGGTAAGCAGTCCTGTGCATAAATACAGCAACAAGGACTGAATTCATTCTGATTACATGGGTAATTGAGGAAGCCCTAATTTCCATGGACCTGTATAACCAAGGGGCCAAGAAAGAGTTTTGATTTTATTCCAGATGGAAAAATAATCTTTCATACAGCACCAATAAAACATCCTGGGTCCAAGGAGACATATATAGTAAACTCCTATAAAGTGCTTGTCTGACAGTGGCATATTAATAGTTATCATTATAACCAGGATTGTATGTGGCTAAGTTTTATGATCTAGAGGATAGAAACTGACCATTAATTTGATTGAGTTCCTTTATGTGTAGTATATTTATACAGAATATGCAGTTCATTTATCAATAAAACTTTGTGGAGATATTTTCAGATAGTAATGTGATGAACAAGAAGTATGGAAAGAAATCTCAAAATATATTTATATATAATCTATTATCTATTATTTTGTCTTAATTTTTCATTTTTATTCAATCCATTGAGAATACCTAAAATGTATTTTGTTCATATTCACCCTTTTCTCAAAATCCCTGGCAGATAATTCCCCTCCTACCAAAACTATGTATCCTCTCTTTTTTTTATTAATTCACCAAATATCCACCCATATATTCCTGGATATTGCATATCCTTCACTAGAGGTTAGTATCTCACTATGGGTATTAACTTTAGAGAAAACTGACAACTGCTTCCCTGGTAACTATCATTACTAATAGATCCTTGGTTAGGGGTTGTGTAACAGTTTCTTCTGTTGGACTTCAGGGATCCAAACTGGGACCCCCAGGGTCCAAACCGGAACGCCACATCCCCACAGAGACTCACAGACGGGATATCGATGCAAATAGCAAGAGGATTTATTCCAGTGCACTGGGACCGTTCTAACACGCAGGATAGAAGCGGCCCCAAGGAGCAAATGGTGAAGCTTTTTGAGGCATTACCGGCGCGCATCGGGGTCCCGCCTATCCCACGCAGGAGATGAGCATGGTGGGCCCTGATCCCTTCCCTCCCAGCCCTTTTATCGGGTTAGGGCAAAGGGGTCTGGGGATGGGGGCTCTCGTGCAGCTGTTTGGCTTCAAGCTCTCTATGTTAGACTAATTGGTCGGGAGTTTCGGCGCTTGGGATGGGGGGGGGGCGGCGTGGTCAACCTGTGCCCTTGGACTAGCCCCTTGGGACAGGGTGGCTCCTGGTATGCTGGGGAAGGAAGAATCCTGCTGATAAGCTTAATGGTCATTTCCCTGTGGGTGGGGAGGAGACTGAAGAGTACTGTTAATGGCCGTACTTGGGAAGGCATTTCCCCCTATATGTGATTGCATTTCTATGTTTCATATTTCTTAAACCCTTTCACTTCTGAGTTTGAAACATTCAATCCAGCAGGAATCTACTTAATCAGGAAAGTAGATAACTCAAAGCAGGTTCAGGAAGTCCCAGAAACTGAACACATTCACTAGGCTTCTCTGTAAGCATCAATGTATTCATTGATTTTATTATTTATTATTATTCTTGTGGGTTCATGGAAAAAAGGCAGTTTATTCTTTGGTTATTCAATCCCTGGTCCTAGAAGACTTCAGCCTCCATAAAATCTAATTTACAAATTTGAACATAGAATGTTTCAGCCTCTGAGACTTCTACTGGGTTCACTCTTACTAGCTATCTTCTGAACTATCGCTTTCACTCTGATCTGTATTGTGAACTCTGAACTGTAAATCAGAAACCATTTGTTTTTGACTCTGCTTTCTCATTGCTTATTCTGGACTAGATCTGCTCTTCTGGGCTTCTACTTTAGTCTGTGAGTGGACTTCCTAACTCTCCAACTCTTCTTCTTTTTGCCTGTGGGCTGAGAACCTTTTATATCCTGAGAGTTAGACACATCCTTACTCTGACTCAACTTCAGACTTCACTCTGATTCATTCTCAGACTTCACTCTGCAGTCTCTTTACTCTGATTTACTTTCAGAGTTTGGCATTAGAGGTGTCACTGCAATTGCCTTCAGAACACTTCATTCAGATCACACAGGCCTCTCAATCTTATTCCTTCATTCAGGCCTTTGAATGTGATATCTTTCTAACTATCATACAGACCTTTCAATGTGATCCTTTGCTAGAGCATCCATACTGTGGGATTAACATATTAAATGTTCCTCTATACCTCTCCTCATCAGTAAGCCATGGAAGCTGAAAGTCTGTCTCGGAGAAGCAGAGCTAAGTCACAAAGAAGACTCTCAGACAAGTTGAGCCTCAATGAATATTCAGACTACACCACATCACCTGCTTGAAAAAACTGAAACCAGTCCTGATGACTGGCAAAGGTTTAGACCAATTGAGGACCTGAAAAATATACTCTTGTACCTTTTGAGCTGCCTGGAGCTTTCCCAGATTTTGTGGTCTGTTACCCATGTGGAGGGAACCTTGTTGATGTAGCTGTCTTTTAGTAATTTCTACTCCTATAAGTAACTTCTCACCCATATTAACCACATTAAGTGTAAGTAACCACAATAAAACTCATTGATTTGCAAAGTTAGACTTTCCTGGTATCTGTACTTTTATTTGTCATGAGTTCCCTATTTGGGTTTTTGTGTTGCATATCCCTAGGAAAAGTTTTGTACCACAACATGAGGGATGAGACTTCATTTCAAAATCTCCTTTCCAGGGTAGGGTTTTATTTGGCCTGAGCTTAAGTATATCTTGTGTAAGATGCTGTTACAACAACTTCTGTGAGTTCATAAGCCATCTTGTAAGTTCAGTCTGACTTGATATGTTCAACAAACACAACTTTCTTTTAGTCATCTACTGTGAGTGCTAAGGGTTATGGGTGAATAGAAATGTAGCATTTTGCCTTTCTTGTACAGTGTTGTGTTTATGTTTTTGTGCATCCATCCTATTCAGAGAATTATCTTGAAAGTACTTCCATTTCTTCCTACACTGTAGTAGAAGACTGGCTTTGTGCTTTCTTTTTTCCTTCTCTTTGTTTGGTTTCCTTTCTCATGTTATCTCTCAGTTCTTCACCAGAAATTCTGTTCTTCTGTAATTCTGACTATTGTCCATTGAACAATTTTTTCTACATCCTTCCCACCCTTTATTCTTCAAGCATCCTGAACCACACTGTATTCTCAATTTCTATGAGATCAACCACTTGAGATTATATATGAGAACATGTAAGATTTTCTATGTATTTGGTCATTTTACCTGATATATAATACATGTGTAATTGACAAATATTATATCTCATTCATTTTGAAGGCTGGTTATTATTCCATTAGATAATCATTTATTATGGGTAATGTCCTGGTCACAGAGAAAGCTAGAATTGAGGTCCCGTACTTTTTAGTAAGGTGAATCCAATGATTTCAGATATGATTGAACACTCGCTTTCCAACACCAGTTGTTATCATGCTGTCTTCTGGGTTGCCTGACTTGGCATCAGCCTGAAATTACATAACACCTTAAACATTCCCTTAACTCTTGTCTTATCAAGACTTCTAGTCAGTTGTCTTTAATTCCCTATACTCAGTCTGAATCTTTTCTTCTTTGTTAAAGTTATTTTATAATCTGCCTTAATAAGAAATATCTCTCAACAAGCCACAACTTTGGTTTTTGCTCCAGTGTGTTTACCTGGAAAATACCCAATGTTGGATGAATGTAGCTCTGTTTTTTTTTAAATGTGGAATTAAAGACTCTAGTTCATTAGAAAAATAACTCCTTTATGTGCTCATTTCACATCCATATGACCATATGAGTCACTATATGTTTCTACCTTTTACTCCAGTTTCCTGTCACATATGTCTGCTCATTCTTGTGGTTCCTCAGTTACCTTCCGATTCTTCCAAATTTTATCCTGTCTGTTTTGTAAGTGTTGAAGAGACCTACACAGTACTTTCTGCAGTATTTCTACTAATTAACATTTGAATTATATATTAGTTACTTTTTCTCTGAAGCTTTGCTCATGTTCCGCATGATTCTTCCTTTAGTATAAAATAAATGTGTTTTTTTTCCCATTTTCATACATGTACATGATATATTTTAGCTACTGTCTTTCTGGACCACTCTAATCTCTCTCTTTGACTCTTATCAATACTTGTTGGATCCTGGTGAGCTCACTTTACAATTACACTATCTCCACCTTTGCTGAACTCTTTCCTAATTAATACTGAAACACTTGGGTACTGTCAGTCTTAACTTTTTTTCATTAATTCTAACTCTTGAGTTTTTTTGCCCTCTATCTCTACCACCTTCTATTAAACAATAAGAGAAAGATCTGCAAAAAGCTTTCCTTGTTTTCCTCTCCACCAAACACCCTTCCGTATGCTCTCCTCTGAATTGCAACAAATAAGACACGTGTATTTATGTAAGAGTGTAGGATACTTTTCATGTCACTGAATTTGATTGTGAATATTTATCCTTCATCTTAAACGCGATTTCTACATAATTTGAAAGAATTGTATGTAGTCTCCTTCATTATGCACTTTTATTTTGGTATCCATGACAACAACATTTCCATCTTCCTCTTTCATATCTCCTTGCAAGTTTCTGTTTCTTTATCTAACTGCCAAATACTGAAGTCTTAAATGTATCAATCTTCACTATAATAAATTATGTTAAAGGAAATAGCTACTCTGATTTTTATTGTATCATAATTTGTAATTTTATATTTATCTGGCTTTGTTGTCTAGGTGATAAATTGAGAAAGAAGAGCAATAGTTTCTCTTGTCATTCAGCTTCTATAAAGTAGTTTGTAATAGAGTGAATTTTGTTATTTATCAATCATTTAATCATTGTATCATTATGAACATGTAGAAATTTGAAACTGTTCCTAGATAAAAGCATAAAACACTCCTTCTGTTATGTTAGAAAATTAGAGAAAATACTGTAATTTGTGAAATGTTCTTTTAACATTTCCCTCGGGTACTGGCTACTTGATTTGTTTCTATTTATTGGGAAAATAAATTCTCTTCAGAGGATACTGGATATATCTTGGTGATAGAAGAGTGACAATAAATGTCAATCCTTGGATTCAAATTCTAGGATGGCAAAAAATTCAAAATCAAACCTGAAATTTTCTCACATGGTGAAATTTCACAGCAGAACATTGCTTTTACTCTAGTCAGAAGAGGTTGCTAATGTGTTCTAGTCGAGAGTAGACAAATTAAAAAATAATCATTGTAAATGTTTTTCCTCAATATTAGTATGAAAGGACAAATTTTATTTATCTATGTCTATATTATTATTCTAAATCTACAGCCTGAATGCCAACTTTCTAATTCCTTACTATATCTACCATTTACAATAATAATTACTTGAAATTGATGTCCCATATTACAAAAACATTCTATAAAATAGTGGCTTTGTGTATGTTATATATATATAACAAGATCTCCCCTTTTTAGAATTATGAAAGAAAGAATTCTTGTCTGCATAAGCCTATACAGTACCTAAATTTATTTTTAAAGTACCAAAAATGATAATTAAAATCATATGTGATAATATAATTATTAATAAGACTTAATCATAACAAATTGAGAATAAGGACAATTACATGAGCACATAGCAAATCTTTGTATATGTCTTCATTATCAGAAATTGTTTTAAAGTTACTCTTCGGAAGTTTCCTTTAAGTTGCTATTCTCATAAAGTAAAAAACAAAAACAAAAACAGAAAACTAAAGCTGAAAAGTTGTTTGAATACAGCTTTCTTGAAATCCTCTCAACACAAAGATAATGTGCAAGAACTACTGCTAAACCCCTCTAATTTAACATGTCACTCAGTTAGATTGGATTAGATATGTCTATCCTGTCTTTTAAAAAGTGATAATAAGATATCAACAGTTCTTTGAAACTAAGCTTAAGGTGCTTTTATTTATAAAACTTAAAAAGTAAAAATAAATGCTTCCAATGTCAGTTCTTCAAAGCAATCCAAGTGAGAGTTTCCATTGTTGGTCTAAGGACATCATTACAATGGAAACTGACAACATCCTATAACCAATGAGCTTGAAAAGAGAAATCATGCTATGTCTTTCATAAAAAAAAAAAAAAAAAAAAAGATCTGTTAATAGAGTATCTAAAATATAAGGAAGTACAATACTACCTTAAGGCAAGGGTTAAAGCAAGGTGTGGTTGCACCTTAACCATACTTGTTAGTTTTGCTGCACTGCTAGCTATCAGTTGCTGTTTATCCATGAACTTCTGTTTGTTTGCTACTTGGATCCATTTACCTCTTTCACTACTCCACTAGCAATTACTGAGTTTGTTTCCCTTGCTTGGAATCATAAACTCATATTTGGAGACTTAGTTATTTGTTATTGTCAAAGTCTTAAGTAAAGAAAGGAAAGACAGTTTGGCACTCATCTCCAGCTCAAGAATCACATATTGATCTGTTAATCAAGTGTTAGGAAGGCTGGTTGTAGATATCACTTTCAGGAATATAGAGTAGAATCCTGAAAGGAAGGAATGGACTTGAGTCCAACAAATTACAAACAGAAGACTTGCCAATTTTTCTTGGACTGATGTGCCAGGTTCCTGATCTCAATAGGCTCTCATTGGTGTTCAGGGGACTCACCGTAAAAAAAAAAGGATTTACTCCAAGTTATGTCAATATGCTCAAGGTGAATTTCTAATACAGTTTGATAAAATTCTTACAATATTTTCAGAAGGAGCTGAGCAGTATGCTTTACCATTCTCTTTATTTGAACCTGAATGTACATTGGACAAGAGATGTTACAGAATTATTTGATCCATATAGGCACTGAAAGGATGCTAAAACAAAAATAAATAAAGAATTCATTGTCTTTAAAAATAAAGTCTAAATTCAGATAGTTGTGGTATATATACATGATTTAAAAATACTGATACTTTTGTCTGGATATTTTTTTTTCAATTATAACCAAAAAGTTCTAGCAAATACACATTTTAGGTAGTTATAGTTGAAAACTGTCACTATAACTTGAAATCAGTGAACAAAATTGGTATAGTAACATTCCCCATAAGAATAGTACATTTCCCATTTTATGGACATAAGCCCATAAAACATACAGTGATATTTCAATCTATTTATATTTGAGGGAAATCTGTTATTCATTTAGATTCCATTTATCTATGGGTAATTCAGCTTCATATTTTATGGAGCCCAATACTAAAGAAAATGAAAAGCCCCATGTTGAGAAAGGAATAAAGTGCCTTTCTACACAAAATCTGCATCATTTGCTTTTCTTTTAATGTTTATTGCTCTTAGTTTTTTCATTTTTTTTATTTGTATGAGGGTTTTATCATTTTATATATCTAAGATAGAAGGTATCTAATTTTAAATAGCGTGATTTTACCTAATATTCTTATATTATATAATACCAATTATGCAAATGTAAAAACAATTAATATTCAGAAACATGCAAATTATTTAATTTTTTCTCAGTTTATATAAGTGTATTCATTTGCCAAGGATTTAATCTCTAAGTGCTTATGGTAATAGGTTCAAAACTTTTGTAATTTATATTTTGATGTATATATGATTTATCAATATTCTCTTTGGGTTTCTGAGTAAGAAATGATTAGTAAGTAGGAAGAAATCTTACTCATATTTTTCCTTCAATAACATCATTTTCTGCATAAAAGGTGGACTAACGTAGTGTGCCGCGCCGACCTCGTCCAGCAAGGAAGACACAACACGACTGGTTCCTTCTCAAGGCAGTTTAATCAGGAAGTTTATTACAAGAGAGAATTGCGAGAAAATGGCCCCGAGCCCCAGGAGCAAGCCGCTTATATACCCTGTGGTTCATGCTGATAGGCCACCTCTGCAGCACCTCATTTGCATAACCGTTTTTGGGCAGTTATGGGTGTATCTTAAAGGGCCAAGCTGTTCTCAACTGTAGCGCATGTGCAAAGCTATTGTTTACTACCAAGCTGGCTGAAAACCGGCACCATCTTGGAATGGCGTCCTACAACGTAGTAATTGCCTAGTAGTAATAAGAATACTATGATAAGATCCACTGAGCTTGTGCATTTAAAAAAATTGTCTGCGTTGTGTTTCTTCCTTCCAGTAAGCTATGGTCCATAGAAAAGATAGGATTGTCACTGATCTGGTCCTTGAATTTGTGCAGATGAAACATTTATACTCTACCTGAGTTTTGCTAAGATCCGAACACCATGTGTCCAAGCAAGTCTATCCCTGGAGACATTCATATTGACTTAAATAAATGATGCATCATACACTAAATTCACAGCAAATGGGCCAGTGAAGAGTTGTCCTCATTCATGCCTGTGGTCTATGACTCAGGATTTAATTCAAGTCCAAATATAGCATGAATTTGTTCTCTTGAATATTTTTATAAGTACTCTGAGAATTTTGTATACCTTGTATTAATATCCCACTCCTAAATCCCCAGATCATCTCAGATCTAATCTCATTCATTTCTCTCCCAACTTTTTTGTACATGACTGGCCTTCCACAGTAGTGTGATTGAATTGCCACTTTCAGAAATTAAAAAAAAAAAAGCTGATTCTGCATATCCAAGCAGATAGTAAACCAATTTCTCTGTACATACTGGTAGTATTTTATGCTCACTACTCTGTCTATATTGGGATTCAGTCTGGCTTGGGTTTACACATATTTTCTGCATGCTGTTGCAAATGCTGTGAGTTCATATATACACCTGCCCTGTTGTGTCCAAATATTTCCTTGTAGCCAGTGATTTCTTGTGCCTCTTACACTCTTTCTATTCCATCTTCTACAGTCCTGAGTCGGAGAGTGGGATGATATATGTACTTCACTTAAGGTTGAGGATTCTACAGTTTCTTATTTTCTGCACCTTGGCCAGTTGTAAGCACTCTTTGTTAATTACCTTCTACTGCAAATAGAAGCTTCTCAGATCACAGTTCAGAGATTACTTCACCTCTATTTCATTAAAATATTTATTTAGTTTGTAGTTTGTGTGTGTGTGTGTGTGTGTGTGTGTGTGTGTGTGTGTGTGTGTTTGTAGGAGAGAAGATAACTTAGGGAATTTGTTTTCTCCTTTTAAAACGTAGTTTCCAGAAAGCCATCTCCAAACATCAGGATCAATAAATAGTAATTGTACTTGCCCAGCAAACTCACAAGTCCCTGTATAACATTATTGAGAATTTAAGGATCATATCCTATGCACATAGTATAAAATCCAGAAAAGTGTGCTTTCTGTATTGAGCTATATATGAAGGCTTCAAACTAATTAATAGTCTTTTCTATGGCAGAAGTTAAAGGAATTATTTTTTCAGAAACCATTGTTTTTCTACTGTTTAACTTACTAGCTTTTGAGGGTTATACAATTTCTTCTTTTTTTCTTTCATTTTTTGGTCTCACACTATGTCCAGTACTGGTTGTGGAATCCATTTTCATTTACTACCTTAGCTCCATCATGTATAATTTATTCTGAGGTTTAGACAGATAATCTATCTTGAGTATTTCTTTCCTTCTTACTCTGTAAAGTATGTGTTAGTCTTGCCTGTTCCAAATAGTGTTTTCATGTCCCAGGCTATAGCTAACATTTCCTTACAAATTATTTGTTAAATTTGTCCGTCACATTCACAAAGGATTATAGAAGCCAGTTTTTTCATGTTATCAGTATATTGTACACAAAATGTATTTCATTATAGTTTTTTCATTAATGTATGTACTTCGGTCGTGTTCCCTTATTAGCTTAGCTTCTCTGTACCTCCTCATTCGATCTGATGTCTTTTCTTTCCAAATATTCCTCTTTCTATCTTTATGGCTAGTAAAAGTAAGTGAAAGTAAGTGAAGTAAGTGAAGGGGTAAGTAAGGAAAGTAAGTGAAGGGGTTCTTAGCCTGTGGGTGACGTCTCTATATGTGTTCATATAACTAAATATATGAGTTGTTAAGCTTTGGTGACAGTAAAAGTTTTCTGAACAGCAACAATCAAACATTAAAGAACAAATAAGTACAGAGTCAGCAATACTTTTTGACAGCACTCACTTATGCACAGTCAAGCAGCATCACTACATCTTGGTTCTGAACAAACAACCTGCATGCATGCAGACCCACTGAGCACTGCATGAAAGAACTGAGTTCTTATTTGAGGCTATTATATGCAGTGATGTGAAGTGCTGTTACTATACATGCAAATTTTACTGCTCGTATGGAATCATGCAAGTTTAATTATGAAAACAAATACTATTAATATTGTCCTATTGTACTGATGTTATGTTAACATGACACAAGCTAGAGTATCAGAAAGGAGGGAAATTCAATTGCAAAAATGCCTCTGTAAGATTCAACTATAAGGCATTTTCTTAATTAGTGATCAATGGGGGAAGGCCCAGCCCATTGTGGTTGGTACCATTCCTATGATAGTGGTCCTGAGTTCTCTAAGAAACTTTCTGAACTGAAACTTACAGACTGACCAAGTCATGGGATGCAGGCCTGTAGGCAGTGTCCCCTCCATGGCCTCTGCATCAGCTCCTACTTCCAGGTTCCAGCCCTCTTTGAATTCCTTTCCTGACTTACTTCAATGATGAACAGCAATATGGAAGTATAAGACAAATAAATACTTTCTATTTGGTCATGGTGTTCATTACAGCAATGGAGACTCTAACTAAGACAAGTTGGTACCAGCATAGTGGAGTATTGCTGTGATAGACCTGATCTTGTATCACGGAGAATTGCAGAAGGACTTTGGAACTTTGGGCTAGAAAAGCAATTGAGTATTGAAAGCACAGTGGAGTGTTCTATGGGAGGTTGGAAGATAACAATTTTGAGAGCAGTGCAGAAGATGGAGGCCTGGCTTCTGAAGTTTCAGAGGAAGTTTAACATCTTTATCAGGGACATTTTCTATTTTCAGTTAAGATTCCATCATTCTAGTCAGCTGGGGCTGAAAAGTCAGCTGCGATTAACAAGAAACCACAGCATTGAAGTAGAACCTTTGCATTACTGGGATAATTAATGCTGGCCAGCAGGAGCTAATAAAATTGTGGTGATTAAGAAGGTACCAGCATCACTGAGGTCAAATCTTCTGGGAAGTATTACCTGAGATTCAGGACAGAGAAGCTGTGTTCCAGAGGCAACAAAGTTTATACCCCACACTGGCAACAGAACTTGATGGTGGCACTGGTTTTGAAGGCATAAAGGGGTCATGGGGAACAGCTGAGACTTTGTATTGTGAGAGCACAGGAAAGGTGATTGGTGAAAGTATAGCCTCAGTGTCAGTTAAAGGCCCAGGACTGACTGAACATTGCAAAGAGTTGAGGCTTGGCACCATGAAGAGAACCTGTGAGAGGCCATTGGTGAAAGTGTTGCCCAGTTGCAGAAGAAAACCCCAGCATTTTGGAGAAGCCAGTACCATGAAATGACTACCAAGAGCAGAAGCAGCAGTGGAGTGGAACCAGTCTGAGCCTAGAAGACAAGCTATGTGCGCATCAGATTGCAGAGGTGGAGAAGTGACTCAAGCATCTTGGAGAAGCCCAAAAGATCGTGAGTGAATCCCAGATAAGTGTACCTTGAGTTATTTATACTGTTGGAGTTTGGTTTGCTTGGTTCAGATTGTGACTGGGCCCCGATTCTTAACTCTTCAAGAAGGTATAAATTACAATTTTCATTTTAATAGGCATCCATAGCTGAAAGACTTTGAATGCTTAAGAGAGATTTTGTATTTTTAGAGATATTGGATATTTTGAAGAAATTACAATTTTAGTGTGTTTGAACTTTTAAACACTGTGGAGATTTTAAAGTTATTTATGGTTTTAATGTGAAATACTGGGCACAACTAAGAAACAAAGAGTTGTGGCTTAATCATGGTATGTTTTTGTCCAGTTGACAAGGGTTCAGTTGTGCTGACTAGTCTTATAATATCATGATTCAAGCTAGAGTTATCTGAAAAGAGGGAACCTCAATTGTGGATATGTCTCCATAAGATCCAGCAGTAAGATATTTTCTTAACTAGTGATTGATGGTGGAGGGCCCAGCCCACTGTGGGTGGTGGCATCCCTAGGCTGGTGGTCCTAAGTTGTATAAGAAAGCAGACTGAGAAAGTCCTAGGATGCAAGCTAGTAAGCAGCACCCCTCCATGGCCTCTGCATCAGCTCCTTCCTCCAGGTTCCTGCCCTATTTGTGTTCCTGCCCTAACATCCTTCAATGATGAACAGCAATATGGAAGTATGAGCCAAATAAATCCTTTCCTCCTCAATTTTTATTTTTTATTTTTTGGTCATGATGTTTCATCACAGAAATAGAAACCCTTATTAAGACACCTATTATCATTATTCATGTTGTATATAAGAAATAAGTATATTTCTAGCTGTACTAAGAGTTCTATTTATGTTTTTAAGATTATCTCTCCTTGTAAATTTCTAAGTTAGTCACAACATCAAAAGGACTTATTGTATATTTTTAGATACATTGTATAGAAATAATTTCAAGTTATATAATACAATACAACAAAATGTTGAGATTTTTAATATAGTTTCCATCTCATGTCAACTCATGTTGCTATCTTGCATAATAAGAGCTAATAAATGACAAAAACACAATTATATTAAGTAAACTCTGTGTGTCCTTTGGGTTTCTCAAGATTTATACTATAGTATAAATATTTATTTATAGTATTTATACTATATTTATACTGGGCTTCTTTAGTTCTGGGATTCTTTCAAATTACCATATTACTTTTGCTACTCATATTTCTTCTTTAATCTAAATTATTATATTTCAACACCTTGGCATGTAAGTACTATTGGTACATGGAGAACTGTTGTATTTTAATTACAAATGACTTATCATTCCAACTTTTTTTATTGTAATATTCTTCCATCATATTTACTTCAGGGAAAATTCCAGTAAAATTAACCAATTATTAATTCACTTACATTTTGAATAATCATAACAATCATTTTTGCTATTTCACAGCAATTAAATAAAAACCTCTTAATGTTTCTTGTTTTGATTTATTTATTAAGGCCTAAGAATATGCAGTTACAGGGGATAGGGGAATATCAAGCTTTAAATAAACTGCTCAAGAGTATGATTTTACCTTTATTATTCAGAATTTAGGAATATATGACAAATATATACTTGCAACTAAGCCATACTAGTGACACTGATCTATAATCCAAGATAAATTTAGAAGGTTGTGGAGGTTATATTGCACATTCAAGGCTAGCCTGACCTAAAGAATAAGTTTACTCCTTGATTGGGCAACTTAGTGACGTTTTGTCTCAGCATTCAAAGTAAAACTGAGAAACAAAGATTGTGACTGGAAAAATGGCCCAGCAATAAGAATGCATAATACTTTTGTAGGAGACTGAGTTGGATTCCCAGCATACCCATCAGGTGGCTAACACTCATTGGTAACTCTTCAATTCCATGGGATCCAAAGCCCTCTCTGAGCCTTCATGGGCACTGTACTGTGTACCAGCTTCTCCATCTCCACTTCTATATACACAGAACTAAATATAAAAGAAAATCTTAAGAAAAAAGGCAGGATATATATCTCAGTAGGTGCTTATTGTGTCGCACAAGAAAGATCCTGAGTTCAATTCCAGGAACACGAAATAAATAAATCAAATTCATAATTGTAACCTCATAGTCAAAACATATAAGTAGAGTGATAGTGATTTAATAGCTCTTACTTTATGTGTATATGTTTATAGAATGGGATGTGGCAGGAGCATATTAATATTCATGATTGAATGTTCACTGAATTTTACCAACAACAATTTTTAAAAACACCTGAAGTTTTAAACAACACCTGAAATCAAGGGCATGTACACTCAAACAAGGTAGATCCTCTTTTATTCCTTCAATTAAAAATATTGGGATGAGGATGAGGAGATTGCTCAGTGGTTAAGAGCACTGGCTGATCTTTCAGGGATCCTGGGTACTTATCACAACACCAACATGGTTACTTATGACTGACTGTAACTGTAGTTCCATGGAAACCAATGCCCTCTTCTGGTGTGCAAATACACCCATATACACAAAATAAATAAATATTTAAAAATATTTTTGAGATTTTAGTATAATTACACCATTTAACCCTTTCTCATCCGTCTCTGCAACCCCTGTCATATATCCCTGCCCTGCTTCTCTTACAAACTTATGGTCTCTTTTAATTTAATCATCCTCTTTCTCTCTCTCTCTCTCTCTCTCTCTCTCTCTCTCTCTCTCTCTCTCTCTCTCTGTGTGTGTGTGTGTTTGTTCTATATATCAATGCAACATGTTCATTCTGTATACTGTTGTATGCACATGTGTCCAGGGCTGATCATTTAGTATTGGATAACTAATTGCTGTGCTCTTTCCCAAGGAACACAATTTTCCCCTCTCTGAGCATTCCTTAGTTGCCTTTAGTTCTTTTTCTAAGTTCTAGGCCTACTGAGCTTTGCTCTTCCAACATCATATCTTTTAATGTCTTGCTTGTTCCAGTTATATTTTAGCAAACTTGTTGGTGAGACTTCATATTGTATAGCTTCTCTGATATTTCTAGAAGACACATTCTCCCAGCAAACTTCCTGTTTCTCTGGCTCTTAGAATCAGCCCACTATCTCTTTTGCAATAATCCCTGTACCTCAGGTGCAGGAGTGGTGTTGGAAATGTATCAGTAAGTACTGGGATTCAAACTCTACATTTTGATTTTTTGTGATTCTCTTTAATGTTATTCATATGCTGAAAAGATAAGTTTCCTTGATGAGGGGTAAGAACTACATTTATCTGTGGGTATAATGAAAACTGTTTATACTGCAGTTATGGATTATGACAGTTTATTAAAGTGGCGGTTGTAAGTTCTTTGAGATCCTTGGGTAGTTGGTTAGCTTTCTCAGACAAGACATAATTTTCCTCTTCTTGAGTAGTTTTTAAGTTCAAATAGAGGATTGTTTTTTACCAAGATATGTATGACACTATTGTACCTTAGGGTTACTGGCACAATTTAATTTGGTTCATATGTTTCACAGCATTAAAGGACTATTGATTGCTTATCTCTTTGGTATGCTTACCAAGTTAAGGCTAGTTTGTAGGGAAGGTTTTCAGGTCATATTTACCTTGGGAAACTCTGAGCCATGTGTCCAAATTGAATGATGTCTTCTCCAATAGATATTTGCCTTGTATCTCTAGGAGGCAACCAAGGGCAATAGTAATATCCTAGAGTTTGGGGGTTCTTTTAGAAGACACTAACAACTCAAAAGAGTGCTTCTCCTGCCTGGTGTTGGGGTTTTTGTTAGACAGTCTATGGCTATTTGGGACAGAATTGTCAGTTCAGATGGGAATATTATACACACACACACACACACACACACACACATACATATATATATATATATATATATATATATATATATATATATATATCTCAATATACATATATATTGATATATATATATATGGATACATTATGTGTGTGTGTATATACACATATATGTAGTGATTTGTCTTGCCAACTATGAGGATAGTTAATAACTAATAGTTAATGGAATGAATCCTGATCACACCTTCAAGCAGTATTATTGTTTTATTGTTATTTTATTCCATCCCTCCTTTTTTTTCTGTGTTTACCTCCCTTCTCTCCATAATTAAGGACCCCCATTTTCACTTCACCCTGCAGTCCACTTTTGCCTGCCATTACCCTCTCTAATGCCTCTATTCCTGGCAACGGTCCCTTTTTACTTTCCTGTTTCCTCAGTTACTCCCATGTATACATTAATTTTTGAGAATTTAGAGCCAGGTACTTCATGTGAGAGAGAATATGCAGAATCTGTCTTTCTGGATTTGGGTTAGCTCAGTAAATGTGGTCTTTCCTCAGTCTATTAATTTACCTGCAAATATAATGATTTCAATTTTTTTAAAGCCAAATAGTAGTCCTTAATGTTTGTGTGCCACACATTCATTATCCAATTGTCAGTTGAAGGTCCTTTTACTTATTTGTTTGTTTGTTTTGTTTTGCTTTGTTTCTCGTGTTGTTTTTCTTTTTCATTCTTTTTTAAATTTTCTAGTTCTTGTGAAGCAAATACCAATGATCATGGCTGACCATATGTCTGTGGTATAGGACATGTGGCTATTTGATCATATGCCAGGTTGTCATAGAGCTGGGTTATAGGGTAGACACATTTTTAGCTTTTTGGGGAGTCTCCATTTTCAGAGTGGCTGGAACACATAGTAATCCCACCAACAGTAGGAAGAAGGTTCACTTCCCCCACCTCCTCTTCAGTATTTGTTGTCACTTGTTTGGTTGATCTTTGTCATTCTGTAGATGAACATTCAAATAATGAGCTGAAATTTCAAATGGTGTTTCACCCTATATTTCCCTAATAGTTTGGGACAATGAACATGTTTTGAAATGCATCTTAGCCCATTTTATTTCTTGTTTTGATCAGTCTCTGTTCAGTTCCCAAGTCCATTTTTAAATGGATCATTTCTGCTTTTGTTGTTGTTTCTTTGGTTTGAGAATCTTTATTTATTTACTTATTTTGTTGTTGTTCTTTATGTATTCTCATTCTTAATCCTCTCAGATATATAGCAGGGAAAGATTCTCTCTTAATCTATGAGCTTCCTCTTCACTCAACTGATTGTTTCCTTAGTTATGCATAAGCTATTAGTCTTATTAGGTCCCATCTGTCAATCATTGGCTTTAATAATTAGGCAAATAGACTCTTATTCAAAAAATACTTTTCTACATCAAAGGTAGATCTTTATTTAATTCTTGATTCAGCTTTCAAACCTACCAACTATGTCTTCAGATTTTCTAAATATATGGCAATCTATGACAAGCTGACATAACATACAGCAGGTCATCTAAGCCAGAACGATAAGGACTATTGCACTTGCAATGAAGTTTGAGAGAACTTGTCAGGTTTCTTACTTTTATTTTCCAATGCTTTAGATATATCCTTTGCAAAACCAGAAAGCCACTGAACTGGAACCAGTCAGAAAAAGTATTAGTTTTGAATTATGACACTGTTCATCTGTAACTACTGCAATTCAGACATTTGAAGCAGAAAGGAATTTAGTCATTTTGCAGCCAAAGTTAAAGAAAATTGTGTTGAGAAAATCACTCCCAAAAAATCACATAAGGAAAGAAAAACTTTTCACACAACATTCTTTAAACTATTTTTACTTTTTATGAACTATGTTTTATGTTGAAAAAGTGTTTTTTTTTCTTCTAATTGCTTTAGGACAATTAAGGTATCCATTACTTCCATTCTCCTGTATATACATCAATAATGATCATAGAATCAAGAACACAGATATTTCACTTTTGGAAAAACATGAAATTTGTATTATGGTCATCTTTAGTGTCTTCTTTTATCTCCAAGTTTTATTTTATAATGTCCAATACAATGAAAAATACCTTCTGAATGATTATTTATACTCCATTCATTAAAGATGAAGACACTCTGAGTAAAAGAACTTTAACAGAACTCAATACAAAGTGTTGTCCATTATAGTAAATGACAAAGTGAAATACTTATGTATAAATATCTGTATATATGATTTACATTTGTGTGTATATATATATATGTGTATATATACACATATGTGTGTATATATGTATGTATGTGTGTATATATATATATATATACATATATATATGTATATATATATACTTTTGTACCAGTTAGACTAATTTAATGTTTTCTTTCTGGAAATATTTAAAATGAAATTTACAAAAGTCCTGTGTTCATCAAAGTTTCATAGTATATAAGGGGTAGCGACATACGCAATGCAATCTCAAGCAAGTTCTCGTGCTCTTTTATAACTTTGACTTGTAAGTTGTGTTAATCTGAAGCTAAATTTCAAAAAATAGGTAAACTTAACTTGGCTTCAGTTCTTAAAGAAATAAGTTATCAGTTGTCATTACAGAGTTTTTCTCAGGCAGCAGATGGGAGCAGCTGTAGAGACCTACAGCCAGATGTCATGCAAAGAGAAGTCTAAATTGCAAGTATCATTTTGACTGCTCCCTTAAAGCTCAGGGAACCCCACAGATGAGGAAGAAGAAAGATTATAGCCAGGAGAACACAGCCCACTGAATCAATTAAGCAGGGCTCAAATGGTCTCACAGAAACTGCATTTATGTCATAGCTGTTAACTTTGTATTTTTGTGAAGTTCCTAACAATAGGACTGGGTGTGTCTCTGACTCTTTTATCTGTTTTGGGGACTCTTTTCCTCCTATTGGGTTTCCTTTTACAGTCTTCATTTAAGGTATATTGCCTTGTCTTACTCTATCTTCATGTACGATGTTTTGCTGGTGTATCATGGAAGGCTGCAGTTTTCTGAAAGGAAATGGAGAAGGAATGGATCCAGGGGAGATGGGAGTTGGGGAAAGGAGCTGGAAGGATTGGAGTGAGAGGAAACTGTGGTTAGGAAGTACTATATGAGAGAACATTCTACTTTCAACTAAATAAAGGAAAGGATAAAAGAGAAAAATCTATTTTCAATAAGAGAAATTAAGGGAATTTTATGTTACTGCTTTAAGATTATTGTTTTTTTTAAATTTAATATATCTTATTGCCCATTATAGCAAAGAATATTTAAAGGAATTCAATGTTAAGTATTTGTATTTTTATGATAATTATTCAGAAAATTAAACATAATTTTATAGAGAAGTGTAACTCAAATCATAAATGAAGTTCTGAAGTTCCAACATGCAGCCAAATAGATGGATATGAATACACAGAAGGGAAAAATCCTCACACTTATTTATAGCCAGGTATATAAACCTCCAATGCTCCTGTAAGAATCCCTATATAAAATGAATTGTATTTTATCACAGACAGAGTAAAACGAGATTAAATAAGGAAACAAAATAAATAACATTTTATCTAAAGATGCCAGTTAGAGTATACAGTTAAGTGTGAATAAAAAACATAGTTGTCACACTATGGGGAATAAGAGTTAGTGTTTTGATCTAAATCAGTCACCATGGTCTAGTTACACAGATTCAAATTTTCTTGCAATAACATGTGCCATTGTAAAAGAGGTTTATTGAATATTTGATATTTACAGAATAATAAATCCAGGCACTTATTGAATACATTGTTTAGTAGAACAAGTTGGGAATTAGAAAAAATGTAGAAAAATTCTGGTGAGTTTTAGGTATTATCAAATGAGGTTCACATATGGTAGAATCGAGTTGTCTGAAAAAATATATCCTAAAATGTTATCTGAGTGTCAGAAAGATGTTAAATTAGAAATAACCATGGGCAGTGGATGACTACTTAGATGAGTAATAATAGCTCAAGATAATTTGGCTCTGAATATTTAACATTCTAGAGTTCTACAATAATGCAATTCTAATAAATAAATCAACCATGTAGAATCTTTAACATGGTGGGTTACTGCCTTAAACCTTGAGAATTTTCATTCACTTAAATATAATTCTACCTTATTATTCATCATCATATGTCTATAATTTGCTCAGAGTTCTACATGAGAGCATACTACCAGTTCCTTGCTGCACATCATTACCACACATTAACTTTGTTGGAATTATTACTTTAAAATTAGGTGGAAAAATTGGCTTCCCTTAATCTTCAGGTGCAAAAGGAATGAATATGTTTCACCGCATGGAATTTTTTGAAACAGGAGAATACATTATCAGCGGACCTTCTACTTGCTCTAGAAATCACTGTCTTGTCATTCTTATCCTTTCAGCAGCAATTGAACCTCATAGATAGAATTATATCTATCTCACTGTACTTAATTATCAAATGAATGATTCTCAAATGTTTAATCATCTTAATGAGTGGAGCAAATTGTTGAGGAGGCAAATGTGGCTTGCTATTGTCAGGGAAGTGATACCCACATTGCCCAATCTGTGCACAATTGTTGTTTCTGTGTTTCATAATTTTAATAACAATTTAACACATTGTCAGTTACAACTTTCTTTTTTCTCGTTGATATGACTACATCTTTAATGTGCAGTGTGCTATCAGATCATTTATTTTTTGAGCTGTCCACTTCTCCTATCTGTTAGATCAACATGCTGTAAACACTAGCTTCCTCTTTGACTATACTCCTCATTGTCTTCCTGGTAAAATGCTCTCATCTTATTTGTGTTGATGTGAAAGAGGAATAGCCTTCCAACTCAGATAGGTTTGTAACAGATGCTTCTAAATCTTCTTGTAAGTTTGTTATCAGATTTTCCAATTATCAGGCAAAAGGATTCACAGCAATAGCATGTTCCTCTATTAATCAGGTTCATCTGCATCATTAGGGAAATCTTTTTCTTTTTCAGAGCATTGTAAAGTGTGACGCACTACAATATCAGAATATATTTTCTACCGTGTAGAAGTTCATTGAAAAGTATAGATTTCTGGTCTGTTTATTTTCACTGTGTAATGATTTAATTTGTAAGTGCTTTATAATAAGGGTTTTAAAAAAGATTTATTTGTTTATGTTTGTGTTTCTCTCTCCCTCTCTCTCTCATTCTCTGTCTTTCTCTTTCTCTCCCTCCCTGTGTGTATATGTATGTGTTTGTGAGTGTTTGTGTGTGCTAGTGTACGTGTAAGTGTCAGTGGAGATCAGAAGAGGGTTTCAGGTCCTCTGGAGCTAGAGTTACAAACAGTTGTGAGCTACCTCATTTGGTTGTTGAAAACCAAATTCAGGTCTTTTGGAAGAACAATGTGTACTCTTAACTACTGGTGCATATTTTGTGACATCTCTTTATAGTAAAATGTTAAAACTTAAAAAGATATGTCCTTCTTATTTTAACTGAAAGTCTAATGGTCTCCTTAATATGTTATCAGAGTTGTGCTAAATCTTGGCTCTAAATTTAGATTATTTGTTCATTGTTAATTCAAAAACTGTAAACATTGGCTGTCAATTCTTAACTGCTTCTCCAAATTCACTGATGTACACATTTGCTCTAGGGGAAGTTGATGAATTTTCTGTTTCTTTATGGACTCATCCTTTATGAGACTTAAACAATGCATAGTCTTTTATTTCAGGCTTCTTTCACTTACAATAATGTGGGCAGTATCCATCTGCCCTATATCTTTTATAAGTAACCTATCACATTTTCCTCTAATTCGTATTCCATTGTATGGGTATACTATAGTATGTTTACTCATTTGTTGTTTGATGGGAACTTGAGCTGTCTATCTCTTCATAATTATGAAGAATGTAGTTGAAAAACTAGAATAATTTTTTTTCAATGTGGATGTTTTCAATTTCATTATAAGGGAATTATTTAGTTGTGGTAAGTGGTTAAGCATTTAAGGCAAGGCAAGCTAGTTTTCCGTAGTGATAGGTTTTACTGATATCACTACCAGCATTGTAAAATGATTACACTTTCACTATTTTCATTTTTGATGTTTATGGTAAAATTGTCAAAATGATAGTCAATTTTTTTATTTGTAACATTTATTTTAATTTACAAGAAATACTATGATAAATCTTGTGTACCATGATGCTATGAAGCCCTAGCACACTATGGAATTTAACCTGTATTTAACTCCCAGAGCTATCCTTTTGTAGTGGTAGCATATAACATTTGATCTTCAGCATATGTCAAAAGCAACATATTGTAAGTAAATTCAGTTGCATTGCTCATTGGTTCCTTAAGTTATATTCCTCAACTGGAGCTGTGTATTATTTGATATATATTGTTCCCCTACCCCAAGCACCACAGCCTCTCTGTATTTCTTTATTGGCTGATGATATTGAGCACTATTTTATGCACTTGACAATCACTGAATTATATTATGTTTCTCATTCACTTTTTAAACAAATATGATAACTAAGAATTTTATTTTATTTAAAGATCTAATGATAAAATCTTCATTTAAGCCTCCTATGGCAAGTATTGCAAATATTCTATATCATTTTTTGGATGTTCTTTTTACTTTTTTTGACAACTTTTGAAAAGATAAGTATTTTATCTAAATAGTGGTCAATCTAACTTGTTATTTTTCTTTTGACTTGTTATACTTTGATGACATACATAAGAAAACATGCTCTAATAAAATCAATGATTTGTTTATTCTACCTGCAGGGTTTTGCCTCTTTCTAAAGGTTACATAAATATAATTATGTCCTTTGTAATTGACAGTTATTCTTTCTGGAAATTAACCTTGCCCTCTTTACTTTTGATATTTTACATCAATATGTACTCTCAAGTGTGACAAATACCAGACAAACTCAGAAAGGCACTGGCTTAGTTCCCATGGTGACCTCTATTCCTGTATATTAAGTTGAATTGAATAAGCTTTATTAAAGCTATTGAATAAGCTTTATCATTGTTTTGTCATTTAAGCATTGATTCCAAACATGACACAGCAAGCTGCTCAATTTTTTTTAAGTTTTCTGGTCACCCATCCACATCTTTTAAGCTTACCCAGTTTCTTCTCTCTCTGTAAACCCTTGATCCCTCTAAAAAAATCAGCACTGATTTAATAATTTGTATTAATTTTACGTGCATGGCCCAGTTCTCTTCACCAAATAGGAAAAATATAAAAGAGCAAAGTAGAGGTTTGATGTCCTAGTCTGCCTCCCTTCTCAGCATCTCCTGAATGCTCTTCCATGGTAGCCATTTCAAAAAAGACTCGACTCTAATCAATAAATAAAAATACCATAGAAAAAGTCGTGTTTAATTACCAAAGTTACATATACTGTTGGTGTGAATTAAAGCTAAGAGCCTTAGTTAGTTTAAAAGAATAAATCAGAGAAGACATGTACTGGTAATTTATAGAATTATCAGTTAGCAGGCTAAAAAAATACAGTTTAAAATATATACTGCATTTTGGTTTTATACCTGGCAAATAATATTTATGGTTAAGGTTATAATTTAGGAATGGGGTACTTAACCTTGTTACATTCTAATCCAATATGGAATCTTTAGAAAATCACTGTCCAGAACACAGATCTATCACTATTGTGATTTAAGCAAAATTAAACAAGTAAAATACTAAGTTCTCAATGTAAGGAAAAGCATTCCCATCTGCTGTAATTATATAGGATGTGAAAAACAGTGACAGTGAATGGATTCCCATTTACTGAGCACAAAACATCAACTTATTTTAAGACAAATTACTAGGCTTTGTTGGTTCTGTTAGTGGGAATTTTGCTCAAGCAGAGAAATGTGTGCATTTACTCAGAGTTATGTGTTAGGTAGTTAGCTCTTCTTAGGTTTTTAAGAAACCTTGGAAATATTCTTTGGCCAGAGGAAGAGTGCAATGGGACATAATTTACTCTCTAATCAGTTCCAAATATCCAAACTGACAGCTTGCTGGATAAGAGTTTACTTGGGGATTTAAACAAGTCTCCAGTGAGGTGCAGAAGTAGTTTTACTTAGCTCAAAATTTATACTAAAAGAAGTTACACAAAACAATTTATCTTAACCAGTTTTAAAACATTTTAATTTGAACACACTGTTATATTCTTGTAAATTATTCAGGTATTCATTTGACAGACCATATTATCTTATTAAAATTGGAGAAGTGCATTATTGACCAAAGTCAAATATTATAATATGCAAGTAAAAGCACTGTATTTATTGGATGAGTGCAGATTATTCAGAATTTACTAAAAATATAAAAGAAAATGTGTGTTCCTTTAAAGCAAGCCTTTTATATACACAAGATCTACATCAAAATGAGGAATGCATGTTAGTCAATTTGCTTTTCTTTACTCTTTGGGCACCAGGCATTTCTATAACAATCTTAGCTGTCTCCTGAAAATTATCATTTCTACAACACTCACTGCTCTCTTTTGTACTCCAAATGCATTATTTATGTGTACGTCTAAATCTGTTATTGGGGGAAAAAAAGGTTAGTTAATTTTTAGAGTTACTGATTTTAGTATGTCAAACATATGTTCTTTTCTTTTTGTAAATAAATCAGAAGGAGACATGAAGGAAAAACAAGAAAATAATGTTTCTCTCTTTACAATGTTACTTAAAACTGCCCCCCTGACAGAATGCAGAAAATGAGGTAGAATTAGATGGAAACCAAATGTTCTTTGTTTCAATTCCCAAACGTATTTCCATACCCATCACCACTGACATTTCAGTTAAGACTCACGCCAGTGTGCTGACTATCATCGTGAGTTACCCATGCTTCTCTTTACTATAATTAACCATAGGTGAATTTTTTTTCCTACCATGTGCTAAGTTCTGAAGTGTACAAGCTTGTACTCATTGGTTTAATCCACTGTCCCAAGCATAAATTAATATGCTGTTCTTTGTGTTTAAAAATAACTTTTCCATCATGTAGCAAATGGGCAAAGGATTCTAGAACCTTGCTCCATTTGAATCATGCTGCTTTTCAGTATGGAGCTTGCTAACAAAGAAATCCTCTCCTTGTCACAATATAGAAGACCTTGGAAAGATCAAGCAGTATCCCACAGACAACTGGAATAGAAAATGACTTATAAAATTTGATCTAGCTGAGGAACAAATTCAAGTTTTATAATAATATAAAAACACAATTATCTATCCATTGACCATTTACCATGAAGCAACAACTGTAATATCTTAGCAATTAATGTGTCTTCTGCCACTGAAACAAAATTACTGAGATTATGTTCTTTATATAGAAAGTAATGCTGATGCAAAAAAATACATCTGTCACTTGAAAGGGGGTTAGAGATTTATTCCAGATAAAAATATCAATGACTATGTCCCAGGAAGTCAGATTCAATAAACTTAAATTCCATGTTCTAGCAATCTAATTGTTTCATGAAGTTTTACCATAGCAAAATGGAGGAAATCATAAAGTAATGCCCTTATCAAACATGTTGGTAGATTTATAATACAGAGTGTTACAGAAACTTGGGGGAATTAAATATCTGCTACAAGCTTTGGGTGCTGTGTGGCCACATTCTTAGCCCTTTATTTGGTAGAAGCTGGATTTTGCACATTCCTAATAGTGACAAAATGTTAGGTCATATAAGAAGATAGGTTATAAATGACTAGTAAGAGGTCAAGATGTCCCCAGGATAATTTGTAATTAGAACCGGAATCTTCAATATTCCAACTTCTCCATAATTACTGAAGTCAAATCAGCCTCCACCCAAAATGGTGTGTCTTCATTCCAGAAATCTGTTCATAGAAGGTGCTCAAAGAGTCAGTGCTGGTGATTATCAGAAGCAAGTCTCCAGCTTCCTAGCAATGGCCTAGGATGATGTAACAGCACATGAAATAATGACAAGGGAAGTGGCTGTGTGGAGGAAGTGAGCACGTGTGTTGGCCTAAATTTTGGACAATATACTTGTAAGAATTCACTTATGGAGCTCAGCACCCATATCTTTACCATGCTGCATCCTTCATCATCCATTTACATTTCTTCTGCATCCTAGGCATATCTAGGTTGAGAACATTCTTTTTGCATTTTCTACTTTCTCTGTTGCATTGCAGAAGTACCATGGTTTTTTTCCTTTTCCTTTGATATGAATTATATTTCAGCATGCAGAGAATGTAGTTCTTCATTTCATTGTTGTAAGATATTTAAGCTTTGGAGCAGAATGCCAAGAGTTCAATGCACAGAAATTGTAGTAGCTTACATGTTAGGGTGCAAAATTAAAAACAAAGCAAATCAAAAAGAAAAACTAAACTCTTAAGGATTTACTTTTCCTTCAAATATAAATGGAATTATCTAGGGAGCCTTATAGTGTTGGGTTTAAGATTTAAGCAATTCAAACTAAGGAATCATTACTGTTCACCTTTGCAGTTTGCCTAGCCAGTGTTATCAACTACTGATTTAAGGGTTGTATTCTATTCTTGTATTAACAAATAAGTTTTGGGCAATGATTCTAAGAATTAAATTCTTGTATGCAGGTGAGATTTTTTTTTACACAAACCTTGGACTCAGAAGCATGAAGTTAAATTTTTGGTAAAAAGTATATGTAAAACTGTTGCTTTGAGTTGGAGCTGTTGAGATGGAAAATATGAAGAATCTGCTTATTATCTACTATTGTGGAAAAATGGAAACTTTCTATTTGTAGATAGTTTTGACTTTGAGAAATGCAATGTGTCTTTGCTACTGTTAACTATGTTCTTTAAGTAAGTATTAAAGCCGGTATAATAGATGGGATTTGACCTCCACATGTTATGAGGCTCTGGATTTCAGGAAGAGCTGAAACAATTGAGTGAAATTCTATCTAATATTTGAACCTAAAAGGGCTATTTTATGGGTGACTTTTGGTTTAAAGTGTTTTCTGATAGGCTGAAGAAACTTCTCTCCTTGTGCATTATCGTTAAGTTTGTTTTGGCTTTGTTGATTTCATACATGTGAATCATCATCATGGTTATGAAATGTGGTAAGATAATCTGCAGTCTTTTATAGGATGTGAGAGAACCTGTCTTCACTTGACCTTGAGGAACCTAGCAAAATATATGAATGACAGCCTCACTTTTTTCCAGCCAAATCTCTTAAAGAACTTTCCAAAGTCTTCAAAATAGTGCCCAACACCAGGATTCTGCAAATCATAACTTCTGCCTTTGGGGATGCTTCAGGTCCAAAACATAGAATTTAGTTTCTTGGCTCATTAGTATATAGTAAGATTCAAATTTTCTATAGTCTCATTAGTATAAATATCCTGATTCTGATTTTAAAAAGTAATTTGAACAAATAGTTTTACTTGAAAAAATATAGCTCACTACAAATGAAATAATGTGTAAATGGAATAGGTAAATAATCACTACATAAAATATCTATTTGCCAAAATAGAGACTAAATCTAAGATTTTATACTTGCTGTGCATCTATTCCTCACCCATCCCATTAAAGTATTATTTACAGAAATTTCAGTACTTTACAGTAAGATGTTTAATTAACTTGGTATCACAATACATGAACTTTAATGATATTAAATACCGTGGTCATGAAAACAGCATGATACTCGCACAAAACCAGACATGCAGAACCATTATGATTGAATATAAAAGCTACTTAGTAGAATGGCCTTCATTTCTATTTGTTTCATTGAAATTTATAAAATTTGTCTTTTTATGTTCTCTGTTTGCCTAACTTTTTTAATCCATTTATCAGCTGATAGACACATACGTTGTTACTATTTTTTTATTATTATTATTATTATTATTATTATTATTATTATTATTATTATTTATTCATTTCTTGACTGTGGTGAAGAATTCTGCAATGGTGTAAGAGCACAGATGTCTTTCTAGAGTATCTGGTTATTTCCTTTGGGTATATGCACATTAGCAGCACTGATAATAGTACAGGAGTTGTACTTTTAGCTCCCTGCAGAGCTTCTGTGCTGTTTTCCCTTACTGCTCTACAGCAGTCTGCTTTCTCATCAACAGTATCTAGGGATGTTTCCACATCATTTACAGCCTTTATTATTATTACTATCTTATTAAACATGATATTAAATTTTAGATGATATATTTTAATAATAGTTAATAGATATGATCTAATTCACACATGTAGACCCTCAAAATTCCAATTCATTCATGAATCTTATCAGCTGTTTGGTTATTCAGTTATGCCAACTCTCTTTTTACTCTCTCTTTCTCTCATTCTCTCTTTTTCAGTTCCTTCTTTCCTTGTTTTGTTTTTTAGGCAGTATTTTCTCTAGCCTTAAATTCATTATGTATGTAACAATGGCTTTGATTTTCCTACAATCGTCCTCTGTTTCCAAAGTGTTAGAATCATGGGCCTCTACAACCATACCTGGCTGCCCTATTTTTTTTTTAAGATTAATTTATTTAATGAATATTCAAAATTTTATTGCATGCACTATTTTATAGGAATTCCTTGGAAGAACATACAACCATAATTTCAAACAATTTGGAACGAGTGCTGGAGATGAGTAAATAATAAAATATATCTAGAGAGGAACATTTGATCAAGCATCATGGCTGCTCTGGGAAAGAATCAACTTTAAGAGCCTTTGTAATGTCACTTGATCTCTGATCCTGCAGCATGGCTGTTCTAGGGTGGAAAGAATGTTAGTCAGGCTAATCCTGTTTGTGCTAATGCTAAATGAAAGGGAATTCTGTGGTTCCTTCCCAGCAACTAACATGGATATATGAGGAACACCTACTGTCTCTCAGTCTGACCTTTGCCTAGTGGGAGCAAGTTTGACTGGCCTGGTGTTTGGGAAGTGAACTATAGGATTGTCTTCATTAATGAAAAATATGTCTTTGTATCTGAAGGCAAAATAGCACAGACCTCTAAGTAAGCCAATTCAGAAGGCAATGGAGGCACATTACTTTAATCCCAACACTCAGGATATAGTAGGTAACAGTCAGACCAAACAGAAAGAGAAGCAGAGAGTAAAAGCAGAGAGTAGATGCAGAAGGAAAAGCAGAGGTAGGTAGAGCAGAAGCTGAGTGAGAAGTAAGAGAGTCAGAGGTGTGTGGAGAAGAGGAAGTTGAGAAGGCAGCTAGTCAGAATTCAGTTCAGAGTAAGTTAAGTTCAATTCAGTCTTGGAGGTTGAAGCTCTCTAAGTCCAGGATTGCCATCTTGAAGATTATATCTCATTCTTCCTTGAGCCCACATGAACAAAAATATGATTAAAAACATCAATATGTATTTTCACTATTCACATAGGTAATCTAAGAATCAACTAGCTAATGTGGCTATAGAAACTATTTTAACCAGTGTCCTAACCAGCTGAGTTTTCATTGGTAATGTTGACCAAGGTTCATATATTTAACCCTGCCTTTCCACTGGTGAGAAAGGGTTTTCTAGGCCAGTCTATCCTTTTGGACATTTGTGATTTTTGTATTTATTCTGTAGACTCACTGGCCAAACACTTAATGTAAAGGACAAATCTCTCACAGATTATAAGGTGTGTAGGACCCCAAATTGGAAATAATAATTAGGTTATAATGGTGTTAGATGAGTCATAAAAATCTAGTGATCATGAGAATATGCAGAATCTTAGGACAGAAGATTAAGGTAACCAACAGAAAGCAGTTATCCTGACATAAGAGATAAGGGATCTAAGCAAAAAAAAAATACATTTGAATAGTTCAGTCTATAAATAACTCCATGGTTGCAAATTAATGATCATGAGGAAATGCCAATTGCAAGTGAATACAATTATGCTAACTGGATTTAGAAATGGTTTGTAGACTGGAAAATTATAAAAAGCAAGAGGGCTAAAAAAGATATAGAAACAGTTTCCAAAGGTGAAACATGGGAACCAAATACAGTGATCTTTTAAATATCCATATGAGAACATAAATCTACCAATTTAACTCAATTTCCATTTCCTAGTATTAAAATCTAAAAATCATTCATTTAAATTTTGTAGTTCTTATGAAGTAAGGAAAAGCATCAATTTCTAATTTTTATGTACCTTTGAAAACATAACATTTATACAAATGCATTAACATATTTATTCCTAACTCCCTCTCTCTAACACACTTTGCCCCACAAACACATTTATCTCACAACTTCATGTCTTTTACTTATTTTTTATAACATACCAAGTCCAATTATTATTACCCATATATTCATGGTTGTGAGTACATCCAATGGACTAAGGTTAACCTACACTAGCCACCCTAATAAAAATCAACTCTCTCTACTAATAATATTAACTGACCATCAATAGCTTTTTAGCTTAGAATTGGGGTTGTTCTTTGTAACTAAGTACAATCAGACCTGGTCAGTATTTTGATGGGAGGCACTTTTTTTCTACAGAACACAATTGTGATAAGTCAAAATATTCAGCATACATTATATATTTAAATCCATGTCCATAAAATCTGCTTCTGGGGATAGCAAATAGAACATTTTAAAATTTATGTTCTTACTTTTGCCATTAAATTATATACAGCATATCAGCTGTATAGTTAAGGAGCATTAGTGTTCTGCTACAGATTTGTATTATTTTGTATGTGCAGAAAGAGAACAAAAAGGGTAGAAAAGATAAATAGAGCACAACATTAAGAAAAAATGCATATAGTAAACAAAGAATAAAAATAGAGAGAAAAGCAGTGTGAATATCAAAGAAAATCACAGGGTCAGACATAAAGGATGTTTTTTAAAAGACCACCTACATTATTTAATTTGCATTTATCCAATTGTTTACACTTTGAATGAAGCCACAAAGGGGTAAACAGCATGGGAAAATGTAGGAAATTACTCACAGCTTTTAAAAATGTCCACTCAAAGGAAATAAGTGTCAAAAATTAATCTTGCCCCATGGATTTCTCTGTTTCATGGGTTTCCTTATGAAGCCTGAAAATGTTCTCAGTGCTTACCCTTTTAAGGAGAATGTTTTTAACACAACACTAATTACAAAGTGAATTGTTCAAGCAAAAGGGTTGAGGGCAGCTAAAACATCCCATCTGTTCAGAGATCTCATTAAGATGAATCAATGCTTTTGCACTGAGTTGCTATTTTATGACAAATTTATACCAGAGCATATTTTACATTAGCTGGAACCCAGTAGGGGTTCAAGAGACTGGCAGAGACAGTTGGAAATGCCTAATTCTGTTTGCTTGTTTGGTTTAACTAGTGTTGGTGCCTAGGGCATTGCATTTAATGGAGCTAAGATCAGAACAGTAGACAAATCACTTACCCAAGGCCAGTACACAGCATATTTTATATGTCTGGGTTTTTGATCCCTGGATGCCACTTCCCGCTGCAGGGCTTTCTTCTTATGAGGGTATTGACCCAGGTAGTACCTTCACCCTCTGTGTATTTAGAGAAAGTTGCATCAACTAATCATTGCTAAGTTAGAAAAATGATGCCTGTTTCAGTGTCTTCAAGAGTTTATTTTTGACAGAATAGAGTTTTGGTTGGTTTCAAAAGAGAATTTTAAAGTGTCAGTAATGCATCTGATTTTGATCTAACCAAGTATGCATGCATTCCTTGATCTTGGCTTAAAGCATTTTCCAAACAAACTGCAGAAAGAATTTTGATTCAAGCTCTTACAGGGGTTGAGCCACTTGTTCATTATTATGTTTTAAAGATTTTGATTTGGGTCGCCAGGTTCTTCCAGAAAAGTCCATCTATTTCTGTGTTGTTTGTTTTGGATCTTGTTTATTTGCTTTGGTTGTTTGTATGTTTTGGTATAAGTAGATGGAATGAAAATTTTAGAGGAATACTTAATCTTTTATCTGGCAGCATGGCTGCTCTAGGGTAGAAAGAATATACACACCTTTAATCCCAGTATTCATATGGCAGTGTTAGCACTTGCCTTTAATTACCAAAACAGAAGCAAGTAGTAGCAGAGGAAGAGGCACACCCAGGAAGCATAGCTCAGAAAGAGTCAGTGTCAGACAGGAAGTTATCTCTGAGATGAATCAGAATGAAAATAACAGGCAAAGTGATGAACCAAAGAAAGAGTTATCAGAGTGAGTCAAAAGTACTCCACAAATGACCAATGCTCTTTTCAGAACACACATTATTAAATGAAATTCTCAATGCCAGTCACTGGTTACCTCCATATGAGTTATTGGTCATGGAGTATAAAACAATAGAGGCTATTATTACTATTCTTTGTTGTCCATCATAACCAGATAAGTCCCTACTGTGAAGACAGCACTAGGTTGTAGGACATAAATTGGTCTTGAACTAATCAGGAAATTCTCACTTTACTTATTAGCTTACATTGTACTGAAATTTCTATTCAGACTTTCTGTAGGAGAACAGAAATCTGTAGTAATGCCTAATATTAAACTCTGCATGCAACAAGAATGACCTACCAGGTAAAATGTACTCATCAGTACAATAGTGGCAAGGCATTTCATAAGTATAATCAACTGTTTTCTTTACCAGATTTGAGACCTGCTCCACAGGAACAAATTCACATCTGGTAGTGTAAACATAGTCAAAAACAAAGTCTGAGGAAGTGATAGTCACTAGGTGAAAACCTACTAATGTATTTGTTAAACAGTCTGGTTAGTTAACTGCCTTCAAAACATTATGTTTGAATTCACAGATTTATGCTTTTCTTGACTATAGTCAGAGGAGCTTCTTATTGCTGTGAGTACCACTTAATGGAGAATCTTTCTGTTCAAAGTAATGGTAAGTGTACAGCTGTAGATGTAACATCTTTCACATTCATGTGTGAAAGAATGTAAGAAGCAGATGATAGGAAAAGTGCTCTGAAATTCTGTCTCCTGGATATAACATGGGTATTTTGCACATGAATTCACAGGAGCTGGGTTGCCAACCCTACAACTGCACAAAATTAAGACAGTCAGAAATTTCAGCATGGAAGGGTCAAGGACTCCCAAGGCCTTATCCCTGGAATTCAATAGGTACTAAGGAAAGGAGAGTCATATTTCTTTGCAGGAAGGTAGCTATTTGTAGGCTCATCATTATCCAGTAGCTTACTCAACCCCCATATGCATATAGTCAGCACAAATTGAACTCAATGTGTCACTATAATAAGAGAGATAAACAACAACAAAATTTTGAAGAAGAGATTTAATAGGGCATTTGAGGCAGTTGGAGAGAGGGAGTAACAGAGATATGATTAAGATATCTTGCAGATATATGTAAATTGTAAAGGAATAAGGAAAAGAAACTTCACTAAGTTTTATAAGAAGGGAAAAATGTGAAATATTGTTGGATTTGAAAACAATGAATAGACATGAAAATTAATAAAAGCTTTCTATAGAAGGATTTCCTTTATTTTTAAAATCATATCTTTAGGTAGAAAACCAATATGATAAGAAAACAGGAGTCCTACACAAAGCCTAAGTCCTGTTTCCTGCTTGTGCAGCTAACTAGGTTATTGTAAAACATTCGTCCCAATGTTCAGTATAAAAACCTCAATTACAAAAAGGTAAATCCTATCTATCACAGTAAACAATCTAAAAAAGAACTAAAAATGAAGCAATCAAGAAAGTTGTAGCCACACCTATTTAACTCTAGCTGAAGGTGAGACTGCCACTCTGATTAAAGCATAATTGGGTATTCAGATTCATTGTTTCAAATATATTGAAAATCAAAGGGTCAGCTTGTTTTCCCAAATGTGTGGTTGACATTTGGTTGACATTCTTCAGAGGTCTCAACTTCATTATAATAATATTTAAAATATTGTTTTGATGCTGTTCCACCATGGGCTTTTCTAGAGATTGATAGGAAATAACACCCTAAAATGGAGATCTGGATCATCATGATTTCAAACAGCATAGTGATCACCTTACCTTGTGAATATGCAACTCAGCTCATAAATATTCAACAGAGCCTTGAAAAATCCCCAATGTAAAATGTAGTGTGGTACTTTTCCCAGTTCAAACAAGCACACAATCATCTTACTTTAGAGTGCTTTTTTTGTTTTGCTTTACTGAATATTATCCTGCTTAGCATTCTTTTGTCTATTGAATGCATTCATTATTTGGGAAGAAAAAAATTAGATGCTACCATGTAGTTGTTTGAGTAAGACTGCCCTCTCATAGGCTCATCTATTTGAATAGTTGGTCCTCAATTGGTAGAAACTTTCTGAAGGATTAGGTGTGACCTTGTTGGGGAAAGTGTATTATTGGGGTTGGGCTTTGAGGTTTCAAAATTCCATGCCATTCCTAGTTTCTCTCTGCCTCCTACTTGTAGATCAGATATGAACTCTCAGCTATTGCTCCAGCACCATGTTTGCCTGCCTGCCTGCTGCCCTACTGCACTCCACCATGGTCATGGAATCACCTTCAGATTTTAAACTCCCAATAAACTTTTTCTTTTATTAAATGTTTTGCTCACTGTGCCTTAGCATGGCAATAAAAACAAAGTAACTAAGACAATGAATACCAAAATTGCATTTACCATAGCATAAAAGTTCTCCAACATACATGTGTTAGTTTTATGAGCATTATTATTCAAAAGCCAAGTCCAAGAATTCCTACTCCAATTGCCTGACCACTTAACGTTTTATATTATTTTGTCCTTATTTTAGATTATATACTGAGAAAAAGCAGAAGAAGCATACTGGAAAAGACATAAGATGGATACCATCAGGTAATCTTAAAATTGACTTAAAAACATCCCTAAAATTGGCAATGGTGAAATCATATATAATTAAATGAAATGTAGAATATAGGAAAGTGAATTTAAAGTGTGTAAAAATTTTCAGGGAAAATCATATTAGAAAGGGTAATCCATGAAATTTATATTGCATGTCTTTGTACTTTACTTTTTATAAATTTGCCAATAGTTTTTTTTCTTGCCACATAATACGTTTAGAGAACATTAATTACAATAAGATAATTAAAATTGCCACTTTGCCATTAAAGAATAAATTACAGTTACTTATTTTTAAAAATTACTTTTATTTTTCTATTCTCATGCAATAAATCCTGTCCTGTCCCTCTTCTCTTCCCTCCACTCTTCCCATCTCTCCCCATCTCCCCTCTCCCTCAGATCTACCCTCCAACTCCTACCTGCTAATCAACCTCTCCAACCCTTGCTTCTCCCTAGAAACAAGCAATTGCTTCAAGGTCATCAATCTCAAAGCATTCCACTAAAGAAGCCTGACTTAACAAGGTGAAACAAGGCTGGGCACTAATCCTTACATCAAGAAATCCAGATCCAGTGGGAGCTTAAGGGTCCTAAAGGCATGTAAAAATTCCAGAGATCTCTGACTCCAGCCTGTAGAAGTTTTTTTCTTCAGGAAATTGGAAATCAACCTACCTCAAGACCCAACTATACTACTCCAGGGCATATACCCAAAGAAAGCTCCATCCTACCAAAGGACATTTGCTCAATTATGTTCACAACAGCTTTGTTTATAATATTCAGAAATTGGAAACAAACTACATGCCCCTCAACTGAAGAATGGATAAAGATTTCCTGGTATATTTATACAATGGAGTAATATAGTTACTTTAAAAAAAAACACTATTCAATTTGACACAATTAGAAAAATTCTTAACATATTTTTTAACAAACTTAATTAGTGGAATGCTATAAGATTGATGACGTTGAAGCAAACTATATTCCTTCAGTATCTGTAGTTACCAAAAGTAATTTAGCAGCCACTTTATTCACATCATACATCTCATCTACATGTATTCTTCTGCTTGTATTCATGGCTTCATGAATATGAAGTTAAGATTCACACACCAGGGCTAGAGCGATAGCTTAGTATGTGAAATGTTTGCTCTGCAAGTCTGAGGAGCTAAGTTTGCATCCCCAGGACCAACATAAATTCAGATACTATGTCATGCATATGTAATATTGGTGCTCCTAAGATAAGATGGAGGATAGAAATAAGAGAATTTCCAGAAGCTCCTGAGTGCATTCAACTGTAAAAAACAAAAAAGGCAAGGCTTTGTTAGAAAAACAAAGTGGATGGCAAGGACCAACATTGGAAGTAGTCCTCTAATCATAGATGTACTTTAGCTCTGTGTGTGTGTGTGTGTGTGTGTGCATTTGTGTGTGTGTGTGATGTGTCTGCATATATATATATATATATATATATATATATATATATATATATATATATATATATATATTTATATATTCTGACTCCATTTTATCAAGATTAGTTTTAAACATGACAATTTATATTTCTTTTTCTTTCAGTAGCGACAGCGTGTCATGTCTAGAAGTCTGTCTTTCACTGTTTTCCTCCCCAATTCCCAGATCTTCCATTCATTCCAACCCCACTTCCAAAAATTTTCCTAAGCCATAGATGATTCAAGGCCAGTACAGATGATTCATCCTCAGCAGAGTACTCAGAGTTGCTTAAAGTCAGCACTTTGACCAGTTGTGAATCTCTACATTAAACTCCATGTAATACAAAAAGAAAAGAAATAGCTCCTCTAATAAAATTTAAGAGCAGCACAACTATGAGTATAAATATAAATATTTAGAAAGTGATTAGAGAGCTTGTCCATTTAGCAGAACATCAACAAGAAGTTCTCTCTCATGGCCTATGAACTCCACAGTCTTCCAGGGAGTTGGAACCAATTTGTAGTTGTAGGAACAGAATCCCTCTGAAGATCAAGTCATTTATCCAATATGAAAGCTGTTGATTACCTCCATAAACCACATATCAGGATTGCACCAGTGGGATATCTTTCCTACATGTCTGTAAGGTAAATCCTGTACTGAATAAAACTATTGATAATGTTAATGTCTTTGTTACCATCAAACTTTATAGCAACTCTAACAAGGTGCAACCTAGTCAGCTGGGAAAAGGTTTCATTGTAACTTGAAACATATTTTGGGTATGTTCAATATCCAAAGTTAGTGATGTCTTAAAAATAGAGACTTATCACCTATTTATAGCGGAGAAGCAAGAGCATTGTCTGTAGCCTTTTTTATACTGGAGACCACTAGTAAAACTTACAGGAAGGGATGCTATGACTGGCCTGATATGTTCATTCAATAATTCATGTCTTTTGGAACAGCATTGTAGATCTATTCATTGTAGATCTTATATATATATATATATATATATATATATATATATAACAACTATATGTATATATACATATCATATACATAGGTATATGTACATATATACATGTACAAATATATATGATATAAATACTCACAGCAACTAGAGTTACCATTCAGAAGAACTGCATATTTCAGACCAATCAAAATTCCATCATGAAGAGGGAGAAGATACTATCAATTGTTCAGTAAGTATCTTCACACATATGTACATAATGATAATACAAATTGCATAAAATGTTATTAATAACAGCAAGAAAAAAATGAAATTAATTATGGAAGGAGATGTATGGGGGACACTGAGAATTTGGCTGGATGTACTGGTAAGTGGATATGATCATTATACATTCTTTAAATGTATATTTAAGCATAACATATTAATTAGCAAATAAAGACTAAAATATACAAAGAACACAAAAATAAATACTTGTTTGTTTTTGCTGCAAAATATGTCTTTGCTTCATTAGTTATTGTCTTTTATCGTATATATGTATACATCTATATGTATATATATGTGCATATATATATATATATATCAACATATCAATTATCTTTTCAGGCAAATGAGCAACAACCACCACCATGAGTCTCATCATTTCTTAATGGTGGGAATTTTCAGTTTTTTCTCTTATAATTATTATGAGAAGCACCGTATTATTTTAACTATACTCACTACAGAATACCAGAACTTTTTCCAAGAATCTAATTTAACTTTGTGTTTTTGGATGAAGCTTACTTCCTTGTAACTTTCCCATTTCCAATAACTAATATTACAGTTTTCAGTTTTCTGTGAGTTGTTGTTTGATTTCACATGCAAATGAGATAACAAAGCACAGTCTTTCTCCATACACAGACTGCCTGATGTGCGCTGTAGTAAAAGTGGGAGTGCAGGTTTTTTTGTATTTTTTTAAATGTGGTAAGAACTGCTAATGAAGACCAACATCATATTTCCTGGACATGAATTATGGACGGTTGATAGGCACCATGTGGGTGCTGAGAATTGAAACTGGGCCCTGTGAACACACAGTCACTGTGCTAAACACTGAGCCATCTTTCAAACCCCTCTTGCCAATTTCTTAAACGACTTCAGTACTCTGTTGTTCTGCTCTTTTCCTTTCATATTTTCTGTATGAAATAATCTCTTAAGTCACTTTTAGTTTAACTCCCTCCCCAGATACCTATTTTGACAGTAGTATTATCTTTCATTATTAGAAGTATATTTTATTCAAAGCTTAACACCTATTAGTTGTTTTCCATTATTTTGAAGAACAGAGTAATGTGTTTTTCTTTTTACAATTATATTTAAGTTCCATAAAACATCTCTGAAAATAATTTTTCAAATAATATCAGTGAATTACATCTGGTTTTACCTGGTTTGTACCTGTTTCAAATACAAATAAGTATCATTAAATGATGTAAAAGTTCAAAGCAATCAGAAATGATTGCGGAAAAAGAAGGCATGAAAAACTACATTGCTACAGATGAATCTGCTTTGCTTTGAAAATAACATGTTTGTTGAATAAATTGCAGAGTGTTTTCATTAATTCTGTTTATATGGCTTATTACAAGCTTGTCACATTTAAGAATCCAGTAAATTATGAAATTATCTTAATAAATCATGGTTAAAGAATGTATGTATTTATAGATGATTTAAACATCTTAGTATAATGCACTTAATAAAATTGATATTTTCATACCCAAGGAAAAATGTCACTACCTCCAACATCAGATCTGTTCTGTCAATTTTTATTAAAGCAATTCAGTTCAAAAAATTTCCCATCCTGAATTAATTTCTCATTGCTATGTGTAGAATTTCATAGTTTGATCCAATTAGGAAGAGTGCACAGAGTATAACTTATTACGTAGCTGTGGTCATTCTTTCTAAATCAGTATCACATCTGATCTATTATTCGTACCGCTGTGTTTGTCATTTTATTAGTAATAATACTCGAGTGTCTTTTCTGCCATTACTTTTTTATTTGGTATCATTGAGTTTTGTTGAATACTAATCTCATATGATCTTTGTCTCAGCACTCACTTGAACTGGAACACTCACATGGAATTTAAAGCGAACCAAAGAATATGCAGACACCACATCTGGGTAGTAGAGAGAGTCGTAAAAAATCAGGGGACTGAGAAAGTTATGTATTGAACAACAATAGAGATAAGAGAGAAAATTACCCTGTAATTTTCCTGGCAATCAATAGTATACCTGGGGACTGATGATATAGTTCAATGACAGAGCATTTGTGTAGGCTGTGACAAACTGTGGGTTTGATCATGACATTAAAAAAAAATGAACACAAGTAGATGGGGATTCCTCATACTCATTGATGCATTTGTCTTGCTATTTTAAAGATTTTATTTTAACTGAGTTGATGATGATTATGGGAAATTTTGTGTCCATTTTGTAAATAAGGTTCTAAGAGACCCTGAAGTATCCTAATTACCTATAAGTCTGTTAAACATTTTACAATCCTTTCTATGACAATCTATACCAATCTCTTCTATGCCATCACAGTCAGTTTTTTTTCCTCCTTTCTACTACCAACTTTTCAGATTAACCCATCATTTGCATAAAACTGTAGTACTTGTTATCTAACACCAAATTACCAAGTAGTATTATACTTGCATACAGATTTTTTGTCATTTTTTCCCCTCACTTGTTACAGAACAGTGGGAAGATCCTCTGGTTTCTTTAAAAAGCAGTTGCCCTAATCATGAGGATTCATAAAGGCTCTATTCTTTGGACTTCATAAATTTCTTCCTGTTTTATTTTACTTTTTAATATTTTTATTAATTTTTTTTTGGTTTTGTTTTGTTTTGTTTGTTGTGGTTTGGTTTTTTTTCTAGACAGGGTTTCTCTGTTGTAACTCTGGCTGTCCTGGAACTCACTCTGTAGACCAGGCTAGCCTCATATTCACAGAGATTCCCCATGAATCTGCCTCTCAAATGCTGGGATTAAAGGCATGTGCCACCACCTCCCAGCCAAGTTTCTACCTCTTAACACTCAACTGAAGTTATGATTTTAGCATGCAGGTTTTAAAGGTTTTAACATGCCTCCCAGAAACATCTTATTTGGTAGGGCCCAGATACACGTTTGTATGCCTTGTACATTGACATGTGCAATTTGAGTTTTTCTTATGTTCTTTTAAATACTCATAAGAATTTTTCTTGTAAGATATTTAAAAAAGATTCTGAATTATCAAAACTGTTGATTAAAATCATACTTGAAAGTACATATATTATTTTAACCTTTTAAAAATGTAAACATAAAATGATTTTGTGTTTTATTTTCAGCAGGTTTTTCACCCTTATTTTCAGTTCACCCTAGGAGTCCTTTTAAGCCTTCAGGGCTCAAGCACTGACTTTACCTAATCTTTGAAACTTGTTTACTGCTGTTGATAATGGTATTGGGATTTATATGTGTTTTTGGACAGTGGATGGGATTCACAAATCACCTTTAGGTTCTTTAAGTAATAGGCAAACCTCTATTGCATTTTCTCTCTTGACATCAACAATTGGCTGATCCCAATATTCTATTTCCTTCTTTTAAATTAAACTCTGTATTTTGTGCTGCCACGTGGAACCACTTTAGCAGAAAAAGCAGGGAAGCTGTGTGAGAAGCTGTTTTAGAGTATTTGATGAAAAGCTCAGAGGATGGTTTACATATGGATGGAATGAATTGTTTGTCTCAGTAAGGCTCCTTACCAACTAAATATAAAATAACTTAAAAACAGAAAGAACAATCTTGATAATATAACTTTCATTTTGTTTTCCCTAGGAAATAAATATTGGTGACTCATTCAATAATTTAATGTGATTTAAAAACCTCTACTCTGACATATTACCCCTGTTAATCTAATATGTAAAAGATATATATTGATTTAAAATTTTAATCAAGTACTCACCATTAGTATCTATATGATATTAAACCACCTCAAAACATTAAATTGAACAACTAGGAGAAGTTATATTTGTGTTTTCTATTTTCAAGAGGTAATTTTTACTAATACATAAAACTGGAAAATACTGATAGTAATTTATCTTAGATAAGAATACTAATTCTGCTTATGAATAATATTTGTGTGCAGATAATTGAGAAAAGATCATTTCCATTATGTTTCTTAGATGCTGTTTAAATTATTACTTTAAAAATAAGTAGGTGTAGAAAGAGTGTGAGGGGCAGAGGTGGTAAATGGCTACTAGGAAACAATGTTTTCTGAACACTATAGTGTGGTCATCGGTTCAGGTTCAAAGGGTGGTGGTTTATTCCTTGGATAATTCAAACACCGGTCCTAGTCCTGGAGCCCTGGAGTTTTTTGACATTGAAACAACATAAGCATCAAGATACTAGCTGAGACCTGGAAGGCTTCAGCCTCAGCCTGCATACAATCTACAACATTTAAGCCTCTGAGATTTATTGCTGACTGAGCCTCTCTGACTAGCTCCTGAACTCAGGGCTGTACTGAACTCTGAATCTTCTGATTGGCTGATTCAAACTGACCTTCTGAGCTGGCTGGCTATTTCTGACTGAACTATTTTGACTCAGACAGACTCTCGCTGACTCTATAACTGCCTCAGACTGAACTGCTCTGTTGTCCTCAAACTGACTCACTCTTCCTGTCTGATACTGAATTTTTCTGCCAGAACTGCCTCTGTATGTCTGCCTCAGACTCCGCAAACAGCTCCTGTGTCTCTACCTCTGTGTTTTGTCCTCTGTCTTCTCTCTACTAACTCTGAGCCTAGAGCCTGCTTTTCCATTATGAGAGTTGGACATGTCCTCACTCTGACTCTACTCTACTCACTCTGACTCACTCTACTAACTCTTCCTCTGATTTGTCACTTTACCTGCCCTTCACTCTGATTTATCTCAGAGAACACTTCTTGTCTCAACATGGAAATTAGAGGTGAGGAACAAAGTCCCACCCTTACTTAAGGAGCTGTTGTCAATTGATAGCTGCTGAAACAGGACAGTCAGTTTGATTTAAAGGTAGAGGCCCTGGTGGTTTGACAATGTTCCAGTGGAAGACCACACATCAAGTAGTATATGGGTCATATCAACTTAATTAGATGGAAAAAATGAGCACACAGGTTTAGTGGATAAGGAAGGGTAAATGGACCTGGTTAGAGTGAGGGGAGAAGATAAATATGATGGGAAATATTATATAGAAGTTTTGCAGAACTAATAAAATCTGAGAAAATGTTTTGTATTGTATCTGGGACTTTATGAATGGCCAGAGTGAGAATTCATTTATAGTAATAGCTCTATGTTTCTCAGACAGTGTCTAGGGCTGTGCTTCAGTTACCTGAACCAAACTTACCCTCAGTTTATAAATGAGCACTAGGCAATGGTCATAGTAGACCAGAGATGATCACATCCAAGGCTCATCAAACTCTCACCTTGAGTGGAAGGAGAAAGATAGTGACACAAGAGAAAGGAAAAGGTGCAAGAAAGAGCTGGAGTTCACTCGAAATAACAATTTCTCACAAATTAAATGGTTTTCTTGGAAAATATTTACAGCAAGTTCAGGCCTCATCTAGCAGTCAAAGGCACAATGGAAGTGACAGAGAAGGTATGAGTTAAGTTGCTATTCAAGAGAACCAAGGGGACTCCCCATAGCATCCACATTTTATCTTCTGAAATCCAATTCCTTCCCCCTCCCTACACTGTGCAGATTAGCTTTTAGTTCTGAGATTATTTAACATTTCAAAGCACCTTTCAATGCATGGTAGTCTTTTGTTCATTGCAGGCACTATTTGTATAAAGAGTCTCTGGAACTTATCTAGAACAACTGTAAATACACCTACTTAGCAGCAAATTTTGTAGTGCTTTCCCCTGACTTCCTGGTAAACTTCATTCTATTGTCTACATTGTTTTAGTGTTTTAAAAAAACAGGATTTATACAGTATAAAATATTTATAAAAATAAACTATTGTCTATTATATGAACATAATTTATGTATATAAAATAATAGTGTAGAGAAACATTTAATATTTTAATCCAGCAGCATGGCTGCTCTAGCAAATATTACATTGAAAGACTTGTGTGATTTGGTATCTGATTCAGCAACATGGCTGCTCTGGAGTAGAAAGAATATTAGTACACACCTTTAATCCCAACTTAGCACACATCTTTAAACCAAATTCAGAAGGCTATGGTGGCACAACAATTCCATCAAAGAAGTTGCTGGAGTCAGCTAGAGTCAGTCAAAGTCAGAAGAGTTCAGTCAGCAACCATCAGCCACCTCAGATCAGTTTGAACCAGTCAGTTGGAAAATAGTGTGATCTTTTCAGAAAAGCAAGTGAGTTGAATCAGTCAACCAGAAAAGTCAGTTGAGTTCAGAACAGCTCTGAGTTCAGAAGGATCTAGTCAGAGTGAATCAGTCAGTCAGCAGTAAGTATAGGAGGTTGCGAAGTTCTAGGTTTAGGTTTGAAGTTTAAATTGTACAGAGGCTAAAGCCTCCCAGGTTTAGACTTAAGATTACATTGAACAGGTGTTGAAACATTCTAGTACCAGGAATTGAATTAGCAAAGAACAAACTGTCTTCTGCTATGAACCCATTAGAATAATTTAAAAAATCAGTGCTTATATCTATGCCTACATAATGACAAATTTAAAGTAATTTTAATTTAAAATACTATTTGATTTTTACTAGAAACCAGATTCTTGAGTAAATTTTGTGCATGCAGATCAAATTAACATGATATTTTGCTTTGATTTTTATTTACTATTCACTTAAATTATTCAAGAAGAAATTTCGCTTTTTATAACCCTTAAATCTGTTTCATAATTTAAGTTTTTTTGCCTGGAGATGACATTACTATTTATTTTTGCTTAATTTCCATATGCCTGCATAGATTTAGGGGACTGCTGTATCTGTTCAACTTTCAATGATAGGGGTCAGGGTAAAGCAAAAAATTTTCACTAAAAAAAAAAAAAAAAAAAAATCAACCAAAAATTCCTACTACAGGAAGGAAAGGAATCAAAAGTTCTGATAGATATCCTTAGTTTCTGAGGAGCACATTCACCATACTTTAACTTATTGTTCTACTCTATTTTCTACACTATCTGCTACCTGAATTACTTCTAATTTTGAATATGATTTAAACAAGAATGGATCCTTCAACTAGTCAACATCTTTGAGCCTTTGTGCAGAGAATTTGATAGATCCTATAATATTCAAATTTGAAGTAGAATTATATATCACGAATAATTGAACTGCATAGACTTATTCCAGCCTTGATGTGAGGGCTATTTCCCAGCCTTGTTCCACCTTGTTATGCCCTGTTCGAGTGGTAATCCTGAGAAGCCTGTTCTTTTCAGAGGGTAAGTGGGAGTGGGTGGTGGAGAAAGGAGATGTAGACATACGTACCAGATGTAGAAATTGATTCAGGGTACATGCCACTTATCCTTTGTCTAATTAAATCAACAGTCCTAGTCCTGGAGCTCTGGAATGTTCCAGCCTCCATACAATCTAGTCTTGGTCCTAGAACTGGAAGGCTTCAGCCTCAGCTTCCCTACAATTTAAACATTTAAGCCTCTCTACAATCTAATTAACCTCCATATAATCTAATTAACCTCTGAGATTTATTGCTGACAAAGCCACTCTGACTAGCTCCTTCTGAACTCAGGGTTGTACTCTGGCTGACTCCTGCAACTTCTCTGACTGAACTGCTCTGTCATCTTCAAACTGACTCATTCTTCCTGTCTGATATTGACTTCTGACAAAATATCTTTGTGTCTCTCCCTTGGGCTCCTCAGACAGCTTGCCTCATAATGCCCTAGACTTCTTCAGTTAAACCACATCACTGTTTCTGTGTCTTGTCCCGACTCTTGCTGCTCCATACTGCCTTGATAGCCTCTTTGCTTCTCTACCTTATGTAGAAGTGTGTCCCTATTCTGACTTATTTTGCCAACTCTTCCTCTGATTTGTCACTTTGCCTGATCTTCACGCTGACTCATCTCAGATGTCACTTCCTGTTGGTCACTTACTTCTTCTGAGTTTTGCTTCATGCCTCCTGAGTGCTGGGATTAAATGTATACACCACCACTGCTTCCAGAAAACTGGGATTAAAGGTATGTGATACCACTGCTTTCTGAATACTGGGATTAAAATTAAAAAGCTGTCATTCCTATTCCAAAAATGGGAATTATTATTTTCATTTTATAGAAAAAATACTTGAACAGATCAAGTCTCATTATGCATTTACTTTGGGTGTTGCAAGTCAATTTTTATGTTTTATTTTGATAATTATGGCATAGATGGGGTCTCTACTTCAGTGTAAAAGAATAAAACACAGATAAATATGGTATCTATGTGCAAATTCCCTGTTATTTCATTGAGGGGAGCTATTTACAGAATTACAACAGAAATATAATAAAGCAATGTAAATAATCATTGAAGGAAAATTTAATGTGAGAATATTGAGAGACTGCAGGGAAGAACAGAACCAAGTAGAGATAGATCATAACACGTATGAAACTTTATGCAAATTATATTAACATAGCTAAATCTAAATATATACAAAAGGATGTAATGTGGATCATATTAGTAAATGAAGAGGGGAAACTTAATAAAAAGAATTCTATTTTTTAATTGAGATAATTAGGTGCAAATTTTGTGGTTCATTTTGGTTTTGTTTGCTTTTTATTGATGCATTTTTACAACAAGACAGAAGGGGGAAAATTCTAAGGGTTAATAACTGCAAAACAAAACAAAACAAAACAAAAAAAACCCTGTTTTTGTTAGTCCCTGGAGAAACGTGAAAAGTCTCAGTATTAAGATAAACATAAGGATGCTAAACAATATTGAGAACAAGTATATTCTATTTTTCTCAGTGCTGAACAATATTGGAAACAGATGCAATTGTCTTAATCTATGCCAAAACATTATTGAAAATGTGCAGTTCGGCATAAGTGCTTTCTTTGGCAATTATATGTGCCTATGGGAAAAATGTGATGAGCGAACATATTTATCAAAATCAACAGACTGCTCATCAGGATGTCTTCAGTAACTACAATGAAATGAGCCCATCAACCCTGTTACTGCACTGTAGACTATGCACAATTCCATTGAGTTCTTTCCTCAAAATTCTAACATAAAATTGCATAGTCTTTATTAAACCCATGAGATAGTGATTTCCATTATGTTTAGAAATTTACTAAATTCATTTTGCTTAAAACTGATTTTTCTCCTTATAGCCTTATAAGAAATGCACAATTGTTAATGCTATAACAATTAACAACTATTTAAAAATAGATAAACTATTTTGTACATGAATTTGTTAAGTAATTCACTGTGTTGTAGACTACAACAAAGTCATAACTAAGCCAAAGAAGATTTTGGATGCCTCTGCTCCTAAGTTAGCAGTTTGCCATGTCCAGATACCTCTCTGAGCTCAGCCCAAGACGGAGGACTCCCTTCTCTAGAGGAGCTTCTTCTCACCTACCTGACCTCCAATCTAATCCCTTCCAAGAATGGGTGATCACTCACCAAAGCTGTAAACATGGAGTACACTGCACAACCTACTTGTAGCTCAACATTCTGAAGAGAGTTCTTTTCATGTAGTTCTGTTGGACAGAATATCTTCCAGGTATGGCTGGTATCTATTTCTGGATGCTTAGCTGGTGTATTCTATATTCACATTCTCTTCTAGACAGATCAGCTTATCTGGGAGTATCTTGAAGACAGTCTTTATTGCTTACATATTGTGGGGATGGAGGTTCCTAGTGAATCTTGTCAATTTTAGGGACTTCCTGTAGTCTTTGAGTTTCTTATTTTCAACCATAAGAAGCTTCTTGGCAGTATGGAAGATGGAACATTTCATCTCCCCTTAGAACCAGCTTTTGTTTTACCTTCTCTTAAAATATTCTGTTCTTTACTTCTGTTTTAAATCCTGTCTAAATTAAGCATCCCTCTAAGATGGGTGGTTTTAATTCAGGGGAAATTGATACCCCATAGACAGGCAAGTTTAAGAAAAAAAAATGTTTTTCAGGATTATAGTTATTTGTTCAAAATACAAATAGTATTTTTTCAGATTCTTGATATAGCCCACTTGACTATATCATGAAATGATTGATAACAATAGTGCAAGCAAGTGTGGGATAAAGTAACTCTGCATTTGTTACTGCAAAACAAGAGTTTGAGTTCTTTGTTTCTACAAATGACATCATCCACACAGTTGACCTAAGGACCTTTCACAAAGCTTCACTTGTTATAAGTTCCATCCTTTCTCATGTTGTCATACTGAGCACCAAGTCTCTATTACATGTACCTATTGGATGAGGTAGGGAAATTTAAATCATTTCTAAACTTCAGCAGTAGATGTGAGGAATGTAAGTGGAAATAGCAGTTAGCTTGATAAAATTAGATAATTACTGAGTCTGTGTTTCTTACGCTGATACTTATAGTTTGGAGAATTTTGATTACCCTAGCATATGAGGAATGAATATAAGGACTAAAATGTCTCATTCAGAGGCTAGCATGCTAATAATTAACAATGTAAATGTTACTCATTTAAAAAAAAGTTTTTCTTATAAAACTCTTAGTTTTATTTTTCACACATATGCTTGATAAGGCCACTTAGCCTCTGGTTAGTGTGAGAGGAAAGGTAGTAGCCATATGAAGTGAACATCTTTAAAATACATCCTCCAAAACAAAGCAAGGAAGCCAGTGAGAGAACTAGAGTTTCATTCAGACAGGTATATGCATCTACCATTCTACTTTAATAAATGGAGGTTTATAATTCCTCTTTAACCACTCTCACTGTAAAGGCAATCAGTAGTTCTCTCTGAAACTGCTTCTATCTCTTCACTTTCATGATGCCACTAATTGATTCTCTTCAACATCAATTCCTGTGTTCAAGCATCCTGATGATTAAAATCTTGAGAGTACTCAATAGAACTTCCAATGAGTCTGTATATAGATAAATTGTTTCCTTATTGAGTAATTTTGGTCAGGATATTGAGAGTTATGAAACCTATGATCAGATTGTTCAAAGTAAACATCAAAGTTTCTCTCAAGAGAGAACACAGACATGGAAAACAAAGATTTTAACATGCCAGAGATAGATTCTTAATGGTGCCATTGTTTTTTTATTCTCCTAGAAGAACTATTTTTTTAAAATGTTAAGTCACAAATTTTAGATTTTGAATTCTATCTAAAACTTTGTAATCATTTATTATTTGAAGATCCTGAGTTTTCTTCATACCTGAGTGCCTAATTCATACTAGATAGATGTGATAAAAAAATTAACAAGATGAATGTGTATTCATTTTTATAACCATTTAGTTTCTAGAAGGTTCCAAAGGAAGGGATGAAGAGAACTAATATATTGTCAATAGAATTTCAAAATGGCTAAACATAAACAATCCCAATAAATAAACAAAATGAAATAAAACAAGAAATAAACAAGAGATGAAAAAATCAAAACAAAAAAATAGACTTTTCTCATACTGGTAATATTTCTTGAAATGTAATGATATTGCATTTCTTTTGGAAGATCATGGATCATAATAGTAGATCCAATGTATGTGAGAATTTATGTGTGACTTATGGTTAGGTCATTTACAAGGATCAGACTATCATCATAAAAACAGCTATAAATAAGTCCCATATACAAATGGGGTGGCATATATCTTGACATTCAGAGAGATTGGAAAATATTTGTCTTTATGAACTGAGTGTAAACTACTGTTTTTTGTAACATATCTGCTTTGGAGTATCTCACCATTTGTTAAAAAAATGTTGTATGACTATAGAACCATAAAACACACAAAAGATTAACCCAAATATCTTTCTGGAAAAGCCAGCTTAATTCTATGCTTCAAAGAATGTCCACAGATTCCTGTGAAATTTCATAAAAAAAATACAATGAATTAGGAAAATCAATTAGTTGAAATCCATTAATATGACAATGAGAGGATCACAGGGTCTGTCTAATAAGGAAAATATGTCTCAGTGAGGAAAGCAATACTCAAAAATTTCATGAAAATAATGGACCAATATTACGAAGGATCAGAACAGCTGGGTTAAATCAGAATAGATTGGACAATCATAGAAAATTGTAACTGTGCATTACTTGAGTAGCCTGCATATGCCACTGTGGACAATTACTACAGTATGTGTATATAGACTGTATATATATATATATATATATATATATATATATATATATATATATATATATAAAACTATATATATATACTGTGTATACACAATCTCTATATATATACTATATATAGTATATATAGAGAGAATATATATATACTGAATATATAGTTATATATAATGTAATATGTATATATAATGTAATATGTATATATATTTAATATGTATATATATTTAATATGTATATATTAATATTTAATGTATATATATATTTAAATATACAGCCTCACATACACTTGATCTACTTTTATGGTCCATGATCTACCAATAGAAATGCAATATCATTACATTTCAACAAATATTACCAGTATGAAATGAGTCTAATTTTTGTTTTCACGATTTTTATTTCTTCTTTATTTCTTGTTTTATTTCATTTTGTTTGTTTATAAGGATTGTTTATGTTTAAGGCATGCTTAATCCCATGCTTACATTCTCTATACAGAAAAAGATGAAAGAGCAATTTGATACTGAATCACCATTAGAGATGTACATGTCATATCTGCTTCTATACGTATTCACAGGTCAATATTAATAGCATTAGATTAAAATATAATTGTACCAGGACAATTTGGAGATACTCTTACACTCCAAACTAAAGAATGTTGATGAAGACTTTATAGAAAATGTCACAAAAGTAATATCATAATTCGTTAAGCCGAACATAAATTTCAAAATGTCTAAAGAACAGAGCACAAAGTAAAAGGATAACAAAGTCATGAGATGTAAAAAACATAAGAAAAGGTTTGATATTCCTCTAGATAAATCTCCCAAAGTAAATGAGACAAATATATTGTTATCTCTTTGCTTTATATTTTACAGTTTGATAAATGGTACAGGATAATTGGTCAATCATTTTTCAATGTAAACATCCTCATATATTTTGTAATTATCCAATATATAATTCTCTAAAAATCTCTAGATTCCTTTCTTCTGTCAATCTATACAAGATAGAATAAAAGTGCCTAAATCTTACATTTTTTCCGTACTTTTTAAACATAATATTTCATTCTAAAAGGTAAAATATCAACTGATACTCCTAATATTTTAAAGTATAATTTAGAGGTTTATCCTAAGAATCTCCTAGAAGAACAACAGAAACTATGAACAACTGGGCTCAAGATGCATTAGATAATATTAAGAATTAAAGACATAGGATATAGTGAGTACTCCTTAGAAGAATGGACAGTATTTATATGAACATATGTAGAAAAAATACCTTTTAATGTACGACTAATATAAGTTGGATTCATTTGTAAGTTATGTCTTATGTAAATATTATTAAACCATGGGTGATAAGGACAAATAAACAAAATTTTCCAAAATCACTAGTACCCTGTTCATAATAAATATAACTTAAGGACGTTTTCATTGTTGGCAAAATTGCAATATCCTTGTACATTATGATTCAAAAGTCTATTTATCATTATATTTTTTCAGTCACACTTTAAAAGGTTCCAGTATTCTTGCTTTAGTAATTTAGGCCATAATTATCCCAGAGTTTTTAATCAAATCAGTATTAAGGAATCAGAGGAAGCTACTTAAGATTTTATTCCCACAGGAGAATTCATTTATATTTTTATTGTATGTTATCTAGTTAACATTATGTAATGATTATTTGAAATGTATATATGTTGATTAGTATCATCACCAGGTGACCTAAGCATTTTATGAATTCAACAAATGAAAGAATTGTTTTCTGTAACATATAACTAAATAAGTTACTTTTAAAATTATTATTTTTTCCATTAATATATTTAAAGATTAGTCAATCCATTCAATTTTTATCTTTAATGATGAGGTTGTGCTATATACATACTTTTGGGATTTTTAATTATTTTTGCTGAGTCACAGTACTCTATATTGAAAATTAAATTCAACATAAGGGAATTCATTAAGCCTGTAAAATATAAAGATAATTTTTTATAAACTCATTATATGAGTCTAGTTTGACAGAATTTACAACATTATATTCTATATATTCTATATATTTTTATTATAATATATTATAGTATTATTATGATATATAATTATTATATATATATATGTGTAATATATAATATATATTATAATATATTATATATAACATACAAAATTACACATACATAATTATATTATATAATATATGATTATAATAATATAATTATTATGTATGTATGTGTGTGTGTATATATATTATAGATGCTCATTGAACAATTATATATTGTGAATAGCCAGGTATATTTCTACTTTGAAAATTCCCCCAATAAAATATTTCTGCTATGTTACTGTTTAAATATTTTTGATTGGTTCATAGTCTTCTGGATAAAATTCTACTGCCAAGATTGTTTCATTTGTGAATTATTTGCCTCCCAGAAGCAGAATATTAGTGTTTAAACATTATATGTTATACCTGTTAGGAATGAAAAACATAGGAAGCATTTTTAAAACACAGTGAGATTTGTTTAATTATTTTGTTTTATTCTCTGATTTAGATATTTGAAACTCATTGTTTGAGTTGTTACATAAAACTTTTAATGTATATTCATGTTGATTTGTAGTCAAAGTGGAACTTATTAAATATAAGCTTTAAAATATGCACTTGTTATATTCTCTAATGAATGTGAGTTCAAAGAATAAAATCCACTTAGAGATGTGAATATTGTCTTTTCCACTGTTTTTATTCCGTTTAATATATTAAACTCTCCAATCCAATGGCAGAATTAAAAACAAAAAATTCCAGTTATATAATATCTATGACACATCTATTAGATAAAGAACTTGGGTATAAAATATTTGGGAAGTATTTGTTATTGTCAGAACAAATAGAATTATTTTTTAAAATATTTAGTTTATTTCTATTTTGATTTTGCTGCCTACATTTATACTTGTGTACCATAATTGTACTTCGTACCTGGAGAAGCCAGAGGAGAGCATCAGATCTCCTGGAACTGGAGTTAGAGATAGATGTAAGCAAACATGTGACTGCTAGGAATTAAACTCAGGTCCCCTGGAAGAGAAGACAGAATTCTTGATCTCTGATTCATCTCTACAACCCCAAAGACAGTATTTTAATAATGTCAAAGAGTGAAATCTTATGACAACAGAACTATTAATTTCTCACAGAGTAATAAGAACTGTGTGTACATATGACAAAGCATAGCAAAGAACATGGGAACAAAAACTTACTTGAAAAAGAAATATTCCAGTAAACTTTGTAAAATGTTTTATTAGCTATTTGCATGTTTTTATCACATTCACCTACCTCTCTCAACTTTCCCAGATCCAGTTCCTTTCTTACTTACCTCATTTTGCCTTATTTTTCCTTCAAGACTAATTTGCTTAGATCAAATATTGTTATAGGTGTTGTTCACTGGAGCAAGTTCTACTCTCCCAGGTCTATACTCAGAGAAAAATGACTTTCCCTGTTGCAACAGCTAAGAGTTGCCAATAGTTCCAATGCTAAGTGTGGGGTTTCATGCCCTACTTCTCTTTCCATGCTGGTATTTGGTATTTGCCTTGGCTTGAGTAAACCCAGTGAATACTGTCATAATTTCTGTTAATTCATATGTGCAGGTTGTCCTGATATGTTTAGAAGATATTGCTTCTTTCAATTCAAATTATCTACCACCTCTGGCTCTTATGCTGTTCCTACTCCCTATTCACACTCATCCCTGAGACTCAGGAAATATAAAGAGCTACATATGTGTCACTATTTGCTTTCAAACTATCTCAACAAATAAAATCTAAAATACAAAAATTGATAAAAGATCTCAAGTTTTATAAGTCACTCTTTGCAGCCAGGTGATGATGGTGCATGCCTTTATCCCAGCACTACAGAAGGCCGGGGGATCTCTGTAAGTTCTAGGCCAGCCTGGTCTACAGAGTGAATTCCAGGACTGCCGGAGTTACAACAGAGAAACCCTGTCTCAAAATACCAAAGGGGGGAAAAGACTTACATTGTAAATATACACACACACACACACACACACATCTTTTGTAGTGATTTGATCTTTAGCTGAGGGTAAGATCATTCTAGAGGCTAGGCTGAGTTCTGCTGTAGGATTGCTGTGGAAAATCCCCTTACAAAATTGTTTGAGCTATTTGTAGAACTTTATTGCCTAAGGTCATAAGTGGCAATCTGAGTTGCTAATGCCTTTATAGGAATCAGTTGTAAGCATCTAGAAAACTCAACTAAATTAAATATCCTATCATTTACATGTATTTCTTCTTTTATTTTTCAATGTAAAACCCCTCATGGATAATATTTTTGAGGTATTGTCCAATGATGCTGCATAGTCCCACAAATGTTGCAGGGTAGTGCCATTTCTCTTGATTATCTTCTAGAATTTTATAAGAAAACCTTATTTCTAAAACACCACAAACTTGAATCATAATCAAAACAGAAATCCATCTTGTGCTCAACTGGAAGCTCCTATCTCTACTGGCTGCCTTTCAGCGTGGTAGAAGGTATTCTGCTATCTACAGCAGTAGAAAAGTAATAATTGCGGGATGGTGGCACATGCCTTTAATCTCAGCACTAGGGAGGCAGAGGCAGGCAGATCTCTGTGAGTTAAAGGCAAGCCTGGTCTATAGAGTGAGTTCTAAGACAGCTAGAGCTATGATAAACATTGTCTCAAAAAAAGGGGAAAAAGACAAAAAGAAAAGTAATGATAAATTTTCTCCAGCATAAACACAGAAATCTAAAGTTGTGATCAACCTGACAAGTTGCTCAATGCTATAGTAGTGGCACTAATTTTACAAAAGTAACCAAATTGTTTCTAATTGTCTTCAGATCCTCTCCACAGGATGGAAACCCATACATGTCACAATTTGGGAGGTTAAGAACCTGTAGTTACATAGTCCTAAGGGAAAAATCCTACTATTATTTTTCTACTAAATAGATGTGGTATTAAAGAAACTCCCCACTGTATTCTCATTCTATCCATAAATTAGTGCATCTCTCAAACCTAATCAAATACATTTTTGTAGTAGATGACAATTAACCCCAAGACCCAAAGTTGGTAAAGATGCAGAATGTTCAGCCATAAACAGACAATGTATTACCATCCCAATCTCCACAAGCTTAGGGATAATTGTGGAAGAGGAGATGGGAAGCATTGTACAGGTGCAAAACATATTCAGGACACACCAGAGAAGTTGCCGATATGAACATGAAGTCATTATGACAAAATGCAGAAGACCTGAACAAATTCAAGCCATATATAAAGCCAGCCTGAAGCTAGGGTAGTCAGGAAGAAATTCCTCCCCTACAAGAGGTGTTATTGGCAATTGTTAGCTGCTGTGAGAGGTAGAATCAGTTTCCTTTATGAATGTGATCTTTGGTAAGTTGACCATGCTCCTTTGGAAGACCACATATCCAAGATTACATGAAGAGTATAAATTGCACTCACAGGGATTTATAAAATGAATACACAAATTTTGGTGAGTGAGTAATTCTGGGAGGAATTGGGAGAGTGAGGTATATAGCACCAAATTACATTATATTAAATTATCTAAGAAGAAACAAGAATTGAAAGAAAACAAATCATTTAATTATGTTTATATATTTATCTCTGTGAACCTTATTTTACATAGTATAAAGTTAAATAATCTCAGCAAAAAGGAGAAAATTATCAATATTTAATACAAGATTTACAAATGTATTAAATGCATTACAATATTGTTGTTTTTATTGAAATGAAAATATGAGCACAATAAGGCCCTTACGTCACACAAATCTGGAGTGCATATAATGTTACTAAAAAGAGATAATAGCAATTGTTGACAAGAATACAGAAAAACTTGGGCTTTCATTCATTGTTTCTTTCATAGTCCACCTAATTTAATATATCTAGTAAACTTGATCATTTAGGGATATTGATTACTGCATATATTAAGGAGTATTTTTTTCTCTTTTATTGAAAATAGATTTTTTTCATACAATTTGTTCTCATTAAAATTTCTCCCTCCAGCCCCCAGTCTCCCTAATTCCTCCACACTTACCCTATCATCTGGTTTTGACTCTGGATTTTGTTTAAAAATCTCACTTGGAAAATAAATGACAAGATAGGGAGTGTTTATTCTACAATTATGTTTGAGCAATTTACTATGGCTTCCCTTTCAAATGAGTCTGAAGGAGACCATCTGGTAGCAAATGGACCACTTGACTCTGTGCGGCACTGAGATGGCACTAGTGCTTAGCTTACATGAAAAGGAAATACAGGACACCTGTCATGTCTAAAATGTGTTTTAGAAGTAATAGCGACAGTAGTTAAATGTGAAAGCAAATTAATCAACAAAGAATTCTAAACTGCCTTGAGAAGCTAGTACATTTGGTGCAATTAATTAATTCCATGTACATTAATAATTAATGTACAAGGATCACAGTATTTTAAAGGGATAACCAGGTTGAACATATCTATCAACATAAAAGTAAATACACAAAGCTGATGAAGAGACTAAGTCTGCGGGTAGTTTTGGGTGATCTGCATCATCGTTGCTGTATTTACTGTCAGCTAAGAGTTACACTTTAGAAGGCTGGTTTCAATACATTCCTTCACAGTTAGAGGGCACTATTAAACCAATCTAATTTTTGGAGCTTCAACTAACCAGACTGTGAAACCTATCTGACAAATATTTTATTCCTTACATCTCCTTCTGGTTACTTGAAATCCAGAAGACTTGCTCAGTGGAACCTGACTTAAATAATTGCATTCTTTATGTTTTTTCTAAACTTGTTACCAAGCTACAGCTTAAGAACCAAGTCAATTTAGTTTCTTGGTTACCTGTAGCCAGGCTCATACAATATCATCCTGCATTATTGCATGGCTGTGCTTGCTTAGATTAGAAAATCTACACATACCATTTGCTGTATTCACCTCTAAAATGCTGCAGACTCTTCAATGATTATTTTAAAGTTAAGGTAATACTTTAACCAGGCGGTAGTGTTGTATATCTTTAATCCCCACTCTAGGCAGGAAGAAGCAGGTGGATCTCTGTGAGTTCAGCCTGGTCTACAGAGTGAGTTCCAGGACAGCCAGAGTTACAACAGAGAAACCCTGTCTCAAAAAACCAAAATAATAATAATAATAATAATAATAATAATAATAATAATAATAATAATACTTTAAAGATTTTATGTATTTCTTACATATGTATTCCTTACATCTCCTTTTGGTTTCTTGAAATTCAGAGGACCTGCTTAGTGGAATTTGACTTAGATAATTCTATTCTGTATATTTAACTGAACTCTGTTACCCCAAACAGCTTTAGCACCACATCAATTTAGTTAACTGGTAACTCACACAATATCATCCTACATTATTTCATGGCAAGGCTTGCTTAGATTAGAAATGTAGTATAGTTTATGTCTTGTTCTGATAGTTATTTGTCCTTTCTATTAAATGGAGATATCTTACTCTACTACAGTTATCTAAACAAAAGTATTTTCTGAATTTCAATGTAGAAGATCTATAGTTACTTTTAAAAAGGGGTACCATGCATATTTTAAAGGTTAATGATTATTCTAACCTCTGTCAAAAGAAACTTATGTATTATGGTAGTTTTTCTCTTCTTAATAATAAAATGAGTAAAAATTAGTAGAGATATAAAAATATACTTTTTATGTCGTATCAGGAAATCACATGTAAATTTCCATGTAAGAAGATTAAAGAAATTAAATAAAATTTTAATTAAGATGTTTTTTAGCATTAACCATATAAAGACTGTCTGTCATTAGCAAAATATATTGGATTTCAAAGTACACAGTTCCTGTACAGAAAGTGGCTGTAATCTACATGCATAGTAAAGTGCCAATTCATCAATGACAAAATATTCTATGAAATGTATCATCATTTTAAATGCTGAAAATGAGATTAACATTCGGAGAAATGTGCTCCAACATACTTCATGTTCTTACTTTGTTGTTTTGACTTGTTTTTTTAAGTTTTGAGAAGACTGAAATTCAGACACATTATGATCTGGCTAATACATCACTCCAGTAGATAACAGAATCATAAGCAATGCCTGCCTCCAAAGTGATTTTCTAAAAGTAATGAAAAAAAATTGTTCTGGTCTTTTTATTCTTTCTATGTTGACACAAACAAATCAGAAATCAATTTGTACTATAAATTATTATTTATGTGGGCAGTTCATAAACATCCTGATAGCTCTTTCATGGTTTGTGAATTCATGTGAATATTGCTGAACCTAACAGTGACTGAAACTGTGAAGAATAACTGTGAAGTCACTAAAGACTACTTAAAGTGCACGCAAGACATGCTGTCAACTTTGTATACAAATTACATCATTAAAGCTGGCGTAAGTGATGTAGGAGATCTGACCATTTCGTTCATTTAACAATTATTTCCTGGAGTCTACTGTATGTCAAGAAATAGGCTAAATGCCAGAAAGTTAGGGTTGAATGAGGAATAGGCAAGACCATAATGGGATCATTATTTAATGGGAGAGACAAATGCAAATACAGCACAGTGAGATAAGTGCTAAAATGAAGGAAGTAAAAAGTGGCGTGAAAGCCAAGCAGAGAAGCATCACAGTGTGTCTGCTTCCCCATAGGGAACGAAATCATAAATTTAGCTGAGTAGTCTTCATAAAGTCATTTTGCAGCTTAAGAAGGGATTAATCAATGAAGACAGAAGCAGGATTAGGCTTTATGGTAATTACAGCCTAGATATTTCAAAAGTTTAAACAAAATGTTATGAGACAAATGAAGATAGTATATATAAAAAAAAGAGCACCACTTACTGGTGTGTAGGAGTATCTATAATTTATATGTGTGTGATATTGCTTTCTCAATGTAGAAAAAATGATTAGAAGACAAATGTGGGAGTAAAGTTTCAGGAGCAATGACTAAGCAAGGGAATGGCTTTATCTGTCAACCATTTCTATCATAACATATAATTATCTCCTATATTACCACATTTCAGTTAGGAAGCATGTACAGAATTCTGCATAAATCTTCAGAAAGAATTTACTTTGTTCTTTGCATATGATTTCTATAATCAAGTAATATCCACAAAGTATGTGTTGTATGTGTACAAAAGTTCATAGTCAAAATCATCACCTAACCTTATATGACAGGCAGAAATGTAAGCACGCACACACTCTCACAAAAAAAAAAAAACTGTAAAAAAATTTCAGAATATGTACTGAAGTGTGCATAAGCCAAAATGAATTTCATATTTACTACTGTAAGACATTTCGTTGTGTAAATGCAAATATTCCAATATGTAAGCAAAAATATTAATCTGAATTATTTATCCCTGAAGCATACTAGATAAAGGATGATGATGAATATATTATTATATTCTCTTTAGTGACAGTGATCTCATTAAACAAGTTATTTTCTCAGTAGTTTCTAGCTTGTGTTTTGTGTAGTGTAAATACACTCCATTGCTTTTATATTTTTTCCTTTTTTATCAACTTACATTTGAGTGATATTCTCTATTGTCTTGTGATTCTGAGAACTAGTATTCTGTATAAAATGTAAAGAGAGTGACTCCCTGTGACCCAGCTAAGGACTAATTCTTCCCTCTTAAGTGTTCACTAACCCAGAACTTTTCCCTTGTGTAATTACCAGGTCCCTAAAGTTCATCTCAACTTCTATATGATTTTATTTTTACCATCTTTTGTATTTTACACTTTTTATTTTGTCATCATTCTCAGTTGATGTAACTTATATTCCTCACACCTGACACAGAGTTTTAAAACTATATATCCTCTGATAATACTGTGGCCTAGAGTTGTGAAATGAGGTTTTTATATCATCTAATTTTTGATTATCATACATTTCATCACATTTTAAAAGTTTATATTTTACACTGACACACTTGAGAAAAATTAATCTTTTAAAAGCTATTCACAAAAAACAAAGAACACACTGCAAATTTGAGTGACATTAGAAACTATCTGTTAATAATATTATATCTAATGAATGGGCCTAGATCTCCTAAAATGATCTTGAAACATTAACTTTTTCTATTCATCATAGATTGATTTTCATATAAATTTCTTTACTGATCACATTAACTGTTATTTTATGTCTAAAGGACTACATTAGTGGAATTAGTTCATAGTCTGCTAGTACCATAAAGTATCCAAAGAGCTTTTCAATGTCACTCCTGGCTGAGATATGTTACAGCTAAGCAAGTGCTATAAATGAGTATCATTGGAGATTAGGAATGTTCTTACATCTCTACTAACATGATGAAAACAAGCACAATAGAAAAGTTTAGTTGCAAAGAAGGCCTCAGTGGGGACATGGGGAGCTCTCTGGTAAAGGAGAGATAGAACAGATGGTGCAGGTAGGCTAGGGTAGGATAAGAATGGGAAGAGAAGAGACCAGGCAGGAGGAGAGGGATAGAGGGAAAGAATATATGGAGAGACAACTGGAAATAGAGGACATTTAGGGGGTATCTGAAGACCCAGAGCAGTGGAAACTAACTAGAGTCCATAATGGAGAGCCCTGGCCAGGTCCTTTAGACAGGGGATTGGGGAGCCTGAATAGGCAATCTCCTGAAACTGGGCAAGGCTCCCAGTGGAGGGATCAGGAAAACTAGCCTAGTCACAAAACCTTCAACTCATAACTCATCCTCCCTACAAGAGGACAATGGGACACTGGGACAATGGAAGGTCAGAACCCTATGCCAAAGGAGAGAACCCATGCCTGACTCTGAGGGGTAGGCCAGGAGCTAGTGACTGTATACCCAGGAGATGATTTCTAATGATATTCTGCTCAACTCACAGATAGATACCTAGTCTAATCTTCATCAGAGAGGCTTTTGCCAGAAACTAAAGTGAACAGATGAAGAGGCCTAGAGTTCCAGGAAACCCACAGAAGAGGGAGAGGAGCAACTTCAGGGACCAGAGAGGTCAAGGACATCAGGAGAACAAGCCCCACAGAGTCAATGGACTAGCACTTTTGGGGTCCCACAAAGCCTGCAGCAGCAGACATAGAATCTGCAGGGTCTCCTGGTTATGTCACATGGTTGTCTGGTTTGGTATTCTTGCAGATATCCTACAGGGTAGAGTGTATGTGGTAGTTCTCTGATGCTTTTACCTGCCATTGGGATACATTTTCTCCTGCTGTGTTGCCTAGTTCACCCTTGCTGTAGGGATTAGTTACTATCTGTTGCATCTTGTTGTGCCCTATTTAAGCACTAACCCTGGGAGGACTGCTCTCTTCTATGAGGAGAAGCAGGAATGCAGATGAGTGGGTTGGGGCAGGAAGGAATAGTAGGAGGAGAGTGATAATGGGGGGAGCTGAGAGGAGTGGAGGAAGAGTAGGAGAGGTGTCAAGATGTAATAAATAAATAAAACTACAAAATAACAAAATTTAGAGCTTTGCCAATTAATTTTCTGTCTCTAGAAAAGTGACAACCACCAAGTTCTTAATAAATGTTTTCTAAATAGTAAGAAAAAGGAGAAAAATTTAGTTGCATAGAATTTTGTTAAGAATACAGTTTATTATTTCATTATGAGAAATACAATTCTCCAGAAACTATCAAATACTGTATTTTATTAAGAAGAATATTTCTGTATTTGAGATTTTAAAAATAACAAACAAAAAAGCAATAACCCATAAAGGATCTATGATTCATTTTAAAAGCATGAAGAGAACAAATTGTGGTAGAAATGTTAATCAGACAAGCACTGGGTTACAAAAGTTTCCAGAACAAAGAAAGCTGTTTATAATTATTTACACATGATTTTTGCTGTAAAAAGTCTTATCAAAGACTTATATGTTTTTTTTACTATCTTCAAATGCACTTAAAATATTTGTCTAAAATATAGATAAACCACAAAACTAAGTGGATTAAAATAGTACCATAATTTCCAAATAAGAACATAAGTAAATAAGCAAAATGCACACCAAATGGTAAATATTCTCAAAATGTTCTTCAAACCCCTACATCATATGTCTTTCTATAAATAGTATTCTATGTGAAGAATTAAGTTATTGAGTATAAATAAACTACTTTTCTTTCTTTCATTGGGTTTTGGCTACTATTTTACTTCCATGCTAAAACTAAACAAAACAAAACAAAAACAAAGCATGTCCATGAGGAGCATGGTAACAGGCAGACATAGCAGCTGCTGCCGCAAGCTGAAAACCCACATCTTGGCCTGAAAGCATCAAGCAGAGAAAGTGAACAAAAGAAATGTCATGAAGTCCCAGTGTCTTACCTTCTCCTGCAAGGCCACAGGTCCTTACCAAATTGCACCACCAACTGGGGACCATGTGTTTACACACAGAAGTCTGTGGAAGACATTCTCATTCATTGTTAATGTAATGCTTAAGAGAGTTATTTAACTAAGACACACTTTCTGAGAAAATAGTTCTGGGAATCAGAAGTATAGTCAGACAGACTGTGCTAAAAGAAGTAATCTAAGTAATTTATAAAGATGCTTAGATTTTTCAGTAACTGTGGAAGGCTTCATCTGAATTTTCGTCTTCTTAGAGAAAGAAAGAATATTCCAATAATGCCATATTTCTGCTGCCTGTCTCTCTCATCTTTTTCCAGCCTCTCATTTTTCATCTCCAATGAAGGAAGTACTGGATGGACCCAAGTTGCATATCAGGATTAGACTACAACATGTGATTTCTACCAAGATGAAATATATTTCTAATTATCAGTTCCCTACTTGAAACTCTTTAATGCTATTTATATAAATTTAAAATCATTTCATATAATTTATTTTTATAATACCAACCCCTCCTCTAATTCATCCCAGATACATACCCATATGCTTACTTACCCAACTTTGTATTCCTTCTCTATTTTAGGGTCATCAAGTCTAATTTGTATTGCCCAAATATTCTTGGTTAAAAGGATATGCTCTGGCATATGGTGAGTACAAGAGAGGTTGCATTCTTAAAGAAAATGTGCTTGTCTTCCAGCAGCTATCTAATGCCAGTAGGTTCTCAGATGGGGAGGGTGAACTTCATGCCTTATTCACTATTCTGTGCTGAGATGCTGTGTGGCTTGAGCTTATGCATATCTTTTGCATTTGGTAAAATTTCTCTGGATTCATATGTATATCTGTCCAGAAAACACTGTTTCCACCTCTAGTTTTTAAAATCTTTCTACCTCCTCATCCATGATTGTCTCTGAGTCTTTAAGGAAGGGTGTGATATAGATATTTTATTTTAGAAGCTGAGGATTGGAGGTCAAGGTTGAGGAGAAAATAGAGGGAGTGAAAACTAACACTAAAGGGATTTTGAAAAAGTGACATTGAAACCTATTACTGAAGAAGGTTCCTAAAATATATTGCTATATAAAAAGTACTTAAATAGATTAAATCTATATTGGAACAATGATACCCCAACTAGATATCACATACTAGCTAACAAAAACCTCCATTATCAGGAATAGAATACCTCTTTTGTATTTGTTGGCTAGTGGGGTTGCACAGACCCTCAGACAATACAGGCTATTGCTATTAGTATTGTTTACCAAGAACTTCAGAGTAAAAGCCTATTGTTGTAGGTATCATATACTTGAGACATCGAACATGGAAAAAGCAAACTGGTACTGATCTGGAAGTTTTAACCTCACTGAGTAACTTTCATAATGTTTGAAGATACTATGCCTACAACTAGAGGACAAAAGTAATCATCAGTCTTAGAAAGGTTCAAATCTTGTGAACTACAATAGTGCCTGTCAAAGCAAGATATGTCTATAATTGAGGCCCTGGTAGCATGGCTTTTAACAACTACTTTAGAATTGCATCTAAGACTGGCTCCACAAGATGGAATACACATGTGACACTGCTATTAGGAGCCTAGACAATAGCTTGATAGGTCAGAGAGAAGTCCAGGGGATCACTAACTAATACTATTTGGCTTAACATTGGCACAACATTAAACCTACTCCTAATGGCTTATTTCTATATGCACGTATTAAAGCATTACCAATCCTTATCAATAAATCTTACTGGATTTTTGATATTTACCACAGAGATCCACAACTGGTCAACGTGCAGAGAAAAAGAGACTTAACCAACTTGGAAGCGTTTGTATTTCTAATATCATCGAATCTGAGAAAATACTTTTTCATTTTGTCATATATTTGTTTCATTTTTAAAATTGTATGGTTTATTACTATTATTTTTAATTAAATGTATGTAAATGTGTCTGTGTAAGAATATGTTCATCTGAGTGTAGGATCCCAAACAAATTGGAGAAGTCAAGCCTCCTAGGACTGGAGTTACATGCAACTGTGATCCAATGTAATTCTTGGGACTTGAACTCAGATTCTGTGTAATAGAAGAACATACTCTTAACCATTGAACAGTCACTCCAAGCTTGTTTTATTTTATAAAGGTTTCTATATATTGCTTGCTGTGGCTTTCTCAAATCCCTTGATTTTGTGTCTTTTGTGTTACTGCAATCTAGCATTTTTACATCCAGTTAACAATCAAATTAAACCAGAAAGTCTAGGAAGTCATCTGAAGAATTGCTATAATTCTCTGTTATTTTGAACACATGTCTCTTATGGCAATCATTAGTAACAAAATATTGCTAACCCAAGTCATAAATGACTTTATATTATATATGCACATAAACTATCATGTTTCTAGGCAATAGTTTTGCTTACTTTATCAAGAAAAGTCAAATATCTCATCTGAGGCAATAGAAAAAACGCTCTAATATAACACTCTAACTCTGTCGACACAGATTTTAATATGCTACATGCATGTGCATTTGTATGTGTTTGACCATATAAATAGCAAAATATATATGGAATCTACTCTCCAAAAAATTTGGCAGTTGAATATTATGATGAGTAAGATACAAAATTATGTTTACTAAAGATAAAAAGAACACATGTCAGGTTTATTCTTATCGGCTCCATAATTTTTATTTTTAATAAACTAATTTCAAAGTGTAGATAGAAAAGGACAAACAGAATTAAATTATAAAAGAAATTCCTTTAAAAACAATTTGAGCCAAGCGGTGGTGGCACATCTTATGCCTTTAATCCCAGCACTGAGGAGGCAGAGGCAGGCAGAACTCTGTGAGTTCCAAGACAGCCAGAGTTACAACAGAGTCACCCTGTCTCAAAAGAAACAAAAACCAAAAATAAAATAAAATAAAAACAATTTGAACATTTTTATATCAGGTATAAAGAACCTTGAAAAAATGTCACTAAAATGTAAGTAATTTGAAATTATTAAGAAGATTTATCATATTTTTATTTCAATATCCTATCACAACATTTAGTAACAAAATAAATACATAAGGTGAAAAGTCTCAGAGAATCTAGACACGCAAACTAAAAAAATAAAGAAAAGAAAATGAAATATGAAATTTTCCAGAGAATATGCTGAGTACAATGACAGTATACTAAATGCAACACCAAAAGAGCAAAAATCATGCAAACACTTGGGTATTTACAACTACTTCAAAATAACATATGTTCAAGAAACCAAAATGGCATTAAGATGGAAATTTATATGATATAATGTTCATGTAAGTGTAAACAGATGGATTTTTCAGTAAGACTGTTGAGGTATTTGAAAAAATTATCTGATATTCACGCTGTCAAGCCAAAACAAAACTGATAACTTACAATGCATTACAATGCTGAAGATACCATAGAATGAAAATGAAACAAACTCTAGAAGAGTCTTTGGCTTCACAATTCTAATTCCCCAACACACTTGAGTTGCTTGCCCTGGGTACACATGTATACGAGAGTTGATCATAGAGAAGGAGGCATGTTTCTCAGAATAGTCACTAAGTTAAAAGTGGATGAACAGAAGAATTGTTACTAGAACAGATGTGTAAATATTAATCTAAACTGCTGCTTACTTTACTAAACACATTTGCACTACTTATTTAACATTATTGTGAAAATATATATGAAAAACAAATGGAAATCTCATTTTGGCTCATGTACTCATGCATTTCAATCTATACGGTCTTTATTCCTTGGGCTTGTTAGGGAACAATACTTATTGTACAAGCATGTGAGTAGGGAGACTTTGTTTTATTGTTGACTTGAAATAAAGGAAACTGTATGAATGGATTGAGATCCCAACACACCTTGTCCTTAGTAGGATTTATTTATGAAAGGATGTACCATTTTCTAATAGCAATATGGAATGAAAACTAAATTTCAGCAGCTGGAACTTGGAAGTACATTTCATTTCTAAAGTACAGCATATTCAATGATAGAGATTCATAGACATAGATGATGATGAAAGAGAACTAGTAGATAGAAGATAGCTACAGGATGATAGATGATAGATATATGATAGATAAAATTTAGAGAAAATATCATGTGTAATACATAGTTATTTGTGATATGTGCCATACTGTTTAGAATAGATATAGCATAAATACAATCATTAACTAAATATACTATATATAGTATATAATGTACACACATTTATATATTGAATTTGTCAACTTAAAAGAACATTCTACCTTTATTAAGTAACTAATTAATTAATTAGAGGCAGGTTCTAGAGGAAGGCCTAGCCTGGCCTCATATTTGCTGTGCAGCATATGCTGGCTTTAAACTATTCTTCCTTTTGCCTTCACCTCCTGAGGACTGGTATTATGGGTGTACATTGCCACAAGTGGATCCAGGAAAAGTCCATAAAGTAGTTTACCAGTATTACTGAAATCATCAAATTATGAGAAATTAGTAAAAACTGGAGCTGTCACAAACTGGGCACTGTTTAGGAAATAAGGAATCAAATACAATGCAATTATTAGGATTATTTTCATTTGTTTATTGCAATGTGTTTATTCTGAAATTGATCCTAGGAAAAAAGAATTCTTGAAAATGGCTGTAATCTCTTTGCTCTGTTTAAATAAAAGCAATTTCATTTGAAATTTATTTTTCATAATATAAAAACATCAGAATCAACACACATCAAATGCACACACACAAACAGGAAACATATCCTTAGGAAATAACATGTGCATAAAGTAGAAATGAGACTCTTACTGGAAAAAATTAAATAACACAATAAAATGTTACATCATCAATTTAAGTATCCAAATGGTAAAACAACATGCTGAAATAATTTAGTCAATGGCAGAATACATATAAAACTACAATATTTATCATGGACATAGCTAATGTGTGTGTGAATACACACACAAACACACACACTCAATATTCCAATAAAAAAGTAGTTATCAGTACACACTCATTTTAATGGCTGTATACATGGGTGGTGTTAACACAGGCAGGCAAGTAAATTATTTGGAACTATGTAAGGTACGCAAGTTTGACCAACTACTTTGTTTGTTACTAGTACTAGTTACTAGTATTAGTACTAACTTTAAATTGAAAAAGAATGCTATGAAACTTAGCATTTTGTTTAAAGCTAACACTTAAATAAAAATGATTTTATAATGACTAAGAAGTATGTACAATAATGTTTATAACAGTACTATTATAGATGAGAAGAATGGAAAAATTCATGTCTCAGTAAAGAGAAATATCTAAATATATAATATGTATATTTCTATAGGAATTTATTCTAGAACAAGCATTCATAGTGTATATGATTGCAATTTAAAACTACAAGTTACCAGTAATGTTTGGCATGTTTCCATAAACATTCAAGAGTTCTATTAAAACAAAAACAAATAAAACACATAGAAAGTTTTATTTACAATGTAGTCATTTTCTTCTGAGCGGGTTATCCAAGAGTTCTCAAAACAATGATTTATTTAGTAAAGTTACAGCAGGTCTGATAAGCAATATAATCTAAAATTAATTAAAACAAAGAATTAACTATGTTATAATATTATAATAAACATAATCTTCAGGCTGTCTTTTAGAATATGTATTGAGCAGCTAATCTCCAGCAAGACAGTAAAGAACACATCAAACACCCCACATTTTGGAGTGATTTTGAATTCTTTATAGGAATCACAGTATAATCTATGAACAAAAGATCTTAAAACTTATCTAAAGCTGTGTATACATTTTGTTCTTAAAAATACAAACTTCCTATAACCTATTTATATGCCCTAATTGATAAAATAAAATTACTTTGTTGAGTTATATTTAAACAAATTTGAACTAAGATTCTAAACCATCAGCAGTCTTGAGTTGCTTCCTGCAGCTGGCTGGTATTTAGGAAACACTCTAATAAAGTCAAAGCTTTGCACTTCAATATTTTCAAAGCAGTCAAATTGGATAAATTTAATGTTGCATGTTTGAATATTAAGTTATAAATGTGCATAGAAATGTGTTCATTTAAACAAATTTGACTTTATAAGAGGAATATTTTTCACAATGCTCTTTATAGTGTTCTTTTCAAATAACATAGAAATGAGTGAAAAGTCATGAGGCGTTGGCAGCTCAAATCAACTCCTCACTGAAGTTATATCTGAGTTCTCTTTAAAACATTCATTTTAGTTTTGAGAAATTGTTTTGTGTTTGCTTGAGATATTCAGCCTGAGGCTATAACCTGTATTATAGACATGTCTACTATATAAAACTGATACTTCATGTGTTTACATGGATATATATATCCATATATATATATATATACATAAATAATTTATGGTTACTGCTGCTGAGAAATTAACATATCCTTCATTGTTAATGATTTGCTTCATTTAGGCAAAGTACTTGATATTCTATCTAGCAAAATCCCAGAGGCAATACTCCATTATTAACTACAGTCTTCATATTGTACATAAGAGTGTTCTATGGTTCATTCTACATATTTGATATTTTGTATTTATTGGCAGACATCTTCATATATCCTCCTTGTAACCATTTACTATTGTTTTATCCTCTAGTTTTAAAGCTTAATCCTTTTATATTAGAGTCTACATATTAGTGAGACTATTCTATATTCCAATGCATGTTATAAAACACAATAAAGTTTGACAATGAAGATATCTGATATTAACTTTGATCTAGAATTTGGATCTAGAATACCCCTTAGCAGTCATTTGCTGGATGCTGTCTTCAGCTGACAGTGATAATGTGCAGAAATGGAACCTTTGGAAGCTGGGTCTAGCAAGATTTTTCACCCCTGGTAGAGTGCTCTCCCATGTGAATATGGGCCAGTTGTCTATTCTTTCTCTTTGTCTCAGGTATGAGGTGATTGTTTTTACTCTAGCACATGCTACCTATCTCAATCCCCAAATGATGTGGCCCAACAGTCCTCAACTAAAACCTTTAGAAACAGAAACCAAAATAAATCTTTCCTCCTTTTACATTGATTTTTCTGAATTTTCCCCTACACTAATGGAAAGCTGAGCAACACAATATCTATCACAGATATCTTTCTGAAAACAAATAAGTTTTTTCCATGTTATGAATCCATTTTAATAGTGCAAACAAGAGGCCACTCTGATCATGTAAACAGGTAGACTAGCACTAGATTTTCACCACTCCCACAACTTTTCCAAATCTTTTCAACCTGATTTATCCACAACTTTGCAACTGAACAAAGCCTGCTGCAGCTTCAGAGGCTCATCTTCTGATCCTATATCTAATGGATCCCAGAGATCTTCCCCTCTTAATCACCCTCCCCCCATTCATTGCTTCATCCTAGATCCCAACTCTAGTGGGCGCTGCCTTGGCAACTACAGGCCCCTCTGATCAGGGAATCAAGTAAGACAGTTGCAGACCTTCATCTCTCCCTCCATCTCTCCAAGTCCAATATCCCAACTGTATCCCCACCTCTGCAGCAGACCATCTGCAGAGGACTCACTTCACTTTCTGTCCTCATCCCCAAGGACTAAATAAGCAGATCCATATGGAACACCCTGCTTTCCTTCCCCATGTGAAGTACACAGGAGCACCCCAGCCCTACTCCTAAGTGTCAATTCCCAATACCCAGAAACACATTTTATTGGGACTCCCCAATACCCACACAACACCAGAAGAATTTCTTACTGGACCGCATACAGCCACCAAAATCTCCTAAGAATGAGAGAGGAAATAGAAACCAAGGAACAAATCACACAACAAAGACAATACTAGACATCAGTATCTAAAATTACAATATTTCCAATCCTAGATGCATAGAAACCTACATAAAAACACAATCAGATAACAGCCAGGACAATATTTCTCTACTAGAGCCCAACAACTATACCACAGATGGTACTGAATATTCCAACACAGATGAAGTACAGAGAAAGATCTTAAAACAGCCTATTATTATTATTGTTGTTGTTGTTTTGAGACAGGGTTTCTCTGTTGTTACTCTGGCTGTCCTGGAACTCACTGTGTAGATCACTCTGGCCTTGAACTCACAGAGATCCTCCTGTCTTGGCCTTACAAATGCTGGTATTAAAAGTGTGGGCTACCGCAGCCTGGCTAGAACAGCCTTTTTAGAATATGATAGAGATCCATAAAGAGGAAATGAATAAATCCTTTAAAGAAATCAATAAAAAACACAAACAGTAGAAGTAAATATATAAAATCATTCAAGACCTGAAACTGGAAATAGAATCAATAAAGAAACCTAAACTGAGGGAAAACTGTAAATGAAAAATTTAGGAACCCAAACAGGAACCAGAGACAAGAGTAAACAATGGAATGCAAGAGAAGGAAGATAGATTCTCATATATTGAAGATACAACAGATGAAATAGATTAAATATTAGTCAAAGAAAATACAGAATCTAAAAAACACTGGCACAAAACATTCAGGAAATCTGGGACACTATGAATAGACTGATATAAGAATATTAGGAATAGAGGAAGGAGAAGAAAGGTCAAAGGACAGAAAATATTTCCAACAAACTCATAGAAAATTTTCCTAATCTATAGAAGACATCTGTTAATAAATAAAAAGCAGCCAGGCAGTGGTGGCACAGTACTCAGGAGACAGAGGCAGGCAGATTTCTGTGAGTTTCAGGTCAGATTGTTCTACAGAGTGAGTTCCAGGACAGCCAGAGTTACAACGGAGAAAACCTGTCTTGAAAAAGCAAACAAAGAAAATCAAAAAAAGAAAGAAACAAACAAACAAAAAGCATACAAAACAAGAAATAAACTGGATAAAAAGAGAAAGCCCCTTAATAATCAGTCATAATAATCAGGACAAAAAATGTACAAAACAGAGACAAAATATTAAAATCTTGAAAGGAAAAAAGACAACATAACTTATGAATGCAGACCTATTCTAATTATACCTGGCTTCTCAACGGAGACTAAAAGCCAGAAAGGACTAGACAGATGTCCTCAAGACTCTAAGAGACCACATATGCCAGCCCAGACTGCAATACCAGGAAAAATTTTCAATCAGCGTAGATGGAGAAATTAGATATTCCAAAATTAAAACAAATTTAAGCAATATCTATCTAAAATATCTATCTAAAATCCCAGCCTACAAAAGATGCTAGAATGAAAATTACACCCAGGAAAACAAAGGGAACAAATAATCTCATATCAGCAAAGTAAAAAAGGGGAAGCACACAGAAACATTTACACACAACAGCAGCAACAACAACAAAATAAAAACAAAAGTTGATACCTCTCAACATCAGTGATCTCAGTTCCTCCCCCAAAATGACACAGACTAACAAAACCAAGTTGAGAAATGATTTATTCTTCTGTTGCATCCAAGAAACACACAATTATCAAAAATAGATATCACTGCAGTGTAAAAGCATGGAAACAATTATGCTAAGCAAATTAACCTAAGAAGCACGCAGGTGTGGCAATTTTAATATCTGACAAAAACAGACTTTAAACAAAAACTAATCAGAAGAGATAGGGAAGGAAACTACGTGTTCATCAAAGAAACATACACCAAGAGGACATGGCAATTCTTAAAATGCTGCACCAAACTCAAGGGCACCCAAGTTTATAAAAGAAATTATATACCTTAATTGGGGTTCCTAATACTGCAATGAAGAACCATGACAAAACAGAAAATTCTAGAGGGAAGGGTTTATTTGGCTTAAGATTCCATAAATCTATTTCATTATTGAAAGATTGAAAGACACCAGGACAGGAACTAAAATCAGGGCAGGGACCTGCAGGAGATAAAGCAGAGGCAATGAGGTGGTGCTGCTTACTGGCTTGCTTTCCATGGCTTGCTCACTCCACTTTCTTGTAGAGGCAAGGAACACCAGGCCAGGGTGGAACCATCCACAATAGGCTGGCCGTTCCCACATTAATCATTAATTAAGAGAATGCACTACAGGCTTACCTACAGTCCAATCCTATTGGGGATATTTTATCAGTTGGGGTTCTTTCTCTCAGATGACACTAGTTTGTTTGAAGTTAATATATAATTAACCAGAGAACTATCACAGCTTAAACTGCATGTGGGTCCTCACGAACTGATACTGGGGACTTCAATACTCCCACTCTCACCAATAGACAGGTCATCCAGACAAAAACTAAGCAGAGTAATTCTGCTTTTGGATTTCTCATACAGGATTTGTAGATATTCACAAAACACTTCACCCAAAAGACAAAAGAATATACCATCCTTTCATTACCTCATAAAATTTTCTCTAAAATTGACCACATACTTGAATAAAAGTCTCAAGAGATATAAGAAAATTGAAATAACACTCTGCATCTTATCTAGCTAAGATATGAACAAGTACAGAAAGCTTACGAACTCATGGAAACTGAGCAACTCTTTACCGAATGAAAAATTGGTCTAAACAGAAGTTAAGAAAAAAATTAAATACTTTCTAGAAAATTCCCTTCCTTTTAGACATCTTTTGGATTATAGTCGGAGTCTAATCACAATCACTATAGTGAAAGCAGAAGAATAAAATCCCAGATTGGCCAGTAGGGAAGGAGAGAAACAAGTCAGGGAAACAACATTTCTCCACAGAGGAATGTCCTGAAAGCCAAGGTCAGCGTCTAAAGATTCAATAAATGGATTACCAGTTGGTGGATTCTTCTCTGGGAAAGATTGCTTTTCCTGCTATGAGCAGTGCTTAGCTGCCTAGAGTCCTTTGTGTAGTATTGAGGCCTATTGATGTTGCATGCATCCACTTTGGCATGTCTATTGTCATTGTCCTTTTTCAGCTTATGCTTAGGCAGTCATATATGTATATAAGTACGTTCATATATAAATATATGTCATATACAAATATGTATGCTACATCAATTAATGAAAAAGAGGTCAAAAATTTGAAAGAATATGAAAGTGCATATAGGAAATATGTAGAGGGACGAAAGGGAAGGAGAAATAGTGTAATTATATGATAATCTCTAAAAAGTAAAGAAAAGACTTTTTTAAAACTCAGTATTTGTGCTTAATATGCATTTTCTTAAGCCAGGTGGTGGTGGCACATGACTTCAATCCCAGCAGTTAAGGCAGAGGCAGGCAGATCTCTGTGCATTCCAGGACAGCCAGAGTTACAACAGAAAAATCCTGCCTTGAAAAACTAAAAAAAAAAAAAAAAAAAAAAATCCATTTTCTTAAAGGAAAAGTTAAAATGTAATCAGTTTTCTCACTGTATAACATGTCAAGGGTGTATACTGACAACCAGAATTTCATGAAATACTCTGTCAAAAGTGATATCTCTCTTTGTTTTCAATAGGAGGAAGCTAAGACAGAAGGTCTTTGCAACTCAACCAGGATTTCATGAAATATTCCAACAATTCTGTCAAAAGTGATATATATCTTCACTTTCAGTAAGAGGAAGTTAAGACAGAAGGTCTTTGCAACCGATCTGATATCACTTCACTCTTACATATAGGAGCAGGTAAAATTACACCAGTGATATACACACAGATATCACTCTTATTGGATTTTCTTGCCAGCACAGGGGAGATAGTGAAGAACAGACTTGTGAAATCTCTGCCATAAAAAAGTAAGAAGAAAACTAAGAAATGTGATAGGAAAAGCCAAGCCATCTCAGTTCTTATTTGGCTTTGCACTAAGGAGAACGAAACTATCATATTTTTACAGCAGAGATAGTCTTAAACTTGAGGGGAAGTAGACCATTATAGTCAGATCCCATTGTCTTACAGTGTCTTACAGATGCCCATTGTCTTACAGTGATGATTGCCTGTTAAATACCAACTTTTACCTTATGAAGTCTGGGATCATCAATATAGAAAGAGATTTTTCAGCTTTACCCATTGTAGATATCATTTGTTGTTTCTTTTTTTTTTAAACTCTGCATTTTAAAGTACATTAACTAAAATCTCATTTTTCTGTTACATGAAATCAAATACATTGTGAAAATTTAAAACAATATTTAATGTATTTCTTTTACTCAATTCCTTTGTATAAAGTCAATTACATGATAATAATTTCATTGCAGTATAGTAAACATATTACTGATGATTTAAATTACAGAAAGAATTGTAAGGTATGGATTGATTAATAAGAATCCAAATTCCTAACCCTCACCATTAATTATAGTAGTATATATTCAATTAATTTTAAATATCTACAATTTAATTTAATTAAATATCTAGAAAATTTAATTTAATACAGCTAGGCAGCCTTATGGAATACAACCCATAGTTGTTTCCATGATAACAATAGCACAGTAAGCAGGTACAAAAGATATGCATCTCCCACAGAGTATAATATTTTATGTTGTAGTTTTTTATAGAAATAACTAACCTCTCCCATGACCACAACCCATGTTTGCCTCCCATGGATAATTCTTGGATTGTAATAAATAAAGCAGAAAAAAAAGTTCTATTAATTTTAATATATCACTTCTAAATATCAGTACTGTGATTCTCACATTGGGCAATAAGTTCTGTTAGTCAACATCATTATGAGCCAAGATATCAATTACATCACTGTTTATATAATGCAGACTTAGAAGTAGTTTAATTATCCAACAATGCAAAATTTCGCAGAATACAAAGCATTAAATTTTATAGCACCATTAATTCCATGTTTACAAAAAAAATTTTATAGCAATATAAAATGCTTATTGTATTTTTTACAATAACAGTTCAGAACTACTCCTAAAATATTTTTTATTGAAAATAATACTCAAAGGCAGAGAAATAGCACAGAACCTAAAGTATAGCCACTCTTTGTAAATTTTCAACCATTTGTTCAGAAATTTTTCCAATCTAATGTTCTTCATTTACATTTTCCATGATCATGAAAATGCTCCCAAATAAAAAAATAACACATAATTAAAAAAACAAAAAATACAGTAGTAATATTTAGGGATGAGTTAAAAAAAATAGGTTAACACATTAGTAAAAATAACTAATACATTAGGAATAATAAGAGATGGTGGGTGGATTTGTTCCTGTCAATTTTCTACATATTTCTTCTGATTTGAAGAACTTCTCAGAACAAGTTGTAGGAAGATGCCTGTGATCCTGTTTCCAGGACAAAATTCATCTATGCCACATGACAGATGTCTGAGTTTTCTTTTCTGCTTTAATTAAGTTCCTGGAGTACTTAGAAAGCTATATGTTGAGACAAATTAAAGATCTTACTGGGATAGCTCTCACAGATTTTCCTTCAAGCATGAAACAGATTATTATAATATATACCATACCTTGACATACAGGAAGCCACTCTTAAATTTTATTATATTACAGCTTTTCTCCAAAAGGGCATATGTATTTGACCTGAATGAAATATCGATCATTATGCATTGGTCTAGAAGACTTTTGCTACAAACTGACTTAAAGCTGCACTTATGAAATGTATTTCAACAGCACCTTTATCCTACAGTGTTTTGGTGTAATTTCAGGAAAAGCAAAAGGACAGTTTGAATACGGAATAAAAAGTATCTGCTCCGCAATTCAATTTTCTATATGTAAATATCAAAGTTGAAATTACTTTTACTTGATATTCTTAGTCTCAAGCTATTCGTGGCATTTTCTTGATGTAATGGTATTTATGGTTCATATATAGATAGCCACAGAATAAAGTGTTAAATCTATTATATTACATTTAAAATCTGGATCTAACTTGACCTGTAATTTTATATCAAAATCATTGAAGCTCAAGAATAAAATTTATATATAGCTGAAGTTCCTTTTCTTGCTTAGAAAAAAATCTACTTTTATTAATTGTTTAATTTAATTCAGTCATTACACACATAACATATATCGGATGTCATATAATTATTATATATTGAAATGAACAAAAAAGTGAAAAAAAATTCCCTATATAACATTATTGTGTTTTAATTTTGTTCTCTTAACTGCTTTTAGCCTGTGTATATTGCATTGTAAGCTTCTACAAATATTTTCTGTTATGCTACAATCATTCCTCAAATATAATTTTTCAAGAACAGTAAGGCTAACTGCACCTAGCGGCTGATCCTCTCCGTCCCTAACAACTTACCATCTTTCCAGAACTTTACCAGAGATGTTTCTTTCTAAGCCATAAGGGTGAAGCATGAATGATGAGTAGCTGATTCTTCCGTTTCTAGCCTCTGTGGGTTCAGTTCTATTTCTAATTTGCCTGAATGAAATCAGTCTAGATTATCAAACAATGGATACTCATTAGGTGTTTCCAGTCTCCAGGCAGCCACAGCTGTCCATCAATAGAGACTGAACAGATGCTCCTTTACAATCACTCTTTAAAATATAAAATCTTAAATGCATCTTATTTTTTCAAATAACAGCATTTTTCAGAAATTCTTCAATCTAGTACTATATTGTTCTACTTGGTTGAAAGCTAATATTATCTCCTACAGTCTTATTCTCATTTCTGTCTTCTTCAATATTAAATATATTTAAACTTATGATTTAATATTTTGTATACATACCTATTATAATATATTATATAAAGATTCCTTAAATAGTGCCTATGTTGGTCCCTCACCAGAGATGTAATGGTGTTAATGAGAGACAATTAGATCCTTAGGAATTTAACATTAATGGATTAATCCATTGACAAGTTCATAATTGAACACTTTATTAAGGAGAATTTAGTTGGAAGAAGTAGGACTATGTCCTCCTCCCCTCTGTCTCTCTGCCTTCCCACTTACAATAATCTTATTTTCTCTGCTCTAACTTTCCATTATGTGTTTCTTCTTTACTGTAGGCCTATATGTACAGATACATCTGAATACCTATTGAAACTTCTGAAATCACAAGCCAAAATAAGCATGTTCTCGCTAGAGTTGTTACACAAGGCACTTTATCAAAGTGACAAAGGGCCTTAGTTTTATAATGTAAGAATCACCTGCTTGTATTTATTAACAACTAAAATTCTGATTCTCTATGCCATGGACATTTTTGTTGTACTAAATAATACCTAACAAACCTAGCGAATAATCATTTTGTGGAATAAATGTGGGTAGAGAATGTTTGATAACAGACACTCAAGAAAACTATGATTTTAACTTGGGAGGCATTGGGTTGAATATCCATGAACATTCCATATTGGTTCAAAGATTTTTATAAGCAAAGATAAATCCCCTCCTTTAAAAATGAATTCATATACTAAATATACTGTGAATTTATAAGTAGTTACTCTGTTAAGGTAAATAATAGGTTTATTATTTGAAATAATAAAAGCAATAATAATAATAATAATGACAGAATTTCCTTCCTTTACAGAGTCATTACAAGACAATAACACAATCCTTCCCTCCTCAGAGATGATTCAAATTACATTATTATTTATTTACTGAGAATAGATGCAGCAGAACCAGTCTATCTGATTTCCATTTCCTATATCTGTGATAAAGTTCTCTGCAATTTTTAAATTTAAGGGCAAATGTTTTTAATCACTCCATGTGATTAGGGATAACCAAATACTGTTGTTCAGCAATAGGGACATAATAATAAAATTACTTTTAAAGACATTCTGCTATACCCATAGATCAGGGCCTTACCAAAGCCATTATCAAAACAATTCCTTTTTCAGTAGATCATAACTTACACAGAGACCCATGATTTTAAAAAAAAATCAGTAGAAAGTAAAAAATTTTTGGAACACTCAGTCCTAAATGGTATGTCTTCATCAAACTCTTTCCCTCAGGATTTAGGGCGCTATACACAAGAGGAGGCAGAAATACAACAGGAGCCGGGAGGGAATGGATGATTCCAAGAAAACAGTGTCTTCCAGACACAATAGAACTGATACACTACTAGGAGATGGTAGTGGACACAGGCCCCAACCTAAAAAGCAGCTATCATTAACTGATACCAAATTGCAAAGGAAAAATTAGCATCTCCAGTGGAGTCACACTGTGTATACTAACCACACTTAAGGGTAGATCCCCGTTCCCCATTAGCAAACATAAAACAGACACAACATAAACCTTTTTCTCCTGTTGCTTTGCTTGAGCAATTTTTGGATCATAGATCTTTTGCTTGTATATTATGGTTCCAATTTTGAAAAACAGGAGATAAAAAAAGAGGAGGAGGAAGAGGAGGGAAAGAAGAAATAAAGGAAGAAGACCACAAAGCTAAAGAAATATAATTGAGGCTAGTTATTTCAGCTGTTGCATTTAGACCATTTAAAGATATCATTGTATATGAATAAACACAATAAAACAACCCTGGTACCTTGTTTAAGCAGCCATTTTGAAATTGTTCTTTCCGTGTATAGTATATATGAATGAAATATCACATTTGACATTAGTGAGGGACAACTAAGCTTGTTATATTTTGAAGCAATGTTTTTGTTGAGTTGGTGCAGAATTTGAACTCTTCCCTACAACCTTGAAGCCAGCTTGGTGGCTAGATTACTATCATTAGAGCATCCACGTACTGTGGGCAAATGGACCTGTAAAATAGCTATAGAATGAGGCAGTGGCTTATCACATGCTCACCTAGCCTCCTCACTCTCCTTTCCATGACTGTCAACTGTAATCTTGTTTTCTGTAACAGAGTTGGAAAAATGTAAATGATCACCAGGAAGAAATGAACCTTAGATGTACAAGAGCTATCCTCTGTTGGCAACTTCTGGGCAGTTATTTGAAGTCACTGCCTCTCTGCTAAAGTGCAGATTGAGATTCTTGGACACTAGGTCTTTCCCTTAATATAAAACCAATTTTGAGCCAAATCATTCAAGGTTTTTTGAAAGCGGTCTGTAAAATAGTATGGAATATCCTGGGGACAATAAGCCATGATTTGTTAAACTAAATGACACATGGGATAAGACCAGATAAGGATGGTAATGTTGTGCCAGGATTAAAAATAATAATAATAAACAACTCCTCAACTCCACTTGAGTTCTGTCTTGTAATGCATATATGCATGTATGCAGTCCAGTGAGTGCTACCAGTAGCTCTAGAAAGTGGAAAGTCTACTTACCAACAATATTCTCAGAGGAATGATGATGTCATTTCTTTCTTTTCTTGAAAAAATATTTGTTGACATTAAAAAGTTAAAATGCGATCTTTTTATTTTTTTTCTTCTCTTACAATTCATCTTCACTCCAGTCTCCCCTCCTTCCACTTCTCTCAGCTCCCCCACAACATCCCTCTCCCCATATCACCTCACTCTGCTTCCTATCAGAAAAGAGTAGTGCTCCCAGGGGAGCTAATAGAACTGGGCATATAAGATGGTGTAAGGCAGGGCCAACACTGCTACATCAAGGATTTAGGAAGCATGAGAAAAGAGACCTGAGGGCAGGTAAAATAGTCAGAGACACTCCACACTCCAAATTTTTAGTTCTACAAGAACACCGAACCAGAATGCTTTAAGATATTTGTAGTGGACTAGATCAGATCCATGCAGGCTCTGTACTGCCTCTTCAGAAGCTGTCAATAAGGCAAACTATAATCTTTTAAAAATGTATTTATTTATTTGTTTGTTTGTTTATTAATTTTTTAAATTTTTCTTTTCTCATAAACTTATAGAATACATCCCAGCCCCTCTCCTCTCCTGCATCTACCCTCCCAGCTCTTCTATTTTCCTTCTCCCCTAGATCTACTCCCAGAAAAGAACTGTCCCCCTGTCCCAGGGTTATAGCACAATCAGGGCATGACATAGAAGGATGGAAGGAGGCCAGGCATCAATCCCTGCATCAAGGGTGGCCCAGACAGTAGCAAAAGAGTCTCAAGGGCAGACACACCCATAGTCCAGCCTGTAGGAATTCTTCAAGGACACCAATCCAGACAGCCATGAGATGAATTTAGGGGAGCCTATGAGTTCTGTGTTTATGGCTTCAGTTTCTGTGGGACCATAATAGTGTTAGTCATTTGACACTGTGAGGCTTGTTCTCCTGGTTTCATTGACCCCTCTGGTCTCCACCATCCTTTCTGTAGAGTTATGCCATCTATGCACCATGTTTGGCTCTGGTCCTCTCCATATGCTCCTCTGGCTGCTGGAGGGCATCCTCTGGTGAGGACTGGATTAGGTCCTGATCTATGAGTAGAGCATTGCATCATTAGTAATTATCTCTGGGTTATTCAGTCCCTAGTTTCTGGCCTGTGCTGCTGTTTCAGGCAGGGGTTTCCTCCTTTGGAATGGAGTTCTGCCTTTCCTAAAATATAATCTTGTAAAAATTATTTTCTTTTTATTTCTAGTTGTCTGTAGTAGGGTATTAATGTATTAGTTAGGAATTCTATCTCTGTGATGAAACACCATGACCAAAAGCAAGTTGGGGAGAAAAAGGTTTAATTGGTCCATGGATACCATCATCCAACATGGACTGGGCACTCCCCATCAATCACTAATTAAGAAAATTTCCTGTAGCCTGATTTTATGAAGGCATTTTCTCAATTGAGATTTCCTCCTATCAGATAACAAGTTGATCTAAAATTAGACAGCACAGTTTTTATGGATCTGGTATGATTAATAATAATAGAAATAGCTATATACAACAAATCTATCTTCAAACATCTTTTTAACCTGTTTCTTTTTCTGCCTCCCTAGCCTCATAAAATTAGAGGTCTAGGGAACAGTCATTTTGCTTATTCAAAAGCATCAAAATTTCTTCTTTCTGTAGGTTGGTTCCATTTTCCCTCAATCTTGTTAGTTTCATTTATGCTAATACATACATTTAAATATTTGCACCTTGAACATTTTACGGTTGTTCATTTTCTCCTTCATGAGAAAAGGCAAGAGTTTGTCATATGTAGCTCTTATTATGTTGTAATATGTGTTCTTCAAACTCTGTAAAACTTTTATCATGGAAGAAATTTTGAACCTGTTAAAAGGATTTTCTGTGACTAATAAGATGATCCTATGTTTTTGTCATTAAGTGAATGTATATTTATTACATGTTTTGATTTGTGTATGTTGGTCCAACATTGTAGCTCTGAAATAAAGCCAACGGTATGAGGGTGAATTATCTTTTTTGGTAGGGTGATTGTATTTGTTTAACAGTATTTCTTTGAGTTATTTTACATTTATTTTTGAGGGATACTGGTCTATATTTTCTATACTGAACACTAGTAAATACAGGAGACGTTTTAGGTTACTCAGTGAGGGTAAAGGTCAGAAAATTATCCTGGGAGAGGCACAGAGTATATTGGATGGCTGCCTACTTTGCATGTATTTCTGAAATATTCACATTCATACTGATTTCAGTACTTTTATTATTTGTAATTGAAATTACTATCTGACTACTTTCTTGACTAGAAGATGAGGCTTGCAGGGCAAAGAGTATCATACTCACTTATTTTAATAAGTATATTTTTAAGATAATAAATACATAAATCTACATACTCAAAAAAAAGAAAAAAAGAAAACTAATCTAATCTCAACTATAGTACAACATATAATTTCCATAATGTAACTCCAAATTAAAAATATAACATAAAACACATCCATTTATTTCTACAATAGGAATAGATCAGTGGTACTGTATTTATATACTATATAATAAATAGTTTGTTGGAATTGCCAAGTAACTTTTGAATGTTATTTAAAAGAGAACATCAATAAACAATGTTTAAGTGCTTGAAAATATCCTCAACATATCTTCATGTGAACAGTGATCAACAGATAGTCAGACTTCCTATGACTCATTCAGAAGAGAAAAAGTGGAGGGAATGAATTTTAAAGGGAAAACATCAAGTAAATGACCAAATTTGTTTTAAGAATTTATACCTAGCATAATATATTATAAAATATTTGTGAAGACACATTTAACTTATTATGCTTTTTGAACACAATCTTGAAAAGCTGAATGAACTCATTTATAGAAATGTTTGTTTTGTATTGTCTAGGAAGCAGAATAGAAATGATCAGGGCACCTTGACATTCAATAATTCAAACATTCAAAGTATTCAGTGATTCATCATTCATAGATCCAGACTTTATAACTAAATATAGCATTCTAAAATGCATAAATATGACACCAGTGTTTAGTTTTTTCCAATAGTTAACAATTTCTCCAAAAAAAACATAATATGCTAAGATGAAAATATGAGATAGTGCATAATAAATTATTTCACTGTGTTTTATTTTATTTATAAATAGTTTTCAATATTATTAATTTTAAAAAATATCTTTTCTGATTCTGTGTGTGTGTGTGTGTGTGTATGTATAAAGTCTGCATGTGGGAAATTTACATAAAATAACTATAAATTAATGTCATGAAGTTTGAATATTTGAGTCTTAATCTTGCTAATTTATTTTCACAAACAAATTAAGTAGCAGCACTAGTCAGGCCTTGTTAGGTCCTGAAACTGACATCACGAGTAGAGAGATACCCACCTTCAGAGAAGATGATAGTGATATAAACAGTCAATAGTTATAAAATGCAGTGAGAATTTGGGACTACAAAGATCCTAGGATGATTCACTAAAATTGCCTTTGTTATTTAGGAAGGCAGACCAGAAAACATGATTACTCTATGTTTACAAAAATAAATACATATTTTTGGAATATTGTCTATATATGGGAAGTTCTCCCAAAATAAGTTAGAGGACCAGGCCATGTTCTTGCTAATATTACCTTATTGCCTATTCTTGAGAAAATTTTGCATAAGTAGAAGAATGATAAATTTAATGGGAGGAATCATATAATAATTTCTGTGTTATCTGGGCATGATTATTATTTATATGCAAGCTAGAAATGAGCTATTACAAGAGAATTGGCAGACAATCAAGAATGTTTACTAACATTTCTACAAGATTTTTTATGCCATCACACCATAACAATCATTGCTGTGACTAATATCGTTTGGGAACTCTTTTCAAGCAGTTTGAAATTAGTAACTTAATGTTTCTAAATTGAGTTCAAACAGTTCAACTAAAAAGTATTCTCAAATCTATGTTCATTCCAAAATTTCTAATATTCACATTGATTATTGCACCTCACCAGAGATGAAGAAACTTTCTTGGAGGTTAACATAAACACACTCAATAATAAGATAATAAAACATACTCTAACAACATGTATATATGCACACTTTCACTGTAAATGCTCAAGGAAGAAAGTGAGCTCCTAAATTACATCGTGTCAAGTTAAAACTAAAGGAATTAAAATCAAAATATAATATTTCCACTGAAGAAATGTTTAGGTGTGGTGATGTAACTCAGTTTGTGGAGTTCTTCTCTAGTACACTCAAAGCCCTAGTTTCAATCTCCAGGACTCTCTAAAGCAGATATGATGTTATATGCCAACAATGCCAACTCTGGGACATGGAGGCATGAGGATCAATGTCATTCTCTACTACACATGAGATCTGTGACCAGTCTGGTTTATATTAGTTTATCAATGACTATTATCTTGAGGCATATTTTTGTTTCCTTTTGAATTATTTTTGTGTTCTGTTTGGAACAATAGATTAATGTGGAGAGCCCCTCTGACCTTTAGCTTAAGTTCTGCTGTATGCCTTCCACTAAATCTCACTGGGACAGCTGTTGAGCAAGGCTAAGTTGTAAAAAGACAAGCCCAGAGGCAGCTCTTTTTAGGGAAGTCAAAGATTACTTAAAGAGACCCTCTTCTTAATCTCACAAAGCTGGATGATGGCTTTAGGATTAACTACAGAACAATAACATTTTGGATATATTTTGATTTACCTTGATTGTAACCATGTGACTGTACCTATGCCTTGTACCTCGTGATTATTCAACTTCGTGCTTGCAAACACCTGGTTCGCCCCTTGAGATCATTGCCTTGGAAACTGCATGCATGCCTCTGGTGGGAAAGGTTATAAGTATTTGACAATAAACTATTTGGCCAGTTCTGTCCCTGTGAACTCAGTTAGGCCCCTGTGAACTCCAGATTTCGTTCCCGTGAATTCAAGATACAGTGTGTGCATGTTCTGGTTATTCAGACTGCCCATGATTCAACACCATCTGGACTAGTAGGCCGGTTTTATCAGATTATTATACATTTAGACTCCCACCAGAATCTACAGTTTCTTTTATTGCTCAGGGTAACTAAACTGAAAATCTAACATCCACCTAATTTTTTAATTGGTCCCAAGATCGTGGCCTGGCACACAAAAAAAAAACAACACAAGCTAGTCTCTAATGTCCTAAAAAAAAAAGCTTGTGTAACTAAATGGGAAAATTCAATTTTCCATAGACAGTTAGTGGAGTCTACCATTTTCAACTGGCCTTTCCCTGAGGAATAAAGACATTTTATTGTAAAAGTTTTATTAACTAGGAAAAAGTAATACGAATACAAAGGAAACAAATATACAAGCAAGGGAAACAATTTTATGCTTTTTTAATCCCTGAATTTTATTATTTTTACTTAGCTATGAGTAAAAAAAGGACACTCTGAGTATTACTGACCATATGATATACATTGAGAACTAAGGAAAGAAAAGACTGGTCAGACTTGGAGAGGTATCTAAAGCTCATAATCCTACCACTTGAAAGTCCCCAGCCAGAAGACTGCCAGAGAGTCAAGGAAAGTCTGAGCTAGAGAGTTAGAGTCTGTCTGAGAAAAAGAAATCAAGTAGTGTAATGCAAATATTTTTTAAACTTTCAGAAACCAAGTGGAATTTCTCAAACTTAAAAGCTGAAAAAGGTATTTAAAAATCTTAGATCATTTGCCTTGCCTAATTAATTTTAAAATACAGTTAACCAATTATGCACTCTTGTATTTATTGCATATTTTGACCCTTGGCATGTGAAAGCAAACATGGCATGTTAAGCAAACATAATAATCATAATCAAGCAAACAATATCCTAAAATAATATAAAATATCTTAGGGACACACTACCAAGAAAACGAAAGACTTGTATGATAAAAACTTCAAATCATTGAAGAAGATAGCAGATGGAAAGATTGTCTATATTCATGGATTTGTAGGAATAATATAGTAAAAATGTCCATCTTATGAAAAGCAATCTGCACACTCAATGCAGTTCCTATCAAAATTCCAACACAATTCTTTATAGACCTTGAAAGGAAAATTTTCAACTTCATATGGAAACACACACACACAGCTACAAAAATTCTGAACAACAAAAGAACAGCTTGAGGTCTCTCCATTTCTGATTTTAAGTTGTACTACAGAGCTATAAAAAAACAAAACAAAACAACTCATAGTATTGGCACATAAACAGACACATTGATTAATGGAACCAAATTGAAGACCCTGACATGAATTCACACATTTATGGACACTTGATTTTGATAAAGAAGCCGAAAATACACAGTGGGAAAAAAAAAGAGCATCTTCAAGAAATGATGATAATTAAACTTCTGCATGTAAAAGAATGCAAATATGTAGCAGTTGACACCAGATGTAGACACTGATTCAGGTTCAAAACCCGTGTATTCTTTTGTCTAAGTAAGTCACCTGTTCTAGCCAGGAGCCCCAGAACATTTTGGTCTCTCTACAATCTATTCTTAGCATAGATCTTGAAGGCATCAGACTTCCTACAATCTAGAACATTTAAACCTCCATACAATCTAATCAACCTTTGAGACTTACTTATGACTGAACCACTCTGACTAGCTTCTTCTGAGCTCTGACTCTTCTGATTCAGGCTCATTCACTATTCTGGCTCAAACTCTTCTCCAAGCTGACTGTTTCAAGCTGATCTTCTGAGCCCTGCTTCTGGACTTACTGTTTCTGACCAAACTCTTCTGACTGGCAGATTCTGTCTGATTCTCTGACTGCCTCTGACTGAACTGCTCTGCTCAGCTTCAAACTAACTCACTCTTCCTGATACCAAATGCTTCTGCAGAACTTTGTATATATCTCTGTGTCTCTTCCTGAGCTCTCACTACTCCATGCTACTTCAGAGAACTGGGCATGTCCTCACTCTGACTCACTCTGCTAACTCTTCCTCTGATAAAACATTTTGCCTGTCCTTAACTGAATCATCTCAGATGTCACTTTTGGTGTGACACTGACTTTTTCGGAGGTCTCCTTCCTGTATCTGTTTCTACTCTGAGACTCTGTCTTAGAGATTAAAGGCATGGGCCACCACTGCCTTCTGAATACTGGGATTAAAGATGAGTACAAGCATTCTTAATAAATCCATAAATACCATCCTTCACAAAACTCAACTCCAAATGAACCAAAGTTCTCAACTTAAAAACCAGGTACACTGAACCTCACAGAAGAGAAAGTAGGGAATAATATTGACCTATTTGATATAGGAAAAAAACTTTTCTGAACAGAACACTGTTAGCTCAGGCATTAAGATAAACACTTAATAAATGGGACCTCATGAAATTGAAAAGCTTCTATAAGGCAAAGGATACTGCCATTTTGAAAAAAAAACAGCAGGCTACATAATAGAAAAAGATTACCAGTTCCATATCCAAAGAAGACTGATATAAAAAATATACAGAGTTCAAAACATACAGAGAGTTCTATATATATATGTATTATACATATGTATGTGTGTGTGTGTGTATATATATATATATATATACACGATCAATTAAAAAATGAGGTATAGCCAGGTAGTAGCGGCACATATATTTAATCCCAGCACATGAGAGGAAGAGACAGGCAGATTGCTGTGAGTACAAGGCTAGCTAGATCTATAGAATGAGTTCCAGGACAGTCAGAGTTATAACAGAGAGACCCTGTCTCAATTCCCCACCTCCTAAATGAGGTACGGGTCTAAACAAAGAATTCCCAATAGAATAAACTCAAACAGCTGAGATAAACTTAAATAAATGTTCAACACTCTTAGTCATCAGGGAAAAATAAAAATCTAACCCTACTTGAAGATTCCATCTTACATCTGCCAGAATGGCTAAGACCAATAAAACAAGTGACAGCTCATGCTAAGGAGCATGTGAAATAAGGGGAACAATCATACATTGCAGATGGCAGTGCAGACTTGTAAAACCACTATGGAAATTGGCATGATGATTCCTTAGAATGATAGGAATTGATCTACCTCAAGATCCAACTATACCACTCCTGAGCATATGCCCAAACAGAGTCTTCATCCCTCTGTAAGTATACAGTTGTTTTATCAAAAATTAAATTTTTCTTTTTAAAATATTGTTTTAAGATTAAAATATAATAATGCCATTTTCTCCCTTTCCTTTCTGCCCCAACTTCTCCCTCGAGTCCTCCTTACTCTCACAAATTTATGGTATCATTTTCTATAATTGTTGTTGCATATATATGTATATGTGTGTATTCCTGGTTATATAAATAGAACTTACCCAGTTTATATAATGTTTCTTGTATGCATTTTTCTTTGCTGATACAAATAGGTTGAAGACAGTTTAACTCAAACATCTCAGGAACTTAAAAGGAATTATGGTTAAAGCAAGATGAGCTTAAAACCCACAACTTTCAATTTACCCTTGTCTCCCATACTCTTACATTCAATCTATATTCTAGCTGATTACATTACTTATTGGGCTTCCAGCACGGTATCAAAGACTTGAAAATCAGACAAGAATTTTTCTTTTTTGTTATTACTATTTTATTCATTTATTTATTGTGTGTATTTCAGTTTGTGTGTATGTGTGTGTGTGCTTCTGATTTATAGTATATCAAAGCAGGTAGATTATCTGAAGCCTTTGTAAATAGTAGTGTTCTTGCACCTTGTTATATGTGATATTTGAGCTATATTATTTTTATTGAAGATTCTTCTCTCATACAAAACATCCTGAACACATTTTCCCCTTTCTCTACTCCTCTTAGCACCTCCCCCACCTCTCCTTTCTCCTAGATCCACTTCCCTGCCCCACTTCTGTTTCTCTTAAGGAAAGAGTAGTCCTCCAAAAGACAACAGCCAAACATAAGAAAATAAAATACAATAAGACAAGGTAAAACCCCTCATATCTAGGTTGGACAAGGCTACCCAATAGAAAGAGAAGAGTCTCAAGAGTAGGTAAAAAAGCTGGACACACACCCATTCCATGTCCCCTGTTATTCCACTCACCAAATTAATAGCAATAGCATAACAACTTATAATACTGGTGTTTGTATTGATTTTCATTTCATTGATTTTCATTTCATTCATTTCATTTCTTTCTTTGAAACAAAATAATAAATAAATAAGTATATAAAGTATATAAATAATAAATGAGTATATTATATATATATTAATATTATTTTAATATGGCGTAAGTGTATGCAGTATTTTGAATGATAAATGTTCCTCATAATCTCATATGTTTGAATACTAGATCTGAGTTGATGGTACTGTTTAGGAAGGCCTAGGAAGTGTGGCCTTATTAAGAACTATATCCTGAAGGGCAAGCTTGGAGAGTATTAAGACTCCATGCTATTGCCATTTTTCTATTGTATTCTCTGCTACCTACTCATGGCTCAGGATGTGAGCCTTCATCTTCTGGCCTATCCATAATTTTTGATGCTTGCTGCCATGAATCCTCACCATTACAGATACACCTCTAAAAATGTAAGCCCAAACAAACATGAAACCAAAGCATTGCTTAGAATTTCACCATGTCATGAAGACACTAAAAGGAATTGTAGATATTAAATTAATAGTAGAAAATTTTAATATATGCCATGTATTGTAAGTTGTACCACTCAGAGACATAATCATCATACTATATAAAATTTAAATTATAACATTTAATTAAAACAAAAAAATTCATCTAATTTTATTAAATTAAAATATGAAACTTCTATGTGTCATTAGTAACTGTATCCTCATTATTCCTAAATGATAACCAAATATTTGTTAAGTTCTTTTCTTTCATAATTCTATTTAATCAAATAAAGTTATGTATCCAGTTAACACAGGTACATATTCATGCCCACTGATATAAAGGAAAAGTTTAGTAACTAACATAGCACAACATGCTAATGTAGGAACTGAAGAAGTGTATATAAAATAATTATTATTGATAGTTTGAATTTTTTAGATATTTGGATATTATTTTGACTTTCTTTCATTTCATGGTCTAATGAGAAGAATCTGTATTTCTTGCTGTCATTTGCTTATTTCAACTTCAATAACTTTTCTATTTAAAAACACTATAAACTGATAAACATTCTTGCTTCTGATCATGCTGAACATATTGAGTCATCAAAATTCATGCTTTCATTTTCAGGCCAGAACTCTAAACAAATGTCCACGCATCTGGAACATTAACTTCTTATACTTTCAAATTGATTAAACATTTATTTAAAGAAAGTACTCTTTAAATGAAAAAATCAAGTTCCTCCTGGACTTTTTCTTACATTTTACCCTTTTTTGGCGTTCATACTTAAGAGAAATGGTCATAATTGATGTATCATTAAACATACAATTGAATTTTCACTACAGATACAAAAAGGTTATTATAGCACATAATACATACTCCTGATTGAAATGAAATAATACTGTCTATTTTTGAGATAATGTTCTGTGTTTCTTACATATCATATTAAAAAACAATGTCAGCACATTTCATTTAGCATTTTCCTTTGCAGGGCATATCTGAATTTCAATGATCAAATTTTAAGGAGCTACAAAAGATAAAAAAATCTAATGATTAAATCTCACTCTATATCTTACTATGTACTCTTACTTTGCCTACTTTGCTAGAATTCTTTATCATTACTATAGTTACTGACTTTTAGCAAATATGCTTAGCAAGTCATATGATGTGTTTAATTCTTTCAGTTTTTAATGATTTAGATTTCATATCAAAATATAAATGTTATGACACATTTATAGGAATAAACTTAGTTATATGGTCATATATAGTATTTGTATATGCATAATTAAATTAACTTAATTCATATCTTATATTTTTATATATGTTTATAAAGATAATCAGTCTTTACTATATATTTGGTCTGATATCTGTTTTGTCATAAAGATGATGTTCTTATTAGTAGAGCTTGTTTCTTTTGCTTTCAATTAGCACTTATTATGATGTATTATTTTTCTAAGTTTTATTTTATTTTCATCTAAACATATAATTTTCCAAATTTCTATTATTATGTCTATCATTATCCTCAATCATCTTTTCCTTGGATCTCTCATGTTGTCAGTTTTTGTTTGTTCATTTGTTTATTGTCTTTATTCTAACATATTTAATGCTTTAAACCCGAATCATGTCTGTTCTAGCAAAGGATCACATTGAAAGGCCTGTATGATGGCTAGAAAAAGATCACATTCAGAGACCTGTGTTTACAAGATAAAAGTGTTCTGTTGGCAATGGTAAAGACACCTTTAATCCCAAACACAGAGATTGAATCAGAGTGAGGACTCATCCACCTCTCAGGATATAAAAAGAGGCTCTAAGCTCACAGACAAGTCAGTTCAGATGGGCAATTCAGAAGAAAGAGTTCAGTTCAGAGGAGAGTTGGAGGAAAAGAGAGAATATTCAGGCAGTTTGAGTATAGTCAGCTCACAGACTATCTAGCAGAGCAGAGCTAGTCCAGATAAGCAGAGAGAAAGCAGAAATTCAGAAGCAGAAGGTTCATGATTTACAGTTTAGAGTTCATAATATAGATAAGAATGAAAAGATGTAATTCAGAAGATATTCAGAGTGAACCCAATTAGCACTAAGATTTGGAAGCTGAAACATTCTAGGTTTAGGTTTGCAGATTAGATTATATGGAAGCTTAAGCCATCTAGGTCCTGATTTTCTTCCTGATTAGATTTTATGGAGGCTGAAGTCCTCTGGATCTAGGATTAAAATTAAGTTGTACAGAAGCTGAATCCCTCTATGATCAGGGATTGAATTACCAAAGAGCAAACTGTTCTCTGCCATGAAGTCAGAATTAATAAGATCAATGATTACATCTATGCCTACAAACATTTCTACATATTTTATTATTGTCATCCTTGTCCAATGTTTGTAAAAGTATATCAGTTTCCCATGGTTAGAGCTTGTATAATTATGGCATTGTCAATTTTCTACTTACTTTGCAAGCCGATATTATGATTTATTTTTCCTGTTTTACCATAGCCAGAGCAGAATTACATTTTGAAAAAATTTCAAACTATAGCTCATACTAAATTTTGGCCTTCCAAAGATAATGTATAATTATATGTACCTACACAAGACATATTCATATACCTACCCCACTGAACATGCACAAATTTTTAAAAACTAAACAATAAAATAAAATAAAGTTCCATATGCCTTGGAAGCTTTTTGGATTGTGTCACTGAAATCCCTTTGTATATGTTGTAAGGGGGGTTTACTAGCTTAACTTCTAGGAAAGCAAGGGTATTTTCTGTACTGTCAACATTCTTATATTATAAATTATAGGATTAGAAGCAGAATAAAACAATGAACTTCAGAGATTAAATGGTCAACTCCAGTACAAAAGAAGACATCTCACAGTGATTCAGAATTACAACAAAATTGTTGGCAGCTGTAGAAATATGAGAATATAAATTGTATGAATTCAGTCTTAAGAATCAAAAATAGAAAAATGGAAGAATTATGAATTTCATTCCTAAGCAAGCAAATATTCAAGTATACTTTCAACACAATCAGAAATGTAGAACTATATAAGTGTATTTCATATTGAAATTAAGAAAATATCAAAATAAATATAGTTTCACTGGGTATTTAAAATAATTTTAAAATAGAAGTTATTTTCTATTTATACTATGCATGCATAGTCACGTACTCTTAGTACAGTACAGCTCATGCACAATGTAGAGCAATAAAAGTATACAAACTTTTTAAATTCACCTATCTTTATTAACTTCTCCATATTTACTAGAGTTTAAAAAAACACACAATATTATAGTATATAAATTAATGTTGTAAATAAAACTCATTATTGATGAAATAGCTACTTTCTCTGAGAAAAAGTATGTAATAGGAAAGCGTTTTTCTACATTTGCAAAGGCAGAAGAATACAAGTAAGAGCTAGAAGTCTATTATTAGTTTTAGTTTATCATTGTTGTGATCTACTGAGTCAAAATATCTCTAGGAATCTTACCCATCCATCATTAAAGAAAGAGAAAGACTACCTAAGTCTACCCCTTCCCATCCCAAAAGTATGCCTGGCTCTACCAGGACTCTTTTAATCAAACCTCCTGGAAAGAGACTACTTCTAATTCTGTATACACCCTGGAGTCCTCTGGGACTGCCAATCCCTGCAATACCACTCTTTCTTACCCAAAAGCCCTGTGTGACTCATTTAGGATATGCTTTTCCCATCAAAAGGAATCTTATTGAAATATGCTTTATTTTACTTAAGTTTTTAGGTCGACAATTCAAACTAAGTTTTGGGTTAATTTCAAACTTTAATGGAAATAAAATGAAAGGTAAAAATACATAATTTTTCAGAATTACCTTTGTTGATTTTGATATATTTTGCAACATATAATAGTTTGTGGAACATTCATTTACATCATCTGAAACAATACAATGTAATAAATGTTTACTCATTTGTTTTTAATTTATTTTAAGTTGGTTTTCTATAACATAAGTTGTCATGGAACTTGCAATTTTGTTAAGGATGGTCTTGAACTCCTAATCTTTTTGCTTTTACTTCCTATGAAGTAGAATCATCACAATATTCCACCAAACTGCATCTACAGTTTTCTTTTTAAATTTCAAATGACTGTCAGAAATAAATTTTCATTTTTTTAAATAAATGTTCATTTTTTAGGTAATGACATTTCAGTTATTTGTGTATATTTTCTGATTTAAACTTTGTGTAAAAAATTGTCAAGTAAAAAGTGTCAATGGATATTTGGGATTACTTTACAGTCTTCTGAACATCTGCTGAATTAAGGTTCTATTATTTACTAAATATATTTTTCATGTACACTTTTAATTATTATTTCATTCTATGGGGATTAGTACATTTATTTCACTATTTGTTATAATTTATTTTGATTAATTTTCTGAATTGTACTAATTCCAACTAAATGTCAAAGTTAGTCTTGACACATATTTTAAAAATTATTTGTTGTATATTTTGAGATTATAACCTAATTAAATCATTTCCTCCTTCCCTTTCCCTTTTTCCATACCAAATTTTATTCCCTTCTATTTCAAATTCTTATGTCATTAATTGTTGATATATATATATATATTTCTAAATATATAGAAGCAATATGTAAAATCTGCATAATGTTACTTGTATGTAAATGCATTGAGGTCAAAATTTGTTACTGGATAAGGAATTGTGATCTTGCCTGAAGGAGATTATTAAAGACAACAATAGACATGCTAATGTGGGTGGCAACATGGTGGGGGTGGCAGGAGTTGGACCTTAGGAGGCCTCAACTCAAAACAAAGAGCTACAGGAAAGTAAAAAATGTTGACACATATTTTTTTAACTAAAATATTTAAATATAGACTAATCCTCATCAGAGAGACTTTCTTTTACAGCAGAGGACAGCAGATGCAGACCCACAATCAAACATTAGGCTTAGAAAGAGCCCAAATTGGAGAGCTCCTTGGGGTCTCTCCCACTCAGAGTTCAGGAATCCCAGAGAAGAGTGGGAGAAAGGATTACAAGAGGAAGCGGTTTCTAGGGTACTTAGAGAACAGGCTCACAAGAGTCAACTAAGTAGGGTTCAGAGGGGCCCACAGTGACTGGACTGGCTATCAAGGAGCCTGAATGGGTCTGCACTAGGTCCCCTGCAAATATGTTATTGTTAGCTTGGTGGTTTTTTTGTTTGTTTGTTTGTTTGGTTGGTTGGTTGGTTGGTTTTTTTGGGAGGGGGACTCCTACTAGTAGGAGTGGGGGTGTCCCTGTCTCTTTTGTCTGCTCTTGGGGCTTTTTTTCTACTATTGGGTTGCCGTTTTTAGCCTTGGTATGAAGGTATGTTCATAGTCTTATTGTCTCTTGTGCCCTGGTTGGTTGACATCCATGTAAGTCTTACTCGTTTTTGAAGGGAAATCAATAGTAAGTGAGTCTGGGAGTGAGGGAGGTGGGAGGGGAATTGGGAGGAGTGGAACAAAGGGAAACTGACATTGGGATGAAGAGTATGAGAGAAGAATAAATTTTTGAAAAAATCTATTTTTCTGAACTTCAGTTTTACTTCTATTCCTATTAAAAAATCTTTAGATAATATGAAACCCTATGTTACATTTTGATGTCAGAGTTAAAACATATATAGGCTTATCCTGAAAGTTTTTTTTTTGTCTTTTAATTAGCATGTTCACTAATCCAACAGTCCATTTCAATTTTATTTTGTTAAGCAGACATTGGACTATTTTGACTGATACCTGAATGATAATTTGAAGGTGTAGCATCAGATAGTTCGTGATTGGTTGAAACCATTATTCTTAGGTGCACAACAAGTTAGAACCAACATAGCAAAACAACACAGAGGTAGAGAACTGTTCAATAATGGATAACCAGGGAGCAAAGAACACAAGAGCAATGAGCTCTTCATATATACCTTTCAAAAACATGCCTTCTGCCTAATAATTCATTTAGCTGTAAATATGTCAGTAGATAAATGTATTGATGGTGGTAGATTATTATCAATGGCTTCTTGGTTCAAATATCTGATGTCCAAGCCCTTGATAGGAAAATTTGGAAGCCAACATGTGTCCTAACCAGAGTGCTTCTCAATTTCTTCCTAACTGATTTCTCAAGATTCTCTGCTTGAGAATCCCCTCACCCCTTCACTTTGTGACATTAGTTTAACCTTGTCAACATAGCTTATCCTTGGCTATCCTATTTTACTACTAAATATATTTGCTTTGTTTACTGACTTCATCTTTTTTTCCTAATTTGTAGATATAGACGATTTTGTGACGCAAGAATTCACTTTGTGTTCACTTATGGACCATCCTTGAATCATCTCATCTAGTCTGATAGATTTAAGTATCAAAGATATTGTATTTATTTAAAAGTTTACATGCATAATCCATATATTCTCCTGAGTGCTACTTCAATAGCAAATCCCATTCTTCATTGTTACTTGGATGACCAATAAGTGTATCAAAACAGACAAGTTCAAAGCAGAACCAGATTCTATTCTCACCAAATAGTAATGATTTTACCACAAGCTCAAAATCTCATAAATACTTTAAAAGATTAAGAGAATGAATAACTCCACTCTTAAATCTGTATTTTTAAAATGGAATTTTTTTTTATTTTGAGAGCTAACTTTAGAAATGTAGACATACAGAAAGAAATAGCTTAAAGATTAACTAGAAATCCCATTTTTATAGAATAAAATTAGGAGAACATACTTTAAAGATGCATTAATATTATTTTCCTATTAGGGCAGCCATAGTACAGTTCTCTTTTTTTTCCTGCAATATGAAGTATTTCCTTTAACATGCAATATTTTCACAATTGAGGAGAGCTGAATATTAACTATCAGTTTTATTGCCAGTGTTAATTAATTAATATACATTTGATATTTTATTTATTAATACTGAAATTTAAGTAGGTCTAAAGCAATGTTTTTGTGATTTTTTTTACATTTAATGAATAGTTTAATTGAATTGAACAGAAGTTGAGTCATAAATTATTTTTTTACTCTAAAGATGAATAATACATGGTTTTATAAAAATAATTTTTATAAATTATTAACACATGATGAGAAAATATTTTGCAAAATACAATGCCATATAATAGTCTCAAAAATATCCACTTTTCTTAAATTATTTTGCATAAGTAAATATTAATTTTGAAAATGTTTAATACATGCACATATATATTTTAGATAAAATTTTGGTGGAACTTTAGACCATAAAATTCCATCAAATAATTCTAAATTCATGTAACCATTTGTTAAAATAATTATTTTAAGTGCTGTATAGGCGTAAGTATTTTTAAAGCATCAGTATTGGAAACTTCCTCCTGCTTCCTTGAGCTTTTGTACTATCTGAAAAATTCAATGGATAATGGTGAAAGCAATCCATGAAATTTCAAACAGTCTTTTTTTTTAATTGATGTCATAGAAATGATTTTTATTTGTAGGGAGATTTTCTTGTGATATCTTCAGTATACATCTGCCTCATTATCAATTTTCCTACAAGAAACTAAAAATATTATGATCTGTTAAATTAATTAACAGTCTCATCTTGAACATTTTCTCTTCTGCCACAGGCCTTCACCTTCTGCAATGACAGAATTAGTGGCATGATTGACATATGTTTAGATACATTAATCACCTAGAAAATTGAACTGCATGACATTCTGTCCGTGCTCACAGCACTTCATCATCCTCGTAAAATCACAGATGCCAGCAAAGGCACAAACATGCACGGTTCATGACACCATGCTTTTTTCATTAGACCATTTTGTTCCTAATAGGTTGTGTATGGATCTTATTATCTAATTATAATCCAATTAAAACATAAAATCTATTGCATAAGTGCATTTTCACTCAGTCATGGAAACAAATTTACCACTCTTTGAAATCTGATGTGACAGCCTCTTCAAATTTAGAAATTGGCTTGCTAGAGACCTCTGGGACTTATACTTCAAAGCACTGTTTATCAAATTGTGCTGACACCCCTCCTGCTGGGGAACCATACTTTGATTGTAAGTGTGCAGTGGAAATGTGCAACATTCTTCCATACTGATTTTATAGATAAAGGGAAACATGACAAAAGTGAGCAGCTGAAAATACCTAAAATTAAATATGTTGTGTTTGGGGATAAGGGAATGGAAGGTTAAAGTGTTAAAAACTTAGTAGGATTAGCATTAGAAATAAATATATTCAGATTCTTTCATTAACACTTGAAAATGATAATAAGTAATATTGGACTAACAGTTAAATTTCGGATGACAAAGTATGGATGATTTGCTGGTTAACATATATAATAAACAAATATTTAAATATTGGCATACATTTTATAGAATTCCTCTGGTTAATAGGCTTTTATGTCTCTGATTATACATCACATTATGATCCTTATGACTATGTCCTTCCATCTTATCACCTTCACATAGCTTTAGGAATTTCAGAGAATAATTTGCTTTCTTTCTGAATAAAACCCACTCATAAACATCACTCTAACAAGAACTTGCAAGCATTTTATTATTATACTATATTTATGCAACTGAATTATACTGTGATACAGGATGATACTGGACCTGTTCTAATACACAGGGTGACATATGATAACTGAAAGGCCCAGACTGAGTCAAATTATAGAGATAAATATTGGTGTCGACTGATTTTATAAAGAAGCAGATAATTACTGAAAAATCTCTTTAGGTGGGACTGTGTTGTGTTCTGTAGGATTTGACAAATAACCATGTGTGCCACAGGCAAATGAAAATATTTCTCAACACAGCTCAAAGTATTGCCTCCAAATAATCTATACTATTTACAGAGTGACACCCCTGTGCATTGCTTCTGTTTTCAGAATGAAGTAAAATTTCCTGTAGCTCTCAAGAAGGTTTAAGTTCTTACTGGTTGAAAAGAAAAATTCCCATGAAATTAACTTCTATGTGATATTTTGTAAAATTATTTTAAATGTATTTGTTCTTTTAATCACTGATGTATTGTTTATATTTTTCATATATTTTTGTTTTTATACTCATAAGTAATTAAACAATATTATTGGATCATACTTTTCCACTCCCTAACTCCTGAAAAGTCCTTTCACCTTCCTACCCTCACCCAACTTCATGTTCTTTCTTTTCTCATTCAAAAAACAATATAAAATAAACAAATGAAAAACCCAAATTATAAAAAAGAAATAATCAAACCCAAGCAACAGCACATAAATGTGCAGAGAGTGAGAAATTTTTGAATCACTCAGCCCTAAAGAAGTAGCTTTTCCCAAACTCTTCCACACAAGGCTTACTTAGGCTTTCAGTAGAAGAGAAGTTGAAAACATTGTAAGAGCCAAAATTGGTTTATGGCTCTTTGAAAACAGTGTTCTTCAAACACAACAGACCTTATGCACATATGAGCTCACAGAGACTGAAGCAACACTCACAATTCCAGCACAAGTTTAATCCAAACAAAATCTGTTAACAGAGAAGGCAAAGTAGACACAGAGTCTTACCCTTAAACAAAAAGCTATTTGCAATCAATACTTGCTGAGATCATGAAAATAAATTAGTTTTCTAAAATGGAGTGTCATATCAATGTCACTCTATTACCAAGAAGTTGTTGGCCAACACAAAATGGAGTACATGGTTTTTGTGTGCTCTTTTGTTTGTTTTGGTTTGGTTTAGTAGATATTTATTTTATATTACTTTTAAGAAAATAAATAAATAGATCATAAATGAAAAAAGTATATATTACATGTTATATACATTGACTGCTAATATTGGAGATCACTTTAACATATTCAAAATATGTTACACACTGTAATATTTATCTCAATTAATTTTTAAGTAGATATAAGCAAATAGAACATAAATTTACAGTAGCTATGTGATCTATAGAGCATATATGATGCTTTTGTTTTATATTATATAATATTTTTAATTATTTGTGGTAATTGCAAGCACACAGCATAATACTCATTAAAGTCACCACTTAAAACATCATCATATTGATCTAGACATTTGAAATAAAGGTTTACTATGTGGTACAGCTATTTCAATAAGGTGAAAAGTAGAACAAGTCAAAGAAAACTCCAGAAGTGAATACTTTTCTGAAGAAGAGCAGATATATACAGAATGAATCCTTGGCTAAAATACATATGAGTCTCTGTGGCTGTATTTATTGTTCAGCAGAAATCAATATGACAACCCAAGTCAGATACTATAGAAGAAATCACTTATAAAGCCTTGGAACATTTATTGTTCATCTTTCTTTGTGTCATTTGATTCAGGGTATTTCAAATTTTAAATAATCTGAATAGAATGTAATCATTGTGTTTGAAATTGTTGGAGGCAGTTGAGAGCTGTTCAGTGTTATACTTTTTGCTACTGATAGAATTTTATGCCTTTTAAAATGATCAGTACACATATTTTCATTTGTCAGTTATTTTTTATTGGTAAATTGTATTTCTGGTGATGAACACACACACAGACACACACATATTACACACACACATACACAGAGTACTTTGAAGAAAAAATAAAGTTTTTTTTTTTTTACTAGTATGTCTTTTCTAGTCTTTTTGTTCAATATGCTCTCAGAATTTTGAGAATTAATTCAGGCAAATCAGACAGAGAGAAATCAAAGAATTAATGTTTATGATGAAGAGCCCTGGATATTTGAGACAACAAGGGAAGGACAAATCTAATTCTTCCATGCGTGTCACTTAACACACTATCATATTGATTAGAGACTATCTTTGTCATTTCACATTTCATTTCTTAATACCAAAGTTTGAATAAGATTAAATCAATACTTTTCTTAATTTGTCACTTTGTGAACAGTTTTATTAAGTTAAATAGAATTAGATTTAGTGTTATTGTGTTGCCAGATTATTTCTTTAAATATTTGGTATTCTTTTGTTACTTATTTTTTTGTGAACTCTTTTTGTGAAGAAGAAGAGATGGATCAGTGGTTAAAACATTCACCACTCTTATAGTAAATCTGTTTTTATTTCTCAGAATTTCATCAATGGCTCACAACTGCCTATGACTTTAATGCCAGTGGACCTAAGCCTACTCTTCTGGCTTACTCAGGCACATGGTGCACATATAGTCCAGAATATTCATAAATATAAATTTAAATAAATAAAATATTAATAACTTTTTCAGTTGGTGCATGTATTACTTATAAGATGGATATGAGAAGACATATATGGAGTGGGGCAGTAGAAGTTCAGTCATTTATGGAAAATTGAGTAGCCTTCTTTCTCTCTCCATCTATAGATAGATAGATGTAGATATAGATGTAGATGTAGATGTAGATAAAGATATAACTTTTTGCTGCCAGAAACTTATGTCTGTAATTATAAAATGGAAAACTTACATCACTCCAGTTGTCATAGATAATGAATTCAAGAAAACTGGATTTATTTTTCATACGCATCCTACTTTGAAAGATTATTGATGATCATATATGGCCTTCCATTTTTTTATTTATTACTTCATTAGACAAATAAATTTGAATGTTCCATAGTATTTAATATGTTTCAAAATCTGATTGAATTTTCAGTTGATTTCACTTTAATACTGCTTTAATTATCATGAAATCAATATATTTTATATATTTTATTATGAGAACACAAGAAAACTGAAGTTAGGAAATGTATTTACCTATGCTATGAAGTATTTGTAAGTTACACATATTTGTATAAAACGTAGCATCTCATCTGAATCTCGGCTGAACAATAGATCTAAATATATTTTAGTTTTTTAGGTATTGTTCTATCAATTGTGTGTTTCCTATTTTAGTGGCAGATTCAGGAGCTGCCTCAACACTGATATTATAAATGTATCTTCTTTGTTAACAAAAAGGTCAAATTGCCCTCATAACATAAATAAATTACTTCTTTATCCATACTGGTCCTGAGACAATCAAAATGGCTCAGATCCTGTCACTTTTATCCCTTATCTCCGTGGTGGCTACCCAAATAGTCTTAAAGATATTAGGGTGAATTGAACTGAAATCCAGCATCTGAAAAAGGAAAGAACATATCTCAAATCAAGATGGAATCCTCATGTAAAAAGTATGTACAAGGAAAAAAAAATTCTATGAGTATTCCTCCAGAACACTCTCAGGTCCCAAATAAGAATCCATTTATTGGCAAACTTGAGGCTAATCTCTGCACCATAAAAACTAGGAAGGTTGTTCGAGCATGATGTGACTTTAGTTCAGTGCATCACAATTAGATCACAGTAATCCACAACTTAATCAATTTTTATGATTATGATTTATGGATAAAGAGTTTTTAAAGAAATTTACATTGTGCAAGATTTATTGGCAGACATTCTCTAATAATCCCAAGTTTAAGCTCCTAACATTAAGAATCTTTTAGCATTCTGTTACTGTTTAATGCAAATTTTTATACTTAGTCAAATTAAAGGAAATATATGTATATATATATATATAATTTTATTTAATTTTTTAAACTTTTATATATTCTTAGAAACTATCATATTATTTTTATGGAATTATATTTTTACAATTTGTATTAGCATGTACAATTTTATTTAACCATTCTAGTACTTTTAAATATAATTGGAAACACTCATAGATATTTTCTATGAATTATATGACTTAAATTTATTAAGTATATGAATATTTAGATATATGTTTTAAAAATTAGGATAATAGCCCTTTGAAAAATTGCTATAATAATATCCTGACTATGTGATTTGAGTTTTAATCATGGTTATGACATCTTATAAACTATAATACATGTAAATATCTTAAGATTGCCTTCTTCCTGTAAGTAGTTTTGTTCTGAAAAAAGCTTATGACCATTACAAAAGATATAGAGTCTGCTATATAAGCATTATACAGTGGAAGTTTCCAAGGCCAAATGCAGAGATGTGAGTACCACTGTGGATGGCAGCCTGATGTATAAGGAGAAGGGAAAGAAAAAGAGAAGAAGAAATTATGTAAATAAAATGTTAAATAATGACACTTGTTAAGAAGATAACCTAAAGAAAGATTCAGTGTTCGAGCACATATTGCTTAGTATGAAAAAGATACTAGCTTCAATCTCCAGAACTGAAAATCTAAAGAAATCTTCTACATGGCAAAGAACAATGTCATTTGGGAAAAGTGGTGGACTACAGAATAGGAAAATATTTTTTGCCAAACACAAATCCAATATAGAGCAAATATTTAAAATATATGAAGAACTCAAAAAACCTGGACACTAAGGAAACAACTCAATTAAAATGATGTATAGATATAAACAGAGAGTTCTCAAAAGTTGAAACACAAATGGCTGAGAGACACTTAAACAAATATTCAACATCCTTAGCCATCAGAAAATGCAAATCAAAAGTATTTTAATATTATATCTTATATCAGTCAGAATGGCCAAGATCAATAAAGCAAATAGCAGATAATGCTAGTAAGGATGTGGAATTAGGAAACACTCATCCATTTCTAGTGAGTGTTGTGCATCCACTATGGAAATCTGAGTGGCAGTTCCTCCATGAGATAAACCCAAAGGACTCTACATCCTACTACAGAGATACTTGCTCAATCATGCTTACCAATGATGTATTCACAATAGCCAGTATTTGGGAAAAGTGCAGATGCATTTCAAAGGAAGAAAGGATAAAGAACATATGACATAATAATATAATGGAATATTACTAAAATATCAAAAAATTACTAACAACAACAAGAAAGGCAAAGCAAAATCATGATATTATCAGATAAATGGGTGGAACTAGAAGAAAATAATTCTAAGTGAGCTAATCCAGAGCAAGACATACAAACATGATATGTATTTGTCTATCATGTAGATATTAGCTGTTACACCTTCAGTAAGTAGGCTACAGTTCATATGACTAAGGTTTTAAGAGGTTAGATAGAGAATAAAGTACTAGGAGATGAAATAATCTTCCTAGAAAGGGATAAAATAATAGGGAGTTAATGATGGATGGAGATGAGATGCTGGAATGGGAGTATCAAATGGGTAGGAAAAAGAGGAGAATAAGTTGGTGAGTGTAGGAGTTACAGCTAAAACTAAGGATCATTTGTAGGGTTGTATGAAAACCTAACACAGTAGAAGTTTATATATATATATATACACACACACACACACACACACACACACACATATATATATAAACTTCTACATATATATGTGTGTGTGTGTATAATATGGAATATATATATATATATATATATATATATATATATATATATATGGAATATTCCATATATATATGGAAGAAATCAAAGCAGAATCACCAAATAAGGGATTCAAAGCCCCATTAAGACATCCCTCATCACCAAATAAAAACTCCAGTTTTAGGAATGGTTTACATCTAATTGTTGCTCTCTGAAAGGGTCCAATGGGAACTCCCAATCAATCTAAGCTATTGCCAAGGGTATTGATTGTTCTCCACAATCTGATGATATGTCCCTATTGCTCAAGACAACACCTACCTAAGTCACTTAGAGCGTTTGAGCTACCGACTAGTGATTGATCATGGTACTGGAATATATTCTGAATCTGTTTGCTTTTTCTGAGAAAGAGAAGAGAAGGGTCTGGATTGAGATAGTTAGGGAAGTTGGGAAGATCTAGAAGGAGTTGGGGAAGGGAAACCATAATCATAATATATTGCATTAAAAAAACCTATTTTAAATAAAAAGAGAACAAGCCCAAGATTAAATAGAAAGAATTACTTAAGATCATGAAAGAAAAAAATAAAATGGAAATTAAAATACGAAGAATAAACAAACAAATAAATAAATAAAAATGACAACACAGAAAATAAAATACACATATGACTAATTCAGTAGGTAAACAACCATATTCTGGGATACAGCGACAATATATCACAATAATAAGAAGGACAACAAGGAGAGAATTGTGCTGCGGTTTAATAGATGACTGTGATATAATAAGAAAGAGGGGTCAGTGGGAGAACAAGATATAGACTTGTAATGACTAATAGTATGTAAATGACTAATACTATATAATGACTAATGGTATGTAAAATATCAAAAAATTTCAAATATTGACTATACAGTAATTTGTAAGAGAAAGCTTATCTACTTGAAGTTTTTGTTGTTTGTTTTTTATAAGCTTTAACTATTTTCCAAATTGTAGTGCTTGAACCTCAATATTCTCCTGCCTGTATGTCTTGAGTTCTAGGATTACAACATTTTTTTCCCCATTTACAGCATTATGGTAATATTTAAAGTCATTGATTACACATAATCTCCTGAGGGTGAGAGTACAGGGAAGTGAGGTTACATAACAACTGAGAAAATATAGTCAATTATATATTGAAGTAAATACTCTTCTTTAAGTGTAGTCAATGTAGGTATAGATTTGGGAAACAGTTTTGTGTTGAAATTCATATATCAACATACCTTGAGGAGTCCAATGGTCTTCTCTTTAAATAGTGATTAATTTTGCAATATGTGAGAAAACAAATAAACAACACAAACTTTGGCATATTACAATATGTAATGCACAGAGTTTGTATCCAATTTAAGATTTATCATGAGGTCAATCATTTTCCAGTTCCCTGAAGGAAATGTGTGTTCGTGAGAGAAAATAATGTGGGCAATTAAAGATGATAACTAATATTTTAATGTCAAAAGCAAAATAAATTTGTATCTTGAGGTGAAAACCAAAAAATGCTCATGGTTAATGTATAAGTTCCAGAATATGTGTGTATAGATTTATCTATATATACACAAATATACACTCATCACTTCATATGTACACATATAACTTTATATATGTATATGTTTATAGATAATATTTTAATAGTAAAAAATTTGTTTTTAAACTGTGAGGGCATGTTGCTGGATGTAAATATTTAAATCCCATCTATAAGGCAACTAAATAATTTTTTTTCAGTTTTCAGAAATTTTTACAGAAGTTCTGACTTATGAACTCATATTATAAAGAAAAAAAATCAAATGTCTTTCTTCTTTTTTAATTTTACTGAAAGTCATTATATTTGCCTTTTTCTGAACTGGTAAATGGCTTGTGTTCTGTTCATAATCCAATTGAAGAATTGTATTAGATCCCTTAGATCTGCACATTTGAAGGAATCCAAATGGCACTTTTACTAGCCTTATAATTCTACAAAAGTAGCCCTTGAGAAGGGCACTGGGTTAGCCAGCAGTTTTACTAATGGCTAAAGAATTAATTAAATCTTTTGTTTCAATTTGTAGTACAATTCAAAAGGGTCTCCAAAAGTAAATTCATCTTGGATCTCAAAATTAGATGATTAGAAGCATCTTGTTCAGACAAAATAATGTTACAGAAATAGAAATTAGCCTAAGAGAAGCAGAGTCCCTTCTTCACTTGAATATAAAATTAAATCATCACTCATTGACCAAATGGCTGTGCAGTAATCACATAAGAAGGAATTAATGTGAATCCAACTTTCCACTTTTCATATCATTTCACACGTGGGCCAATTATTATTAGCCTCTGATAAAATAATCTTATTTTCATCTTAATGCAGATTCATATATATCAGATATATAAGTAGAGGCAGACGATATGTATTAGGGAATTAAAATATTAAGTAAAATCAAAAGTAATAAATATTTAAAATAAATGAAATAAATTAAAATGATATAAAATATTACTGCAGTCTCTGTGTCTTAAAGAACTTCAAATTCAAGTTAACATTTTCTTGTATACATATTATTTAAAACATTACATATAATAATTTACTTCTTAAATGTAAATGAGAAAGGAGTCAAAATATTTTTCTTATATTCATTATGAACCGTTAAACATTAACCTGTTCACCAATAATGAAAATTGAAACAAAAAGAAATGGATAATCGTTCAGTCAGGAATCACTCTCCTTTCTGAGTATTTCTAGTAATTGACTTAAAGATACATGAATAAGAGGAGTCACCTTTGACTTTCTCCTTCAGGTGCTTTCAGAGTAACCCAAGCAATTGTCACCATTCAATACACTACTGCAAAACCAATGAGACTGCTCACTTGACTAATTTGTAAGTAAAGAAAAAAAAGACAATGATCATTCCTTAATATTGTTCTTACTAGGGATTGTAAATATTTTTGCTTTTTAAAATTTCCCTGATTTTAATTTATATTATGTGTGTTTTCTTTTCCTAATTTTGAGCTTGCTTTACTTTCATAAATTCCTTTAATTCTATGTTTGTTTTTCTTTGCACACACCTGCATTTTTAATCTATTCTTTATAATAAAATGGTTTAATATTAAATATATGGAAAATTCAAACATTTCTATCAAAGTAAAATGACAATAATATTTGAAAGTCACTTAGTCTCTCATATTTGCAGTATTTAGAATTTTGTTAGTAAAGATATGAAATTATTTAGTGATACCTAGTGAATGTTTTTCTTGACTAAAAAATGTGCTTATCATTATTGACTTAAAAAAACTGATTTCATATAAAATATTTTAAGTCTATAATAGGATCTTTATTTTAAATTTATAAAATGTGACTTTTTTCAATAATGTTTAATCTTGCTGAATTCAACACTACTGTGATTTTCTTTTTAGCCTTTAAAAGTTTCATATATTTATATGATGTACACTGATAATATCCATTCTCTACTACCTTCCTCCAATTCCTTCTACGAGATCCCCATGTCCCTCTCAGTTTCATGTCCCTCTTTCTGTAATAATTATTAATAATCAACTGAGTCTAATTAAAGCTTCCCCTATGATGTACATGGTTATGCTTCCATTGACTGGAATATGTGCTAACTACCAATAGCCACATGATATGTTCACTAGTATAATAGTAACATGAGCTTTATGAACTTAATTGTTTTCTTATTGGATAAGAATCCCAGGATGCCATAAAAGGATTTCCTGTCAGATTTTAAGGAATAATGGAGTTGGACTGGTCTACTGCCTTGAAAGGTATGCATCATAGGTCTTTCAGGTTAGAATCTGTGGCTCCTGGGGCACTGTGTGACTTTCAGTTCCTGAAAAACAGGCTCTTCTTCAGGCAGTGGGGCATTCAGGCCATGTGTATATTTCTGCCTTATGTATAAGTCAGTGAAGCACATAGAAGTTTGGCAGAACAATTCATCCTGGACATTTAATTTGTGTACCATGTACAGATAGCCAGTATCATTTTATTCTGACAACTACAATTGTATAATTTCTGGCAACGGCCCCATTTTATTTTGTTTCTTAGTGTTTTATTCTTTGGCTAATTCTATCTCTAGTACTTAGAGGCTTTAACCCTCCTCCATACAATCTAATCTTCAAGACACAAGACCAGACGTAGAAGGCTTCAGCCTCAGCCTCTGAGACCGACTCACTTCCTCTAGCCCCTTCTGAACTCAGAGCTGTACTAAACTCAACCTACTCTTCTTGGCTGATTCAACTCACTCGCTGTTATGGCTCAATCTCTTCTCCAAGCTGCAGGTTCAAACTGACCTTCTGAGATGGCTATTTCTGACTGAACTCTGAATCTGGACGACTCTGGGTGATTTCTCTGACTGAACTGCTCTGCTCGACTTCAAACTTATTCTGTTATCTGACTCTCTTTCCCAAATTCAGTTTTATTTCTGCTGAACTGTTTATGTGTTTCTGCCTCAGCTTGCCTCAGACTGCCCCTGTGTACTCTGAACACTCTTAGCTAAAAGAATGGCATTATAGCATGTACTTACGCTGACTTATTCTGTTAACTCTTCCTCTGATTCATCACTTCGCCTTCTCTTCACTCTGATTCATCTCAGACTTCCTGTCTGACATTTACACCTTCTGAGCTGTTTCCTGCTTCTACCTGCTTCTGTCTTGGGGAATTAAGGCCTGTGCTACCACTGCCTTTTGAATACTGGGATTAAAGTTGTGTACTAACATTCTTTCTACCCTAGAGCAGTCCAGCTGATGAAGCAAAGAATTAAATGTTCCTCTACATCTATATCCAAAGATTTGTTCTTTTTTTCAACTTTTGCAACAACAGCTTCCTTTTTCACTGCATAGTAATTAAAGTAGAGACTCATACTTGGCCAAAGTAGCAAGATTAAATAACTCTGAGTGCTTAATTCTACATGGGTCATCTATAGCAATACTACTATAAATTATTAATTGGATAATGCTTCACTCAAAATATATGGCTAATTTAGGCAATGAAAAATCAGAAAAGCATTGAATAAATATGCTAATTTCTTTTTGTTAACTACCTATGATGGCAAGTTGACAATTTATCAGATAAGTGTCAAACTATCATATTGTTTTGTATTTTTAAATATTTTAACTCTTTGATACACCACTGCCCTCTTTTAAATAAATCATCACTATTGTGGGACCCGGGGGCTGGAAAGAAGTAGAAGTCAAGGCCAAATGCCCCTACTCCCTGAAAAAGGTTGACGAAGGATGAGACGCTGGCAGATTTCTGCTCTCCCAGCCCGGGAAGGTCCCTAGCCAGAATAATATAACTTGCTTGCTTCACAAGAAGCTAAAGGAACATGTTTGTCTGCATTGGGGCGGGTCCCTTGCTTAGGAACACTCCCCCTGCCATGCTAATTAAGGCTTCCCAGCTCGAGGGGAGAAGCCACACCCTTATGGGGAGAGGTTATTTATTTGGGGAAAAGCCTGGGAATAAATGAGTTCGGGTCCACCAGATGCCGTCTCTGTCTAGTGTTCATTCTCAGTAAGCGGGATCAGGCGACACCATGCGGTCCTAGGAACCCACGTCAGAAACGTCCCCGGGGCTTCCCCATGGCTCTCGGCTTGAGCCTCTCACCTCTGGCCAGGGCAAGAACCCAGCGGCTTCCCAGCCAGCTCCGGGCTGGGATAGGGCTGTGGCGGAACGTGCCGGGGAGACCTAAAACTAAAAACAACACACTATTATCTAACTAATAAGACAATGAAATAACAAGCTACAAATTCATCTGGATTTGGTACAAAATACAAAGTACATAAATCCAAAAATTTTTCAAGGCTATTGAATAACATATAGTTTTCAAAAAAGTAGATCTCCTAGAGAAAAGAATGGATAAAAACCAAAGACATCCTTCCTTTTTTTTAAATTTAATTATTTTCTTTTAGGATTTTATACATTAATACTGGATTTACACATATCTATTTCTCTCTCTGAGTAAGCAGGTATGACTTATCTATATCAATGTTAGTAAAGATAAAAAAAGTAAAATTATAAAGTGACCTTGTTCCCTAAAAGCATTACAATTTAATCCTGATCACGTAAACAGTGAAAGTGAGCATTCACCCCCTAAAAATAAAAATCAGCAATGGAAATTTAAGAAAGAGAAAGTGTATGGAAACTAAAGATATATTAGGTGTAGTTCAGAGATGAGTGAACTGAATGTAGGAGTTACCTATATGAGTGCTTACCATAGGAGTGCTAAGTGTTTTCACAATGAGAGTTACACTCAATTTGGAATTGAAATCATTTCTAAAATAATGTATTGGAAAGATTTCTTTATAACTGTCCATTGTAACTACATTTAATATATGCATAAGTAATAAAACTATATTTTGAATGATTAATATAAGGAAAGATATTGTTTAGTATCTTAACAGAAATGCACAAGAAACAGAGAAACTGGCTTTGTTCTGGCAATTGTTTTGTAGTACATAAATATTATATAATGGTAATGTGAGGGGTCACCTAGGACCAGGCTATATACAGTGGAGAACTAAGTATATGTATTTAGGAGATAAGTAGAACATAAGCAATCATTCTAGCAGACAGAGAGGAAGAAAGAGAGAGACTGATTGATGAATAACCAGAAAATAATAACGATAGCTAAAACAACACCAAATTGTCTTAAAAGGAAATAGAGGTCAAACATGATAAATGATACTCACAGGTTGAGACAAGAAAATTTTCACTGAGCCTAGTAATATGAAAAATTATACAAATGAACAGTTTCTGTCCAATGGATAAAATGTGTAACACTATTTCAATTAAAAGTATTCTTAATTTTCACCCATTGTTTATAAGTCATCTATAAATACTAATCATGCTATATTTACTTGTAGGTCTTCATGATATCAAATCACCTTTACTACTCATCCCTTCTCACATCTATTACCCATGATCATATTATTAAACTCTGCTGTGGCTTCACAATCACTTCCCTAATTGATAACACTTGTCTCAATCTTGCATTTTTTCTAACACGTTCTGAGCTTTTTATCAATATTCTTTTTCATTTTAATAGACCAATACAACAGCATAATTTTGAAAACACAATCATCACTGACAAACAGCAACAGTCTCCTATTAATCTTTTGCCACAGTAGTCTAACTTCTCATCCTGTCAATATCCAAGATGGTACATAGCCTTGTTGCCTTATAACCTTACACTAATCAGTCACTGAATATGTAATAATACATGATTTTTATTTACTTGATATTGATTAGTACCACGCAGACATTTATGCATACTGTCTTCACCCTCTCCTTCCTCACTAATCTTAAAACTCTAACATATTTTAAAAATTAATTTCTTTACAAATTCCACGCGTTCCTCACATATCCACACATAACAGTGTGGCTTGATGTTTTGCAAATACTTACCATTTGAAACAGAAATCGCTCTCATTTGCTAGTTTTAAGTTTGTCATTCTTTGAGCATTTGCCTGTTCTCTATCATTGGTCATTTGCACAATATAAAGTGCTTAATAAAAATAGATGAATAAACTTTGCTGTAGAGTGGTTTATTATATTACTTGAAGACAGAATTTTAATAGAAGACTAGCCAGCACATGTATGGAGTATGAAACATATAGCCAAATAATTCATTACATTTTTAATTTAATGGTGTTTTTTTCACTGCAAGTGTTTTAAAGTTGATTCTAGCTGATGTACATAAATAACTGGATGTACAGAATATTGAAAGCCTTTATATATCTACCAGTTAAGTTAAATACAAAAACAAAAGTAATGTATTAAAATCTTTATAGAGACAATAATGTGGTTTACTTTAACAGTGTTTTGCTCAGTAAATTCAATTCTAGGTAATAAACAAAAGTGAATGTGGATAGATTTTCAATTGTGTTAATTTTATATCTGAGTTATAATGAAATAAATAAAATCTGCACTTTTATTTCTTTTCTCCTTTGTTGTTTTCTAATATGAAATAGCTCCTTGTGCCCAGGCTTTCAATTAAAGTTAATTACTTCTTTTATTATAGTGAATATATCATGCAGTTTATATTTCACTAAGACAATTTCAATAAGTAAAAAAAAAAAGATTGTTTTGCTGAACATGAATCTACTGTATTATACTGACAATTTCTATGAAATCATTATTCAAAGGGAAGCTAAAATGATTAATTTATACATGATATGTGTTTTTCTGAGCATGCAAGTTAATAATGTTTCTCAAGTAAGTTGGAGTTAATGGTCTGGGATACACATAGAAACAATTTTCTGACAAATTTGGTATCCAGAAAAGAAGTTCTCCTTGAGAAAGATGATACTAACTAGCATTCCTCACCAGTCTGTTTGAATTTCAATATATAACCAAGTTTATTACTAAATGGACATTGTGACAGACTGTCCATTACTCCCTTCATCCTATTACATCCATATTTTGTATATGATTTTTGCTATTAGGGAAAGAGATGTTTATAACCATAGTTTACTATGTAAATACTCAAAACTTATATATGAATATAAAGTAATATGAATCATCTTGACACAAATTATGTTTGGGCTATAAATACTAAAATTTCCTTAAATATCAAATAGTATTAGGGTCAACAGCATTAGGGTTAACAGAATAGATTTCCTAGCCAAGAAATGACTTGTTCTGCGAGGTTATGACTCAACTGAAAATGAACCAGAAAACAGGGGGAATCATGTAAAACATTGTGTTCAGGTAATATATCTATATATTTGCATATAAAAATAAAAGTTTTATTATATCATATAATAAGTGACAATATTTTGTTCTTAAAATTAGGAAATAATTTCAAAATGACTACAGCATTTTAAATTTCATCAATACATGAACATTGCATTATTAGAGAGAAAATGCAACTGGACATGGCTTTCTATGGTGGTGCAAATACTGAGCATGAGGCAGAACCTGATTCAGAAAAGCACTATTAATAAAACATGATATGCAGAGATCCTTACCTCACAGAAATATATGGCAGATTTTATTATTTTATGAAACTTCTTTTAAATATCCATATAAAATTAAAAATATAAGAAAATGAAAATTCATTTTACATAATACAAGGATATTTTGCTTATATGAAGGTAGGTATATAAGGAAAACTTTCTTAATTCTTATATGATAACATACTATGTTTTTGTTTAATGTGTGTTTTCTGTTATATTAAAATGTATGGGATTCTATAATAATGTTTGCTCTTGTACCTTTTATATATCTACTACACTTAGCATAAATCTTGATTTGTTAAGCATGATATGTTCAATGAAAAAGATATTTTTCATTCTCATTCCATTTGTTATTTTTATAGAGAAGGCAACTACTTTTTGTAAGATAACTTTGTACCGAGGTACGTTGCTGAAAATATGTATCATCTGTACATGTTTCCTATTAGATTTTTTAGGTAACTTATATATACTATCATATTGAAAATAAAAATACTTTGATATATTTTTTTCCAATCATTTTTCTGTGATCTCCTTCAGGTGTCTTATTTCTCTAGCTAACACTTCAAGTGCTAAATGAAAGTGGAGGACCTTTTCTTGTTCCTCATTTTATGAAATTGCTTTGAGTTTCTCCCCATTTAAGTTGAATTTGAAATTAATTGCACGTGTGTATGTGTGTGTACCTGTGTGTGTGTGTGTGTGAATGTGTGTGTATTTTTTCTGATAATATGAAATAGACCTATTTACATTTCTATCACATTTCAAGGATAAATAGATTGAATAATATGTGTTATCCATTAAAACTAACATGCAGGGCTTTTATTATCTAATTTGACTTATAAATTCCTGAGTGGAGCAGTTAATATATATGTTATGTCATGGCTATGCTTCATATTATACAGGGTGATCATATTTTACCTGATCATGAAAGCATGGTGTGGATGATGAGAACAAGCATCAATTAGAATGAGCAGATTCTTTCATTTTTTCTTCATTCATTTGCAATGTTTTCCATACCAGATATCTCAACTCAGAGAATTCAAAATCTAACCTTTCTTTCACCAATATGAATGTAATGTGCAAGAGTATAATTAAACACCTGTATGTTAATATTGTGTTTCTTCCTGTTTCCAGAGAATCCATCTAGCCTGGGGCTTTATCTCTCTATTTTGACATGGGCATGTGTGATGATGTGTTTGTCTACAGTTCCTTTTTGTGTGAACTTCATTGGAATCATAATATATTTAAGGACCATCATGCTTATATCATCACATTGTTGCCTTTCTTTGCACTGCTCTCATGGAATGAATGCACATATTGAAATATACTAATTGAAATTGTGTAAGAAGATGTTTTATTAATAATTTCATAAGCTATATATTATTTACAGAAAAAGAAAAATACTGTACATGTCTATTAAGAGACTTGGTATGTATTGGTTAATTTCACAAGTTTTATCAGCTACATATAATTTGTTAATCTTTGCATACTCTAAACATATAATATGAATAAATAGTTTTACTTTCTGTACTTCTCAACTTTTATACATATTTTAAGTGTATGTTCTAATGAGATTTTCTTCTTTTTGCTTGTTTCTTTTTAAATCCAAATACAGAAACACACTCTATAGATAAGGCTTGTCTGAACGTCAATATTCAGAGCATGCCAGCATAAACTCATAGCATATAATGAAGTTTGCATTGTATTGGCATATATTACACTAACTTTAAATTCATTAATAAACATGTCCATCATTCCAGAGAGAATTCGTGTAACACTGTATAATCAACCCCAAATCCCATTCAATACATTATATCTTATCATCTTGAATTAGTTTGCATTGATTTTAATAGCAATCAATCATCCTACATCACTCTAAATCCATTATACTACAAAACTGACCAGCCGTACAAGAAATCCTCAACAGTACAGTACTGGTACTTTTACTTTGGAATTAAACAACAGTCATGTAATGGGATATAATTCCCATTCAATTGTAGAAAATGTATACCTGGACTATAAACCTAGCCAATTACCCATGCATGGGGAAATCATAGACCCTAGAATATAATCCACTATGAAACTTCTTTCTGCAGCAACAGAAACTATTAAAGATATCCAAAACTTGTCAGAACTCAGAGGATAAATGACCATGAAGTATACAATCTCAATTTTGACACATCTATATAACAGCCTCTACAACTAAAACTGGTGAAAATCACAAAAGAGGGGATGAAACAATACAAGAGCCAGAAGCTCAGGACATCTACTGTAAGATAGCAAGGAAGCAGTGTGTGTGAAATCTCAACAACATGGTTACTTAAACAAGATCTGCACATTGACAACTCAAATATACATAACAACATACCTCAGGTGAAAATTCTGCTCAACATTTCCATCATTTATTTTGGGTTAGTGTACTAATTATACAGTTTAATCTCTTTCCATATAATCTTGATAATTTTTTAATCAGCGAAAAACACAATGTCATGGTAATAGTTTCTGAAGTTACAGCTTTCATTTTTATTTCATTAGCAATATTTCTTGATTTAATATTTTACAAGACTTAATGCATTAAAAATTTTATGTCATAATAATTAATCTAAATAAGTTCTTACATTTTCAATCAGGAATAATGAATTTGAATGTACTTGCTTACACAGCTTTCTGTGCCTGCCTCACAGGGGTATTTCTAAGTTATTCAGAGAAGAATGTAAAAGATTACAGTGTCTTATTGACAGTTGATTTCTCTGTCATTCCATAATGTCTCACCTTCTGCTTGTTAACTTTCTGTCTACTGAAGTCATCCTTACATAAGATTGATATAGACATCCTAGTTTCCCTTTATTCCTGCAAATATATATATATATATATATATATATATATATATAGTCTTTAAACTATCAGAACTCTTATAATTAAATATGTCTTCTTATAGATAAAGTATATATGAATCTTATATTTTTTATGAAGTTTAGTAACTTGTCTTTTAATTACCATATTTCAACATTTGAATATATATTGCTTCCTGATGTATTTGGTTTGTCATCTATATTTCTGTTTTCTGTTCAACATACTTGCTTCCAATCTTTTCTTTTTTACTTGACCTTGAGTTACAGACTTATCTGAAGTTCTTTAGCAAAATTTTTGATATTTCAGTAATCTATTTTGAGAAATGTGAGATATATTTTTGTTTAGTTGTTTTCGTTGGTACTGTAATTTCTGTGTATATACCTTATCACTCTTGATAACAAATTAATTTTGACTTTCCAGGGATTGGATTGTACAAATACATTAATACAAGAAATTCCTTTTTTTCTTTTTCCATTGCAATAATTCACTGTGTTGTTGTCACATAAATACTTTTAATATTACCAATTCTTTAAATTACATAAAAAATATGAAATAATATTTTTCTTAACTTATTTGTCTTTCTGTTTGGTTCTTTAAATGTAGGTCTCCATTTCTTTCCTGTATCATTTGTCTTCTGAACAATCACATAACAAATACTTCTCGATGAACGTAGGAAATGTCGCAAGCTTTAGCTATTTGAATACATATATATTAAATAAAATATTAATTTGTATATATGTTTCCCTTAAAAACCAATTCTACTCTAAGAAAGGTGTAGATGGCAAAATAAGACTAAAATCTAGGATATATAAAATGAAAATTTTATACATAATATTTTTAATAATTCCTTTGTTTACTTTTAAATCCACTGAGTCATGAATGTAAGACCAAATACATGCATGAACAGCTTTCCAGAGTACAGCTCAGAAAACTGAATCCCCATCCACCACCAACCTCAAATATTTCCTTAGCTAGAGGTGGGACTTTTTGAGTTTTTAATCATTTAGAGATTGTGGGTGGCTCAATCTTGTGATTGTCTGTTCATTCAGCAACAGCCACTTTTAGTTTATTTGTAAAGATCTGGTCATGTGTAGCAAATACCATTTTTGTATAAGCATCTACTACTACCTCTGACGGAGCATGGTAAGTGATACACATAACTGTCCCATATAGGAATGGACATTTCATAGTCTCCTATTTTCATATTGACAAGTTGTGAGTTTCTGTCATAATCACTCTCTACTACAAAAAATAAGATTCTATGATGAAGGACAAGGGATTCACTAATCCATAGGTATAAGAATCCAATAAGAAAGTAGTTGATTACTCCTAAGACATATTATTGGATAATAGTCATAACATGCTCAGACAACATTTATTTTATCTGGCAGGAAATTCCAAGTCAAAATCTGATACTTCCCTCCTTTAATGTATACATCCTTTGAAGGTCCCCCCCTTGACTAGTTTTCTGACTTCTAATTGTCCTCTAAATATACATATCTAAAAATTCACAGCCACCATCTACATACAAAAACGAAGATGCAGCATTTGTCTTTCATAGTTGTTTATCTCTGAATGATTTATTCCAGTCAGTCATTTACTTGAGAATTTCATAATTTTATTTTCTTAAAAATGATTAATATTACATTTTGTATAGGTACCACAGTTCACTACACATTCATCAGTTTATGGACATCTAGGCAAGAGAACACATGAAACTGGAAAGAAACTATAGTGGAAGGAAGAGTATGGGGTCAGAGATGATGTGAGGTGGTCTTATACATATACATATTATACATATAAATGAAATTCCTGATTAATAAAATATAAAAATAAGAAACATGGAAGCATTTATAGATATGTTAGGCTACTAAAATTAAAATAAGACAAAATAAACAGTTCAAATGGATGTATAATTATCAATGAGTTTGAAGCAGTAAAGAAAAAAAAACTCCTGAAAAGAAAGCAAACATCCAAGCCCATATCAATTTACTGCAGATTTCTACTAGACTTTCAACTAACTAACATGAACGCTAATAAATTCCTTTCTTAAATAGGAAAAGAAAGTAATGCTTCCAAACTATCATTAATGAAATCAGTATCACTGTGATGCCAAAATCAGACAAGAACACATTTATAACAAAAAATATAAAAAGTATACACAATTTTTCCTAAGGAACAGAGTTGCAAATTCCCAGTAAAATATTTGCAAGCAAAATATTGGCATACAGCAAAAATATTTTTACAATGATAACATTGAATTAACTCCAGAGATTCGTAGTTCAGCATACATAACTAATAAATGTAATCAGATAAATGGTAGCAATGAGACAATCATATAAATTCCATGATTGTCTCATTGAATTGTAAGAGAGGCCATTAAGAAAATTCAACATCCCTTCACACCAAGAGCATGGAAATGGTAGTCAGGGAGGGTGCATATTTCAGTATAATAAATCTATAGCCAACATTATGCTCACTGGAGAAAGTCTCAAAGCTTTCCCACCAAGATCAGACACTGGACAGTGATATTCACTGTATCCCATCAAACTCTATAAAGCTTGAAGTCAGCTAGAGCAATACGTCAAGAAAAAGAAATAAAAGTACTACAAATCAGAAAAATACTAACCAAAGTGTATCCATGTATAGATGATAAAATTTTATACATAAGAGATCTTAAATATGCCACAAAAGAAGATGATTAATTAATAATTAAAGCTGAGAAATACTTTCCAAGAAGTACCAGGTTACAAAACTAACAAACAAAAGTCAGCAGCATTTTAATACAGCAATGATTTACACATAAAAACTAAATCATGGGATCAGTCTTTTTCACAGTTGCCTTGAAGAAGTACTTAAATCTCAACCAGAATGTAAACAACTTGTACAATTAAAACTGTAAGACATAGAAGAAAGAAACTAAGGAAGACACTGGAAGATGGAAAGCCATTTTGATTATAGAAGAAAAAAAGATTATGCTGTGAAAAAAGCCATCCAACAAAAATGATTCTGCTCACTTACTCTAATTAATAATCAAATTTCCAGGTCAATCTAAAGATAAAAAAGCTTTAACATTAATATGGAAGCACAAATTCCAATGATAGCCAAGGAATCCTGAACAAAATATATACTGTATTAGATATAACCACACTTGAATTTAATTATTGCTATAGAATCATAGTAGCAAAAATAACATGAAACAGATACAAAACAGACTACAAACACAAAACTTAATATACCTTAGTTTTAACAAGATATCAAATATATACATTGGAAATAAGTCAACATCTTCAACAAATGTTGCTAAGCACCTAGATATTAACATGCACACGAAGGAAATTATATTTTTGTTTTTTGCCTTCTATAAAATTCAACTGTATGCAAATCAATTAATATTTCAGCATAAGACTTTTTTCTCTGAAACTACTAGAAAAGTAGAAATTATACTTCAACATGTATGCACAGGTAGCGACTTTCTAAATAGGATTCTTGTCACAAGGGAAATAAGACCAATACATGACAAATTTGAGATCATGAAACTAAAAAGCCTCTGTACAACAAAGGAAACTATTAATGGAGTAAAGAGGGAGCCCATAGAATGATAAAATCTTTGCAAGCTATGCATCTTATAGAGATTTGATGTCTATTATATAGCAAGGAGTTATAAAACCAAACATAAGTAAAAGAAACAATCCAATTTAAAATTGATTAAAGAATTAAATAAAAAAATCTCCAGTAAGTAATATATATTAAAAAAAATGAGGGGGGATCATTTTTAAAGTGTTTAACTTTGTTCGATTTCAGAAAAAATGCATATTGAAACAAATTTAAGATTGCATCTCAGCCCAGTAATGACTGTCGCCATTAATATGAGTGAAAATTGCTGACTCAAATGTAGGAAAGGATGAACATTCATTAACTGTGGGTAAGAAGGCAAACAAGTGTATCCATTTTGGAAATATCTTGGCATTTCTCACAAAACCAGAAATAATGTCTGTATATCACTTTTGAACATAATGCTCTGAAACTCTATATCATATTATAAAATATTTCAGTGCTTATTTCTTCTTTAGTCACAATAGCCAATTTGTGGAAAAAGCTGTGATATTCATCCACTGGTGAGAGTATAATGAAAATTTGGTACATTATAAAATGTAATTTTTCTTTAGATATAAAAACTAAAAAAAAAAAATAAGAAGAATTTCAGGTAGTAGAAAAAAAAGTAGAAAAATTGTAATAATTTAAGTAACCACATCAAGAAGGATAAATGATGCATGCTTTCTATCTTATGTATATCCTAGCTTCAAATCTATAGTTTTGTTGGTTTAACATGGGATACCAATGGATGTCAAAAATATAAGAAGCATACATAGGAAGTGCCATAAGAGGAGGGGTGAGTAGAAATTATATAAATGAAATTGAATAGAGGGAATATTGAAGATAGACATATCTAAGCAGTAAACGTGGGTAAGGATGTAGAGGAGAGAAGTTTTTGGGTATGGGTAACCAAAATGAAGGGTACATGACAAAAAAGTCTTATAGAAAACTACTATGTCACAAACTAAAATAATACTAAGGAGATTTTGAAGGTACTTACCTTAAATGGCTAAGTGTTACTCCTCCTAGAAACAGTGGGCCACAAAAAAAAAATTTCCAATTCCAAGTGTGGGCCATGTCCTCTTCAATTGGTCAGGAGGCACTGGAGAACCCCAAAGCAATAGGCTCATGTTGTTCTTCACAGTTGTCCATCAGAACTTGAAAATTAAACCCTATCACTAAAGACACCACATGCTTCAGTTGTGAGCTATAGAGCAAGTTAACTGGAAATATTCTTTTTATTGGTTAACTTTCCAGTGACCTGGAGGGTACAATCAAGGCTACTGCGAGACATCAGTGGTCTTATCTAGCTCTGAATCTTATTAAACATAAACAAACTTGCCACACACTATGAGGTCATGTATGGAATAGTAGTATGATTATTGCGGAGGTAATGAACTGCTCTATGATTGGATTTGAAGTTTTCTCTGTGGTAAGAAGGCCATGGATGGGAAAGTGGTATGCTTACGTAGTTAACTTATGATTGTTGTTTAACTAAGCCAATATAGCATCAACTGCCTTCTAAATATATATGTTTATACCCTATACAAAGCTTGCTGTCTGCTATAATCAGAGAACCTTCTTTTTGGAGTGAACGGTAGTGATTTCAAAGATTCCTAACTGGCCAAAAGGCTAAGAATAAAGGAAGACTGATGACTCAGCCCGATAATAGACATGCATATCACCTAATGTAATGCTCTTAAAGCATGGCAGAAAAGGAGTTATGAAGTATATACAAGCTACGCAATAGGGTAAAGAATTATGAAATGCTATACTGTAGACAATTAAACATTTAAATCATGAATTCACAACTTAGTCTGTAGAACACTTACTATTTAGCCAATCAATTGTAGAAGGGAGCCTTTCACAAGTGAGCTATTGGCTATTATTATATTTTGATAAAAGAGGAACCACTACCTTCTGTTGTGTACCTGCTACCAAGCTATTGGACAACACCAACCCTATGGTCACAACCATGGAGCTGGTTAAAGTTAGAGATTCAGAAATCAAAATAATAAACATGAACACGAGAAAGAGATTTAAAGTTAAAGTAGGCATAGGTGGGATAGTAGGGAGAAAGGAGGTGGTAGGATGTGACCATAGCTGGTATGCATTATATAGAAAGGTGAGATTATCAAAGATCAAGGTATATTAAAATGATTTTTAAATAGTGGTAAAGAAATTTCTGAAATGAAGACATGAACAAATGGCCAGAAAAGTAACAAAATTGATCACATTTAAAAATCTTTATTATTGATTAAATCACTTCAGAGAGCTCTTTGTTCTTACTGGGTGAAGACACTAGAGATGAGAATTAGACATAATTAGAAATTTAAAATAATTCTTTTGAGATTTTTCTTAATATTAACAATGTGGTACTCATTAAACTAATTTAAACTAATTTTAATGAAAAAATTTTTAATAGATACATTGGGGTAATCAGAATGTTGTATATTAGACATTCAGTAGTAAGCAAATCTGGCCACATCTCTGCCTTTAAAGGCAGAATTGTATTCTATACTACTAAATGAGTCTTAAATGACATAACTGTATTTTATATCATGGTGACAGAGGACATCCTATTAAAGAAATAACCATAACTAAAATTTGTTTAATATCTGCTTTTTAATATGCACCAAACCAACACAATTCTACATTATCTAATTTCAAGCTAATAAGACTCACATTATTAAGTAGAACATTTCATTTAATTTACAGGCAAATAAACAGAAACAAAAACATCAAATAGCTTAGACTATGACTGTCATAAAGCAGTCTAGCAGTGATTGATATGACACCACATTTGCTCAGCAGTTTTAAAGTGTTAAGTTGCATAGAACATTAATGAAATGTATTGCAATTTGTATGCACTATAAATTAATGAATTGTCTATAAGATTCCAAGTGTTCTTTGATTTGATTTAATAAGATTTGAATGACAGCAAATTGTTTTATTGACTTTCATTTGTAATTCTCCAATCTGCAGAGTATACTTATAGCATCCAAAGATAATGACAAGAGCAACATGTATTTTATGAATAAACATCTGAAGAAACTGAAACATTCAGCTGCTGTTGATGATAGTTTGCATCATTTGTGATTTCACACATTGCCCATTAGGAGCTGCCCTTAGAAAGGCATGAGCTGTAATCACTGCTTCCATAGCAATAATACTGGGACATTGTATAGGCTCCAGAGGAGGCATACTGCTGATCATGGTGGTATTCTCTACCTTAATTATGAACTATATTTGCATTATTGAGAGCACAATTGCTGCCAAGGAACTGTTATGATGTCAGTGCAATTACACTGATATCATGCTGTCTCAGCACTGCTCAAAGGCAAGATCCTTACTATGCAAAATTTAATCAAAATGCAATTGGATATTTATATTACTTCTATCAAAAGGATATTTGATATAAATCAAATGTTCTCTGTTAAAGATTGCAGAAGAGCTTAGATACAGTATAATCAGATTGCTGTGAGGCTAATGTACAGGCAGATTTATATTACAATAACATTTAATTGAAAAAATAACATCAATAATATTCAAATATTTGTAATGCTAAAAATTATATTTTCTATGGCTCAATAATGTAGTAAAAATGATATTTATTGAAATACTTGTGATCACTTAAATGCTATATTTGATTATTGGGACATTTGGCTATTGAATATAATATAACATGTTGAAAAGTTGGGTAAGAGAGTACATATCTGTTATTCCTGCACTTGTGAATTGGAGGAGATATATGAAGAGTTCAAGATCATCATAAGAAACTGATTTTGAATTTTGAAATTTTTGAGTTTGGTTTCTTAAAATAATGATAAGAAAGGAAATAAAAAGTGGAGAAAATAATGTCAAAGCACATATTTTACATCTCAAAGCATAGCTGATATTACACTTCTAAGAGAGGAACATGGCAGGAAGTTAGGTTGATGATTTTTTTAGTTGGGTCACAAGTTTGCTAATCATTTCATCCAGGATTTTTTGTAAGTAGTGTTAAACAACAGAAAAATAAAAAGATAAGAAACATCTGTAATCAATAAAGTTGCAGATCTCAGAGCCAGAGTAATATGTAAACTGGAATATACCAAAAAAATCTATATTTTAAAAATCAGAGATACTAATAAACCTTAGGAATATAAAAAGGGATAACAAGAGAGAAGTTACAGTAAGCTTAATTAGTGAGATGACATCTAAACTTCTTAAAAATGATGAATTTTGTTCAGCTTTTTGATAAAGCAATGTTGGAGAACATAAATATCTACATAAAAGGAAGGGCCTTCAATAAGGAGAGTAAGTTGGAAAGTTGTTAGCTAATCAATGCTAGTAGATAATCTCCACAATAACAATAACAGTAAGGAGAATGAATAGGAAGGAATATTGGAAAGTTAAGGGTAGCATTATAGAATATAAATTAGGCAATTTATATATCTAGTTAGAGAAATTCAATTTTATTTTTGAGACAACAGCATTTTGAGAGATTTTTTTTTTAATAATCAAAAAGGGCTGAGGTCCTTCCGAACAGGAAATCATACAGGTAACAGGAGTGACCAGTCTTTCTATTGTATTCACAACAAGATGGTCTTCATAGTAAATGAACTAGAGAGAGGTCATCTATCAATATTTGGAAATGGAAGAAGGGAACTGATAAATGTTGAAGAGATACAGGGTTTATACTTAAAGTTGGAGCAGCGAAGATGAGAAGAACCTTTTATCCTAGTATTCATAAAGCTGTGTTGGCACACATCTTTAATCCTAGTATTCAGAAGGCAGTGGTAGTGCATGCCTATAATCCCAGCACTTGGAAGACAGGAAGCAGAGTTCAGAAGGAGTCAGTGTCAGAGAGGAAGACTGTGATGCCTAAGACAAGTCAGAGAAAAGGTTAGCAGAGTAAGTCAGATTGAGGACATGCCCAACTCTCATGATATAAAAGCACTCTCTCAGATCAGAGAGACAGTAAGAGGAGTTTGGAAGATGAGAAGCAGAGAGAGGACAAGACACAGATACAATGAAGCAGTCTGGGGATAAGGTAGAAAAGCAGAAAGGCTGACTGAGCAGTTTGGAGCATTGAGAGCCTAGAGAGGGACAAGACCCAGAGGCAATGAGAGGAGTCTGAGGCAGAGACACAGAGGCAGCTTAACAAAAGAAGTCAGTATTAGAGTAGAAATGTGAGTCAGTTTGAAGCCAAGCAGAGCAGTTTCAGTCAGAGAAGTTTCAGGAGTCAGCCAAAGTCTCCAAAGTCAAAAGAATTCAAACAGAAACAGTCAGCCAGCTCACAAGCTAAGTTTGAACTAGTCTGCTTGGAGCCAGAACAGCAAGTGAGTTGAGTTGAACCTGGAGAGTCAGATGAGTTTAATACAACTCTGAGTTCAGAAACAGTGAGTCAGAGTGAGTCTGTCAACTGTAGCCTCAGAGGCTTAAATGTTCTAGATTGTAAGGAGGCAGAGGCTGAAACCTTCCAGTTCTAGGCTTAAGACTATATTGTATGGAGGGAGGAGACCCTCAGTCTTACTCAGTGTTCCTCTACTAAGGTGGTTGCTCTCTTCTTAGGATCACTATTTTACTTCGTATCTCTCTCTTACATCTAATAATCCCTGCCCTTTTTGTGTCCAAAAATAAACACTGCAATGGTATTAGGATATGCCAGATAATTCTCACTTTCACATCACCAATGTGTTGATATTTTACACTTGTTCAGACAGAGTTACAGTGATTTCTGTTTAACTGAATTAACCCACCTCCCTCTACACACAAACAAAAGTCTCTAGTTGTCTCAGAACCAACTCTCTTTCCTTATTTAACTTTGCCCTATAATATTCCTCTTTGCCACTTAAATCTTCACATCTTAGAGTCTCACTCAGAAAATAAAGCTTATTTCTTAGATCACTGGGTGTCCTACTTGTAAGCAATCATTGAATCCATGGGTCAGTTATATTTTCAGATATTTTTTTCCTAGAGAACTGAAATAATTTTACATTATTTTAATATCATAGTCTTTCTATGAGTGGCTTTTTATGTTTATCTTTGTCTTCCTAAAGTTAGGTTTTGGTTTCTCAATTGACTTTCTATGTTCTTTTTTCTGACTGTTATCTTAGGTCCTAGACTAGTGTGCTTTTCATTGTGAAGACTCAAGACAGTCATAAAATCATTCAAAATATTGTGATCATATTTTGAAAACAGTGATATTAAATATAACCAATGCTAGTACATATCACACATGCTAAGTATATAAGAAGGATACATTATAGCCTAAGTGGTCACATCTGATAATTCTCAAAATCTTATATTGATTTTTTGAAAATATAATTGTGAATCTAAATAACCAGGAGCATATTCTATGGAACTCCTTTTTTAAAAAATCACAAATGCATCCAGGACAAGCTATTTGTATTATTAAATTGATAGTTGGGCAGGAGAGATCATTTGTTGAATAAAATAACTTGTTTTGCAGGTGTGAGTACCACAGTAAAAAGCTGCCTTTCGTTATGCATTTAACCCCAGTGTTGGAGGTGGAAATAGTCAAACCCAGAGGTTTTGGCAGTAGCCTAGCTTATGAGAAAAACATCCTATTCACAGAGAGACCTTGTCTTGATGAAATAATTAGTACTGAGAACAGTAGAGGAAGAAACACAAATATCCTTTAGTGGCTTCCATGAATGATTCACACATCCACATAGACAGAGGCAAATCACACCACATACCCACTCACACAAACACACACACACACACGTTTTGAAAATGAATTAGTAGTTGTACCTGCATTACTAGCTAATACAATCATACTTGCTAATCTGACTAGTGAGATATGGCTGACTCCACTGGAAATTTTCCAAAACAAAGCTGCCATGTGCAGAGCTGAGTGGTTCATAAATTAAAGATAAATTCATTCTATGAGATTCAGAGAGGAATCTTAGGAACTGTGCCTAAAATCTCTCCATCATCAGCAACAATCAGTCTATCCTCTGGGATCCATTATTCTCTAACAATATGAAATCTTTTGTAAGTTTGTGAACTGCAATGTTTGTGGGAACCTTAAAACATCACTGCCATTCAATGAATGTTAGTAGCTCTAGGAAATATGGTAGTGTTTAAGTTTTCATACTGGTAAAGTGATAAAAGTATCTTTACTGTGGATTCAAATAGTTTGATGTACCCTGATTTGGGTAGTTTTGTGGGGCACCAAATTTTAAATAGAATCTGTATATAGTAATGGTGGCATGATATCAATATCCATTTCTCTAAATTTTAGACTTACATAATCTATTGTACACTCAAGAACAAAATAAATATCACTACTGCAAAGTATTCTACAATATATATTCTATTTTTCTAATGAATTATTGTTGTATTCTAAACATGTTACATAATGTATTATGATAACAGATATTTAGAATAATGGATAAATAAGAGTTATCCTAATGACTTTTGTGAACTTATTGTATCAAATAAACCAAAAAGTTAGAATTTTATTAAAAATACACGGAAAACCTTCCAATTCTTTACATTAATCCTTATAATAGCTTTTGTGAAGTCAACTACTACTATTCTACCTGTCTTCCTATTTCTGTGTTTCCTGTATAATATATCATCTGATGTCTGTTGCCTACTCTTTGTCTCTTTCTTCTCTCTCTCTCTCACTCTCCCCCGTCTCTGTTTCTCTCTTCTCTCTGTCTCTCAGTCTTTGTCTTATCTCTGTCATTCTCTTTCTTTGCCCCTCTCTGTCACTTTCTCTCAGTGTGTGTGTGTGTGTGTGTGTGTGTGTGTGTGTGTTTTACCCAGATGCTAGAAATACCTCTCAGGTTTAATCTTCTCTTAACACTGTCTATTCAAAGCATGCAGCTCTCCCACAAGATCAATAATGATTATGAGATTTGGTGGCATAAAGACTCAAATGTCCTTGAAAGATTTTGGAACAACTCCAAAAGGACAGCTTCTAGTTTGCATGTGGTAGTTTTTGAGAGGTAGTTTAGCTTCTCCATCTTTCCAACTCTTTTTTCATTCTTATATTTCTGCAGTTTGGGAACAAAGGATATCATGTTAGAGTCATACACAATCACACAACCATTATAGAATGGTAAAAAATTACTCCATTAATATCATTTCCATGCAGGCCCCAAATATCTAATGTCTTTCTTCTGAAGAGAAATATTAGTCCTGAATAAATAACTACTCAGGAACATTTTCAGAGAGAAGGGAAAATGATTTAAGCAAATGCAAATATAAGAAATTTAAATAGATAAAAATAAATAGAAACCAGAACAAAAAAAGGAGGTAAGTAATTTAAAAATCACTTATTCCTCCCATGTTTACCATGCCATCCTGTGTCCTAAAGAATGCAAAAGAAAAAAAGAAAAATATAATTGTAGCAGGAACATTAATCACTGGCATACTGGCATGACCATGGTTTTTGGTGGCAGTAAGCAGCTTGGATCATGGACTATACTGACCTAGACTGGATCCTGGACCTTGCCTATATTGACCTGAGACTAAGCATGACAAATTTCAACCTGACCTTGGGCTTTAATACCCAAATACACAGGACCAGACATCCCATGGGCACCTGGCTATCATGCAGGTACAGGGAATTTACACAAGTACCTTTTCTTACAATATATTTTGATCACATTTATGCCATTCCCTTAACTCCTTACATATATATCTCCACCTCCCTAATCACTCAAATTCATGTACTTCCTTTCTTTCCTTCTAAAAAAATTTAAATTTAACAAAGAAGAAAAAATTAAAAATGAAAATAAAAACACACAAACTAAAAAGAACAAAGATAACAAAGTCAGTGAAATCACACAAATATACCAAAACAAAATTAAAATTGCAAAATATGCAAAACATAAATAAATACATACATACATACATACATACATACATATGGAGTCCATTTGTGTTGGTAAACTACTCATGGGCATGGGGTATAGTATGACTAATATACCCAGTGACACGTCATTGGAGAAAACTAATTTTCACTTTTCTAACAGTGAACAAGTGCAAATAGCTTCATGGTTAAGAAATGGTTGCCATGACTACCTCCTCTCAGTTTGGGCATCCTGTATGGGTTGAATCCTTCCAGGATTTGTTCATGCTGCCTCAGTTTTGTGAGTTCTTATGTGTCTCATTCTTTTTGTACATGGAAGACAATATTTCCTCAGAGTCATCAGTTACTTCTGGTTCTTAAATCTCTTTGCCTTCTTTTCTATTTAGATCCCTTAGAATTGAAGGGGAAGGGTTTGATGAAAATTGAATTTAGGACTGAGTGCCCCAAAATCTCTTACTCTTTTCATTTTATCCATTTGTGAGAATCTGTTAATTCCCATCTTCTACAAGAATAAGGGTCCCTAATGAGAACTGAACAAAGCACTGAACAATAATTATAACAATATGCCACTAGGAGATATTTTCTTGCTATATTCCTATAGCACAATTATAGTATTAGCTTCTCTCCTAAGAACATGAAATATCTACTCTCAAGTCTTGTCCATTTTACCAATATGATGTATGGATTCCATGTCATGGAGTGGGCATTAAATTCAACCAAAAAGCACCTGGTTACTAGCACAATATGTGTGCCACTACTGCATGGATAATAAGTTAGAGAACTTGAAAGACTATGATGTTGTGCCTTTAATGCTCACTGCATAGAGAGTAAATTATATGTTGAGAAGTTGACATGGCTGCTGGGGATCAAACTCAGGTAATCAGGCGTGGTTAATACTCACTTAGACATTTCTATTGTCCAGGTAATTTGAAAGGACATAAGAAGTCAGTTTTCACTGATTTTCATGTATAAAAGCCAAAAATTACCTGGCCATTAGAATATCGTTCACACAGAATTCTTTCTATTTCCAGAAAATAATTTCTTTACTAAAAACTTCCTTAGTCTTCATATATTTCACATGGTTGCATAAAATGTGTGCACATTTTAATCTATGTATAAACATATCCACCACTGTGAATTAGAAATGCACTGTCATAAAGAAATAGTTAAAGACTGCAAGGAGTGTTGATTATAAAGCAGAACCTCTGGGGAAACAAGGACATTATATGCAAATATCTGAAGATTAGATTGGAAAAACAAAACAAAAGTCTTGCTATAGTTTATTACTAGAGAGAGGATACCTGTGCTAATTTACAAAAATGAAAATAATGAGATATCTGAAAAATTTTTTACTAAAAACTGAATGCCAACATGTTCTGCCATGGTGCTAACTTCCTGTTTACAGTAGCTTTGGATCAAAATGTAGTCTCTGGTTTAAGCATAAAACCTTAATAAATGTCAAAAACTACATTGATAGAGCAACACAACATTTAGTTTATATTTAATTTTGTTACTTGTATTAATGGATAGCTTTTAATTTCTTGAAATTTATAAGCAAACTTTCCATGATTATATTCATATAGTAATTTATAATGGATCACTTAAAATTTTCTAGGGCTAGAAAAGCATTCTTAAGTTCACTAATGGCCTTAACATAACACCATTAAATGAGACTCTACTAAAAGTTAGCATTTCTTATTGTGCATTTATTGTTTGAGACAATAATTCAAGGTGAGTGACATCTCATAAGAGAGTAAGTAGTTTAAATTTTATGATTAAAGACTGCTCACTATGAAAGATTTATCACCAGGTCAAATTTCCTCAGCAATCTGAAAATCCTTGTTACAATAAAATATGGTAGATCTATTTATAATTTTGATTCACAATCTATGCAATCTTTACTTATTTAATGACCTAGGACACTCTGAACAGCATTGTAAAATATGTAAAGTATGGAAAATCAGGACAGCTAAAATATAAAATTAGTAAACTAAGTATGGTCCCTTTATATGTAATTTAATTAAGTTAGAAGTATAAATGAAACATATCCACCCTAAAAGCCTAAAATTTTCTGTAAGGAGGCAACATATTTTATAATTAAAATGAAAAGAATATTAAAAGAACATAAGAAAATGATAATCTCTGTTTCACATTTCCTTTATCACCATCATGTCAGCAATCTGTCTAGTGTCTTAGGTGTCAATTACCAGAAGGGCCAGATTGCTAAAAGTTCTACCTCTTGCTACGTTCAGTAAAGCAATTATAAAAATTGTAAGTCATTATTTAGTACTCTTTTCAAGATGACTGCTGTCTGAATGCAAGAAAGATGTTATATTAGAGGATACTCTCTCAAATTTTGGTTCAGAAAATATTAAGATCTCTTATCAAGGTGATTGCACTTTGATACTTTCATCTTCTAAATATATGATAGATGAAATATAATATCAAGTAGTGTCTGTGGCTATTATATAAAGTAATATGTTTTAAATACAATAAATTCTAAATATTATAGGAGAAAACATTGATTTCTAATAAGTCAAAGAAAAAATATGGAAAGAAAGAAAAAATTTCAACATAAAGCTGAATCAAACTGTCTGAAAAATAACACATTGAGAAATGATACAGAGATTTATAATAATTCTAGAATTTTTACTCTGCATGTCAATTGATTGAATTCAGTCCAAATTAAAATAAAATTAGAATTCTTTTTAAATCTTAACATGCTAAGTATATGTCTAAATTTATGTATATGTGAGTGTTTGTGTGTGCATAATTTAGAAAGAGAAATGTTAAAACATAATATTTTACTGTAGAGAAAGCAAATATAAAATACAACTATAAAATTTGAACCAAAGTAACAGTAAAAAAGACATAGTCATCTTCTTTCAGATCTCACTTATTCCTAACAGGATATATCTGAGGAACATTTTTCTCATAAACAGGGTTGATAAATAGAGCTTTCTCCCTTGCACTTCCCAAACCCATAAGATATTAGGGTCATAAAGAAAGATGTGTTTCTCCTGTCAGCAAAAGTAGTAGCATAATCTTCCTGTTTTAGCCCATTTTGTCTAGGAGAGTGGGGTGCTGCTATATTTTGCTGAAAACATAGTGGTCTGCCAAACTATATTTCTCATTAGGAGTTTTAATTTTATAATGCTAGGGAAAAATGCGTATTTCTTGCCACTGTCAGTGTCTTCAAAGTCCATTCTCCACAGACAATGTTGAAAACTTAGTCCAGAACAAGGCTCTTATCTCACCTCATAAAACAAGATATGTAATCCAAGGAGAACCAAATAATATCGCTGTATTAAAGGAATATAATAATAAAATGCCTCCTAATGATATTCTGCATTAGCCAAACATTTGTACTGCACTTAGACATCACCAGATACACCCCTCTTGAAGTAAATAAGAACTAATACAGTAACCCATAATTTACCAATGTGGAAAGATTATGAAACCTTGGAGTACCCATTCCTAAATGGGGCCTTCATCAAAACCCTCCCCTGAGAGCTCAGTAGTCTATGTAGAAAAAGAGGAGGAAAGAGATAATAAGGATGGATGACTCAAGGGAACAGAGTCTTATACACACAACAGGAATGATGTACATATGAAGTCATAGAGACTGTGGCAGCATTCAAACAGTCCTCACAGGATCAAACTAGACAGGGTCCCAGAGCTTAGATGAGGGATTAGACATGAGCTCCCGAACCTCACCAAGAAAATTTCTCCAATTGATATCTACTTAGAAAGAAAAATTTAGTTCTATCCAATGGAGTCTCAGTGAGCATATAATAACACTTAAAGATAGGCCCCAGGCCCAGCAATAAATAGATGGCCAAAACAAAAGATTGTTTTTTAGTATTTTTGTAGACATTTTGTTTGTATATTATAGCTTCTGATTTTTTGTTTGGGAGGGGAAATATTTTTCAATTAAAAATAAAATAAACCTTAAACCAAACAAACAAAAATTTTTTATGACAAAATAATGCTTAGATAAAATTTATAGACAGAGTGGGTGTGTAGTTCAGTGGTATAATATGTGTTTCACATGCATGAATTCCTAGTTTTGAATATACAACATACATAATACATAAAGAAGATATCTTCCCAGCAATTTCTAGGTATTTAAATTCCCAAATATTTAATAGTTAAGGAAGTATAATTTTCTTAAAATATAAAACTATAATAATATAGTTCATACTAAGATGATAAGACTGTTGAAGAAGATAAAATGGGTATATTTGTGGCAGTTAATCAGAGCATAAGATTTGAAAAATGTCCATTTATTTCTTTTGTACATATTAAGTGATAATAAGAGGATATCCGAAACATTTTATTGACCAGAATTAAAGGTGACAATGATCAGTTTTGTTTTTATTCAGTTAATGAGCAATGAGATGCATGGTCATGTATAAAACAAATAGAGATGAAACATTTCTTATGACCCAGAATTAAGAAGATAAGTTTTGTTTATACCTATTCTGTCATTACTATGTGATGAGTATTAGTATTAGACTTCAATTATCTAAAGAAGGAGAATTACTGTTTCCTGTGTTAAGGGAACCACATATAGATCATGTTGGGAAGATATCAGAATGTGGTTTGAAGAATAAAGTGATTTTAGACTGTCTACAGATACATATCTAGTTTTTTGAAGACTGTTAGCCATTTTCCATCACTGAAAGAAGATAGCTGTTATAAATGATTTAAAAGGATAAAAATGTTGTTTTGACTCATAGCTTCAGAGAAATTAATCCATGGTCAACTATGTCTGCTATTTCTATAACATAGAACACAATGATGAAAGGAGGACATATTGAGTGTGCTTCTTCAACTCATGTCAGCCAGGAAGTGGAGATAAATAGATCTAGCATGTGGAAATGGGAGAAGACACTAACTTCCTGGATACTCTCCATATTACCTATTAATTCTAGCTCTCCCCTACTCCTAGCTCCTACTACCTTACAGTAATGCCATAATAGTATGGGTCCATCAATGATTCACTGATGCAAATAGAACCTTCATGGTCCAGTCATTTCCAAAATGCCCATTACCTAGCATCCAAGTGCTTATTCCATTAGTGTTTGGAGGATGCTTCATAATAAACTTCATTATAAAACTACAATAAGCAATCATTTAAATACTGAGTAAAAGTTCAAGTGGACTTTGGTTATACTTGTACATTGTAAGTTATTACAAAGTAGATACTATTTAAAGTCTCAAAACAAGCTGGAAAATCATCAAAATTTGAATTAATAGAGAAAGGAAAAAAGTCAAACACTGAGATATTTATCACATAAGAATTAAAAGAGTGATATTTGTCATGCTTATAAAGATTTGTTCAAAAATACTTGAAAGGAAAATCAGTTCAGTGGAGAAAACTGAGGAGTATGAGAGTCCAAACGTTAATTGAAGACTGCAAGGATCATTTAATCTTTTAATCCAGCACCATGGCTACTATAGCAAAGGATCACATTGAAAGGCCTGTTTGATACCTAGGAAAGGATCACATCCAAAGGCCTATATAATCTGGATGGAATGCAGAAAGAATCTTAATCAGACCAATCCTGTTCTCTGTTAATGCTAGATGATAGGGATTTCTGTGGTGAATTCCAACTCTTGGGATATAAACAGAGCAGTCAGGAGAGAGAGAGAGAGAGACAGAGAGAGAGAGAGAGACAGAGAGAGAGAGAGAGAAAATGTAGAGGTCTGAGAGGAAAAGTAGAGAGTAGAAGCAGAGTGTAAAAGAAAGCAGAGAAGAAGCAGGGAGAAAGGAAGATCTCAGAGAGAGAAGCAAGGTAGAAGCAGTGGTGGAAGCAGACAAGAAGCAGGAGAAGAGAGTTTTCAGTCCGGCAGTTTGCGTACAGTCAGCTCACAGACAATTCAGTTCAGAAAGAGAAGCCAAGAAGAGCAAAGTCAGTCCACTATAAGTAGAGAGAAAGCAGAGAGACAGAAGCAAATGGTTTAGCAATTTGGAGTTCACAGTAGAGCTCAGAGTAAAGAGGTGGACCAGTCAGCAGTAAGTCTCAGAGGTTGAAATATTTAAGTTTTGAATTTATAGTAAAATTGTACGGAGGCTGAAACTATCTAGGTCTGGGCTAGCATCTTGAAGATTAGATTCTATGAGGCTGCGTCTAAGTCTAGACTTTAGATTAGATTGTTCACAGACTGATTCCCTCTACAGCTGGGGATTGAATTTCCAAAGAATAAACTGTCTGCTGTCAGGAACCCATGAGAATAATTAATAAAATCAATGTTTACATCTATATCTACAGCAGGCCATGAATTAAGGTTGGCTAGAAGATCAATTACATCAAGGTAACTGAAAGATCAGACAAGGTAAATATGGAGGATAGGAAATATTGTATCCTTCCTGTCTTTCTGAGAGCACATTTGAGGGAATTAGTGTCTAACTGTTGAGTCACTCAAAGAAAATGGCAGAGGAGAATGTAAAAGTGTAAAGCTGTGTGTCTATATCAGACGTATTTGCTGTGAACAAGAAAAATATTGGTGTTATAACATGTGGAGGCCATGAGCTATATGAGATTAATTTTAGTGGTATGAAAAAATTATATTTAAGATAATCACATACCAAGATGAATGAACTCATGGTACTGAGGTAAAAGAGACATTATTATTATCTGTTTCATAGAAATTACCTATATGGTACTATGCAGTGTATACATACTTTGGGTAAATTCCTTTATAACAAACCTTAATTTTCCCCATATTGAAAGTCATATTTAGTGTTATCATCTTAGGCCACTTGGGAATGTCTGGATGGACAGTATGATAATAAATTAATCTCTAATTAAAAATGTAAAATAAATTAAAACAAAAACTTCCATTTGGAAAATATTTTATAAAATATTTTTTAAAAGTCCTTTTCTTTATCAACATTGATGGATTTAGATTTATAAAGTGAAAAATCAACATTTTCATTATCTTCAAATTCCTGGCATGTTACTCTTTAATACTCAAGAACTTTAATTCAGTATTCCCAGATATTTTCAAGGTTTTGAAAATTGTAATATTTTAGACATATTTCTAGTCATTATGTTACTATGTATTAGTACTTTTAGAAATATAACAGTATTTGTATAGGCCCCTTGTTTCTTTACATTACATGATAAAATATTTTTTATTACAATATCAAAATAAAGCACAACCTATGGTAAGAATATTAAGTTCTGAGAATGATATATAAAAGGGAAAGGACAATGTAAACAGAGATATTAATATATGAATGCCAAAATACATAACATTTTTGTATTTTTTTACAAAGTGGACTAGTATGATAGCCTAGAATAAAAAATAATTTGATGAAATTTTAGAAAGTATAAAAAGTTTTGTTTACTTGTAAATTACAATATCCACTAAAAATCAAGTTTATTTTTGATACTTGAAGTTTCTCAATTCAGAGACATGGAAAATAGTATTTGATGGGCCATAAAGAGGTATCTTTAGGTCATCAGGACTATATCCAGAAAGTGTTCACTGAAACATTATATATGATTTTTTTCACCTCTTTCTTTCTTGCCCTCCAGGTACCTAGCAGTGTCCAGACAGTAGAGAATCTGGTCAACAAGTTATCTCTAGCTGCAATGTTTTAATTTGATGGTTTATGATAAGTATGGAAAGTCTGAAAGGGTGCCACAACAAGCTAACTAACACTTGCTGCATGCCTAGAAATATTTATAATTAGAAATAAAAAAAAAACAAAACTAATTGAATAAGAGATGGAAAATGACAAAGGTTATGGGTGTGTTGCACAGATTTATTTAAGAGCATAGTGCTGTGCTTAAAATTTTGGAATGAGCTTGAAGCCTGAACCATAGTCTATATCATCATAAACTTCGCAAACTCAACAGCAACAAGAGACAGAGACATTTACCCTAATATATTTTTAAGTGAATATAAATGTTTTCTCAAAAAATAATATGGTTGCTATAAAATGTTAATGTCTATCGAAAACTCATACATATTAATACATATAAATATACATTATGCACAATTAACAGATATTTGTTGAAATTATTTTTATGAGACATCATTAATCAACATACAGAAAAATGAAAGTACTGCTTCAGTGCCTTTAAGTGTATTGCTCTTCTCAAATAAATCAATGCAATGTTATTGATCATACACTTCAGGTTAATTTAAATATAATAGCAAGGAAAGAAGATATTGCAAGACAAGGAAACATTCTTTTTTTCTTCTAGAAATACAGATCGTATTGATTGGAGAAAATATTTAGGTGAAACCTACCTTAGAGGATGCTAATACTTACAATGTGGGTAAGAATGGCCGGAACATTTCAAAGCACTGGAATTTTCAAAGCAAAAATTAAGATGAAGTATGAGAAAAAAGGCTTGGGGATTGTTTATTTGTTTTTGTTTTGATTTTAGTTTGGGCACCAGAGTTATTGGTTATTAGAAGGAATGGTCTGATTGAAACTTGAATTTGTATTATGAGAGGTAAAATAGGTATGTGTAGTATCAGGTCATATTTAGAATTCCTCAAAATTCATCTTAATTTTGTATCTGTAATTCTCTCTTAACTTTGTAATGTTAGATATTTATGTTAATTAAAGTCCATGTTAAAGATATTTATCTGATGAAGCATTTTCTCCAAATCTGAGTCGTTTCTCGTAGGCTTTCTATGAAAGACTCTTCAATCTATTTGCTCTCCCAATCTATTCTTGAAAATGTTTATTCTGATTTCCAAATCTCTAAATTGGATCTTATCCTACCCCAAATTATCATATCTTCAGATATTTATTAACAGAATTTATTTCTTCCTATTTAATTCCACTATTTCCTAATTACCATTGAACTCTGATTACAAAAAAAAAGTAATGTTTATCATACACATACACCAACATGTCAGTTTTTCCACACAAAGTTCCATTTTTGGTTACAGAAGACTTGAGTACATTAGAATCATTTTGTTTTTGATTTTTTGCTTTTTACTCTCTGGAATGTAGTTATGTTTGTCTTATACAGTATCAACGAAATTATGGTTAAGATAAAATAAGGAACTTACTTTTAATTTCTGATTATTTATGAGAGTATTTATCATTTTATGTATAATCAATTTAGTTTTTCACTCTGAAAATCAAGCTTATACTTGTGTATCCTTTAATCACACTACTAACTCTGACCTCTCCTCACACCCCCTATACACACAGCAGTGGATCATATATGTAGTTTGCATCTTTCTGGACAAAAAACAAACTTTTAACCATATTTTTATTTAATTATGATCTGAAGATATTTTAATTGGAAGAAAATACAACCACTATAGAATAGTAATATAAAAATGTTAAAGCACATATTAAATTTATAAAAGTTTCAGTAGCTTTCTGTCATTTATGCATAGGCCAATCGATATCACTGAATTAAATATTTTTAAGAACTTCCTTCCAGAACTATTCTTTTAAATGAGTTCATAGTAGAAAAAATAATGAATATCTGAATATTATAAAGCATTGCTGGGATTTATTTCTATTTTTATTGTGAACACTGTTTTCCATAATGATAGTACCCTATAGCTTATACAGAATACTGACATAAACAAAACAGCACTGCAAGAGGGCATTTAGAGGAGCAAGACATTTCATCAATGCTCTGGGAACACTTACAGCCTAGCTCAGTCTCTGCTTTAGTGATGTACTGGCAAATAAAAGCAGGAGTAAATCAATGCATAACTTTAATTAAAATGTAGACATCTGAGTATGCATCTGAGTACAGTAGGAGTCTGGAGGTAAATAAACTCAGGTACACTGCAGAGAAAAACAAGGAAGCAGCAAAGGGAATAAATCTTGTAGATAACAGAAGAAGTGATAAAAATGTGCAATATAAGTGAAGACACAAAAGAAGGGATGAATAAAGGGAGAACACCCATGAATACAGAGACTGAACTCAGAGAAATTGTTCTGTCGATTGAAACAAACAATGTGGAGTAAGCTAAGTGGTATAATATTATCCAGTAAGAATGAAATTATGGGTAGTAGAACATAGCCAAGTTAAAGCATGTTAATTAACCAATTGATAAATCTAAGACATTCTTCAATGTATATGATCCCACTTAGATAGATGTAAGTAGACATTTCTGTAAGTAACTTGGCAGATTTAAAGTCATTATTCAAAATTCTGTATTTAAAATGACGATTTATTAGGGCTGTGGAGAGGGCTTAGTAGGTAAAATTGCTTGCTGTTTAAGCATTAGGATCTTGTTGCTTGTACCCATCCACGAGACCCTTCAAGAGAGGGGGTAGAGTTGGTGTGGAGCCAAGACACAAATACCCTCCACCTGGTCCACCATCCCATTGGCTGCCAGACTGCAGCTTCTGATCCTTGGGCGTGTCCAGGTAGTTCTGTCTCTGGGCATGGCCATGCAGGTCCGTCTCTGGATATATACACACAGGTCTCAGGCCTTGTTCTGTCCAGTGGCAGGTCCAGTTTTCTCCTACAGGACCTGAGATTAGATCTCTAGCACTAATTTATAATAACAAAAGCTAGGAGGGATCTGTAACCTCAGCACTCTCACGCCTAGAGACAGAAGGATCAGTGAGCTTGCTGGTTACTAAGCCTCATTGAGAATGTGGAGCTCTTGGTTTAATGAAAGACAGAAACAAGAACACAACACAAAGATTATCTACCACGATCAAGTAGTCTTTATCCCAGAGATGCTGGGATGGTTTGACATGAGAAAATCAGTCAATGTAATATACCATATATAATACATCATATAAACAGAAAGAAAAAAAGATCATCTTATTAGATGCTGAGAAAGCTTTTGACAAAATACAACACTCCTTCATGATAAAAGTCTTGGAGAGATTGGTGATAAACAGGACATCCCTAAACATAATAAAGACAATTTACAGCAAGCCCACAGTCAACATCAAATTAAAAGGAGAGAAACTCAAAGAAACTCCACTAAAATCAAGAACAACACAGATTGTCCATACTCTCCATACATATTCAATATAGTATTAGAAGATCAAGATAGAACAATAAGACAACAGGAGACCAAGGAAATACAAAATGGAAAGAAAGAGATCAAAGTAACCTCCTTTGCAGATGATGATAGTATATATGTGTGACCCCAAAAATTCTACCAGGGAACTCTTACAGCTGATAAATAACTTCAGTGAAGTGGCAAGCTACAAGATCAACTCAAAAAAAAAAATCAGTAGCCATCATATATACAAACAAAAAATAGACTGAGAATGAATTCAAAGAAACAATGTCCTTTATGATAGCCATAAATAATATAAAATATTTGGGGGTGACTCTAGCCAAGTAAATGAAAGACTTGTTTGACAAAACTTTTAAGGCTTTGAGGAAAGAAATTGAAGATCTCAGAAAATCTCAGAAGATCTCAGAAGATCTCAGAAGATCTCAAAGATGGAGAGATCTCCATGCTCTTGTATCAGTAGAATTAACATAACAAAAATAGCATACTGAACAGAGCAATCTACAGATTCAATAAAATTCCTATCAAAATCCCAATATAATTATTTACAGATGTTGAAAGGACAATATTGACTTCATATGAAAAAAATACTTAGGATAGCTAAAACAATCCTGAAAGAACAAAACAAAACTAAAAAACATCTGGATATATTACCATTCCTGATCACAAACTGTACTATAGAGCTATAGTAATAAAAACTTCATGGTGCTAGCATTAAAAACAGAAACATTGATCAATGGAATCAAATTAAAGATCCCAATATAAATTCACACATTTATGGACACCTGATCTTTATAAAGAAGCCAGAAATATATAATACAAAAAAGAAGCATCTTTAATAAACTGGTTGGTCTAATTGGAATATAGAAGATTGCAAATAGATTAATATTTATCACCCTGCACAAAACTTAAGTTCAATTGGATCAAAGACCTCAATATAAACCATGATACACAAACCTGATAAAAGAGAAATTGGGGAATAGACTTCAATGCATAGGCACAGGAGACAATATCCTGAACAGAACACTGATAGCTCAGGCACTGTGATCAATGATTAACAGATGGGGCCTGGTGAAACTGAAATCTTCTGTAAGGCAAAGGCACGGTCAATAAGAGAAATGGCAGCACACAGAATGGGAAAAGATTTTCACTAACTCTACTACCAATAAAGTGCAAATATCCAAAATATATAAGGAACTCAAGGAACTAGACATCAACAAAACAAATAATCCAATTAAAAATGAGGTACAGATCTAAACAAAAATTCTCAAAAGAGGAATATTAGATGACTGAGAAACACTTAAAGAAGTGTTCAACATCCCAGCCATCAGGGAAATGCAAACCAAAATACTCTGAGAATCCATCTAATACCTGTCCAGAATGGCTAAAATCAATAACCTAAATGACAGCTCATGTTGGTGAGGATATGGGGCAAGGGGAACACTTCTATATTGTTGGTGGGAGTGCAAACTTATAAAGCCATCATGGAAATCAAAATAGTAATTCCACAGGAAATTGTAAATCTCCCTGGTAAAGGGGAAATAGAACAGACTTTGAAGGTGGGCTGGAGTAGGAAATGGGAACAGAAGGATCCAGGTGGCGAGAGACAGATTTTGGGAGAGACCTTAAAACTCAGCTATACCATGCCTGATCATACACCCAAAGGACTCTCTACCATACTTCAAGGACACTTGTTCAACTATGTTCATAGCAATTTTATTCATAATAGCCAGAAACTGGAAACAACCTAGATGCTCCTCAACTAAAAAATGGATAAAGAAATACTGGTGCACTTACATCAAGATTACTGAGCTATTAAAAAACAAACAAACAAAAACAAACAAACAAACAAACAAAAAACGACTGCATGAATTTTGCAGGCAAATGGGTAGAACTTGAAAAAAAAATCATCCTGAATGTGGTAACCCAATCCCAGAAAAACAAAAATGGTATGTACTCACTTTTATGTGGAAATAAATTTTTATGCAAAGACAAAGTTACTACTGTCCACAGACAGAGAGAGACTTTATGCAACAAGGAGGTCACCAGTGGGTAATATAGGATCTCCCTGGTAAAGGGGCAAATAGAACAGACCTTGCAGGTGGGCTGAAAGAGGGTGGGATGGGAATAAAAGGGCCCATGTAGTGGGGAGATGGATGCTGGGAGAGAATATATAGAGAGACAACCAGAATTAGAGAACATTTACAGGGAGATCGGGAGAACTAGTACAGTGGAAAGTCACTGGTTCTACAAGGGAGACCCTAGCAATGACCTCTAGTATGGGAGACGCTGAAGCCTGAATAGGCCATCTCCTGAAACCATACAAGACTTTTAGTGGTAGGACTGGGGCACCATCCCAGCTATAGAAAGGTTGACTTGTAAACCTATCCTCCCTGTGCAATTCACTGGGACAATGAAAAGAAAGACTTCCATGCCAAAGGAGGTTTTGAATATCATGAATAAGGCTGCTATGAACATGAATATAGGTGAGGAATTGTCCTTGTGGTAGGATACAGTATACTTGATTATATGCCCAAAGCTGGGTCTTGAGGAAGGTCCCAATTTTCTGAAGAACCGCCATATTGATTTCCATAATAGCTGTACAGGTTAGCAGTCCCACTAGCAATGGAAGAGTATTTCCCTCGCTCTACATACTTGCCAGTATGAGCTGTTCCTTGTGTCATTGATCTTAGCAATTCTGACTTGTGTAAAATTGAGTAATTCCGAATGATATTCTGCTATGCTCATAGGTCAGTGACTAGGCTAATCATCATGAAAGACTTCCTCCAGCAACTGATGGCAGCAGATGCAGAGACTCACAACTCAACATTATGCAGAGAGCAAGCCTGAATAGGAGATCTTCACTGAATCCCTACTCTTGGAGCTCAGGAACCCCCTAAGGAACAATCAAAGAGAGTATTGTAGGAGCAAGAAAGGTATTGACATCAAGAGAACAAGACCCACTGAATCAACTAAGCAGGGTCCATAGGGGCTCACAGACACTGTACTGGCAATCCCAGAGCCTCTATGGGTCTTTGGTGTATGCCTTTTACGTACCATACATATGTACATACATACATAATTTTGTTTGTTAGCTTGGTGGGGTTTTTTTTGGGGGGGCTCATAGCTCATGACTCTTTTGCCTGCTCTTGAAACCCTTTTCTGTTTCTGATTGGTTGCCTCATCCAGCCTTGATTTGCGAGCTTGTGTCTAGTTTTATTATATCGTACTGGCTGTGATGTGCTCAGTTCATGTCATTGGGAGTCCTGCTCTTTCCTGAGACTAAACAGAGGAGAGCAGATCTCTAGAAGAAGGGATGTGAGGGAGGAACTGGGAGTAGTAAAGGGACATGAAATTGTTGTCTTGATGAATCGAAAAAATATAAATAAAAAGGAAAGATATTTATAATATTTTAAAAGGAGAGAGAATTCCTTTTTTTTTTTAGATCTGTATCCCATTCTTTAAATTGGATCATTTGTTGTTTTTGTTGTTTGTTTATTTGCTTTTTTGATATTTAGTTTCTTGAGTTTGTTATATATTTTGGATATTAGCTCTCTATTGGATAGGGTGTTGGTGAAGATATCATAAATGGGTATTAGCTGCTAAGTAAAGTATAACCATGCTACAATTCACACATCCAGAGAGGCTAGATAATTAGTATTCTAGGAAGGATATATTAATGTCCCAGGGAAGAGGAAAATATAAATTCTGCAAATAGGGACAAAAGTGGGAGGGATCAGGTGAGGGGAGGATTGGAGGGTGTGTAAGGGGAGAGAAGGCTGGAATTGGGGGTCAACTGGGGAGGAATTTGGAAACATAGTGTAGTGGAAACTTATTGGATTCTATTGTGGTGACCTTAGTAAGGACTCCTGGTCCTTACAAAGCTTGAACTACTCTTTCTCTGTAACCAGGCAATGTTCCCAGTGGTGGGACTAGGACACCGTAAACCACTTATAAAGCCTTTGACTTTCAATCTGTTCTGCTTGCAAGATATTTTGGGGCTATTGTGGCATAGAACTTGAGGGAATGGCAAACCAATGACTAGTCTAACTTGGGGCACATGCCACAAGAAGTAATTTATACCAAATACTGGAGACTAGGGTAGACTAGGGTAGAACCAAACAGGATTCAAAATAAAAAGGGGGGGGGGAGAAAAGAAAAACATCAATGAATTATTCCTACCAATATTCTGGTATTCTCATAGGTCAGTGCTTTGCCCACTTGTCACCAGACAGTCATCCTCTGGCAGCAGATGGGAGCAGAGGCAGAGACACTCAGCCAAACATTATGTGTAGAGGCAATCTAAATAGGTGGTCTCCATTGGGACCCTCCCTTTGGAGCTCAGAGAACCCCGTGGATGAGAGGGGGGAAAGGAAAGATTATAGGAACTAGAGAGGATATGATTGAGGAGACCAGGAGAACAAGGCTCATAGAATCAACTAAGCAGGGCTCATGTAGGCTCATAGAGGCTGAAGCTACAATTAGGGAGCCTGCATGGATCTGCAACATATCCTCTGCACACAGGTCAGGGTTGTTAGCTTGGTGTTTTTGAGGGACTCCTAACAATGGAAGTAGGAATGTTTCTGAGTGTTTTGCCTGCTCTTCAGACCCTTTTCTTCCTACTGGATTGCCTAATCTAACATCTATATGAGAGTATGTGCTTTGTCTTATTGTATCTTGTGTCATGTTTAGCTGATATCTTTTGGAGTCCTGATTTTTTAGGAAGAGAAATATAGGGCAAGTGAATCTGGGAGAGAGCATTTGAGGGATGTTCAGAGGAGTGGAGGCAGGGGAAACTGTGGTCAGGGTGTATTATATAGGAGGAGAATTTATTTTCAACAAAATTTTTAACATGAGGTTATAAGGGGGAAATGTTGAGAAATAAAAGAGTGGATGTGGGCTAGGTTTAATAAAAACACAACTAACACTTGTATGAATTTCTCAAATAAAATCTTTCAAAAGAAAAACATACAAATATAAGTTTCCCTAAGAACAAATATTATCCGGCAAATCATATTATTTTTAAGTCCATCCATTTTTATCTGATCATGTCCAAGAAATGTTATTCCTATTTAATTAATTTTCATTAGAAATTTAAATTAAATTTCTACCTTAATATTTTCATATGCCTAAATTAAATGACTAATTCTCAAACCCTTCTATGGTATATTTATAGGTATAGGACTCTTAATATTTAAATAGCATATGTGATTGTTGATCAGAAAACTTTAATTATTTAATATAAAATGTTAAATTCACATATTAATATTAATTAGTAGTTATTTCACTCAAGGTTCAGAAATATATTATGCACATGATATAAAATACTTTAAATTCATTTTAAATTCTATGCTTCATTGGGGGGAGTAGTTGCTAACTTCAAATTTATTTTCATAAATATTAACCAATGTCTTTATAGCTTTCCAAACTAAATTTCCATAGGAATTCAGAGAAGGCCTCACTCAGATTCTGCATTAACCTGCAGGCAAATTATAGATTCTATACTTCTACTATACTACAGATTCAATTCTTCTTTTGTGGTCACTACCACAGGATCTCCATAACTTATAGGAGTTGGCCATGACACTCATGTGTTTATATTTGTATCATAGATCTTCCTGGTTTTTTAAATCAGAGTTCTGCAAAACATCTTTATATATTGTCATGAATTAGAAAAGATATGACAACAAAGGTAGAGAACATGAAAGAACACTGAGAAACTAATATGCAAACATAACCATAAGTATTCTATACCAATATGTGCCACTTTCCTCCTTAAAAAAAAAAGGCAATTTTCAGTGCATAATTATCATACCTCATTGCCTTGTTCCCTAATTTATTTATCGAAATTATCTCAATTGCAATATAATCAATCTTCCTTTTTAGACCTTTTAATTTTACCAGAATGTTACTCTTTATTGGCGTTTATCATAAATGTTGTTATACTGTTGATTTTCTAGCGATATGAACTAATTTTCTTCTTTCCTAAATTGCCATTAAATAGTAATACTTTTCTCCATTCGAGTATGGTTTACATTAAGAAAAAATTTTAACCAGGGGGATCAGAGACTTGAAAGAAAACTGTAAGTTAGATTATAAGAATTTGCCAGAATTAATGACACAAACACATTTAAAATTATGGTATCCTAAAGCATTTTCATACTGTTAAGTTATGCAGTTAGCATTGTGATGTGAATTTCATTAAAGGAAGAACACTTAGACTTTAATAAGACTGAATTTACTGATTTATATCTACTGTTTTTAGGCTGTGAGTTCTGTGAGTTGAACTACTCATCCAATAAAGAGTAATTTTGTCTTCAGGTCCTTTACCGCATCAATAGATGACAATTAATGACACTGTTAGGCTTTTTAAAAATAGAAAGTGATCTTGAATACTTACAGTGAGCAAGTTTATTTTAGTCTAACAATTTCTCCATGCATGTTGAAACAATGTAAAGCTGTGTCTAGAGTCAAATCTGTAAGAATAAACAATGTTACATGCCAAATGCATGTCTTTACTTCATGGACATGATTACTGAATCTCCCTGCCTATTTTAGTAAGTTGGAACTTACTGTTATTTTACTTGAAAGACAAAAATCCATGTGATAATATAAACATGCAGCATAGAAAATCAAATAAAATGAAAATAATTTAATTTTATTTAAAGAACAAATGTAAATAGTTTTTCTACAATATTTATTTGAATATATATATCTTCAAGTGCTAGGATTTCAAAGCTCTATGGCCTAGACAAGGGAAATCAAGGATGTTTTTAAGGTCTGTGGAAAATATAGAAGCTGTATTTGCATGTCTGTTATTCTTTTCATTCCTGTGTAAATGTATTTAGAAAGCTGCCAGAGTGTCAGTAAAAAAAACATTAATGATTTCACAGTAACACTATTTCTCACACAGGGAATGGTTTATTCTGTGAATTTTATAGTCACAAATCAGTGAACATTAGGTTTCCTTTTCTCATATATGATATCAGATTTCTGAGTGTTACATAAATTTTAACAAGATAATGCAAAATTATTACAATCCCTTTTATTCTGCTGAAAACAATACTATTACTTTCTTCTATTAGCCAGTGAGAGTAAAAGTTATTGCATACACTAATTTGATTCTATTTGCAATTTTATTGCTAATCACTATGTTTTCAAAGACTTTTACTCCTTTTATAACATTTATGCTACAGGCATGTGTTTTGAAGTTCTTAATATTATTCACTATTTTGAAGCTCCTCTTTTTGGTAAGTATGAATAATAATATATAACCTGAGCTTATATTCACAAGGGAACTACAAGTATAATCATAACATTTTTTACAGCCTAAATGTTTACCTAATTTCTTGGTTTTTGGTAGCTTCATTTCATTTCCATTGGTATAATATTAATGACAACTGTTATATGAGACCATCTAAGCAGATGACCCCATTCCTCAACTTTATATTAATTGAAGTTTATCCAATAATGAAAACTATTTTCCAGATAAAATTAAGATACTATGTATCCAAATTAAATACCATCTGGTCATTTTTTTTTTTTTTTTGATACAGGGTTTCTATTGTAACTCTGGCTGTCATGGAACTCACTCTGTAGATCAAGCTGACCTTGCACTCACAGCCATCTGCCTGCCTCTTCCTCCCAAGTGCTGGAATTAAAGTCCTGTGCCACCACCACGTGGCCTATCTGGTCATCTTAAGCCAGTTGTTATTATTTGATTCTACTAATGCATTGGTTAAGGCACACATCATTGGGTTTTGTTTTCTCTTGTTCTATTTGTGTTTGTGTCCAGGCATATGCAAACTCAAAACCCAGTATTCTCCTCAATTTCTGTCTACTTTTATTTTTATGATCCTTAAAATACATTTTATCATTTGAGATTAATAGTAAAGTTGATATTCCAGGAGAGTTTTTGTGAACTTGAAGTGTAGTAAACATTATTTTTCTTCATTTCTTGAGAATTTCACTCATGTGTACAATTCAAACCTGATCTAAGTCAATGTTATTTCCCCCCTCCGACTGCCTACACATCCTCTTCATCAAATTTCTGCCTGTGGTGCAGGCCTCAGATCCAATAGGAAGCTGGTAAATTACCACATGAGAGTCCAGCCACTCTTGTACCAATAAGCACATTTAGCCATGGGACAGTACCTCAGCATGTATGCCAGCACACTAATTTATTTTCAACCCCAGGAGCTTACAAAAAGCACCTTTTGATATGCTGAAAGCTAACCACCACAAATGAAGTTTCCTGGTTTGATTGAGGTGAATTTCTTCATGTTCTTCGGCTAAAGTCTGTATTTTCTCCATCAATACAGTATTATCATATAGTCTGGACCCCTGTGGGATGCCTCTGTACCTCTGTTTGCCTCTTCTGCACCATGCCATATAGATCTGTCATCTCCACCTTGTCTTTCCAATTACTCCAGATTTTCATAGTTTATGTCCTTGGACAAGGCACCAATATCACATCTCCCATTCCGCAAACTCTTGAGGGGCTATGGACATCCTGAGTAGGTATCCTGAGTATGGGGAAGTAGGGCGGTTCTGGATCCCTGATGAACCTTGCTCACCACCCTGTGGCCATCTTGAATCTCCAAAACATTTTTATAAATTATATCAGAACTCAATCTCAAGGCCTTTATTAATTAGCATAATGTATCTTATGAATGGGCACCATTGAAAAACTTGCAGTATTCTAGCTATTTTGTTTAAAATGGTTTATATAGTATCATACACTTTCTCTGTCAAGGCACAAAAATCAAGAGAATCCACATTTTCAAGTAATGGACAGCTTTCTAAACAGACAGGTCGAAGGTCAGCTAAAGTCTGGATAATTATGTAGCCTATCCTCATTTCTAGATAGTTTATGTTTGCATATATATATATATATATATATATATATATATATATATATATATATAATTAGTTAAATACACAAAACTATAGAGAGGAGTACCATATTTTCTGTAGTTGGTAAAATTTTCAAAATTAATATTTATATTTAATTTGTATGTAGGTGAATATAATCTTAGGTGAACTTCTCAAATAAAATGCTTTTGGGTTACAGAAGAATCAAGAACAACTTCCACAACTAAGAAACTAGTTGAAATTCATCTTAAATAACAGAAGGTGGTATAAAAGTACTTATTTCCTTGTGTCCATCTGTGGCAGTAGAGTCTGATGTTATTTTCTTTGTTACTGGTTATAGGCTGGTAAGTAAGTGTTTGTATCACTTTGGAAATCTTCCTCAGCTAATTATATAGAAATTAATGTATTGGTTGTATGGTATGTCTTGCATGCTCCTAAACAGTGACATTGTCAAGATAAAGTGAGGAGGATTAAATTTAATAATAATTTTGACAAGGGAAGTGTTTAAGAAGTACTATGTATTTGATATCACTCACAGAGAAGGTCTTTGTTTAACCAAAATAGACAAGAATAATCAAGATTAGTAAGGCAAATTTTCATCACAGAGTGACTTTGTATACGGCAGTGAAGTAGACATTTCTACTAATCATGAAAAATATTTTAACAGATACTCACTCTATTAAAAAGCATATATTTTCTCTGTATTAATTAACTTTTTAATTATGTGTGTGGGGTATGCCGTGGTACATGAGTAGAGATCAGAGGACAACCCGTAGAAGTTAGTTTTCTTCCTTTACTATGTCGGTCCCTAGCACTCAACTCTAGTCTTATGCTTTGAGGCAAGTATCTTTACTTACCAAATCATCTCACCAGCACTCATCTATATTTTTAGATTACAAATTAAGGTTGTAATTTCTATAAATTATTGCTTTATTAAGTTAGTTATCTCAAAATGAGTTATAAAAAATGGTTCTGTTACAATCAATTAAATATTCTTGTTATCTTGCTAGTAGGTGAGAAAAATACCACTACACCTGACTTTGATCACATCATATATAACTGTTGCTTAGATATGTATATATGGAGGCATCACGGCAGAAGACTGTCCACTGCTAAGAATGCACAGTGAAGTACTTTTAACATTTGTGCCAAACTGTATCCATTACTAAAAACAAAAAGAACAAATAGTTGGGAATAGTTAATGATGGCATGACTATGCCATGGGCCATCCTAACTGACGAAGCATTAGGTGAGAAACATATTTAGCAATGGGCTTGATGCTTCTACACATAATCAGGACATGATGAACAGAATAAAAGCTTTAGATTATTTTCCAAAAAAGGAACAACAACACAAGTGAATATAATTTCGCAATATCTCCCTTGTAGTCTTTCATCATCAGCCCTATCAACTTTCTGAGTAAGATGCTTGATGCTCATGGGAAGGTGTGTGACCTGCACAGTGGATGAGGTATAGAAGCACTTCTGATTCATACCCCATGGATGTTGTCAGCATCTTCTCCATTCCCTGTTCACCATGATAACCAAGAAATTCTTCAGATATTAACAAACACTACTAGATGTGGATAATGTAAATGTAGAGTCAGGTCAAAAGGCAGTTTATTCTTTGATAATTCAATCCCCAGTGCTAGAGGGTTTCAGTCTCCCTACAATCTAATATTCAAGATCCTAACATGGACCCAGAAGGCTTCTGTCTCCATACAATCTAATAGAATGTTTCAGTATCTGTGACTTACTGTTGAATGGTTCACTCTGAATACCTCCTTCTGAACTCAGAACTGTACTGAACTCAACTGACTTTTCGGGTTGACTGATTTAACTCATTCGCTGGTCTGGCTCAAACTCTTCTCCAAGCTACAGTTCAAACTGACCTTATGAGATAGCTGTTTCTGACTGAACTCTTCTGACTCTGGCTGACCTCTGGCTGATTCTCTGACTGCCTCAGCATGAGGTGCTGGACTTGGCTTCATCCTGACTCACTCATTCTTCATATACTGGTTCCTTTTGCTAACTGACTCTGTATCCCTGCCTTAGATTGCCTCAAACTACTTTAAACTGTCACTCTGAACTCCTTGTGTCTCTCTGTGAGCTGACAGGCTCCTTTATATCCTGATAGTTGTGTATGTCCTCACTCTGATTCAGTCTCAGACTTCAGTCTGCCAGCACTTCACTCTAATTCAGTCTCAGAGTTGGGATTAAAGGCATGTGCTCACTCTGTAACCATGAACTGAGACCCAAGACCTAATACTGAACTGACTGCTTCCTTTTAGAATCGTAGTGTTGGGATTAAAGGTGTGTACTACATTGCCTTCTACAGAAAGCCCTTTCAAGGAGCATTAGCACAAAGAGAATAGAATTAGTCTGATTAACATTCTTTCTGCATTCCATCCAGATCATACAGGCCTCTGAATGTGATCCTTTTATGTAGGCCCTTGGATTTGATCTCTTCCTAGCTATTCCACAGGTCTTTAAATGTGATAAATGTTTAAATGTTCCTTTACAGGATATTACCTTATTTTAAATTAAAATAAACTGTTAAAATAAGGGAATCAATTCCTGCATAGATGTGAAGTACAGAATATTGTATTGTACATGGGCAAAATGACACACTCAGAATTCAGGACATGAGATGCTAAAACAGGTATGAATTGAATCTTAGGTTATAGTTACACTTTAATAATTTGTTTTTAACAAAGCCATCATATAATATACTTATCATAAACCTTCCATAGATATACAGAACAATCTCTTAAAAGATCAGCAAAATTATACAACAAAGTTATACATCAAATATAATTGTAAATGATTTTCTATAAATGTTTAGAAGAAAATACAAATAGTTAAAAGCCATGATATAAACTATTAAAGAGTAAAGAAAAATAAACTTGAATCCAAAACTCTAGATTTTAGAAACAGCAAAAATCCTGGCTTACAGCTGATTCATGATTTTTGCTTTAGCTTAAATCTGCTTTCTGTGATTGAAAGCACAAATATAGTCAGCAAGGCAGTTTGAGCTCTTCTGAGAAATGACAGGTAAGGGAATTATTTAACTTGTCATTAACTTATGCTCCTCATTTACAGTTACTTAAATCAACTTTTGGGGATTAAGGACTTCATGCACTTTCTAGAGAAGCAAGTTGTTTTTAGGATATGTTATTCCAAACTCAATTGTGATGTTTTATTTTTTCCTTTCTTCTATGTAATTAAGAAAAAATCATGGATGAGGAGTATATCTTTCCCTCTGTTTATTTTGTCTATTAATGCCTTTATATAGTACATGAGAAATAAATCTTAATTACGAAAATTTCATCATCTACACAAAATTCAGTACTCACGATTGACTAATCATGAACACATTAGATTTTTGAAAAGTCCTTTCAAAATATCTGAGACTCTATGGTAATCAGTAATGTAATTGTACCAGAAGAAGACATCCATATTTATCTTAACCCCAGAGGCACAAGATATAAGCAAGTATTATAATAACTTGCTCTGACAAATATTCAAAGGATAGGTGTAGAGAAACATGAACGTGGAATGTTTTACAACACTGAAGAATATTTGTTAGAAAATTCAAGCACTTATTTCTCAACTGTTTGTACTCTAACACTTTCTATATTGGAATTGACTCGAATTCTTACTATTTCCACAAAACCTCTCTACCATTAGCTTTAGCCGCAGTGTCTGTCATCTGCAGCTGCATGAAATGATCTGGTTGTTTACAGAGTCCAAATATCATTTATGCCTAAGGACCCTGATGAGATGATAGAGAGTATTCTGCAGCTGTGGAAACTGTTTGCATAAACTACAAGATTGGTGAATATTTTAGAACCTCCTACAAGTCTACGGTGAAGTATGTCTTCACTCATTTTCAGACACCTGGCTGAGGGTATAGATTTTAGTGACTCCATCAATTCAGTTTTGTTGAAAGAAGAGTATATGACATAAATCTGCTTATCAGGTACTGCAAGATAGCTATTTTCTGTTCTTAAAATGTACAGTTATGGTCTTACACTGTTAGATCTGACATTAAAGATCATGGGAGTCAGTAATGTCTTCCCTTCCTCCACTCTTCTTCCTCTTCTTTTCCCTCCTTCTCATTTTAATGTAGTTTAAAGGACTATATCAATGGATTGTACATGTAAAGCAAGACCTTTATCAGTGAGCTATGTTACCACTCTAGAAGTCATTTCTTTATTTTAAGTAAAACAAGAATGCAAAATCAGTGAACTTTCTTCCTCTGCAAAAGGATCCATTTTGTATAGTAAACAAACTGGCAGAAAAAGTCAGGTGAATTTGGTGATACTGATTAGGTCTGTTTACCTGCAGAAAATTAAATGCCACTGGAAACTAATAGTTATGCTTACAAGTAAGTTTGATAAAGTGCTATAAACTGACTATAGCTAAACATGAGACTGAGTAGGTTCAGGACTTTCAGTCTTAAAAGAGACATTTGTAAATTTATGGCCATGAATTCCATGTTATTCCTATAGTACATACCTACAGAAAATTACATTTGGATAACTATAAAGCCTTTTCTATAATAACTTCCTGTTCATCCATAGAAGAAAATTTGCTTGTGCTTTATTCTAGGTGGAGAAAGGAAAGTTGTCCCATTCTATCAAACTCCCATCTTCTTCTTTCGGTAAAAAATAAAACAAACATACAAAAAAATATGATACTTTAAGAAAATTATTATAGATATATTACCTGAAAAAGGAATTAGGGTCTTGATCAAAAAGAAAAGAAATCAATTCCAGTAAAGAAGTATTTGTGAAAAACCACAAATACAGATAAAAACTGGTATCTAATAAAAATGATATGGAATGGCCAATTCCATGCCTGCTACCATATCAGAAAAGTCTCTCAGAGGCGATAAATGCTGTAGCGCTTCATTCTCCAATGTTTCACCTTGTGCAAGGAAGTCACTTGTGATCAAATGAATTTAATGGAAAATAAAACAAGGAAACAATTCAGATGTTTTACACAGTGTAGAATTTTCAGTGCTATGGTACAAATTTATGTTGTTCTGCTTTGTCCTAACTGGGTTGTCATTCATTTTTTTTGTCCCTCATCCTTGTATACCCCATGTAGCCATTTGTCATTTATAATACTTTTGGAGAGAGGTACAGACACACATTTATATATTTTTTATTACAGAATCATATGTCATAAATGTTTCAATTTATTATAATATGTCTCACATTTATATTAAAGTTCCCTGTATTTACTTATATGGGGGAAAAAGAATAGGACAAACAGGTTCCAATACTATTCATGGATTCAAAAATTCACTGGAGATGCTACTATGTATTTCAAGTATGAACAATTTTATAAGTCACAGAATTTCTCTGAGGAGAGATGTTTATAGATGTATACAGAATTTCTCTGAGGAGTGATGTTTACAGATGTTTACAGCAATTCTAAATTGAGTCCAAAGAAAAGCCAATGAAGACGTCTGAAAGCTGGGATTTATGACAGAAAAAATTAAGTCAAGATCAAAATATACCCAAAACTATCTAAATACTCCAACTAAATGCCCAATTAACTAAGTTTATTTTATAAAACATATATGAACCTCAACAATTTATTAAAAGACTTTACAGAAACAAAAAATGCAGTTTGTAGAGATAAATTTACTGCACCTACACTCCAATACATAAAGACTTCAGGATTATCTAACAGAGGATATACACTGAGATTTATATTTGACTGGTTCTAATGAAAGACACTCACTGTAGAAACAAATAAGCAATATTTCAAAACTGAAATATAAAAGAAATGATAATAATAAAAATAAGAAAATTGGCAGGTGATAGACATACCATTGGGCTTGAAATTATTAAGAGACAAAGAAGTTTATTTCAAGGTAGATCAATAGATTCTCCCTAAAAATAATGGAAAGAGAAAAAAGCAGATAAACAGTAACAAAGAAGTCAAAGTATAATTATAAAATTTCTTAAACTCTGATATTCATTTAAGAATAATTACAGAAAGATGATTCAAATTAGGCAGAGTAATAATCTTGAGTAATAATATGTGTAAGCATTTTCTTAAATTAATTGCAGGAACCAAAAATTAGAACACTTAACAGTAGTGAGGATGTAAGCTATTAAATGGTTTGAGTTTTCTTGAACATATACGTGTTATTTGATCTAGACACTGTGAATATATTTGATAACCCAGTCACTTAAAAATGGCATCCAAACAAAAATCTCCAAGTAGATACTCAGAGATGTTTCACTCATCACCATAATTATCTTTAGTATATCAATATATATTTTAATGTGGAGTAATATATTACGATATTACAAAACATTGAAATATCATATGACATTAAAGTAATGAGCTGTAAACCCATTTAAAGTCAGAACTTAATTATATATTAATTACAACAAAACTTTCTGTATGTACTCTATGCTATGTGATTGCAATTATTGAAAAACACCAAGATGATAATTGAAATAGTGATTGTCAGTGACCTGGCAAGTAGTTAATCCACTAGATAGACAATGCTATATTTATTATTTATTTATTTATTTATTTATTTATTTATTTATTATTTATTTATTTTTGGTTTTTCAAGACAGAGTTTCTCTGTTGTAACTCTGGCTATTATGGAACTCACTCTGTAGACCAGGCTGGCCCACAACTCACAGAGATCCACCTGTCTTTGCCTGCCCTTTAATACCCTGTGCTGGTATTAACGACATGTGCCACTACTGCCAAGGACAATGTTATTTTTAAAAGTATAAAATTATTCTGTGACACAGAAATGGTAGGCATATAATTAATTGTATGTACTTTTTAAAGTGCTAGCATGTTATAGAATTATATTTGAATTCTTAAAGTAAATAATAAAATTTAAAAAGTAACCTAAACACATAATTTATTGTATAATAAAATAATCTATATTTAATTATTTAGTGTACACTCATTGCATGCCAGTGACAAACAATGGTGGTCAGAGCTTTCAGCACTCAGTTGTCTCCTACTTTCTTGTATATGTTCGGCATTGGAATCAAGTTGTGAAAAATGGTGACAGGTGGCTTAACCTGCTGAGTCATGTCACTGGTCCTTTGTTCATTTATTTCAAAGACAAACCTAGTCTTACTTAACAATGTGGGATACTGTTGTGGTTATAGTTGTTATTCTTTTATGTTAATGGAGTCTTCCTTACCTCTTTTTTTACTGTGATAAGATACCACGATGAAGGCAACTTATAAAAGAAAGCATTCTTTTAGGGGCCTATGCAGATCTATGGATCTATGGTTAGAGTCCATGGTGGAACAATGGCATTTTGGCAAAAATAACTGAGAACTAACATTGTGATCCACATGTTTGAGGAAGAGAAAGAGTCAGTTAGAAATGTTGTGAGTTTCAGAAACTGAAGCCAACCTTAGTAACCCATATTTTCAACAGTACCTCACTTCCTAATACTTCTCAAACAGGTCCACTCATTAGGGCCAAATATTCAACTATATGAGGCTATGGGGATAATTTTTACTCAAATCACCACATTATTTTCTTTGCTCCCCATAAACTTGCATATCATAATGTAAAATTCAGTTAGTCCAGCTTCAAAAGTCCACACTGTCTTTTCACTTGCAACAGTGTCTACAAGTTCAATGTCCAAAGTCTTTTCTAAGACTCAGAGTAGTGTCTTAACTATAACCTCCTGTAAAATCAAAAGTAAAACACAATTTATGTACTTCTAGCTTATAAAAGCACATAATATACATAAGCATTTAAAAAGGGAGGAAAGGGGGTATAGCAATGGAATACAAATGGACAAAAGCAAGACCAGAAGGGATATTTCCAAATCCTATAGCTACATGCCTGATATCAAAGAGCTTCAGTAGCTTTCACCATTCCATCCTTGATGGCAACACACTGAGGTCTATTGGGCTGGATCTACTCCCTATCTGAAGCTCTCTTAGGCAGATGTTTCATGTCTCAGGCATGTCAAACATCTTGGGGTCTCCAAGGAAATCAAGGCTTGATTTTCAGTTTTACATGATGGTCTCTTAGTGTTTCCATGCAGGGACTTTCCTTCCATACACCTGGCCTCAGCTACATTGTTAAACTCTGAAGAAGGTTACAAAACTCATGTAGTCCTGTATCATTCATGATGATATACCACATAAAGGACACTGCCAAGACTGGCTGCCAGCTTGGGATGGAGACTGCTCTGAATCACTTTTCTATAAACTTTCCATTGCTGTTACTTGTTAGGAACACAAAATTCCTCAGGCATTTACTTTTAACAAGCTGGAAGTTTAACTGGGTGGAGTCTTGTCCTGTGGGTATATACTTTCTTTTATTTCATTTCAGAACAGAACTTTCTTTAATCTTCCCATCTCTTTCAGCACAATGCTTAGCTGCAACATTGAATTTTCTGGTAGTGCTTTTTTTTTTCTCCTCAAGCTGCACATTTTGTATTTCTTTTTGCTTCATTTGTTATTTTTCACTGTAGAACTACATATGAGTGACTACTAATAACCACACACAAAGTCAATATCATGCTGTCATAAAATCTCCACCGTGAAGGAAATTAGTCCAATTTCTTTCAGTTTCGCCTCAGATAAATTTTTATGACAAGGGCAGAAAGTAGTCATTTTTTTTCCAAATTATCAAAAGAATGGTCTCTAGATCGATTGTTAATATTGAGCTCCTCTGAAACCTCTTTAGTTGTACGTCCCTTGTCCATAATATTGCTGTGTCACTATTGTCTCCAAAGATTTTAATAGGATGGTCTATTAATCCTGCTTACAATGTTCAAGCAGTTTCCTGGTGCAAAGGCTCAAAATCCTCTACATTCTTCCAAAAATCTTCATGGTCAGTCCTTTCACAGACAGGACTGTCTTAGTTACTTTCATAGTACTATAATAAAACTCCATGACCAAGGCAAATTATCAAAGAAAGCCCTTTACTTTGGGCTTATAGTTTTAGAGAGTTAGAGTCTATGACTATCATGGAGGGGAGCATAGCAACAGGCAAACATGCCGCTGGAGCAGCAGTTTAGGGCTTGCATTAAGAGACAGAGACATATTGGGAATGGTTGAATCACCTAATCTCAAAGCCTTTCCCTAGTGACACACCAGCTCCAACAAAGTCACACTTCATGATCTTTTCCATTCAGTTCCAAAAACTGGGGATCAAGAACTTGAATATATATGCCTATAGAGCCCACTCTCATTCAAACATCCACAATAGGTTGCAAATCAGTTATGTGAGAACACTGGGATGATTCATGTGGTAATGAATGTGAATTTTAGAAGTGGTACCAACTAATGTTTCACTTCATGAAGATTTAGATAGGTGACAGATTATGTACATGCACATGGCTATATTCAACATGTATATTTTCTTGCAATTTCAGTTGAAAGTTGTTAGAAACATTTGTTCCTCAATGTCATAAAACTTCTTATGTGTAGTCCTTCATTTCTTATATTCTTTGCACATAGAAGGTACAAGGACATCATGGAGTTCTAGCAACTAAAGGATGAGCCAGAAATGAAAAAAAATATGTAACCAAAGAACCTTGTAATTCCAAATAAAAAGAAATTAAAAAAAACAAAAGGTACATGTTCAAAGACAGGACTATGTCAGAGGTATATAGGCGTTCAAGAAAACCTCCTAATCAAATTATTTTTAGTGTAACTTTTATTTATTCTTTGCCAATTTAATATATATCAACAACAGATATTGATTATGTTCACCCACTATTTTCCCTTCTCACTCTCTCCAGGAAACTTTAAATTCTCCTTCTCATTCACATTCAAGAACCCTCCAATTTAAGTCATCTTTCACTTACTCTTTTTGTTTTTTTTATACCCTGGAATTTAGCTAGTACTGCCAGTTGAAGTGTTATCTGACCTTAAATGGGTAACTGGAGGTGCTATGAAGTCATGAATGCAATGGTCATGAGGTTTGCAGAAGAAAAAATTTCAATTCTCCCCATTCTCTGGCTCTTTTTCCATATTTTCAGAATCTGCATAGAGAAATGTTCATATGTATATACATGTTTAGTTTATGATTTAGCCCTCAATACTCACTCGCAGAACTTTGACCATTTATGAATATCTGTATTATCTGATGGCCACTTCACTAATTGATGGATATTAATAAGCACAACCCTAACCCTAACCCTTTAGAAGACAGTCCAACAGTATATCATTGAGCAAAACAACAATAGTATTATTTTTCTCCCTAGACCCTATGACCTCATAAACCATGGTCACCTGGTGAAGTTTATAGTCCTAGGATAATATTCCTTCCTGTGGGGCAGGCCTCAAATTCAATCCCAACTCAATCATTTATACAGTAACCTTCATCCCACTATTTCACCAATGATAACAAATTGCCTTGCCAGTTGGTACTGGAAAATGCAGAATTGGAAACAAAGTTAACATTAATGTTTTCTCTGCCAGTAGTTTGCATAGCAGCTTCTTTCACTGTTGCTATTTCTGTTGCTCTCTGGGAGTGATGGCTATTCTTGGTTGTCAACTTGGCTACATCTGAAATTAACTAAAACCCAAGTTGTTCTATACACTTGTGAAGGATGTTTTTCTTAATTAAATTATTTGAAGTGGGAAGACCTTTTAATCCAAGTCTGTTGAGGTGGGAAAATCCACTTTCAATTTGGGCCACACTTTCTACTGTGAGACTATATAAAGAACATGGAAGAAAGGACCTTGCTCTCCTTGCTTATTTGTACTTGCTATCATTCCTTCACTGACATTAGAGGCTACTTCTCTGGAATTCTTGAATATACTGAATACCAGATAATACATCCACCCTTGTGGACTGAACAGGCTAATGTATTCTTGAACCTTCCATTGGTGGACAATCATTGTTGAACTAGCTGGACCACAGTCTATAAGACATGCTAATAAATCTCGTGTGTGTGTGTGTGTGTGTGTGTGTGTGTGTTGTATGTATATTCATTCTATAAATTATGTCCTTTTAGAAATCACTATTATAATCGGTCATTTTAAAAAGTCTTTGCCTATATATACATCTCGCACTGATTTTCCTGGGATTTTCTTTAGCAATTTTAGAGTTTTAGATCTTATAATAAGACTTTGATCCATTTGGAATTGTTTTTTGTTTAGGGTTAGATATAGGAAAATATTTTCATTATATATGGATTTATACAGTTTTTAGAGCATAGGTGGCTAAAGCAGCTGTCAGTTTTCCAAAGTATCAGTATGACACTTTTGAAAAACTTAAGGGGGTGGCTATTATTGTGTGGGTTGGTTTGTTGTCTCTACTCTATTCTGTATTAAAATTTTTAACAAGTTTAGTAGTAGTACAATCCATACTAACAGACATAGTGCAAACCATACAATTGATATCTGTGTGTATATGTTGATAAAAAACAAATTATCAAAGAAACTTGGAAAATAATTCTCTCACACAATTGATTCCTAAATGTGTTTCAAGATGGAGGCATATTTCTCTCACTTTCTCCTGTTATAGGTTGTATAGAGTGACCACATTACAAAGGATAATGTGTAAAAACAAGAAAAAATTGTTTCACAATGAAACAACTAGAAAAATACTTTGTTGACTGGATGATCATTGTTAAAATCAATCAAGTGACAAACTCAATGTGTTACTAATCTAACAGCAGTTTTAGAATATGACAGAAACAATATGATTTAAATGAAATTATACCTTTATGCTCAGCATGTTCATGAGTAAAATACAAAACAGGGGTTATATAAATATATGAGACTAATCATCAAATCTGTTAAGACAATTCATAAGTTAGAAATGTGTGAAAAATATAACAGTATTGTTTCTTAGATGGGGTCCTGGAAAAGAAAATAACATTGAGTAAAACTACAACAGAGATACAGTATGAATTTTAAGTAATAATAATATGCAGTCTTTGGTTCATTGTGATATACCTTGCAAACTTAAATGATGATAGTGTGGATTTGAATGGTAGGTAGCTAAGATAAATATATAATACTTAAAATCTCTATGTAGTATTCTTGAACATTTTCTGCATCATGGCAATCAAAATTACATGTGAAAAACTCAATGTGTTAACATTTATCATTGCAATTCTAAGCAGTTTATCTGTAGTTAAAAATGTGAGGCTTGTATACTGGTAGATAGACATTTTATATACTAAAACATTTTCTTTCTGTTTGATCTCTACACCACCTGCTTCAAAAAATAGTAATTCAAGTTCCTTAGGTTATTACTGTGGCATTTTTCTCAAACAGGGATATAAAATTTATATTATATTTTTTCAGGGTATTCTTTAGTATACTAAAAAGTTACCCTTGAACAAAGATACGAAAACTTTCAATGACTTTTTCCAAGCCATAAGTCTTGAAGTAGTCGCTGTGAGTGACAGATGAACACAAATTTCTGACTACTAAAAAAGGAGTCATGTTCACAGTACATAAATATTCACTGAAATGGTATCTTTAAATATAACTTGCAAATAGTTTCACAGCAGAAATGTATTTTTATGTTACACAGTGGAATCCAAGTGAACTTTTCTCCTTTCCATTTTCTTTGATGACTAATCACAGTGTTGCTTTCGGTTTCAACATCTGCTGTATTGATTTATGTTTTCAAACACATTTGTTGGTTGTTTCAATTGATTTTATATTGACCTTGACAAAATGATGAAATCTCTACTATATTTTAAAAAGTAAAATTCTATTGATGCTTATTTCTTACTGAAACAGGAGAACAAAAACATGCCATTTTTAATAAAACATTATGATTAGTTGAGTGAAAAGATTAACATAGTCATAGTAACTGTCACACAAATAGATCAGCGGACATAATCACCAATATTCACCCCAAAATCGCAACTATTTACTATTTCCATATCTTGGGATCAAAAACTACATAACAAAACATATGAACACTTTGAAAAAGTATCAAAATAGTAACAAAAGTTAACAACCCATCCAGGGGGCCTCTTGTACTGCATGACATAACTTAAATTGTAAGTTTGAAACAAAATATAACCAGTTTTTTTTTTCTGAGTGTCAGAATCAAACACAATGATACTTCTCCAGATTAGTAAATAAATACCAATTAGCACAGTTCTTTAAAAACAAATAGTTAACTGAACTGGTCAGCCAATCAAAAAGTGAAAAAAAAAGAAAAGAAAGAAAGAAATATGATATATGATGAGAAATATTAACGACATACAATCTAGAAACAAGGTCATGCTTAATCTAACAAAACTCTAAATTATTTGTAATAATCATAGACCATATGACTAATGTTCCAGCATGGAAAGTGAGTGGGTTACAAGGTATTACTCCTAGCTAAAAGGGAAATATCTTTAAAACTTTTATTTGAGAAATTGAGCATCAATACTTTTCAACTGCACAAGGAAAATATTAGCTTCCTTTATTCCTGATAAAGAAATAATTTAATATATTAAGATTTTATGATGATATGTTTATGTTGGCATTTGTGCCCACACATTGTCTTGGGGAAATAAGAACAAATATCTATCTACCTTTGTTACAGCAAAAACAAAACAAAACAAAACCAGGTAAAATAATATTTTCCACCCAAGTCCCTCTTGGTAAACTGAAGAGATTATTGAGGTTAACTAGATGAGAATGCATCAGGAGTTTCTTGCAGGATCATGGATGACTTCAAAGCAGCAGCATCTCCAAATTTCCAATCACTCTGTAGCTTCCTACCTATTAATCAAAATTCATCAAATTTTATCTTCTCCTCAGCAAATCTTTGCTGCCATATAACCTTGGGAGATGTCTTGTAAATTAGGATTGTAGATTCTGAGCCTCCTGATGCCAAATTCTGAGAGCTTTCTCTGATGTTAATCTCAATTCCATGGGCCTATTTCCTCCAAGTGAAAATGTTTCAATTCTGAGAAAATTTATGCCAACATTTATATTATTTCTTACACTTAATTAGCCAATGCAATTAAAGGTAAAATGTAAGTGTTTGCTTCTATCATGGACCATAAAACTACTAAAATTGACTTTAGTGCAAATTTTTAACTTGAATTTTAATGAAAGATCACTTAAATATGAAACACAGATTGAACATACTAAGAAATAGTTATATATTTTATGTAAATGCCTATAGGTCTCTCTAGTCATATGAACACACATACCACAAGAAAGAAATTTGTAACCACTGGCAGCATTTATCATTGGTTTATGGGTTGATAATTTACTTCATAACACAGCATTGCAAAGTTTCAATAATTTTTAATAATTTGTAAACAATGCTCACATATAAAAGTTCCTTGTTGCTATTCAGGCATAAATAACACTACAATAAATAATTTTTCACTAGATCCAGCAAATAAATGGAATTACAAAAAAAATTGTATATTGAAAATAGATTCTTTTCTCATATAATATATCCTAACTCTAGATTCCCATCCCTCTAATCTTCACAGTTCCTTCCTCCTCCCCTTCTCTTTGGACCCATTCCATTTTTGTTTCTCATTAGAAAAGAATAGGCTTCTAAAGATAGCATGCCAAATATGACAAAATAAATATAGTAAGATGAAGCCAGAAAGGATAGGGCAACCCAACAAGAGAAGAGTTCCAGAGCAGGAACAAGAATTAGAGATTCTATAAACATCTCTATACCGTAAAAAAACTAAACTAATACTCATGATATCGACACAGAGAACCTGGTTGACACCCATGTAGGACCTGGGCTTGCTGTTTCAGTCTCTGTGAGCTCACATACATCTTCTGTAGCTGATTCTAAGCAAAATGGGACTGTATGAGAGGAGTATGGCTGTAGAAATGAGAAGAGTTTAATAGAAAAAGACATATTCATACACAGGAAGTCTTTGTTCTATTCAAATGGTCAAAATTAGTTATTAAAAATTGTAAGGAACCCAAGAATGTATTACATTCTATATTCTACTTCTATAATCTGCTTAAGTTATAAGACTTAAGTATTTGGATAAAATTATCTGGATAATCAAATTTGATAGGCTTGAAACAGAATTTATTAGGTTTCACAGCGGTGCAGAGTATAAAAAAAGAATTTATAGGCCAAATATAATATTGTTTATTGGCTTATATGACTGATTTTCTATAACTAAATATTTAAAATGCAGTTTAGGTCTCAAAGTTCTACTAAATTTAATTGATAAAGAGGAACAGGGAGGTGGTGATATTGAACATCAATCAACCATTTGTCTGTGAGAATAAATACAATTTTACTGTTGTTCAGTACTTATTACAATAAAGTTGTTTTATGCTGAGTTGTGACTATGATAAATATTACTTTTTAAAGATTTCTTTTTAATTATACATATGCTGTATATATATATATATATATACACACACATATATATATACATATGCCATATATTTATATACATTTTAGTGCAGTTGTTCATGGAGGTCATGTCCACCTGAAGCTGGAGTTATAAGTGGTTTTAAGCTACCACATATGAGTGCTGGGAAACCAACTTTAATTATCCTTAAGAGTGGTATACACTTTTAACTACTGAAACCTGTACTTAGAAAATTCTCGGTTAAAAAGCCATACCAAACCAGAAATTATTGACTCAAATGGATGAAGCTGAATTTCATAGAAGAGCAAAGAGAAATACATGAATTGCTCTTACTGTTGCACTTCAATACATCTCTATTAGAAAAGAAAAATCAGGTAGGCACAAAATCAGCAAGCACAGCTGAACTCAATTATTGCTTATTAAGTAGACATGATAGGCATCAATAGATTGCTTTGTTGCACAATGTCAAAATCCATCCTTTTATATTTCACATGCACCATTTGACAAGAGAGTCCCAATACACATTTGAACTTAAACCATGCAATACTTGCTCTCATAATTTAAATGACTTAAGCTTGAAATCAGTAATAAAAAGATTGCTTGGAAGTCTCAAAATATTTGAAAGTTTAACAACACATTCCTAAATAAAACATAAGTCAAAGCAATTAAGTTTGTTTTACTGCTCTTCCAGAAGGCCCACTGTTTATTCCCCATTCATATCAGATGGTTCATGTCCACCTGTAACTACAAATTCAGGGAATATAATACTCCTAGTTTCCTTGGAAACTTACACTCATATGCAATACACACAAATAAATCAAACTGATATAAATACATAAAATGCACATAATTTGAAATAATAAAATGAATTATAAATTATAAATAATATGTCAATATAAAATATTCTAAGCATCCATACATAAATTCAAAAAATAAATAAATAAACTCAATCGGGGAAAAAACAGAAAAAGTCATATGTAAATATATTAAAAATATCAATAGGATAAGCCAACAAACCCAACAATTGTTTATTTCTCCAAAATCTGTGACACAAATAAAAATATGCAGAGTCTAAAAAAATGAAGAAGATACAAGTTACCAGTACCAGAAATTAATGAGGTGTGCATGACTGTAGAACTGAGCAAAGCCTGAGGAAAATTTTTTAGGATAAACTAGTTTTATTTATTCTTTTTTTCATTTTATTTTTCTTCTTTTGTATAAGAAATATCAACACCCCTCCTTCCCTCCCTCCATTCCTCCCAGCTACCCCAATCTTCCCTTTCCTCCTATTATATATCCTCCCCATTCCTACCCACTCAGTCCCCTCTTCCTACTTGTCTGGAAGGAAGCCTATTTAATCATGGTGGATGGTATTTTTTATGTGTTCTTGGATTAGGTTTACAAGTATTTTATTGAATATTTTTGAATCTATGTTCATGAGGGAAATAAGTCTGTAATTCTCTTTCTTGGTTGAATCCTTGGTTTGGGTATCAGCATGACTGTGGTCTCATACAATGAGTACGACAGTTTTCCTTCTGCCTTTATTTTGTGGAATAATTTGAGGAATGTTGGTAAAATTCTGCACTAAAGTCATCTGGCCACGGTCTTTCTTTGGTTGGGAGAATTTTAATGACCTCTTCCATTTCCTTGGGAGATACAGATATGTTTAAATTGCTTAACTCATCTTGCTTTAATGTTGGTTTATGGTATCAATCAAGAAAATTATCCATTTCTTTTAGATTTTCCATTTTTTTTGGTGGATGGTTTTTTGAAGTATGACCTAATGATTCTTTGGATTTCCTTGGTGTCTGTGACTATAGCCCCATTTTTTTTTCTGATTTTATTGATTTGGTTATCCTCTGTCTTTTAATTACTTTGGATAATAGTTTGTCTATCTTATTCATTTTCTCAAAGAATTAACTCTTTGTTTCATTGATTGTATTGTTCTCTTTGTTTCTATTTTATTCAGTTTGATTATTTCCTGCTATCAAATCTTCTTGTGTATGCTTGCGTCTGTTTGTTCTAGGGCTTTCAAATGTGCTGTTAATTTGTGAGTATGTGATCTCTTCATTCTTTCTTGCTAGACTCTTTGTGCTATGAATTTTCCCCTTAACACAGCTTTCACTGTGTTCCATATGTTTGAGTATGTTGTAGATTCAATTTCATTGAATTCTGGAAAGTCTTTAACTTCTTTCTTAGAGGACCATGCAGTCTCCTTGTCTGCTGATTCAGTATCTGGTCAGTGGACATTGTGGGTCTGGTTCTCCTGCTGTTCGCAATCCCTCTGGTTCTTGCTATCCCTCCTCTCCCTCTTTTCCCTCTTCCAAGAGGTTCCTGAGATCTGCATAATATTTGGCTCTGGACTTCTGTATCTCCTCCCATCATCTGTCAGAGAAAGTCTCTCTGTTGAAGACTGGGCTAGACTCTGACCTGTAATCAGAGCAGGATATCATTAGGAATTGTGTCTGGGCTGTCTAGTTTCTAGTTCTTGGCCAGCCCTGCTGTGTCAGGCATGGGCTCCCTTCCTTGGTGTGGGTTACTGTTCTTCTATTGTCACTGAAGATCCTGCAGGCAGGTAGGTTATAGGTTAAACGTTCAGTGGCTGAGATGTTGCACTCCCATAAGCAATGAAGGAGTGTTCCCCTTGCTCCACATCCTCACCATCATCAGCGGTCCTCTGTGTTACTGATCTTAGTCATCCTGACAGGTAAAAGATAGAATCTCAGAAGAGTTTTAATTTGCATTTCCCTGTAGGCTAAGGATGTAGAACATTTAAGTGTTGTCAGCCATTTGAAATTCCACTATTGAGAATTTCTTGTTTGGATATGTACCAAATTTTTAAATTGAATTATTTTGTTGATGTCTAGTTTTTTGAGTTCTTTATGCAGTTTAGATATTAGCCCTCTCATGGATGTGGCTTTGATGAAAATATATTCCCATTCTGCAGGGTACTATTTTGTCCTATTGATGGTGTCCTTTGCCTTACAAAGGCTTTTCAGTTTCAAAAGGTCCCATTTGTGAATTTTTTATCTTAGTGCCTGCACTCTTGGTGTTCTGTTCAGAAAGTGGCCCCCTGTGCCAATGTGCTCACTGCTTTTCTCCACTTTCTCTTCCTTCATATTCTGTGTATCTGGTTTATGTTGAAGTTTTTGATCCACTTGCACTTGAGTTTTGAGCAGGGTGATAAGTATAATTATATTTTCATTCTTCTACATTCGGACTTCTAATTAGACAAGCAGTATTTGAAGATGATGTCTTTTCTCCATTGTATATTTCTGTATTTCTTATCAAAAATCAAGTATCCGTAAGTGTTTGGATTTATGTCTGGAACTTTGATTCAGTTTCATTGGTCAAATTAAGATAAATTTTGTGGCACGTTAAATGAACATTGGATATCATTTACAGAGTGGCACAATTTCATTTAATTTCCAATATTTGCATGGAAAAGTGGATCAAGATGATTGCCATTGAACTAGAAAATTTGAAGTGTACCTATCATCCTGGATAATCTGGGATATATCTTTGATAATAATGTAGGAAAAATTGAAGTCAAGTGTCTTGAAGGAGAGAGAATGTCACAGTCAAGGAAAAGAGTTGGGTATATGTCTCTCCTGGATGATTGTCCAAAGAAGAGATTGTACTCCTGGAAGTGAATGGTTCACAGGTATGGAATTAGAGCCATTTACTAAGCAGGTGGTTTGTGGAAGAAGAAATGAGTGAAGGCATGTCAACACTTCATAATAGTTCCACAAAATCTGTTTCAGACATTTACCTCCAAACCTGCAAGATGACTAATCTTTGTTGAATCAGTTGTAATTTATTGAAACAGCCAAGGGAAATTGATATATCCCTGCTCTGCAAATATTAGAAGGAATGAAGGACATTGATTTTTGTGAACCTATCTAACAAAGGTAAGTTTTAATTAGAAGAGAAGTGGAATAATAATATCCGCTGTCTCTGGAACATGTACTATGTGAAGAGTAGTTTCATTCATGTTAATGAATGAGAGAGAAAGCTGCAAAATTAATTATATCCCTAAACATGAAACAGCTTCAAAACTTAAATACACTTACAAAGACATAAAATAGACGGTAAAACCAAAGTTGAGTGTAAGTGAGAAGATACAGGCAAGGGGAAAAGTGATGCTGTTGAATTAAAGAACTTACATTACCTTTAAGACAACCTTTAATTACTCATCAGCAAATATATGTAGATCATCTGGTCAGACCAGATGCCATGAACCAGAAAGGGTGAAAAATCTGTGAAGAGTATTTTGTTATCAACTTGTCAATGTGATATGTATATCAAATTATCTCAGAGGATAAGTATAAAGTACAAATAATCAAAATTATCTGAATAATTCTTAAGAAATGCCCTTAAAGATTTTAAAAGTATGATTCTTTGTAGCAAATGAAAATTTTACTTTGAACTTAAAAACTACTTGCATTCTATTTTTAGATTTCTCCTGCTGCAGCAAAAAAATGTATATCTCTGCTGGCATGAAGCCAATGAGCTGGCTTTAAAGACGCTTTAGCTATTTTAGAGGTGAAGATGGAAAATATTCCACATTTTAGAGATATTTTGATATGTGGATTGATGACTTTTCTAAACTAGTGGGATAACTTAATGGCAAAAGTTGAAGTTTAAAATAAGAATGAAATCCATGAATGATTTTATTCACATACATTTGAGTTTAAGTTCACTTTGAAGTAATAATAAATTGAGAAATGGGTATGGAGTTAGAAGTTTTAAGTCTCCTGGCTTATTAAAACTCATCCAGAAAAAATAATTGTATCCCACCATTAAATATTTAATGCTGTACTTAGTATATAGTGCTGTTTCAAGATACGTCAATTGTACACAATATTTGACACAAATATCAATTGTCAAGTTTTATTATATGGACTGCAAAATATAACAACAAAATAATAACAAATATAGTGAAGCATATCAGAAAAGAATATTCTGTGACATATATGTAATTTAAATCATTTTTTTGAAAAAAAGAGAGAATGAGGTTCAACTCTATCTTCATAGAGGCCACACATCACGCAGTGTCCAGTGGAAGTCAGAAATGGAAGATATGTCAGGAATTCAACTTTTAAAACCACATTCAACACCACAGTCCTTTCAAGCATACAGTTGTCAATCCCAACATTATTTAGACAATCTCATTAACTGAGAACAGTCTCAAACTTGCTGAGAAGCAATGCAGTTCTGATCCATCTGCCTCCAGTTAATTTGATAATGGGGACTTAACCCAGGTTTGATTTATGACAAAATAAATAAATAAAACTCTTCCAAATAAAAACTAAATTGCATTTCCAGCCCTAAGACGTATTTTATCTAATAAAAGAAAACTGAAACAAATTCAATTTTTAATAGTTTTTAATATTTCAATTGTTTTAATAGTTATCAAACTATAGTATTAAAACCCTTGAAAGAGCATAACACAAAAAATAGAAGGTGCTCTCAAAGTCCTAAACATTGGAGGTTTATTAAATGTAACTCTTTTTTTTTCTGTCTTGGTTTGTCAAGACAGGTTTCTCTGTGGTAACTCTAGCTGTCCTGGAACTCACTGTGTAGCTCTATAGACCAGGCTGGTCTCTAACTCACAGAGATCTGCCTGCATCTGGCTCCCGAGTGCTGGGATTAAAGGTGTGTGTCACCATTGCCTGGCTAAGTGTAACTCATAATTTTGATTGTCAATGGGACTTGCAATTATTTTCTAAAGTTTTTATGGAAAGTATTAACTGAATGAGGAAGAGCCTTTTGTGGAAGCTCTTTCCATTAGCATTCAGAAATAAAAAGTTCTATATATGGCTGATCTCCAGAAGAACAAAACAGATAGTGTGTGTATATATTAGTAAGATAGTGATTATTAGAGTTTCTTACTATCAATAGAGGTTGGGTTCATATGTGCAGACAATACACATAATTAAAATCAAGCTTAAAGAACAAAGCTAGACACCTCAGCAGTCCTAGACTTTTGCTGAAGCAACAGAAGATTCCTAAAACCAATTATCTTCAGTCCATGCTGAATGGTTGAAGAAGCAGGCGTCTGATGTCCATAAAATATGAAGACAGGAAAGCAAGCAACCCACTTTTGTTGTTGTTGTTTTGTCAGATCCCTATATCTGGGGCACCCCTCAGAAATTATCACCCACTTCTGGATGATCTCATTCCGTGCCTCATGGAAACACCCCACAAAGTTACCCAGAAGCATATTGTCTTAGTTGATTCAAGATCCTGCCAAGTTGACAAGCAGGATTAACTGCCAGAATGCCAAAGAAAAAAGCATTCACCTCCCTGCCTTAGCCTTTGCTTAGCATTTGTAACTTCTGCTGGCATCCTCCACTAACAACTGATTTAAAGTTCTTTATTTCTAAAGAGACTGAAAATCAGTGTGTCCTCAGGTCATCAGCACTGTACCAGGAATACTGAGCTATTTCTCTATGTGGACCGAACAGCTTGTTTGTTCTAGGTATTTCCAATATGCAGAAAGCAATTGATCAGCAATGTAGACAGGTCATACTCATTTTATTTATTTTGTTCCTCTAGAAAATTGTATGTGATACATTTAGCATTGGTTTTTGTGTGCATGTTTACTTTCGTCTATATGTTTATGTATATAAAACATATATAGAATGCGTGCATGTGTGTGTATATATATTTAGTGTACCTGTATATCTAGTATATATTAATATTTATATACCATAAAGACTATATGTATATAGTATATATGTTTATATACAGTATAAATATCCAGAGGTTATTCAATGTATGAGACTTTTGAGACTTTGCTCAGACTATATTGCCATTAAAATCTAGTAATTTCAAATAGTGTTCTCTGTTTTCAGAACTAATATATATTGTTACTTCAAATATCAGTTTGAGTGTCACTGCTGTACATATGTCCTTTCATAGTAGTCAGTAGTTTTGTGGATATTTATCATGTGGATTTCTTTAACATGCATTTATGTGCATGAGCTCTGTATATTGATACTGCACTGATGTCATTACCAAGCTGCATGGTGTCCTCTTCTTTAAGGATCTTAGTCCACTATGGTAACTCTCACTATCTTTTGAAAAGAGCCATTTCAATTCTGAAATATGGTATAAAACACTAGAGTAATTTTGCATTATAAATAATAATGTAAAGATAACCCAAGACTTTCACATTCAGATATAATAACTTGTATATAAATACAACTTGAAGTTTTTAAACATTCTCTTTTGTAATGTCTTCAAATGCTCAAATATTTAGTGTGAAATTCGATGTTTCCATCATAGATAAAATAAAGGCATCAAGGAAAGACTATATGAAGTTGTCTCCTGTAATTTGATTCTTAATATCTATTAAATTATACATTTAAATGAATAACTATTTTATTAACTTAATAAAATGATATCCAATACACCCTTTTATTAACTTATATGGAATATAAAATTTTAAATATGTCTGTGCCATCATATTCAAGTAAATATGGTGCTTATTTGTGCTGAAGTTTGTAGAGGTGCAGATGTGCACAGCATGATACCTGAGATTAGTAATGACTTCTAACAAAACAAAATGTCTTGATTTGAAAATATGTACATGTTTCAATTTTATAGGGATTTTTCAACATTTGTCAGCTGGATAAGCAGAACTATTTAAAACTACAGAACCAGAAACAATTTCATGTGAACCCTCAGGTTTGAGCATTATAACATGCCTAATCACTGCATTTTCTTAACATACGCCAGAAAACAGTACTTGAGAATTAATGAGTGGATCCAATTGCTTAATTTCTCCAGTTGTGAGCAGCTCTAACAGGAGTAGGTGGTGCCCTCCATGTCCATTCATCATAAAATTTAAGAGCTTTACATATTTCACCTCTAATATGACAATTTTCATATCTTCGTTTGAGCCCCATAGTTAGAAGCAGAACCATGCCTCCTCGACTGCCTTCCAGTACACTTACTTCTAAAGCCTGCTCTGTGCATACCTGCCTCTTTTCTTCTACCCTGCTGTTTTATACTTTGTTCTCTTATTTTTTTCCAATGAGACTCAGCTCCTCACCAGTTCATCTTAGACTCTTATTCTAAAGAGGCATTATGTCCTTGTGAACTTTTTTTTTCTTTCTAAAACTGAGGTAGATAGATAACATGTATTCTGTATGAATTTAACATATTTGGAAGAGGTTCAAAAATAGAATATCTACCCAACAACCTACATATAACTACTATCTATCAAATGTCCATCCTAGAAACATATCAAATCAAAAGCATACAAGAAAATGCCCTACACAGTCCCAATGATGTAATTTTATTTAAATTTAGGTAACAAATACACTTGCTTAAATAAGAAATTATTTTAAATATACACTGGGTTTTTGCTTTAGTGGCTATATTTTCAACTCACTAATATTAGGGAAAATGTTAGGTAATTATTCAGTAATTTTGAAAGTTAAAAACATGGGTTTTTATATACCTATGATGACCAATGCCTACTCTAGGGAATTTCACAGGCAATATTTTCTTAATCAGCTTAAATAGCTGTGGGACTAAATGGTCATAGAATTCATAAAACTAAGGGTAAATTCATAGGATGCACAAAAATTACTAGAAAGAAAAGCATGTACAAAATGAAAAACAAGACAATACAGTAAAAATAGACTGAAATATTACTTTCATTTTAACCATCTCTGATATAATTTCAACTTAAAATCACAAAGTTGACATGATAATTTTCAAAATAAAGAAGGATAATAACTGTTTCAGATAAAAAGTTAACATTATTATGTCATTGTGTGATGACCAACTCTTATTGATTATATTATAGATGTGAATGTGGCTTAAGTGTGAATGTGCTTAGTGTTTTCATTTATAATTATAAAATCTCCCATTTATCAAAATTTTGCATGTTTTAAAATTAAATTTTCTATTTATATAGTGAAGTCTTATAACTTTTAGGAGGCAAAATCGGAGTCATAGCTACTTTGGTATACAATGTGTTTCAAGCAAATGTACATGAAATAAAATACTTTATAAATTATTTCCTCTTAAAATATTTAAATGCACTTATTTTTTAGCTCATGTGTTATATAGTTAATTCTGTGTATAACAGCAAAAAGCATATTTTAAAATCACTTATATTAAAATGCCAAATAACACTAAAATTTTCAATTCCTGTTAGAGTCAACTGATTAAAAAAACTTTAATCATTTAATTACAGATGGTTAAGCTTTACTCCATAACTTTAATATAATCTAGAATAACTTGATAAAATTGTTATAATTCAATAATAGCTAAGTAAGTTGAATAATTATAATGTGATGGTTATAATTCTGAGGCTATGCCAGTAATAGTGGTTATAGTTAGCACTAAACAATTTAAAAAAGTGCATATTAGGTTTAAATTTTAACTCTGAAATATTATGACTGCAGGAATATGCAGTCTGAAACATCATGTTGTGGCAGAATTATTTATAGTTGATTATGATGGAAATGGAAAATATATAAGCTCATCATTTTTCTAGGTATAGAGGCACATACCTGTTATCCCAGTACTTGGGAGGCTGATATAAGATGATTGCTAAGTTCAAGGCCATGCTCGTTACATCCTTAGGCCCTGTCTCAAATAAAGATGCTTGGTTCAATGATTCATGTGTGTTATGCCAATATGGTGGCAGCTAAAGCAGAAGGATTACCAGGAATTTTAGGCCAGAACAGGCTACAAAGTATGTTCCTGGACAGGCTGAACTGCAGAGTCAGACCATAAGTCATTGTAAACAGCAACAAAACAAAAAACAACAACAAAACCAACCACAAAAAAAATCACACAAAATCTGAAACAAAACCAAAAAGTTTATCAGGGCATCCCCAAAGATAAGAGCAAATACACTTAAATTGTTTTTATTGATTCTTGAATGATTTTATTTATATGACTTTCTATTTAATATCTTGATATTGTGGATAAAAGTGAGGTCTTTCTGCACGCTAAGTGCTTAAGCACTTTACAATTGTACAACAACAGAATACTGATTGCCATTGATACTGAGACTGGTATCCCATTCCAAGAACAGAAATGAAGAACCCAGCAATTATCTAATGTTGACCAATATTTAAATGCAGACCATATTTGCATGTACCTATGCTTTTGTTAATTCTTAAATACAGTCAAATATTTAGCTTCATTATTACTAATGCATAAAGTAGGAAATTTGTAAATCTGACATCAGTTTTAATTTAGAACTGTAAAAAATACAAATTTGATGTCTTGTATAAAATAGTATGGCAACAATCTAACAGAATATTTCCAGTATTTACACAGTCAGATATTTTGCATTCACATTATGCAGAGTGTAAAGTTGGAGTTTCCTTTGAATAGATCACCTTGGCTACAGCACTAGCTGGTAGACATTAGTTAATATAGTAGTATACTCTATTACAAATATGATAAAGTACCAATGAATTGGAAGTTAGTAGGGAACTCTGGATAGAGAAATTAAGCATCAGTGTCATGACGTTATAATTTACTTCTGTTTCTCTTTAAATCATGTTGGCTGAAACATGAAAAACTTGGAACATATATTGCTTCATATTAAATGCTAGAAACCAACTAGAGTGATACTTACTTGCTATATGAAATTGAAGAATGTTGAAAAAGAGAGATTCTATTTTCTAAGTCATGCTAACCTTTCCATTATGACATAGGAAGCTTGATCAAAGAATTGGTCATAATCTGATTCAAAGGTTTGAAAAGAAAGAAAGAAATCATAAAAAAAGCTAACTTCATATCGGATTGTTCATAGTTCTATATTTCTTTCCATTTTCCTCAGAAACGTTTGCCAAAACTACTTATTTATGGTTAAATATAAATTTAAATATGAAAGAAAGCCACAAATACCAATCTGGAATTAATGAAGAAAAATAACATTCCCCAATATTCAGGGAAAATGAAAAAGGGGGCTAATATACAATTCCAAAATGGGCATATCAAAATGAAAAATCCATCCTCAAATATTATGATGAAATATTGGGGATTTTTCTCATTGCTACTCCAAAGTATCTGAAAAGCAATTTAAGAGAAGAAAAGAGATATTTTTTGGTTCACAGTTTAATAAGGGATAGGACCCCTCTTGTTGGAGGCACAGGTGGAAAGCATGTGTCAGCTGGCACTTTATCCTTTCTGGAAAGCAGAAGGAGATGAATGCTCATACTCTTTTGGATTTCTCCTATCTATTCAGCCCAGTACCCCAAATCAATGATGTGGAGCCACCTACGCTCAAAGGGAGTCTTCCCTCTTCAGTTACACCTCTGGGTGCACCTCCACATACATCCCTATGGATGTGCAACCTTACTGATCCCAAATCCTGAAAAGTTGACAAGATGGTATCCTAAGTGTCACTGTGAAAATAATTTAGTAGAAATCTTGACTGTATTCTCAATGTTTGTGATTAATTTGAAAGATAACTCAAACTGAAGATAATAAAATATACACATGAAAAACTTAGAATAAAGAGAACTAATGGAACTTCACAAAACCACAGACAGTATAAGCTTTCAGAGAAGCAACACAAAGTAAAAAGCATGGTACAAAGATGGAGTTACAAAATGTGAAGATCTGTGTCTATTTTCCGTTACACTCCATGTTTCATTTGGTGATAACTGTACCTTGGACCTTTGTAAAAACTACACAAATAAATGTTTATGTCTCCATTATTTCTGAAATCTTTCAATTAATAAATTATCATTCACTACTTGATTATTTAAATGGGCACATACCTACTATGACAAAGATATCAGTAAAAATAGAAGCAAGCAAGATAATCATATTGTTGATAAATGTATATTAACATCAAACCCAAGACAATTTCATACTCAGAATAAAACATTATTTATGGATATTCTGGAACTTTATCACATTTAATTATTATTGCAAGAAACAATACATTGCCATTACCACTATTAGTGAAAGCACTTGCATTTATTTTTAATTTACATTTACATCTTTGAAATAATTACTGTGGAGATGGAAATGTGCTTACAAGAGAACATATGCACTTAATCATTTCATGATGTCTTAAAATTTTAAATGTACTAAATAATAAGTGTGTAAAAATAGATTTCATGTTTAATCATAAATCTAGTTATGGCATAATTGAGAATTTAAGCTTCATAATATTTACATTAAAGATAGATTTTTGGTAGAATTCTTAACATGGTTTATGAACATTTCAAAAGACAATCATATAATTTGTGAGATATTCTAAGAATAAAAGCTAAGTTTTAACTTTATAATCTCACATTTCATTTTAATGAAGAGAAAAACATTTACTGATTTATTTTAATTCATACATAGATTCATACTGGTATTTAGATTATGAAGAAGAGAAGAAAAATGCTAAAGAAAAAATAAGAGATAAGAACATACTTAAAAAGTACATTTCAAAACTATATATCTTAAAAAGGTGCATTAAGGAAAATTATTCCTTACTGATTTCATTATTCATCAGAAAAATATTTTAAAGAAAATGTCATCATTTTGTACTTAAAACAGGTGATTTTCATGAATGCAAATTACACTTCAGTAAATGATCTAAAAATTGCTGCTTCAGATTGCCAAATATTGAATTCAAAACACTTTAAGAGATTTGATTGTTTGTAATGCTAGTTTCTAATTTCCTTAAAGAAAAACAAAAATTTTTTTTTCTGATGGACAATATGTCTGTGATTACAGGTATTCTACCAAGATTATTGATAAATTATTTTCTTTCTATTTTTAGGTAATATTATTATACTAAAGTTTGTGATGACACCATAAAATAAGAGTTTATAAACTTCTTTATATCTGTTTGTACATGATATATTACATTGATCAATTTATTATTATTATTATTATTATTATTATTATTATTATTGTTATTATTTATTATTATTATTATCATATTTTCAAGACCGGTTTTCACTGTGAAACAACCATGGCCATCCTGGAACTTGCTTTGTAAACCAGGTAGCCTTGAACTCACGAAGATCCACCTGCCTCTGCCTGTCAGTAGTGAAATTATAGGACTGTGCCACTATACCAAGCTGTAATATTGTTTTTATTTAAAGATTTATTTATTTGTATTTTATAATGATGACTGTTTTGCTTGTTTGTATGTCTGTGGACCATATATACCTGGTGCCATTGGAGGCCAAAAGAGGAGGTTGTATACCCTGGGACTATAGTCATAGTCAGTTGTGAATCACCATATGTGTAGTGGGACTAGACCCTAGGTTGTATTGTTGTAAAGCAACAAGTACTTTAAAACAAGATGCCATATATTTAGCACTCTCACAATGAAAATATAATTCATACATTACACTTGAAATTTGTTTAGATAAAAACATTGATTTGATTTATACTTAACTCCAGTAATACATACTGATATAATTGTGAGTGTGAAATATACAGATGATGAAATTATACAAAACAAAATTCTGATTTGGATGAGCAAGAGGGCCCAGCACAGAAAAGAGCTTGCTGCAAAATTCTGATGATGTAGTATGAACTCCTAAAATAAAAGTAGAAGGAGAGAATCCAGCATGGGAAAGTTGTCCTCTATCATCAATATATGTTAGGCATAGTACTGTGTGCTTTGTCTACTTTATTCTCTCTCTCTCTCTCTCTCATTTTCTCTCTTTCTCTCACAAACATACACACACTAAAAATAATAAATAAAAGCTTAAAAAAGGAAATGCTATCAATTTATCAAATAGATGTGTCCATATTTTGATGTGTTTACATCTACCATGATTATATAATTTCTTGTTTTTGCTTCATAAAATAAAGTCACTTCTGTAGTAGTAGATGTAAATGTAGATGTGGATGTAGATTCATCACGTGTAGACTTTGGCCATGAGTAGAGGACAGTTTATTCTTAGACAAAATTATATCACTGATTCTTACTTGGAGCCCTGGATACTTGGAACACTGGACCCCAGAGAGTTTGGGGCTCTTTTCAATAAATTCTTAATCTTGTACTGGATGGCTTCACCCTTTATACAAGCTAGAACATTTAACCTGATAGCCTGGATCTAGAAGGCTTTAACTGTAGCCTTCAAAGATCTACTGCTGACTGAGCAACTCTGACTAACTTTTCTGAACTCTGACTCCTCTGGTTCAAGTCACTCTGTTCTAGGCTTCTTGTGCTGAGCCCTGCTGTGTCTCTGTGTCTCTCCCTGAGATCTCACTACTCCATCCTGCCTCTGTAACTGACTCTGCTGCAACTGACTCTTACTGATTCTGTTCTGACTCTGTAACTTACTCTGTTAACTGCCTCTTCTTACTGACAGGTTCAACTGACATTCTTTAACCCTATATAACTCTTCTTAGCTGAGCTGAGAGCCAGTCTTACCTCCCAAGAGTAAGGCATGTCCTTACTCTAATTCTTCCTCTAACTAGACACTTGTCTGCCATTCACTGTGACTCATTTTAGAAATCACCTCCTGTGTGACACTGACTCTTGAGTTCTGCTTTGTGTGGTCTGATTCCACTGTTTTTTTTCTAGGGATTAAAGGCATGGACCACCACTATCTTCTGAATACTGGATTAAAGGTGGGTCTACATTCCATTCAGACTACACAGGCCTCTGAATGTAGCCACTGGAATGTAGACCTTAGCTTTCACACAGAGCTATTCCTCTACACACTTCCTCTATTTTTCTTCTCAAAGCATAAAAGAAATAAAATCAGCAATAGCTATAACATTCTAATAAAGTCTAATCAGAAAAAAAAAAAAACTGTGATGATTTGGCTGATCAACCCTTCTATTTCTAACTCGTTTTCTATTAATCCTCAGATTAAACTTCTCACTTGTTAGATATATTCTGATTCTGAGAACATTGACTGTACTGTCTACGCAAATCATTTTTGATCGGTTTTAAACATCGTCATCACTATTAGTAGAATGATAGATATTCCCACATATCTCTTTAACTTTTTGACACAACATATATTTCTTCATGATTCCTTTGTGGAGAAAATGTTCTAAAGATTCATTTTTACTCCTCTCTTACTTTATCACTCCACTCACATAGGGTCCTCATCAAAGGAACAACTATGTCCATACAGTCAAATTAAGATACCAATGCTTTTCTTCCTTCACTGAATCAAAAAAAAGGCATTGACACAGGTGAGAATTGTGCCTCTTTCTTAGTTTTGTTTGCTGTTTCTACATTTTCTCTTCTGGTTCTCATTATAGCTTTGGAGTCGGTACTTGAGGTACAGAATCAATGTCTTCATTTTCAGAATGCACCCCCAAAATTTTGTTTTCTAGCTTCCAATGTAAAATATCCTCACGTCACCAAGTGGATCTTTAAAATTAAAAAAAAAATGATATTTTCTTTGTTATTTTACAGAGGTTGTCTATTGGAAAATGTCTATCAATGAGTTAGGTGTTCAATAACAATTTAATGTGTTTTAGCCCCAAAGCTCATTAATCAGTGCCTCTGCCTTCAAAGAATCATCTTTTTAATGCAAGCAGTTGAACTATCTGCAAAGCGTTAAGCATGAACAGATGCCATTGGATTTCTGGATTTCCACATTCATAAAATTTACTATAACTCAGTCCCTCATTATATCAGTGACTTTAAAGTAGGAGGAGGAGCAGGCTTCTGAAAACAGGTTACCCAGCAATTATTTCAAAACTTTTTAGGGAGGATGGGGCATGCATTCCCTAAGGATATTCTATGTAAGTTAGATGTATATAATTTTCTTTCATGGTTTTCAATTACATCATATTAATATCACAATATTTTATAAAGTAATTAAAGAAATTAAAGATTGAGAAAGTAATAGAACAATTGACAAACTAGTGTAAGATGATATTTATTTCCAGAGATGATCATTTCAGGTATAAAAGAATATACTTATGTACATATATGTATAAGTGTATGTGTATATATGTTTTTATTTCTTAAATTTATGTTTTAACCATTATTATTGTTATTGATAGTGATTTAATAATTTATGACACTCCTAAGCATATAACCAGTTTAAATCATTAAGAACATTTCTATTTTCCAATGAACTAAAGACATAATTTGTTTTAAAAAATCTCTCTTTAGTATATAAATAATAAAGTAGGGTTAATTACATTTTTGACTATTATATAAGGTTCTTTTGGAGATAGTTGACTTAAAATTTTAGTTGTATGTTTTCCTATTTCCTCATTTTGGCTTTCTATCACCGTAAGAAGAGTCTGCTTTCTCCCATTGCTGCTACTATTCATTATGTGAATATATTTTCATAAAACTGTGAGCAAATAGGAGTTATACAAGCTATTCTAGTTTTGATTCATCTCCATATAGGATCCCGGATTTCTGCCACAGTTTGGTGAAATGGGTAGGAATGAATACCTGTATTTGTCATGTTTTATGTCTATCAATGGAAGGAAGTGAGTTATCAGTATTTGGGTTATAAAAGATAAATAAATAAGTTTTTCTTCATGTTATTTCCCTGAATGGCATCTAAACACTAAAGTAACTGATACTTGGTCCTTTATATTACTCTTATCTGCGATATTCACCATTTTATAATTTTCAACAGTTTCATGCATGGTACTGAGTGACCAAATATTTTACTGTTTGTTTGCTTTTTTAAATCAAATCCAAATTTGGTGTCTATGCTCTGGCCTATACTATCAAGTAATTAATATAATACACTCCCTAAAATATAAAGAATATTTTATTTATCTATACATTCTTTAATTGTATCTGCATGGATACAATTGCTAGAAAAAGAAAGAGTCTTGATCTTGGAGTAAAATCTGGGATTTGAAATCTTCAGCCTACTTGGTAGCTAATAATGTCAATGTTGTCCACTTATATTATGTATTAAGACTTGGTTACTTCTCACTTTTTCTCATAGAATCTTAAACTGGCCAAATCATGACTTGCCTAAAAAATTGGTCTTCTTACTGCCATTATTGCACCATGAAAGCTATACTCAGTAGCTAGAATTCTTTTTTAAACCTTAAAAAATTCTTTTCTGAAACTTTTATACTAGGGAAATTGAAGGGAAAAGTGAAATCTATTATAGTTACTTAATATATTTATAAGGCAATATCTTGCATATTGTAAGCTTTGTCAAAAACTTAACTTATCTGTGGATATACACAATGAAAACTTGAGACTTTTTATCTCAAAATCAGGAAAATCTATGATTAAAATATTTAATTAAAAGCTTTACCATCGTTTCTGAGTCAGACTTTCCTTTTGTCATGTTTTGGTAGTGAGTGCCATTCTAAGTAATAATTAAAATTTCAAATTATTACATATGTTTCATTGTTCAAAATTACAAAGGTAAAACTCCAGTTAAAATTCAAATAGAAATATATTAAATCATGTGCAAAAACATTGAAATTATGCATGGACAGATTTTGCCTGTTAATTAATGTCATTCTAAGTAGTAATTTAAAATTTTAATTATTGCATACATTTTGCAATCCATATTCATATTTTTAGATGCCTGTTTTGAGTCAAATATAAATGTATTAAGTCATATACAGAAATTCGAAAATAGTACAAATGATATTTTATAGCTTGATCTTGGATACCTATTTTCATTCCTCACTCAAGAATGAACACACACACATAAACACACACACACACACACACACACACACACACACACAAAGTGTTTATGTCTTGTTTTTACCTGCAACCATCTTACCACATTACCTTCATGCTATATATTGAGAAAAAAAAAAACAGAAAGAAAGGAATTACTTGAGTCCCTACTTTCTCCTTTCAGTTTGATGGTGGTCATGGTGGTATGTGTGTGTGTGTGTGTGTACATGTGTGTGTTATGTCTATGTGACTGCATCTCTCAAATATATGGATAATGTCTCTTCCCCCAGTGTCTGATGTGTAGTAGCTGGAGAATTAGAAGACATGCTGCAGATTTGATCCCTTTATGATGCAGAAGATAGGATGACCTTTTTCTTGCTCTCCAAGACTAATAAGCATAAAGAGAAAATTACCTAATTCTCAGCCTTGTTCTCTTTAAATTGACTAGATGAAGTCCATCTACATAAGAGAGTGCTACCTACCTACCTCAGACTACCAGTTGATACATCTGTGTCATCTAAATACATCCTCTTAGACACACCCAGAATGGTATTTTACCAAATATCTGCACATTTTATATTCCATTCCAATTTATAGATAAAAATAATACTACAAGTAAGGAAGAGATGACAGAATCCTCTTAATGCTTCTTCCACATATGACTATGGTGGAAATAACTAGAGGGACATTTTTGTATTATACACATATACGCTCACATTCTTGACCATTGTTCAAACTAACTTCACAAGTAGGCAGAAACACTCCTGTTTGTACAGATATAAATAACATACAAGTAAGAAAGGTCTGATAGAATCTTGGGGATGAGTCTGCCATATATGACTATTGGGTAAGTAATTTAGATGTTTAAGGCAGAGAATTAAAGCAAGGATGGAGACTTTAAACATAGGATCCTGGGTAACTAGATAGGCTGTGTGTCTATAAAACTTTTCATCCTCCTCTTCAGTGCTCTTTTCTAATCAGTTGTTTTTCTCACGATCCCCGGAGTTGTAAAGCTCTTGAGAGCCAGGCTATAGTTATAGATGAAAAGGAATTCTCAGAAAGACCTTCTCATCATTTCCTTTGAAATACATTTTCCTTATCCCCAGAACTTCATATCCTGTCACTACGTTTAATTTCTCATATGAATATTATTTTATAGAATACTTTAAATTTTAACGCAGTACATAGCTCATACTACAAATTAAACTCTACAAACTGATTATATTTTCTTTTGATATATTCGCTATTTCCCTGGTTTATTAAGCTGTTATTGATACTTACACAGTGTCTAATAAGTTTTTACTTGGTAAATTTTTTAATGTCCTATATTTAGGTCAACAGTAAATTGCAATTTTAAAAATGATAGAAGTACAACTGAGAAATGAATTAACAATGGCCTCTATCCTTCTCTATTGTAGGTAAGATAATAAGGTAGCATATGCAAGTGAAGCCCCTGAGCCATATTGTGCTTGAACATTGACACATGACACTATTGTCCAGGACAACCCAGAATGCTTTGAACTTTTCTGACTGCCAGTCATGCTTTTCAGGAGTGTTCACTCAGTTCTATGAATTTTCTAGTCAATGTGAATTTCCTATTGGCGAGATTTGGATCTCTTTTATGTCATTTTGACAAATCTGACCAGAGTGGTGCATATATAATGGTTTTTGCTTACTTGATTCATGATGGACACAGGAAAATATCAGTGCTGTGAACTAATTTTAGGCCAACTCTGAGCATGCATTTGAACCACATGTCTACATTTGGTTGCTGACTATTGAGAATGGTACCAGGATGGACTTAAACTTTTTTCCACTTGCAATTATTTTCACTTGAGAAATTTTATGTGATTCCAGACATATCAGTCTATAAAATAGGGATGCAAATAAATATTTACTAATATTAAATTGAAATTTATTTAAAAATGATTTTTGGTATATATAATTTTAAAATGTACCAAATACAAAAGCAAGATGCATACTAATGACATTAATGTTTTTAATTAATTTTACATAAATATGTGAATCTTCACAGAATATGTGATACTGCAGTACACACAGCATCTTCTATTTTTTTCAATTTTGATAGATTTTTTTTAAATTTTTAAAACCAGGACTATTGAGAATTACATCTATGACTCCATCTACCAAATAACAGAAGTATGTTTAGGTAATTTCAGGAGTCCTTAAAATTCTGTCCTAATAGCAAAATAAATTGATAATTTTTCTAATTCTGAAATTTTTCATATGAAAGTCAAATCAGCAGCTCAAATATCATTTTTAAACTCAAACATTCTATCCCTTCAATTCAAATAAAATATGAAGTAATACTAATCTGGTACTTGCATACAAAGCAATGATATTTAGAAACTATTAAACAGACTCAGTTCTATGATTGTAGAACACTTTACATGTACAGTTATAACATTGAATTTTGTAGACATGAAAACCTTAAATGAGCTGTGTCATTTTGGGAAATATGATAAACTTTGTCCAACAAGAGAGTATGTATAGGACAAAGTATGTATACTGTGTGTTCAGGGCCAAGGCTGCAGAGAGTTCTCCTGATGGAACACAAGCATGTGTGCCATATGAGATTCACCATATTACTGTCTATGGATATGACCCCTCTTTGAAAAACTGTAGATACAATAATCAAAATTGTTGATCATTCACAATTGAATACCTAAAGTCACAACCCTATATGGTCACTCTGCCCTGTTACACACTAAATATCTGTTTAAGAAATCCATCCAAGCAATACACTCCAATCGATATGGTGCTGGTACATTCTCATAGGTTGGTCTTCAGTCACTGACATAGATAGACAACACACAATCTATATTTATCTTTCTTTGAATGACATCTATTCTCATTCACAAGGCTAATATGTTACCAACCTGAAGAATTTTTTTTTCTGTTTTTGTTTTGTTTTTTGCAAGACAGGGTCTCTTTGTTGTAACTCTGGCTATTCTGGAACTCACTCTGTAGACCAGGATGGCCTCAACTCACAGAGATCTGTCTGCCTCTGCCTCCCAAGTACTTGTACTGGAATTAAATATATGTAACACCACCTACCAGCTAAGAGTTAATCTTTTAAACAATATTCACCACTTACAATTTGAAATGAGGGGCTAGAATGATGGTTCAGTGTTTAAGAATACTTATTGTTTTTGTAGGCTAGCAGGGTTCTATTTGCAGAATAGTATTTGCAGTCACAACAAGAAACTGACACCTTGCTATAACTCCAGTTCCATGGGCTTTAATGCCATGTTCTAATATCTGCAGCTCCTGCATGTACACAGTGCATGTACATTAATGCTGACATGCAAAGACACACACACACACACACACACACATATGCGTTAAAGGTAAGATTTTAAATGATTTCCTTGTCAGAAGATGATGTATTGGATTATACTATCAATATTTTAATGTGACATAAAATACAATATTTTCTTTTTACATTTAAGGTAATCCTTGTTATAGTAACAAACTTTGAGAGAGGTGTTAAAAGTCAACTTCACAGCTAACAAAACACATTGCACAGTATCATTATAGTGAGATTGCTGCCTCTGAAGAGATGCATGTTGTGCATGGATAGAAAAGAGGTGATGACTAACAAGTATGCTGCTTCTTCACTTTTACCATTTATTGGATAAGCAGCACTATGTATCTCTCTACTCACTATCTTCTATCTTTTGTGTCTAAGTCATTATTTTGCAGATGTATTCCTAACACATATTCTAATGATATGGCTTGTATATATAAGAGTTCTATTGAATTAATTAAAACCAACCAGTTTTGTTTTGTTTTGTTTTTTCCTGGTAAGGCACAGAATTTAGGAATGGGCCTTGTAGAACATGTATCTAGAAGTCAATGAAGTTCTGAGATGATGGTCTTCTGTGTTTCCAGAATTGTTTGCCTAGTTGATATTTATGATATATAATTATGAATATGAATGAGTCATATAAATATTATTTTGTGTTTACTTAGCCCTAGGATCCCACTCATTCCATATGTAACAACTGTTGAAAAGTTTAAATTACCATCCGTTTTGTGCCCTCACTTATAAAATCCTTTGATTTATTTGGATTAATCTTAATATGTCCTCTACAATTAAGTTTCATTTATTTGTCTTTTTCTTGAAGTAAATATCTTCTGTATTTCTTCATCTGTATTTTGGGGACATTAGTTACTATTTTTCCTTAAACATTTCGGAAGCCAGTTGAGTAATAATTTGTGGCATATGAGTTTCCTTTAGTTACAAAATAATTAGAAACCAATCATTTTAGCATTATGTCACTGTTTTTCAATTTGTAGTTACTTCTAGTTGCTGCTAGAAGGGAAGTGAATTAGGTTTGGTTTAAATATCCATCAGAGGGTCCAAAGTCAATATCTAAAAAAGGAACCTATTAAAAAGACACATAAAGGGAAAGTGCAGTCAAGCAGCTACGCCATCTGGGTCATATGAAAATGAGAAGCGGTGATGAGTGTCTGCATGCTGATGGTGCCGCAGACCTAATCAACTCACTGTCTCTCCAAGCAGTCATGTGTGCAGATTAATGAGGAGAGGTGTCAGAATAAAACTTCCTGCCGACTTACTGTGGATAAGCTATTTTGCTCCATCATTGCCTCAGCTTTGCTTACAGGAGAGTAGATTCACTCTAGCATGTGCCTTCCTACTAATCGTCCTGACTAAATGAAGCAAATCTCTTTGGGAAAAGGTGCCAGCAACATCTGGTAGCTCTAAATCAGAATCAGTGTGGATACACACATCCATGTTGTCCCGTGCTCTGCAATGATCACGAATCAGCATGCTTCTGTGGACCCAACACAATATATCCTGTGTTAGCACTTCATCAGGCAGGCAGAAGGAAGATTTCTCCTGACTTTTAATGCTGGTTTCTTTTGTCCTATTTCATGTCAGATTAGAAAGTCAATAAAACCATTTTTATTTGGTTCCTTTACAGGAGGTTGTCTCTACATCCCTAACCACTAGTTATTTCAAATTTGTACAAAGTCATTTATTTTTAATGATTGTTTCTTACTAAAAAGACACATGGTTAAAAAAAGTATTAGTATGTTTTAATAAATAAGCATTTAAATTGGTCAATGGTGAATTATGTTTATGTGTGTGCGTGTGTGTGTGTGTGTGTGTGTGTGTATGTGGGTTTGCTTGTGTGTGTGTGTGTGTGTATACACACACATAAAATATTTAGTGAAATACTGTTATGCAAACCTTTGTATTTATTTGAAATTGAACAGAAGATTATATTATACTATTTTTAAAGTTTAATGATTAGATTTCTCCGACATAATGGAATTGATTGAAAAATCTCATTTGTTAACACCTTAAAAACAATTAGACACTTTAGTAGAAGGATTGTTTTCCTAACACATGAAGAATTCAGTGCTAGAAAGGTTATGAGTCTAAACAGCACTGATACAAATATTACGGGCCTTTAAACCTGAGATTGAATGCAGTGGTGTACTGTAGGCATGCAATAAGTATAGCCTAGCTCCAATAATCCTCATGAGACCACCTATTTTTTTCCCAGTGACAATTATTCAATGCTTCTGTCACCTACTTCTCATTGGGTATTTACAGAATTTTTTTTTTTTTAAATTCAAAAAACTAAATAAGTTGTAAAATCCCATGCTTCTCTCTCAGGTAACTTGAATCCATCCTTCCATGACAACACATGGTTTTTGTTTTGTTCTATTTTTGTTAATCTACTTTTTATATTTTGCAAAAGAAAACCAAGTAGAATGTAGCATCATTTAGACCCCCAAGTCATTTGCACTATGTATATTGAGCAAGTGTTAGAAGGTATACTGGGACATGTCTATATCATTTGTGGAAAAACTGAAGTAGAAGTCTTCCATGCAATAGTTTAAGTTTTAATTTAACACATTTATGCATTTACAAACATGTAAAATATATTTCTTCTGGATTTCAGCAATGGCCAACCTTGAATAAGTTAAGGCTTAAGCAGAATCTTGAAATTTATCCCAAGATATCTAATATCTTTTGATATTTATATTCTCATCTGATCCCTCAATTATTACTCTTGGCTTAGGAAATTTTTCCCAATATAATTTTAGACTATTAAAATTTTAATTCAACAATAAGCATCTATAATTTACACTCTTCAATCATACTCAGGCTCCCAATGGTTTCTGAAAGAGACTTTCGTGGTATGGAATTTGCAGTTCATTTGGAGTAATGGGGAGCATAATAAATCATCCTGACATGAGACTGTGAAGAACTCACTGACAATGATGCTTCACACTCAGTAAAAAATAAATAATGTTTTTTGGTTGTCTCCAGTTCTGACTGATGCACATATTATGAGCTTCAATTTGCTGAATGTCTCACCAGGTCCCTCTGGAATGTTGGGCAAGAAGAGATGAGAATCAAAAAAGTGAGATTCAGAATAGTCTTGACTGGCACTGTGACCTTGAGTAACTTACATGTAATAATGTCATATTTTAAAATTAAGGATTATTTAACCTAGCAAGAATACCCTTATTTAAAAAATGTTTATCAAAATAAGCAGATGATATCTCAAATGTATGACATTAATTCTGTGTCGCTTGACTCTTTCACCTAAAATTGTACCATGACTAATTAGACCTGAGTGTTTCTATGCCTGTATAAAATGTTTACCAAAAAAATAAAGGGGTACTATAATAACCCTATCTTGAAAAAAAGAAAAGAAAAAAAGAAAATGGTACTGATATTAATTTAACAAACTAACTCTCAAATAAATATATGTTATTTAGTTATTTGCTGTAAAATTATTTTTTAATGAATAAGAATGGTTGACTGGTGGTGATGGAATTATATAACATGTAACATGGTAGACATGTTACTCAAAATCAATTAATATCTTTTCTTTATCAACTGCTATCTGAATTTTAATACTACCTTGCAAAATATTAGAAGATTGCAATATTTCAGAAACCCATAAATATTTGCTTTTTTGCTCCTTAATATAAAAAAATTAATATAGTCATCCATTCAGTGTCAGTTTATCAGTTAAGCATTTAGCATTTAATATCAATTATGTTCCAGATACTGAAACTACTCTTCAGAATGATTCTGCCTTCTAAAATGTGCACAGTTTTATGGATTTGTGTCTTAGTACTTTTCAGCTTTTTTAGAAAATAAATCCTTCCGCCTGGGAATTTTATCAAGAATATATGGAGTTTTCTCTCACCTTTGAGGACTAGGAATTTCAAGATCAAGACACTGAATACATGACTCTCATATGACAACTTTCTGACTAAAGAGGGCATCTTGTTGATATGTCTCTGTGTAATTATTTTTTATTCAATTTTAACAATATTCTCAGAATGTAATCTCCCCAGTGATCAAAATTTCTTAAGTCATCATTCATGATACAGAAATTTTAGAGGGAATCATATACTTTAACAATAGTGACACTGAAAATGTTTAGATCTTAAGTTGGAAGTCATGATGAAAGAAAAAAATTGATGGAAACACGATGTCAGAAATAGAGACATCTTCATTGGCACAGCTAGTAGTAACATATTCATGCTCACACACCAGCCAGAGAAGCAAATTGGCTAACTGAAGTTCTTTAATTTTCCCTTCTCCCCTTGAAATCCAATTGCCTGGTTCTAAGCCTAGCTCCTTAGCACAAAAAATAGCTTCTGTGTTCTCCTTCTCTTCTCTGCCCCCACCTCCAACAGATCACTTAGACCTTCTCCAAGCTTACTTGTCCCCACTTATTTCATTATCCCAGACTCCAAAACCAACAAACAGGCACTTCCCAGAAACCCACAGGCCACACCTATCAAGGAAGTAGGTAGGATATCTAGAGATCTTCATCTCTTTCTCTTCTCCTCCAAATCCCATCCCTCATTCTTATCTCCAGCTCTGTAACAGACTACCTGTTGGTGTTTCCCCTCCTTCCATGCCTTTGTCTCCAGTAAACCACAAGGATCTTTCTTTTCCTTCTTCCACCTACTAATTCCTTTATCCTAGCCCCCAACTCCAGCAGGCATTCCCTAAGACAGGTCACTCAGAGAAGAGAAGCAGGTAGCCCAACTGCAGATGTTCACCTCTCCTCTCAATCCATTCCCCTGTGTCACCTCTAGCTCTGTAGCATACCAGGTGTTGCTGCTCCTCTTCTCTCTGCCCAGCTTATCATACAGATTTCCAGTTTATCATACAGATCTCATCAAATATTCCTCCCTACTCATCCTGTAATCCTAGTCTCCAACTCCAACAGGCATTCACTACACCAGCTAAGGCTGAGGCTAAAGTAGGCTAAAATAGCAGGTAGGCAAGCTTCAGCTCTTCATTTTCCCTTCTCTCCTCAAATTCCAATAACTTATTCTTATCCAGTCTGCTGTAACAGAGTACTTGCTGTGGCTTCTCCTCAGATCTGTACCCATTCTCAAGGAACTAAGAAGATCCTGTTGGAAAATCTTGTTTTTCTGTGGACTTCCTTACATATACCCTGCCCATTAGCCTATCCTCATTCCTAAGTGTCAGTTCTCAAAACCTAGAAACACATTTTATACAGTATTCCCAGTGGGCACATTTAGAAGAATACCAGAATTTGCAACACAGCCACAACTCACTCCTAAGAACCAGAGAGGTCAACAGAGCCCACATGTCAAAACATCCACCCAAAACACTCACCAAACAAAGACCAGATAGAAGTTGTTTTTTGTTTTACATAAACACACACACACACACACACACACACACACACACACACACACACACACACACAGAAATTAGAAGAAGGGGAGTACAAGGAAGGGAGGAGGGTGTGTTTTAGTTGGGAAGATTAGGAGGTCTACTTGAAATGGGAGAGGGATAAAATAATATAATTGTGTGTGAAATATGTGATTGAACTACATTATGCACATGTAATAAATGTCATGATGAAACTCATTTCTATGTATAATTAATGAATTTCAATAAGAAACTTTAAAAAAAAAGAAAATTAACAGATTCAGAAAGTTTTAGAGTCAAGACAGGTCTCTAACAAACTCTAAATATTTAGAATTATGCACAAAACCTGCATAAGACCACACAAAACTAAGTCCCACTGTTACTTATGGAGCTACTGGAAATGGATGGCTTCTAGGAGAGTTTCTGTGGGATGAAACCCCTGAGAAGCTGACCATTATCCATCATATGGCCCCTTTCATGCACACAAATGTAGTACTCAGTGGTCCTAAAATACACACACACACACACACACACACACACACACAAGAAACTTGGGAGGGGGAAGGAGAGGGTGAGAATTTACAGTAGATCTCATCAAAATGTTATATGTTTGCATGAGAGTCTCAGACAATAAAAATAAATACAAAGCCTTTGTATAAATAACTACGTAGAATCTTACGTCTATTTCCCCTCCCTCTGACCTCTCCCCTTTGCCTTCTTCTCCACTGTATTATTTCCTTTTCTTTCTAATTTGTAAGTTGAAATACTTTTTCATAACCGTGAGACTATACTTGGAATTATTTCATAATATCACATTCTGTAAAGTACTACTAGATTGAAATGGACAGTCATTGAAAAATCTACATGACACTGACACGAGAATTTACAAAGGTTACCCTTAGTAAAGGAAAATTGGAACATGACCTCTGCACATTGTGTTAACTCAGAAATCACAACTTCTATAGGTATTCATTTGTGTTTGTGAAAAATAATGGAAAAATTTCCATGGAAGTTACTTGGTGTTATTTCACCTGGTTAAATCAAAGAAATGATTGTATATTTGAGTATTTGAAAATAATATTAACCAATAATTAGCACATCTCTAATAAATGTTCAGGACATACCCAATATAATATTATGTATTTCATTAAAAGAATCTAATCAATTTGTTTCAGATCAAATAGCTATTTAACACAGTGACTGAAAATCAGTCTCCCACTTTCTAGTAGAGTGTGTTGGAAAGTAATTCCTAAGGAAAAATGAGTTTAAACAAATATATTAGAAAAACAAAAAGCTAAAGCCAGGCAACAACACCCTACTTTCCCATGTCAAACACTGCTGGGGTGTGAGTGCTTTCAGAAAACATAAATAACCCATTCTCTCCAAAAATCCTGATTTTTTTTCACAATTAGACTCTTATTTCTGGTTCTATGTATTACTAGATGTGTGAGGATGAGTTTGTCCCATAGTTAAGCATCAGAGCACATATATAGCTCTTGTGCTGTCTTTTCATTTTTATGAAAATCTTGACACAGGTTATTGTTTCTTATTCTTTAAGTAGATTTCAAAATACATTAATATGTGAAGAAGATAGAAATATGAGATTACACATTTATGGTTTATTTAGACAGTTTATATAATGATACAAGTTAGAAGTAATTGATAACATGATTTTAATCTGACTTGCATAGGTAAAGAAAATGCAGGGAGACATGGCAGTACCTTCTTTACAGTTATGTCTTTCTCTTCTATGTGTCCCCCATGAGACAGACATGACATGCTCATAGGGTGTATCACAGTAGAAGGCTTCTGTTAGTATTTGTGACAGATGGAAGTGAATGGCCTTTAAAAATCTATCTGTAAAATGCTACCTTCAAACTATAAGACCAAAATAGCTTTAAAACATAAAAATATAATTTTTTTTTACATTTCTTACAATCTAGTCTAAATTGGGAATCCCTGAAACCTTTTATTCAACTATATAAATTTTCATTACACAAGCATGCTTCTCCTTGGTAGACATATGACTATTTTGTAAACAACTGTATTAATTTAAGCTACACTTTGCTTCATGTTTTATAAAATACTTGTTAACTATTTATGTCACTGCTGTTATCTTTAAGTAAATGTGTCAATGAAGATTATTGAATAAATGAGTCTTAAGTGGATGGCATAATATAATTTCTCTATAAGTATTTTAAATAAGTTCAACAAAGGAGTTGTGAAAGTTAGTTGTTATTGTGACTTTGGCTGTATTGAGACATGCAATGGAAGCACATCTCTAGGCATAGCTACGTGTGTTATTTCCATGAAGGCTTAACTGAACAGAAGATACATTGTTAATGTGGGAGGAATCATCCCATGTCCTGGGGTCCTTGACTGAACAAAAAGAAAAAGGCCAACTGAGCACCGGTGTTCATTACTCTATGCTTCCTGGCTGTCAATGCAGTAACACTGACCATACCACACTGCTGTTGCAATGCTTTCCTCGCCACGCAGGACTGTACTCCCATACTCTGAGTAAAAATCTTCGCTTCCTTCCTTAAATCATTTACCAGTTACTCAATCACAGAATAATATACGGAAGCAATATTACGTTATAAAATTATATACTTATATCTTAGACTTATCAAATTTAGGCTTATGTTAAAATTATGTATATATACTTATTTTTATAATAAACAGCAGAATAGAATTATTGCAACATTGCTGAAGTTTTAAAACAAAGTTAATACAATTAATGAGTGCTTATATCACGCTGCTGTCATAACACAGGTATTCTTTTGAAATACATGAAGATGAGGATAATTTTAAATAAATAAACTCTTGAGGTTAAATTCCTTCATGAAAAGCCTTACAGCTTTTATGTAGAGTATCACAGGTGGAATTGAAGAGGATCTGTTAGAACGCAGGCCACGTAGTCATACTTCTACTCTGCAGTGTAGCATCCTTTACAGATTCATTCTGACATCTGGACTGATGTCAGACAAATGGACATAAGTGTCCATTTTGGTTTACATTCTTAAATATGTTTCAATATCTATTTATTTTTCAGTCTTCTTTTACACATCAGTATGAAATATTCCTTGGGGTACAGAGTAATATAACAAATTAGTAACTTATACCTTATGAATCTACATCAAATTATATTTTCCATTTCTGTTTTAAACTTTATATCAAATCTAATCCTTCTATAGACAGAGACTGAAAATGTTCTTCCCAAAATGAGCCTTTACAGGTTTATAGGGTTCATGTATCTGTATTTTACAGTTCTGGCCACTAGATGGCAATCTTGCTGCAGTTGCCATAAATATTTTCCATAGCGGATAAAATCTTCAAAAAAAAAAAGAAGTAACTCATTAAAACCCTTAGCACAAAATATAATAATATTTCTATAAACAAAATAAAACTTGCTTATTTTATGTACTTATTTTGAACTATTTAAGATGTGAAAAATGTAATAATATCAAATAATACTATGCTAAGAACACTTGCTTATGCTGTTATACTTAACGTTATTTACTTTACGTTATAAAATTATATACTTATATCTTAGACTTATCAAATTTAGGCTTATGTCTAAAATTATGTATATATACTTATTTTTATAATGAACAGCAGAATAGAATTATTGCAACATTGCTGAAGTTTTAAAACAAAGTTTTTTAAAAATATTTTTAAAAAGGTTTTGAGATATTCAAATAATGCAATGTAATATCATTGCATTATTTCCCACATTTGCTCTTCTCCCTCCAAACACTCTCATGAATAATATTAGAGTTGTGCATTTAACTTACTAATACATACTAAGTTTGCTGAAAGTGGTAGAGCCACAACAGTGATGCAAGCTAACTATCTAAATCCCAATATAAATCATCTACTTCTTCATAAAATATTAACAGTTTCTTTAGGACAGGAGGTATAAAGATCTTACTTGCTAACAAATTTAAATTTCTTATGAATATCCTGTGTTATAATGCAGTGATTAGTGTTACTGGTCAGCGTGACAAAATCCTCAGCCATGCCAAGGTGCCTTTAATCCCAGCACTCAGAAGCAGAGGCAGGTGGATCTCTGTGAGTTAGAGGCCAGCCTGGTCTACAGAGTGAGTTCCAGGACAGCCAGAGTTACAACAGAGAAACCCTGTCTCAGAAAAATAAAATAAAATAAAGTAAAATAAAACAAACAAACAACAACAAAATCTAGTTTCCATTAGGAAGCTCTCTGATGATAGGAGAAATTTTCTTATCTGTGGTAATAGAGATGTTGAAACACCCCTGGCTCTGGCTGTGGCCAGCACCATTTTATGTACTGGGCTCTGGATTGAATTACAAGGAGAGAAGAAACTGAGCAGAAGTTTGCTTGCATTGTTCTTTTCTTCTCATTTGTATGATATCAGTATCATACTGCAACCAGCTTCCTCAGCTCTTAGTTTTGTGCCCTCCCTGCCAGGATGGAACCTGGAACTCAGCTAAAATAACCACCTTACAGTGCTTCTGTCGGAACATTCCATCAAAAACACCAGAAAATAAATTGTGATAGACAGATGTCTATGAATAACGGTTTTATATTGCATTCATTATTTTTATGTAAAATTCATCTAACTTGTAAGACATTTCATGGGTAGTCTAAGATTTACCCCTAGAACATATTCAAAGATGTGGATAAAAATCACTTAACTTTTTCTTTATCAAGTTGGGACACCTGGTCTCTTATATATAAAAAAATTCTTGATAGGTCTTCATATGTAATTATTTTTCCAGAGTTTAAAGGGGGGGATAATTCTATTTTGTCTACAATGAATGCTAATATATATATTAGGCAAATACATGCTCCAAATTATAATAACATTACTAGGCATTTCTATAAGTTTGCAGTTAGCATAATAGTGTAATATTTGTAACTGTTTTAGAATCACCAGGGTAGGAACAGCACAAGTAGAGCAGCATGTATACAGGCTGATCCAGGATCTCACACTTGATAAATATAAATAATTAGGTAATACAGCAATAAAGCATATAGTACTTCTTTAGCAACCATAAATATCAAATAAGATATTTTAAATACCTAAATAAATGGAAGCATATATCACATCTGTAATTTCCAAATGTCAAATTATTAGCATCACTTCTTCAACATTTTTCATGGTATTAAATGCAATGCCAATTTTATGCCCAACACGATTTTTTTGAATGACTGGTTTCTTCTCTAAGAAGAAAACAAATGATGCTACAAAGAAAGTTGACTTTCTTGAAAACCACAAATTTGAAGATATATTGACATGATTACACCATTACATATCAATCCACATGGGAAGGCATAAATATAGAGGTACAAGCCATTTGTGTGTGAGAGAACCCACAAATATGTGCACATACAATCTCAAATAGTTTTTCAACAAAGAAGTTATAGAATTTAATTATCAAACATTATTACTTTTCCATAGACTTGATGATAGAATGGAATATCCAGAGTGGGAAAATGATTTTTGACTTATATCACTTTAAGGTTCAAAATAATTTTGAATTGATCATAGTCTAAAATAGCAACTAAAATCTAACAATCAAGTATAAAATAAATTTTTTATAATACTCTGATGAAATATTTTCCTTTTTTTTGAAAAGACAGAATATACAATAAATATGTATACAACAGAATAAAACTGTGATGACACCATTCAATTAAAACTTAAGTTCATCCAAAGGTATAATTAACATATAGAAAAGTCAAGTCACACACAGAAAGAAATCTTAATATATCTGTCCAAATCTTTTATGCAGTATGTCTGCAGAGTCCTGTAACTAAGTGGTGTGAAAGGCAACTGGCTAAAAGCCTAGAAAATAATTGAGTTGTCAAGGAGCACAATAAAAAGAACTCAGCATCATGATCGTAAGAAAAATGTCAATAATACTGCATTGTAAAACTACACCACTGTAGAACACTCAGATTCAAACACTGACAATATCAAATGTTGGCAGTTATATGGACTCAATAGAATATGGTCAGAATCTTGACTGGATTGTGCCAGGTAATATAACTATAAGTCACTTCTGAGTAAAGCTTTAACCTTGCTGTAGGGGCTGTAATTTCATTCCTAACTATTTATCTAAATGTAATGATTGTATGTCCACTGAAAAAAGTATAATAAATAAACTGAAATAACCAAGTATCAGCTAAAGAATAGTTACAAATATGCTTTCATTCTAATGATATTATCCAAGTGGCGTCTTAGAAGGCCAACAATTAATCAAGAAAAAAATTGGGAAAGACTCTCATAATTTGCTACAGATATATGCCTCAAGGAGAATAAGGTATGCTATGTGAGACCATTCTTGGAAGTGATGAGGTTGGTAAAGAGGGAAGAGGCAAGTGGAATTATGGTTGAAGAACTTATGCATCCCCAAGTCTCACCAACATGGCTGTCTAAAGGTGACTTGAATGAGAAAGATAACAACAGACATGGAACAAGGAAGGGGCAAACCTCAGGAAAACTCAACTAATAGGTAAAATCTTACAGCTTAAAAAGGAATACTGAGAGTGGGAGAAATTGTCTTTCCTGGGAAAGAGTAAACCAATTAGCTTTCCAACCAAATGGTCAGTCCTGAAAATGTATATACAAATTATATATAGAGATAAATATTGCATCTAGGGAAGAAAGAAAAGGCAGAAAATAGCGTAATTATATGACAACTCAATTTTTTAAATATTAAAATAAAATAAATAAGCAAGACAGAAGAAGTAGTTCTAGGCTGATTAATTTGATCCAAGAGGAAGCACTATTATAAGGAGGTTTTTCTTTAATCTGGACATAAGGGCGTTGAGTTCATATGTTTTGTGGCCTAGAGAAATGGTAGGTACCTAAGTAATGCCAAAGGAAAATGTACAGAAATATAATGACCATCTTATAGCCAGGACCACAAATGTAGGACAAGTTAGATATCAGTCAGAATTTCTAGAGACCAACCTACAAGAGAATTCCATAATAGAATTTTTAGCATTAACAGTCAATGAACTAGCAATATGTGAAACAATATTATTAAATCTCAATTTCATTGCTCTGATGAAAGAAAGCAGTACAACACAGCATATAATATGTGATTCCAGTAGGGCATGTTCCTGCATTGTCTAAATAGAAATAAGAACAGGAGAGCATCAGTTGTGCTGATTAATTAATTAATTAAGACAACTTGACTGGGTTTAGAAGATTTAGGCACATCCCTGTGTGCATGTCTGTGAGGGCATTTCCAAAAAATTCATTGAGGAATAAAGATTCATTCTGAATGTAAGTGACACCATCTAATGACCTGTGGAAAAAACAGAGATGTCTCATGACTTTGACAAAATAGAGAAGAAAAAAAATGAGGAAAGCCAGAAACTTCAGTCTCCCTTGTTTTGATTTTTGCACAGTCACGATATGAATTGAGCTGTCCTGATATGATTTTCCACCATGGCTGGCAGAGCTCTTTGAAGCCCTGAATCCAAAGAACTGTCTCTCCTTTAAGTTTTCTATGCCAAAGTTGTTTACAATGATGGAGAAGTAACTCAAACAATAGGTATTAACTTCATACTGTAATCGTAAGAACAAACAGCTTCAAAAATCATTGCTCAAATGTATATTGGTTCTTTTCTTTGTTTTTTTTTTCCCTTTGGTTTTGGGAAATAACCACAAACTTTAATGTTATTATCTTTGATGTGGTATACCAATGCATAAATATTTTGACAGGATACTATTGTTTCCTATTTTTAAATATTGAATACAATAAAATGTATAGTTACAGTGTCATATTAGAGACACAAAACTTAAGGTAGATTAGTAAGAAAAAATAAAAGTGGAGTTAAGTAATTCAAAATTCAAGATTTCACACTTTCCAAACAAAATCAAGGATTATAAAACCTAGAATTTTAGGGATTCTAAAACAATACATAGTGTAATCAATTCACCATCTCAAGAATTAGCACCTCATGAAGCACAGCAATGAAAATAATTTAGAATCAAGGCATTATGTAATGATGGCAGCAGACTTTTAGCATAATCAAATATTTTTGTAAACATGTATGTTGAAGTCACCTGTGATGGTAAACAGCATATTGAATAAAAAAAGCTGTGCTAAATCAAATAGCACAATGCAAAACACTGTAAATCATCACAGGTTGACAGCTATGGTTATTGGACTGGGGCAGTATTGCCATTGGCTTTGTGTTTACTTTGCAGGTACAAATTGTATGTTCTTACCACAGAGGAATTAAATCTACCCTTAGTATCTAGGAGCTACTCAGTATACTTACTAGGATGAAAAATATTATGAAAGTCAAATGAAAGGGAGAAAAAAGTGGTATGAGAGGGAAAGTACAGCTGGAAGATAGTAAATATTCACCCATGAGCATCTTTAATTTCAAATTATATCTATTCAAATAAAATAAAGGAAATTTTCATCCTTAAGTGACAAAATTGTGTATGTGTGTGTTCATTCTCTCCTTCTCTCTCCCTCTCTCTCTCTCTCTCTCTCACACACACACACACACACACACATTCACACACACACACACACACACACACACATAAATATACATCACATGCTGTATGTATATACATGGTTTGCAAAATAATTAAAAATAAACTGCTTCCCTTGTAGTTTATTTGGTAAGAAAATGTATTGGAAACCCTGTGTGTAGCAGAATAGGCCTGAATGAAAACTAGGAAGGCTCTATATTCCATGGGTCTATATGAAGGAATCACATTCAGAGGTCTGTGTGGTCCAGATGGAATGTAAAAAGAATGTTAAGAATGTTGGGACACAATTTTAATGACAGCATTCAAAAAAGCAGTGGTAGAATATACCTTTAATCCCAGTATTCAAAAGGCAGTGGTGTTCCGCACATTTAATCCCTAAAATAGAAAACAGAGTGCGGAAGCAGACAGGAAGCAGAGCTCGGAAGTCAGTGTCAGATTAGAAGTGACATCTGAGATGAGTCTGAATGAAGGGCATGCAAAGTGACAAATCAGAGAAAGAGTTGGCAGAGTGAGTAAGAGTGAGGACATGCCTAACTCCTGTGATAGAAAGGCAGGCTCTCAGCTCAGAGCAGTAGGCAGTTACACAGGCAGCATGAGACAACCAGTCTCAAGAGTCTGTAGCAGAGACACAGAAAGAATCAGCTGGCTCAGTTTAAACCAGTAGCTCAGCAAAGAGTTTTATCAAGAACAGTGAATGAGAAGAGTTAGCATGGGTCCAGTACAGCCCTGAGTTGAGAAAGGGGTAATCAGAGTGACTCAGTCAACAGTAAGTCTTGGATGTTGATTAGATTACATGGAGGTTGAAATGTTCTTGAATTTTACTGAGGCTGAATCCTTCCAGTTCTAGGCTTAAGAGTAGATTGTACAGAGCCTGAAATGCTATAGGCCTCCAGCACTAAGAACTAGTGATTTAATTAGACACAGAGTAAATGGCCTTTGAACCTGAATCAACGCCTACATATATTCGCAATAATATTTATAGAGTGAACTCAGAGTCTCTTCTATATCTATTCTGTCAGGAAAATGAAAGAATGCTTGGCTGGTAAGAATTATTTTCCTTGCAGTCTATCTGTTGCCATGCCTCCTCATTCATGCAAGGGATGAAGGAAGATTTCACTTTATGAGAATAAAATCTGTTTTCCATCAACCCTTTCCATATGGCAGTAAAACTCATATCTCAACACAGCTTATTAGATATAATAACAGATCAAAAAGAGAAGCAGTATTCATTTTTTTAAAGATTCATTTAAACTTTGGTATTCTAATTTAATAGTAACAGAATATTTGCATCAAATATTTTAAGGTAAATTGTCTATATTCCAATTATCATACAGTATATAATATACTACATGATGCTATTGAAATTCAAAATTTTATTTAAAAGTCCAGTGTTATGTGCTACATGCTTATTATTTTGTGGTACATAGTTTTATTACCAACTATTTATGTTCAGTTTAAAAATTGCTTCAGAAATATGTAGGCTACCCAGGCATCATGTTTCCCTATCTACTTTTTGTACAGACTGAGCAGCATGGTTTATTCTGGCATTCAGAATAGGAAAGTATGTATCAACAGATTTACCATTCCCAGTCCATGCCATTTCTTCTATTCACAAGCACTCTGCTTGATGACTGATACTCCAGTTCTGAAAATTACATTTTCAGAAATGCTACAACATCCTGTACCTTCTTTTCCTTTTACTGACTTCAACCAATGGTTCAAAGTAAGCACTCTATCATTGCAAACTAAAGCTTCTATAACTGGTATCCAAGGGGAGGTCAAAGATTATTATCACAGTTATTAGCATATAAAGTGTGTTACTTCCTTTGTTAATGCTAACAGTATATAGTTGAGAATTACTGAGCAAATATTTTAAGAACTTAGTTACATCTGCTTTTACTTCTGTTATTTAGTGCTCAAAGAATTACATTAAATGCCACAATCCTGGAAAATATTTTTCCCATGATTGTAGGGAAAGTATTTGCATGGATCTTGTCCAAGACTTATCATAAAAGGTGAAATATAATACAGTGAAAAGAAAGAATGCTTTTAAAAGTTGATTTAAATATGCTGATGAGTCTCCTGCTATAGTCCAAATATTTTAATGCACCCCTGGCAATGAAAAGATATAATATCTTACTGTGATTAGATTTTATGTGAAAGACAATATAGAAGTAAACAAAAATGAACAAAAATTAGATCATGAGATGCAATACTTCAGATATTTGCATTTTTTATTACATTTCCTCTTCTCAGAAATTAGAATTGGTATCATAAGAGAAGCTTTCTTTAAATCCACATTGGCCAGGCAGTAACTTTAATTTGATATCATATTTCATATACTTATGATTTGTTTATATTTTTGTTTATTATTGCAGTTTCATTGGGATATTTCACTGGTGGTATTCTACACATAGAGGACATATTTCATCTCAATATTCAATAATACAAAAATTGGTACTGAATGTGAAAATACTAGACATAGTCAATTTTAAATAAGATATTTCAAACATAATGTATCTAAGTGATAAAATGATGCTGTGGTTGTATTTCTTATACATATTTTCAGATTTAAGCAAAATATTAATTGTACAAAATATAAATGACAGAGGACTTATGTATATGTTAGGAAATATCTCTATTAGAAGAAACATTGTAGTTGAAATAGTTTGAAATGCTAGACTATAATTATAAAATAATGTGAATGTATAGGATATAAAAATGGATTGACTGGAAATCTGAGAAATAACCAAAGAACATATTATGAAAAGTTGTATATAATATGCCAAGGGATTTGAATTTTCTCCCCAAATAAGTGAACAAATTTTCAGCGATCTTAAAATTATAAACAACATCAAACTATGGAGGTCAATTTAAAAGTTTCCTTGTATTGAGAAACTTCACTTTTTCCTTTTCCCTAAAACTTTGCATCCAAGGAGAAGTAAATGGCTCTCATAAGACCATCTTTTAATCATCCTTCCTGAGCAACATCAGCTACCTCATTCTGCTTTACTCATATCCAGTGTGCTTCATGTTATTTTTTTAAAAAAAACATCTTGAAAAGGTACATTTAAAGCATTCCTATAAAACAAATGGAACAAATGGAACTAATTTTGATATGATTTCATTATTTTAAAGAAAAATTATAGGTATTTACTCAGAGAAAATGAAAAAAAATAAACAGGTGTTCCTAACATTTCTTCTTTGGATATAATATTTCAAATGGTTTTGTTTTGTTCATTTTAGGCTTAAGTAACACTTACGTCAGCTACATTTGGTGTGCATTAATTTCCTTGGGAATGAGTAAGAAAATTAGCTCTATCTTGTCTGTCAGAGTGAAATAAAAAACAAAAAAGAATATGATTTTTTTTTTTTTACTGAGTTGTTCAGCTAAACTAGTTTTTAGAAGGAGTGGTCATGATCTTATAGCCTTCAAAAAAAGTAGTTCATGATGCATTAATGAGGAACATTCAGTGGCCCAGTGGAAGAATCTTCCTTGAGCCCAGAAAGCAGGGACTGAATGCAACTGTTGCTTTATGTTTTCTTTGTCTCCAGATATTGGAAAGAGACGTTTTTCAAAAAATTAAGAAAGAGAAAAAATTAAACCATGTGACATTCAACTAATTGACCAATGAACTAGAATTAATGACCTGCGTATAAACTCACCTAATTGGTGACAATTAGAAATCAATGGTATGCATCGGAGAAAAGACAGTATTTTCAACAGAGTCTTAGACAAACTGGATAACTAACTGCAAAAGAATGAAATTTGATCCTAGTCTCTCACCATGCACAAAACTCAACTCCAAACTGATCAGGGACTGTAACGTAAGTCCTGGCACTCTGTATCTGATAGAGGAAAAGTAGACAATATACTTGGACACGTCAGTCAGCACATACAAGGACTTGGGTAGCCAAAACATTAAGATGAATAAGGCCTCATGAAATTAAAAAGTTTTTGTGCAGAAAACAAACATCATTGCTCCAGTAAAAAAGAAGCTTACACAACTTGAAAAAATCCTCATCAGCTATACATCCAAGTAGAAGTTTAAAATATGATTTAAAAACATAAAAAAAGACAATTTTTAAAATTTTTGGAATGTTTTATAAAGTAAATGATGAGCACATTTTAAGACATTTAAGAGCTTCATTATCTCATTATACAAGCATATATGTGAGTTCACCTGTGTATGTACATATGTATATATTTGTGTTGTATGTGTTTATACGCATGAACATGTATGTGTGTGTATAAATAGGTAAAAACTAAGGAAATATAATTACTTGAGTGTGAAGGCACATATCTCACTAGTCCAGAGACTGGAATCTGAATCTATGATGCATGAGATTTGTCATCTGGTGTTTGATTTGTCAGAGTTGGCTAGTAACTTCTGGCTAATTCTGCCCATTTCTACTCTCACTATGGACTCACAGATATTCTGTCCACTAGTTGTCAGTCCTGATACCATTTTCTTTGATGCTATTTCTAGTCTTCAAAACTTCTCATTAAGTTACATGGCAGAAATTAATAGCACAGTAGGGAGAGTACTCTTAGAATTTACTGTTGATATGCTAAGTAACCACTAAGAAGTCAGAGACACTATTGTCATGTACATTTTGTCTCATCTCTCTTTCTCACATATACATTTGCTCCAAAGGAATGGTAATAATGAAGTGGTAATTTTTAGTTGTTCTTGATTTAATTTTCTTTTGGAAAAGAGAAAATTGAGATCAAGAGACTAATTTTGCTTCATAGTTCTGGTACTTACAGTTATTTATGTCTTATTGTTTGCTAAAGTAAAGCAGTTTCACAAATGAGCATCAGAGTCATTCTGTGACCAGAATAGTGAGGCCAAAACACAATATTCATATTTTAGAATTCTTCGATATGCATACAAACAAAACAGGATCATTGTACAATAGAGATATAAATTCCAAATATACCATTCTGTTAATATGAATGATTTTGTTTCCTTTTTCAATTATAGTTTGAATCTCATCTTTTTCATTCCATCTACAAAATACTAATTAAGATCCTCAACAAAGCTGAGCACTGTTGCAAAAGCTTATAATACAAGCACTCGGGAATCAGAAGCTGGAGGATCCTCTGTGAATTCAAGACCAGCTGGGACTTCATAGTTACTGGCCAGCCTGCACTACATAGTAAGAACATGTCTGAAAACACCACACAAAACAAAGTAAAACTATATTCAACATAAAATTGACCTTGCTTCCTCTCACTATCCAATCTATTATAAAGTATTGTATCTTTAACACTACTAATGTCAACTAGCAGAAGGCTCAGGCATAGAACCTGCAGACTCCCCTAGATATGTCTTATGGTTACCTGGCTTGGTGTTCTTCCAGAGATCCTACAAGCTAGAGTGTTTTTGTGGGTGTGGGGGGAGGTTAGTGATGCTTTTGCATAGGACCCCTTTTCTCTTGTTGTTTTGTCTTGTTCACTCTTCATGTGGGGATTGGTTTCCTTTGCCCTTGTTCTATCTGGTTGTGCTCCTGTTTGGGCAGTAACCCTGGGGAGACTGCTTTTCAGGGGTAGAGAGGAATGGAGAAAATGTGAGTGGAAGATGTTTCACAAATCCCATAACCTAAATGAAGAGGCATATACAATCAATGATTGCTAAAAGAAGGGTAGTTAAGTATTAAGCAGATTCCACATAATCATTTCTAAACATATATAAATATGAGAAACACTAAATGAAAACAGATGAGTGTATTTATTATATTTATAAATTTATATGTACCTATACATATATATATTGCTCATATTAATAATATATATTAATAATATGAATAATATATATATATGTATATATGTAAAATTCCATATGGATCAAAGACCTAAATACGAATATGGAAACACTGAAACTGGTAAAAGTAAACAGTGTATTACAGGGAATAGTATACAAAAAGTAGACTTTCTGACTTGAACTCCATTTGTCCAAGAATTAATACTAACAATTGACATGTGATATTTCTTAAACTAAAATGATTCTATACAACTTAAGAAATAGTCAACCAAGTGAAGAGGACACTCAGAGAATACAAGAGAATCTTTGCCAGTTATACATCTAACACAGGTGTAATACCCAGAATATACAAATACTCAAAAAACAATGACTCAAAAGGATCCAAATGATCGCCTTCAAAAATTAGTCTTCTTTAGTATGCTTTTTCCTCAGGAAGACAGCTTCTTCTATTCTCAGATCAGTATTCCTTAGTTGCCTTTCCTATAGTTTTGTTATTATTGTGGTTTTTGTTGTTGTTGTTGTGTGTGTGTATGTGTGAGTGTGTTTGTGTGTGTGTGTGTGTGTGTGTGAGAGAGAGAGAGAGAGGGAGGGAGAGAGAGAGAGGGAGAGAGAGAGAGGGAGAGAGAGAGGGAGATGAAATGTTCATAGGGATAAGTCTCAATGAGATTTGTTCGGTCTACAGTGGCATGTCTGTTGCTGTTGTCCTTGTTCACCTCATGGTTAAGCAGTCATGATAGTAAGAGTTTATGAGTGTAGCTTCTGACATTACTTGGTGGCACAGTCTTAAAACAAAATTCTGAATTCTCTGGCTCCTACAGTCTTATCTCTCTTCCACAAGGTTCCCTGAGTCATAGGTGCCAGAGTTGTATAGTAGTTGTACCCACTTGGATTGGGTTCCACAACTCTGCATTTTGAATGATTGAAGTACTTTTGTATTGGTCTCTATCTGTATGCCCCACTCCCTTTAGGGGTTCTCTTTACCCCAAAATATATTCATGTTGCTTTAAGTAATTTTACTAATCTTTGCCATTGTAGTCATGGTATAATGAAATCTCAAAGTTGTTTTGATTTGGATTTTTCTATAGCAAGGGAAGATGAACATTGTTTAAAGGATTAGTCAATATCTTTGTTTCTTTTGGGAACTTTCTGTTGAGATTGCAGGCCTGTTTTTTGAAGGAGAATTTAACTGAAAATATAAAAGACTTTTATTTGACAAAATGACTGGCAATTCCATTCATTTACTTGCAAAAGGACAAAAGGAAAACAAAAACAACAATTTCATTTTTTATATCAATGAATGGAAGGACATTGTATAAATATGATATTATCTTTATTCATTCATATGTTGAAGGACACTTAGGAAGGCTCTATAACTTAACATTTGTGAATGTGATACAACAAACACAGAGGCCTAAGTGTTTCTGTGGTATGTTGATTGCTATCCATTAATGTTTTATGCAACAGTTTGTGCACTTATTTGTTTTCTTTTCTGTAGTCCTTGCAAATGATAAATGTGAGTTAGACCACTCTTGAAAACATGACACATCAAGCACAATCTTCTGAGAAAAGACTATCAACATATATTATTTGGAGTTCTGTAAATAATAAATATCTTCTCCAACTCCTATGATTTACCAAGCTTATCTCCACATTTACTGAGTCTGAAACATGAGTACTATAGCAGGATATCAAAATCCTCCTATATTCAAGCATTTCCTTGAGTGGCCTGAGCCTTCATTTCTTATTTCAGAAATTATGCCAAAAATAAAATCGAGGAATCAATCACTTTATTAATCTGAGAAGATAAAATAGAGTTAGTAACAGACATTGTCATGATATTCAAAGCACTCCTCTTGACTGCCTGACTTCCTATGGATACTGCTAAGACTTCATTTTTTTTTTTAAACTCATAAGAAAATTGAGCTGTTACTTCTTTCTGCCCTTGTGTTATAACTGTAAACTATAGCCATTTTGTACAAATTGTTTCACAAACTTTATTTCACAAGTATATTATTTCAACTTTGAAATCGTATCTGTTGTTTTCATTCCCACATTTGTTATTTTCTTTCTTTAATTACGCAATTAGTGCTTGCTTGGTAAACAAACTGATATTATAGTCTTCAAGCTTTAGGGTGTAGACTAACTGTATTATTTCATGGTTGTCAATAAAATGAGCAGCATTCATTACAAGATCAAGAAGATGAGGAAAGAGGGGGAAGTAAAGGAGAAAAATGAACAAAAACATTTATGGTGGAGCAAAGAAAAAGAGAAGTCTGAATGGAAGAGAAGAAGTTAATGAAGAACAATGTATGCAAATTAATAACTCTAATTTCTACTTCTTATGAGATGAAACCTCAACATTTATCATTCTGTTCCACTAGTCCTTGTATCTTCTTCTATTGCTCCATCCTAAACAAAAATTCCAAACATAGAAGCTGCCTCTGCCAAGATGCTGTTTACAATTGAATAGGTCAAGTGTGGAGTACTGAGTCCAGAGCATTTTTCATTAGCTTTAAGTTTGAAGCTGATTGCGAGTTTCACATTCAAGACATTTCTGGCCCCTGCATGTGCTATATCAGCTTTTTCTCTTCTGTGTTCAATATGTGTATATGCCTTATTTACGTACTGAAAAAGCATTTCCTTAGAAATTTTCATGTTCAAATAATCCATGCTTTTAATACCATTCAAATGGTACTGCTATTAATGCTCCCTCTTACTTCTCACATTTCTCAGGTGGTAGATTGTAGATATATTCTCAATAATTCCATATTTTTATTTATAATAATAGAGGTATTCCATCCATTCCATTATAAGAATAGATGTAATACACTTAGTTATTGCCAAATAATATTTAACTATTCAACTTTACTATATTCATGAAGATCTTTTCAAAGCAATTATCTCATAATATTTTTTTCTAATTCAAGATGTACAATTTGAAAATCTGTAGCCACACTGATATATTTTGTGTATTCAATTAAATGTTGCAATGATTATATTTTTTTAGTAAAGTATTTCTATAAAAGCAAACTCTAGGTAACAGTTGATTTTTAAGAGAAAACTTAGATGATGTAAATTGATAAAATATCCAGTGTGTTATTTATAAATACTGATAAGTCTACTTATTTTTCAATAATCTGTGTGAAATACAACTCATTTTTGACTTCAGTAATTAAAACTCTTTAGTCTATTATCATGTATAGGTCTTAAATTTCTAGATTATAATATTATAAATTTTAAAATTAAATAGTCTTGGTGATAGACTTGATTTGTTAGGCGATATATACTCTAGTATCTGGACATACTCAAAACTCATGATCACCCTGTTTTCTAAGTGCTGCTATCACAGGTGTGTTCACAATTCTGTCTTATTCACTAATGTTCTACATTGCAGTAGTCAACTAATTTCAGAAGTTTCTATTTCATGTCTTCTCTTTTGGCCCATCAACTTTCTAGCATGCAAAATCTAAGTGGTGTTATCTTATCTCTATGTTTTTTGTTTGTTTGTTTTTTGGTTTTTTTCTTTTCTTTCTTTCTTTTTTTTTCTTTTTTTTTTTCTTTTTTTTTTTTTACTATGAACACATGCCATGTTTTATCTTTTAAAATTCTATTTCATATGGGATGATAAAAGTTAAAAGTACTAGCAAAAATTATGAAAAAATTTCAAGAGATAATTTGATAAAGCCTAACTTCTATTCAAATAGTTCAGGAAGTAACTGCAAGAATTGACAAATGGTATCACATTGAATTGTAAAACTTCAGCAGAGTAAGAGAAAACAATCTACAAAGATAATAAACGTCCTTAAGAATGGGAGAAAATTACTGCCACCTGTTCATCCAAAATAAGATTCATATCCAAAACATATAATTAATTCAAAATTAAACAGAAAACAAATAATCTGACCAATAGGTAGTACATGGACTGAACAGATATTTCTCAACATGCAGAAATAAATAAAATATGATCAAAATATGTATTTAAAAGTTTTAAATAAAAAAGTCAACTGACATTTCAGCCATTCATTAGAAAAATGAAATCAAAACAGTACTGAGATTCTACCTCACTCCAATCAGAATTGCTACCATCAATAAAATGAAAAGCAAGTGTCAATGAGGATGAAGAGATCCAGTTTTACTGGGTATTAAAATTTATTCATCAACAGAAAGGTCTTAAAAGATAAAAAGTAAATTATTATACTTTTCATCTATACCAGTCTTTGCATATACCTTACTAAAGATAGAGCTTCATACTGATATTCATGTTTACTGCTGCACCGTTTCAAAGAGCCCATTCATCAAATCAACCTACGTGCCCTCAGTGGATTACATAAGGAACATGGTATGACTAGATAATGAAGTTTATTTGTTCACAAAAAAAGAATGAGGTACTTTCATGTGCAGAAAAGTTGGTGTATGTGGAGAAAACTATTTAAAGTGAAATAAGCCAGTCTCACAATAACAAGTACTACATTTTCTCTCATGTTTGGAAATCAAGAAAAAAACACAAATATATGAAAGTAAAATGGGGAGTCATTACAGTGGGAGAAGGGAGGCATGAAGGGGCTGAGCAATAAGTAATGGTAATTGCAGTGGTGAATCTGAGAAAAAAAATGTATGCTATGTACATATATGACCATATCATAACAAAAGCATTATTTTGTAAAACTAAAATTCACTCATAATCAGAATGACATTGAGGGCTGGAGAGCTGGTTCAGCAGTTAAGAACACTAGCTGCTTTTGTAGAGGACCTGGGTTCAGTTCTCAGAATTGGCTCACAGTCACCTGTAACACCTACTCCAGGGGATCTGATGTCCTCTTCTGATCTCTACATGGATCAGGTGCACATGTGCCAAACAGACTTACATGAAGGCAAAACATTAACGCAATAAAAATAAGTCAAGATATATGGTTTTTTTTAAAGGACATTAATGAAAATCTAAGCCTCACCATGTTAAAGCAGAAGACATATTTAATTTTACACATGCCATGCAGGGTCCAAAACAATGCAACTACTGTGAGCCTCTAAGTGTTTTTAGTCAGGTCAATTGAACTACATTAAAATGTATTGGAACCAAATAGTCATAACTTGAACAATCATTAAAAATTTAATAAAAAAGTCATTGTGGTATCTATTTAAGGCATGTTTTCAGAGTCTGTTTTGCAATATAAACAACCTTTCCAATGATTTTTCATGAAGTTAAAATATATGGAAAATTATCACATTTACTGAAATTACCCAACATTACCTACTAAATATGAATATAGCCATTCATATATGTAATATCGTCTTGATTTCTGTTCATGTGTCTTGTGGAAACAGACAGGTATATTATTCTATTTTTGTTCTATTTGTTTCATTGTTATTCATTGCCATTCTACACACTGATCATAAATGTTATTATAATAAAAATATTGAACATTATAATATCAAATTAACCTGTAAACATAGTACTTTTTTCAGGAATCACCAGAGAAGATAATTTGGAAAGCTATGATTTTTAAATAAGTGATCAAAATAAAATTTTACACTATTAGTTTTGGAAATGAGATGAATATCTGAAAAGTAGAAAATTTCTGGAATTCATTTATTTTGCTACCTAATTTATTTTTGTTGTTGTTTGTTTTTTGTGAAATTCCAGATAGCATGACAAAAAATCAAAGATATGTTACTCTTTGCAGATATAAGAGGAGAATTCTCAAGGAAAAGTATATTTTCTAGAACAACAACAAAAAATAATGCTCACTCATACAAAATTGATTAGTGTTGTTCCTAAAGGCAAAAGTTCCCAAGAACAGAAGCATCATTCAAATTTGTCCCACTTGCTGCAAAAGCTTTGCCAAGTCAAATGACTTCTAAGAAGTATATAAAATCAGATGTAATACTAATGAAAATATTATCCTCCCACACAATGCAGATCAAGCTTTTGGCAAAAGTCTTCCATCAAATGACGGTTAGATTCATATAATATTAATGTATTTATTGTGTAAAACAATTATTATTTCACATGCATGCCAAGAGGTTGTTCAATATGCATTTGGCAAAACACTGATTTATAGAATATAACTTAGCTTTGTTCATATCTAAAGGAAATGGACTTAAACTTCTTTCTGTGACTTCTGTAACAGTGATAAAACTGTTTGCATACTTAATAGTTAGCCTGCACACCATGATTTAAACTGTTAAAGGTTAGTCTTTTCAGAATATAATATAACTTCTATAAATGGCAAAGCGTAGGTTGTCCTAAAATGCCAAAATGAGTTTACTTCACTCACAGAAATACTTTAAACAAGTATAATTTTCTCTTTTTTTCTATTCAATTTGAAAAAAAAAATAACTTGGCCATATTTATACTCACTGAATCTCACCTCACGTGCATGAATGAAGAGTGATAAATAAGCTAAAATATATGTTTATACAAGTGTTTATGTTAATTTTAGAAGAGCAGTGTTTCTGAAATGAGAAACAATTCAGTTTTTTTATGATACCAGCAATGGCAGTGCACTGTTTTTCATAAGTACTTTTGTTTCATTAGACTATACATCAAATGTCATTCTTAGAATTGTTAACTGAAATTTTTATTTCAGGATCAAAGTATCTTGCTTATTTCCTACAGTATTAAAACACTATTATTCTAGTATATGTGTAGTAATATAATTTACCTACTAAATAATGTATTAATAGAATGACAATATAATTTTAAAAAGAAAAATAAAGTAGAAAATCTCAAATACAAATTACCTCTGTCCAAAACAAATTAAAACATCATATTTTTCTAAGTGAGTTAACATGAAAAATATATTCTCTTTAAAAATGGTTTATGAAAATAGCAGTGAACAGTTTTATCTTAAAATTTGGATACCATCTAAAAGCTAGTAAACTGGTCTTGTGCATTTGTTGGTAGTCCAAGAACTGGCCTCTGTCCACCTTGGGTATGCTTCCATATTTGCCACAGCCTCAGTAATTTGTTTCTTGTTCCTCTGCCTGTAGAGTCCCCAGCTCTGTGTCCCTTCACCCCAAGTTCTTTTTTCTGCAATCTTCATTGCACCACCATGGCAACTATGTTTCCATTTCCAAATCTCTTTGCCTGTAGTAGAGAGGGGGATGACTGCGGTGGACATGGTGGCACACAAACAGACATGGTGCTGGAGAGGTAGGCAAGAGTTCATTATCCAGATTGGCAGGCAGTGGGAAGAGGGAGATACTGAGTCTGGTTTGAGCATTTGACCACACAAAGCCCAAACCCCTTGGCCCACTTCCTCTAACAAGGCAATACCTACTCCAACCAGGGAATACCTCTTAATTCCTGTCAAGTAGTGCCATTCAATAATGATCACACATTCGTACATATGAAACTATGGGAGTCATTACTATGCAAATCATCAAATCATCATAATATGTAATGAATGAGAAAATTAATACTAGTTTTATGCAAATATAAATTTCAGAAATTGACAATTAAATATAAACATTAACAGCTTGTCTTTAATAGTCATTCACAAAAGTCTATCATTTACTTTTTATGCCAAGAGCCCTCACTGAAGATTTCCAATCTGCTATAGGGTTAACAAGGCTGGACAGCTCATTGGTTTGCACAGTTCCAGTGAGTATATCTCAGAGAGGCAATGCCCTAAGAGATTTGTTGCTCAAATACCCCTTGCTGCTTTGAAGTCTGATAGTGGTAACCTCTGTCATGCTTTTCCTTGTTTATTTTGTGGTATGAAAGTTCTTTGGGGGAGGGTCTCTTCCCCCACACTGAGCAGTGTTACTGGCACACATAACAACAATAGTGATTTTCTGAAAGGCAGTGCCATCAATTGAAACCCCTGAAATAATAATTAATCTATAACATCAGATTGCAGCGTTTCACCATGCTGCTTTGGAACTAAATAAGAAAACATATTCTTGGTAGCTGATTATTTGATCAGAGTTAGGAAGCAAGAATAAACTCATGAATGTGATATGATTTCTTTTTATGTAGAGGCTTTTATTTAAAAGGTATATAAGTGTATTGGAAAATAATAGAAAAAAGGAAGTTTATATGATGTATGAGTGAGATATGTGTATGCTGATCCTATACAAGGAAAAGGGAGGAAGGAAGCTTGCAAGATGTGTGAGAAAGAGCTGTGTGAGTTAGATATTTGCTTTTTTCATAAGGAAGGAGCTTACAAAGGGAAGCTTACAGGATGAGTGTTTGTGTGTGTGTGTGTGTGTGTGTGTGTGTGTGTGTGTAGGTATGTGTGTGTGTGTGTTGAAGCTTTGCTTCTTCCACAAGATGAGTGTGAATTAGTGTGTGTATGCGATTTTATGGAGAGGATGCAGTGAAAAAGCTGGAATGGAGACAGAAGTTTAAAGGAAGAGAGAAGCCTGAAGAGCATGCTGGACTCATGAGATATCTTTGTGTTTTTCCCCATGGCTTGCTAGACTTTGCTGATATACAAGAATGTGTGTGTTCCCCCTCTTCTCTCTTTAACAATTACATTAGTCATCTGACACCACACCTCTCCTGGAACCCTTGACCCTGAAACCAAAGCAGGTCTTTGGTAACATCAGCATTTGTAAATGCACAGCCCCAAAACACCAGATTAAATAGTTTTCTCTTGGTTAATCCCATGTTTATAAAGCTCTAGACCATCAATCCATTGGATAACATTTCACCAATTTTCTTCTGTAGTCTATCTCTTCTACTGCAGCATGTAAGATGCTTTTGATTAATTTTGGTATCTTTAGAAAATAATGCAGATTTTAAAATATCTAAAATGATGTGGGAAAGGAAAGAAAGGAACAAGAAAGTATTTTGTAAGAGATTCAGAAAATTAAATGTAGACGGTGACTTCCTGGGTGGAATAAGGTGCATATAAATTATATATTGCATTATATAACACACACACACACACACACACACACACATACATATATATAATATTGAAATAATGCAGATGAATGTCATTAATATTGAAAATATCGCACAAGCAGATTCTTCAAACCTAGGGAGGAAAAGAATCATAGCTGATGATGCATCCAAATTCAGTCTACCCAAACTAGGAAACTATGCTGTTAACTAGGTAGAAATCAAACACATCTTTCTGTAGTCCCACATATGCACCAATAAACCTAAGTAGTTGCTATTCCAATTAATTTCAGTTACTTCATTTCAATAAAACAAGAACCTCTCTGTTTGCTGTGCATTTCACATCTATCTTTTTAATAGTTTGAATTGATCTACACAGTACAATTTCAGAAAAAAATTGTGTTGCAATTGATTAAGTTATACCAATTAATGGTGTCTTTAAATCAATGCCAATTTTTTCTTTTTTAGAGCTGAGAATGTTGGGTTTGTATTTCCTTACAATTTTTGAAAAGTTTATAGACCCCAATTCCTCTCCTCTTTCTTTGTTTTCCTTTCCTTATCTTCTATGCTTCTTTCTTCTTTCTTTTCTCCTTTGAATGACTCTTCTTCCTCCTTCATTCTCATTTTTATGTCACAAAATTTGTAATTATTCAAAAATCAATTATAAATATTAGCATGTTAAAACTTATTTTACCTTCATATATCTATGTATTTGTTGTATAAATATCTACTTACACTAGATAATTAGACATTCAATGAATTAGCCTCAGCAGGCTTAAAACATTGTAAAAATATTAATTAAAAATAAGTATTTATAATTATAAATATTTTTACATATAAATATAAATATATATATAAATATAAATATAATAAATATATAAATATATTTATAATTATAAAAATAAGGATTTATAATCCTTCTTATAATACTTATTAAGCATAACAACATAGTTACACTATATATATATTTTCTACATAGATGTTAAAGTATAAAATATGATAAAACTGGGGGAGTATACTATGCCTAAACCAACATTTTTTTTTTTTTCAGAAAAGCATAGGATTTAATATTAGTAGGTTTGAGCTGAGATAAAATTATTTTCTTTACACACTCAACCTCTGGAATTGAAATTCACTCACCTTTAAAATACACTATATAAGTTGTCATGCCATATATTGTTATGCTTATTATATGAAAAATGAGTATGAATAAACATTTATATGTTATTTGAATGTGTTTGTCTTATAGTTTTATATATTAAGTTATATACTCAATAATAAGATCCCAAAATATTCCCTCTTAAAGATAACAGCGAATATAGAAGTGAGAACAAGGAAAAAAATGAAAGAAAAGTGCACTTCAACACTGTTTTTGATGAACAACAGTGCTTATTCCTGCTAGAAGACTCTAGGGATTATGAAAAGACAGACAATAGAGATCAGATATGAGTTTCCTAGAGGGATATAGTTAACCAACTTCTTTATTTAGTCATGAGTCCTTCTGTTCTCAAGAGTTCATTCTCTGTCTCTTCCTGATCACCAGGCATATTAGGTAATCAGATGCTTAATAAAATAATCTTAAGCAGTTAGGTGACATTTCTGACAATATGATGGCACATTCCCAAACAGGGACAATCCCCTAATGATGTTGGCACTCTAATTCTTGTTGTCTGTGACTAGTTTAAAGTACATGATGAAGATGGATTTTTGAAGTGATCAAAAGTATGAAGATTGAAATAGAGAAGTTATCCTGTCTTCCGTGGCACAGTATAGTCAGCTGAGTCTAAAAATAAAGAATATTTAACCTTAAGACAGCAAAGGAGGTAGGGGAGACACAAGAATAAGATGAACTTGGTCTACCATGGATGGTTCAGGAAAAAAGAAAAAAGAAAAGACAAGCGTGAGACAGCAGGAAGCATTAATCTTAGAGACTCCTGCTCCAATGGCCAGGGCTTCAGCTCTACAGTTCTCAAAAATTTCTTAGTCCAAGTCAGCCAATAATCCTAAGGTTTTCACATTGCTTCCTTTCCAGACATCAGAAAAGATTTCAGACATAGGTAAAAGAGTTAAGAATACTTAAGAGAGACAGTAAAAAAAAAAAAGTTACAGTCAAGTGAATACTCCTAGTGGCGGAAATGGGACACCAACCTACTCACTAATCCATGGACCTACAATCTGTCCTGCTTACAAGATGTCCCGGGACAACAGTGGCTCAGATCTTATAGGAGTGACCAACCAATGACTGGTTGAATTTGAGGCCCATGCCACTAGAGGGAATCCACAAGTGACACTGCCTGAAATGCCAGGAAACAGAATAGATAGCCCAGAGACCTAGAATAGAACCAAATACAACTGCTCATAAATAAATAAATAAATAAATAAATAAATAAATAAATAAATGAATGAATGAATGAATGAATGAATGAATAAATAAATGTGATAGAGACATAGATAGATGATAGGTAGATGATAGATAAATAAGCATAAAATGAAATGGGTCTTAATAATATTCTGCTGTACTCCAAAATCGATTGTCATCAGAGAGCCTTTCCTCTGGTAGCAGATGGGATTAAATACAGAGACACGAGGCAACATTATGCAGACAGAAAGTCTAAATTTGAGGTCTCCATTTGGGGCCTTCTCTTGGAGCTCAGAGAACTGTGAAGAAGAGAGGTAAAAGATATAGAACCCAATGGATATCTAGGAAACAAGGGAACACTGTGCACTGCGTCAACTAAGAAGCAGTCAGTTGGCTCACACAGACTTCTTATGGCATTTGTGCTCTAGGGTAACATTTAGAGGTCTTTAATTGTTGTAAATATTGTCATGTATTTATAAATTTCTCCCTTTGCATTTACTAGGTGCATACATTTAGTATGCAATCCATTTGTTTTTAATCCACTGAAAATCAGATTCCAATTGTCTGGGTTTTTGTTTGTTGTTTGACTATTTTTCACTTTTGCTTACTTAGGTATGTGATATTTAATTTACACATTAAAAAATTTCTCTGCCTTATAATTTTAAACATTAACATATAAGTTTTGAAAATACCTTGCTTTATTTTTATTCTTTTAGATTCATTGAGTTTATTTTTATTTTATTTACTTATTTATTCATTTTTTTTTACCAAAACACATGGTCTATTCTGGAAAATTGCACATTTGATGATTACACATCTATATATTTTAACATTTAATTGGGTAGAGAAGACCTGTTATCTTCTTATGGTGTATAATCCTATCCATCTTTTCTTCTGCTCTACTTCTTGTTGATTTTTCTAATTGTAACTTAAAGTACAATAGTGAATTCTTCGTTACTGTGCTGTTCTCTAGTCAGAACACCCACACCATTTGTCTTATGTATGCTCAAGGTCTAGGATGACGGTCTCAAAAAAAACATTCTTGGGATTTTTGGTGCATTCTAGCTGGCCCTACACATTTCAAAAGTCACCAGATTAACAATGAAAGCAGATATACACAACCGTTTCAATGAAGAGATAGGTGTCAACATCTCTGGTTTCCCTAGTGCTTACCTGTGAGCACAAGGACATTGTGCCTCTACAACATTTCATAGTACTCCACATTGATATCTTCTATGAAGACTTCAATCATAGTTCATAAGTAAGTTAAGATTTTATCTATATGTATTTTGAAGTCTTTGATTTATCAAGCATCTGACATTTTTTATAGCATATTGCCTACTATTTTGAGTATATAAGTAAAATTGTCTTTTTCTGGTCATGTCATGTTTAATAATTTTTAGTTGGAAAATAGTTATTTCAGAAAGCTTATAGTGATCATTTTCTCTTCCGGGAAATTTTCGGTGTTTGCCATTAGTATATGATGCTTCTTTGAGCAATGATTGTTTCTTTTAGTTAGTTTCAACCTACTTTTGTGAATCATCTGACATTATCATTCAGTAAATATAGTCTTGAGGCTTTTTGCATTTACTCTGGTAAAACCAATTTTGGCTCTTTCTATTAACAATTCATTATCCAGATATACTAATCTATGCATGATTATTGTAGTATTTTCAACAATGCCTTATAACTGAATATTTCCCAATAATTAATAACACTCAGGCTCTTATACTTAGAGAATTCCAAAACTTGAATCTAGGTTTTCCCTTTCTTCTGATTCTAAAAAGGCAAGGAAGATGCTACCTTTGAAACTGCCCAGTCTATCTTGCCAATCAATCTCTTTCAGGTCTCAACTGCCTTTTAGTATATCACACTGCATTTGAGAATACCTTTATGCTAAACTGTCCGCTGTTATTTTTTCCATGAAGGTGAGGTAAAGGAGGGACCTGAGCTAAACTCCTCATTTTTCTTTACTGTCATCAAAAACATTCATCATTCCTTAGCAAACAAGCTTTACTTAATTCCTATAATTTCTATCCTTATTTGTGCAATTGCTTGTGAGATTGAGATTTAGAAAAGAACCCTATACAGGCATATTACCAAGAATTCTGTCTTTATTTCTGATCAGGTCCTTGTCCTCCACTTTTGCCAGATGGTATCTGATTACCAGATTAGTTCAGATTCAGTCTCCTACCTAACAAATGAACTATATGAGTAGTGTTAAATTCTCCATAATTCACCTGTGTATAATTTCCTCCTTACACATGCTGTATGTGCAGATGAGCTTTATCTCTTTTCTTTATTGAAAATTATATTACCATGAACCCTATATGAACTACAAAGGGTTATGAATAATGTCTTTATTACCGTTATTTTCCACACTGGTATTGCATAACTTTATTATTTTCAAAACTCAAAATGGTTACTATTTATAGCCCAGGCATATTCTGTTCAAATAAGTACCCACTCTTTTCAATACCTTTAAATGTTCTCATTTTGCTCATTTCAAAACAGTATAATTAGATCATTCTGAATCTTCATATTATATTAGATATTTCTATGGGATTCTCTGAAAAATTGCATTTCATGACCTCTTTGTGTGAGTTTACAAAAATTCTTACTCCATCAGCAGCCATGTTATTTTCAGCTTTATTACCCCCTCTAAAGGACTAGTAGTCTCCCATTTTTATAGTTTTCCCTGGTAATATCTATATTATATTCTTTCTTATATAAATATCCTCTATGTGAGCACATAAAGTATATCTCCCATAATGTCTAGTACCCTCACAATGTCTTATCCCTAAATTATCACATTTGATACATGAAACTTCTATCACTCCTTTCAGATGTTTTAATCACTGTATGCCTCAGCCTTCAAGTAGTTTTAATCTTTCTATTTCTGATCATTTGCTTAGATACATCCTCTACTAGCATGATTATTTGTAGAGGATCTTTTAATATCTTAACACTGCAGCATGCCTGTTCTAGCAAAGGATCACATTGAAAGACCTGTATGTTAGCTAGGAAGGAACCACATCCAATGGCTTGTATGAAGTGATAACATTCAGAGGCCTGTGTGATCAGGATGGGATGCAGAAAGAATGCTATTCAAAATAATCCTTTCCTCTGTTTTTGCTAATGCTAGGTAAAAGGGATTTCTGTGATTAAGGCAACATAGTACATACCTTTAGTCCCAATTCAGAAAGAAGAGTTCAGAGAGAGAAGCAAGAGAGTTAGTTCAGTCAGGCAGTTTGAGTGAAGTCAGCTCATAGACAGAAGGAGAAGCCAAAAAGAGCTGTCTGGGATAAGTAGGGGGAAAGGAGGGAGTCAGAAGCAGACAGTTTATCATTTGCAGTTTGGAGTTCACACAACTCAGAGTGGAAAGTGGTAGTTCAGAAGACAGCTGGTCAGAATAAACCCAAGTAGCACTAAGTCACAGAGGCTAAAATATTCTAGGTTTAGGTTTGCAGATTAAATTTATGGAGGCTAAAGCCCTCTAGGACAGGGAATTGAATTAGCTGCAAAGAATAAACCATCCTCTGCCATGAACCCCTGACAATAATAATAAAATCAACACATACATCTACACTTACAATTATTAATTATTCTAAAGTAGTCAAATACAAATTTTATTATTTTCACTTAGGTATTGTTGAGCCACACTTTCTATCATTGCTTGTTTCTTCATAAGGATTTCATATTCCACTATTATCAATTCATTCTCTTTTCCAAATTCTTGATATATTTGTTGATGTTAATTCACAGCAAAAGCTTTTATTCTTTAGCTTATTCAATCACAGTTTCTAGTCCTATAGGGCTGGAACATTTTGGCTTCAATACAATCTAGCTTTAAGCCTAGAATTGGAAGACTTCAGCCTCTGTACAATCTAGAAGTAAGTCTAGACTTCCTGTTGACTGACTCACTCTGACTAGCTCCTTCAGAAGCTTAGCTCTTCTTGTTGGCAGGTCTAAGTCATTCAATGTTTGGCTTAAACTTCTCCATGCTGCTGATTCAAACTGATGTTCTGAGCCAGGCAACTGTTTCTGACTGAACTCTTCTAAACTATGTAGACTCTGGCTGATTCCTGCAACTTCTCTGATTGAACTCCTCTGCTTGCTTCACATTGACTATCACTCTTTTTGTCTGATACTGACTTCTGCCAAGCTGCCTCTGTGTCTCTGCCTCATACTCCTAAGACTGCTTCTGTGTCTCTGTGATCTCTCACTGTTCGTCTGCCTGAGTCAGCCTCTTTGCTTCTCTGTCTTATCCTCATACTGCCTCAGTCTGACTGCTTCATTGTCTGTTTCTTGTTCTGCTTCTCTAAGCTGAGAGCCTGATTTGATATCATGAAAGTTGGGCATGTCCTGACCTGGTTTCACTTTATTAGCCCTTACTCTGCTTTGACACTGTGCCTGCCCTCCACACTGACTCATCTCATATATCATTTCCTATCTGACACTGTCTCCTTCTGACTTCTACTTCCTGTCTCCCAAGTGCTGAATTAAAGGTGGGCACCAACACTGCCTTCTGAATACTGTGATTAAAGGTGTATGTTACCACTGCTTTCTGAACACTTTTATTAAAGGTGTGTACCAATATTCTTTCTACCCTAGAACAGTCATGCTGATGCATTAAACAATTAAATATTTCTCTACTCATATTCATTGTTTATCCTTTATTCTAGTTACCCATAAGAGATGTTTTCAAATGACATTTTCTGAACTATCCAGTGTCCTCAGCCACAAAATAATTGTTTTATCAAGGTTACTGAAAATGTACTCAGCTGCTTTTTATCAAAAATATCTGCATCTATTACTAACAAAATTAACAGAGCTGTTTTTAACCTGTGCCAGACTACTGGTCAAACATATTGTGCCACTTGTTGAATAAATGTTTAGACTAATTTCTTGATTTCATTCCAGTTGCCTGGTTTCTGAAAAGTTTAAAAGTACAGAACAGTCTATGAATTAAAATGTGAGTGCATAGAATTATAAATTAACTGCTATTCCTTAGATTTGAGGTAAACAAGTTTTAATAACACAACAATTTCTCTAATATGTATGGACAAGTTTCACTTAAAACCATTAACAGCATGGTTTAGTCATATCATTAATGTTTCTAAGCTACTTTATTAATTATTGGTTTAAACATATTCCTACATCTAATACCTGCAGTCGAGCAGTCTGGTAGCATGGAATAAGACAGGATTATAAAAGTGCTCTGTAATCCCGGTATAGGGGGCACGTCTTAGGTCCCATAATTTGGGAGGCAGAGACAGGTAGACCTTTGTGAATTTGAAGCTGGCTGGTCTAAAGAGTGAGTTCCTGGACAGCCAGGGTTACATAAAGAAGCCATGTCTTTAAAAAAAATTATATACACAAACATACACACACACACCCTATAACATGGAATAAAAGTATGTTAAACAAATATTTTCTTAGTTAATATCTTCATTTTATGTTTCATTCACATTTTGTATTTAGACTCAATATGCTTTAGTGGATCACACTATAATGCAACTAACCTACCTTGTACTCAGCTACAGTGTTCATACATAAATGTTTCAAGCAAAGCTCTCTTCAAAGATAATGATGTGTTGTTCAATGCATCTTCTGTATTGCCATGTTCAATTTTATATTATGAATCATACTATTAAGTATGGACGAATGCTTCATATACACAAGACTGCATCATGATATCTCATCTCTTGATGAGCATTGAAGCGCAAGATTTTTGACAGGTCAAGTCATATGTACAGAAAAACTTAGACTAAGGAGAGGGTATACATCAACTGGTTACAGATTAATTTAAATGCCTTCAAAATATGAATCCAGAATAAATATGTAGCTAAGATAACTGAAATGTGCATTTTCAGTAATGGGAAGAAACAATAGAAAGAAGCTCACTGTGACTTTCCAAATATTAAAGAGGTAGGAAGAATTCAAATAAGCTCCATGGGAATGAGGTCATGATGACTCTGAGTCAATGTGAGCTCCAGTGCCCAAAACATTATGACTGCTAAAAATGGAGTATATCTTGTTAGAAAAATATCCCTGGTACAGACTGCAGCAATCAAGCCTGGATCAACACAGAAAAGAACTATAGGTCAATTGCAAGGAAGACTCTGTGAGTTGTGATAATATCTGTATAACTGCATCGAAATTAATAGAGCATCCTTAGACCGTGTCTGTTTTAAAGACTTGATGTTTTGCTATTGAGGAGAGAAGTGAAGATATAAGTGGGAAATGCATTAGTCATAAAATGTGCTTCATTATTTACATTTTGACTGAATTGATAGTATAAGAACATGCTTATAGAGGTTTTTTTTTAAATTTATTTACTATGACAGCTTCAGGCATTTCCAAAGATATATTCTTCTGTACTTGTAACGTTTTAGTTTAAACATTACCTTGAAATTTGCTCAGACATACAAGACAGTCAATATTCATTTATACTTAGTAGTCAGTGTGAGCTCCAGTGAATCTCTCCAAAATTCAAAATTATTTTAACCAAGTATCACGCCTATTTGCCACATGCAATACAACTTCATGGAATTATAGAAAAACTTTTTGAGCTTTGACCTGAGATATCTCAATTTTCTGAGCCATAAAAAAAAATGTTTCTGTTTCATGAATTAGGGTCACTAAGTAATTTTTTAAATAATTTTTTCCTTAGCATTTATGTATTATTTCTGTAATTTTTAAATTGAAAAATAAACTAGAATAGGATCCTAAAATAGACCATTTTTCATGGGAATATTTATGAAGCTTTACAGTGAAATGCACATGGTTTTATTGAAAGTGGTTAGTATTGGTTCAGAACAGAGGAAATATGGACAAGGAGAGGACTAAAAACATTCTATATAGGAAATTTCTTCTATGATATAACAATGACATCAGCCTGATATTATACATTGAGAAAAATATTTAGTACTGAAAAAATTCAACCAACGAAGCTGAATTTAAACTATGGAGTTTTCTTGAAACCACATATTAGGACTGATGCCACACTGATTTTATGTTCACAATAAGTTGGTCTGGAAAGAGAGTGGGAGAACTGATATATAAGAACTCAACTTGTTCTTTCCATTGTTGTATAAATCTAACCTTACCGAGTAAATGATGTCTTTTATTAGTAAAAAAAAAATTCAAGCCTTTCTACTGAAACAGGGTTACTTGTTCTAAGCTCTTGGACACCTGAAGTAAAAGGATTTACCTCTATAGAAAATTAGCTACTTTTATACATATTTGATGTTTATGGAGCCTATTCTTATTTCTACAAAATTTCCTTTTAAGAAATAGCACAGCAATGCATAACTCAATGTGTGAACTTACAGAGAGAAACTTCTCTTAGACTATGTAAATGTGCTCTTTCTCAATTTTCCCCAAGCAAAAATAATAAAAGAGCTTACCTTGCAAATTGATCTTTGCATTAAAAAATAGTTTAGAATGTGAAAAAAAATCTTCCTAAGTAGATAGGTAATAAAGATTCATGTGTTAGAAAGCAGGTTTGGCATTCAAAAAATATGGTGAAGTTAAAAGCATGAGAAACAGCAGTTTTGATAGAAGGATGCATGAATTGAACACTCCATGTTAATTCTGAATTTGTTTATTCTTACTGCTGTATAATCTTGACTGAAAAAAACCCAATAATGGTGAGTCAGTGCAAACAACTGATCATCAGAGTGTGACAGGCCTCAAGAGCTTACTCAGCAGGCTCACACTGTTATTGCACTTTTTTCCCAAGGGGCTATCTTTAGATCCACTTCGGTTCTACTGTAACATTCAACAGTAATTTAGATACATAGGAAAGAACATTTGTTCTTTCAAACCTCTAAGCAGCAATTAATTTTCTTTGTTCAAATCAAAGTGTAGTACCCTTATTGTTTTATTAAGTTCATCTCAAAATTAGATTTAAAAATATATATTTAAAACTCATATTTCTGGAATTAAGGTTTAGCTTTTCAGTTAAACCTTAAAGTTGAGCCATGAACTCATTTATATACTTTAATAGCCAAAAGTTGAAATTGAATATTTGAAATCCCACAAAAGAAATATTGGTACATTATTTTTTATTCAAATTCTTGGAGTTCACAAAGCATACATTTTATTTTCTTTCATTTTATTTTTAAAAAGTCAAAATGTATCTTTATAAATAAATATACCTATGAAGCATTTATATATCTAAATACCTGATGACTCATCTTCAATCAAGTATGTCTTAGTGACTTTCATCCTTTCGCTTTGCCACATACTTATACTAGTCTGTGTGGAGCCAAGAGTGAATGTTATGATTGGCTTACAATATACTTAAGTAATTATCACATCACTGGCATTATTTTTTTTGTTTCAGGTGTGATCTCATGGATATTCTCTAAAGAGCTAATTAGGACAAATTTAAGGAACTGGGAGTAGACACCAAAGATTCACTTCCTGACAAAGGTACCTTCAACTATGTAGATTGAGCATGAAAACAAAGTCACAGAAATATTTCACATCGTGTGAACTCACATTGTAGGCAAAGGAATGCTTCCACTTGCCATTCCATATCTTGTGTACTTTTTCTACTTAACAGATGGTTTAACTTGACTGAGTATTCATCTCAGAAGAGAACATGACATTTTAAAAAGAGTAGTCTTTATCTGTTGTTGTAAATCATGATTTGAAATTTTATTTTCTCATACCTTAGTATCTCTGAATCTGTGATGGATGTCACAGCAAAGTTTTTTCCTTCTTTTTTGATGAGGTATATTATCATTTAGAGTAATCACACATTATATCTTCTCTGGTGCATCTGTGCTTTAGACTCCTCTTCTTACAAAGATATCAGTATTATTGGATCACAACCCACCCTCTTGGCTTCATTTAACACTATTTAGAGTGAGAAGTAAATATTTTTATATGCAGTCTCATTATAGATAATAGTGATTAGGCCTGTATATCACAATTTGGATCATAGTTCAAGACAAAAATAAATATATTTCCATCTATGTGTTAAGAAAATCAAGACCAAACAACACTATAGATATATTTTAAATTCTCTTAAAACTTTATTCTGCAGTTGTATAATAAATAATTTTAGCAATAATTATCTCTATGTGAGAATAATATATGTGACTGAGGAATGGTGAGTACATCTTGTGTAACAATGTGCCAGGGGATATACATGAGATTTGGAGACTGACTAATTAGGTGGAAAATACCATTCATAGTCTCCAAAAGTATAAGTTTGCACACTAACAAATCTATAAATTTTATCATTATATACCTTAGAATGAATTACTATATATTTAATTATATACAATTTTACTGTGTGCAATAAATCTTCTGGAAAGTTTTATCATATAAGAATCAAATGGAGATAGATCAAAACATTAAAATAGAACAATTCGTAAACTGTAAAGAGACTTTTAAAAAAATGCTTTCCCAACAGTCTTCCATTGAATGAACTGAATAAAATATGTAGTATTCACTACATTATTATTTAGAAATTATGCTCTATCTTTCTGAAAATAAAACTTCTGAGTTATTTTATAATAACAAGATATACATTATCTTATTGATGTGAATTAGCTGTGTGTACTTATCATAAAAATACATTCTGTCTTGGATTTCAAAAACTGTGTACAAGGGCTATATCTAACCTAAGACATGGTTTGGAAGAGATGTATGATAAACCTAGGATGTTACACACTGTATCTTAAAAATGCGGGTTTGTAATATTCTGACCTCATTGTGGTTTTCTGGTGAATGGAGCAAATGCATTTACTAATTGATTGCGTAGATCAAAATATATCCCTAACAAAATTGGCACATTATCCCCAGCATCTGATAAGCCATATTCTATTAATTTATTGGAAAGCTGGTCCATATGGCTTTCTCAGTTTACTCCCACCCTTATAGACCTAAGTGGAAGAGTTTTATTGTATAGTATTTTTAAAGTATTTATTTTAGAAATACTCTTTTAAAGATTTAGAGCTTGTCAGGTGTGCCTCTCCACACTTCCATGGTCACAAGTCACTCTTGAAGCAACTAAGTCTGTTGAAAGCCAGTCTGATAGGAATGCCATGTTTGTGTAATCCTTAAGGGAAGTTGTTCACATAGTCAGGGAAAAAATACTGTCTACCTCATAGATAAATCTTCCATAGAGGACTTTGAGAGGAAGAAACATCACTCCTTATCACAGGCAGAGTAGCTTATTTTGTTTAACTACTTCAAACACTTAACAATTGCCAATGATTTTATAATGGAACAAATGACTTCATCAATAAGGGTTTTGTGTGTGTGTTTTCTCAGCATACATATTTTACATCCTTAAGTTTTGCAGAATATCTTGTAAGATTTTCCTCAGGTTCCACAAAGCACTTTTTTTCTTGTGGAATCAATTTCAGCAGAAGTTGAGGAAAGAAAAATAAAAATCAGCAAGTAAGGAAGCAATAACTGTCAGAGAAACAGATACCTGGGAATGCTGGACAGTTGTGTACTTAAGAGGATGGTGGAGTACAGGCAATAAGCAAAAACTTGAGTTTTGTTAGGCTGTACCAGAATGCAAATCTTAGCTCAAAACATGAAAGGTAATTACAGTTGTAACATTATCTTTATTTTACCTTATCACTCATAACTTCAGGCATTGACAATAAAAATCACCTATACTTCACATTTTCCCATAATTAATATATTCTGGCAGGATGTCTACCAAAACAACTTTTCAACACGGAGCATGGAATGGACGATAAAGGCCTTTAAAAATATCATACATCTCCCAATTAGGTTCCTCTCCTACAAGATACATGTAGAATTAACTACACAATATGAAATTAACTCCCTGCCATTTTATCTTACCTTTATGTTTATTTAAATCCGGATGGTGTGGGGATGCAAATAAACAGTTTTTTACATTTCCCTAAAATGTATTTGGCTAAACATGTTAATTAGAGTGTGAAGAACATAATTGAATATTTCTTTTCTAAATCAGGGCTTCCTATAACCATCAATTAGCATAGGCTAGGAAGACTGTCATGCTTTAAAGGACCATTAAAAGGTGAGGCTGCCTTATCTGGTCCAGAATTGGTGCCAGATGGCTTCCTAATTACTTACACTGACACATCTGGACTTCACTTCCTCCTTGCTCTCTTCTTTACAAAATTGCTGTTAATAGTTCATACTCATTATTTTTCACATTTATCTGACCTACTGTCTTTTAGCCTAAGAAAATATAATGTCAAAAAAGATGGTACTTTTTAATTTAATTATGCTGAAGAATAAGAAATTATACCTTTCCTGTCATATAATAACCAAATTTTTATATAAATATATAGACAGGGATGTGTGTGATTGGATGTGCTTGTTTTGCAACTTCATTGTGAACCTCAAAATTCTAGGTTGATGTCTCTGAAGTTTAATTTTGAAATCATAGATATTAATGCATTTTCTGCATTGATACACACACACACATACACACACACACACACACACACATATACATATACAAAAAATATCTGTTTTATAAACACATTTTGGAAGATTGACTACAAACAAATTAGAATGCATATATGTGTGTGTGTGTGTGTGTGTGTGTGTATTCATAGCTCTCACATATACACATATTCTAGTTTTCAAAACACTACTCTTGAAACATAAAAATGAATGAATTATTTTTATATACTAATGTTGTATTCATAATTCATAAGAAAATAATGAAAATGTGGGCTGGAGAGAATACTCAGTGTTTAAGAGCATTGGCTGTTATTCAAGAGATCCCAGGTTCAATTCCCAAAAGCCCTATGACAACTCACAACTGTCTGTAACTCCAGTTCCAGGAGATCTGACAGCTTCAAACAGACATACATGTAGCCAAAACACCAATGTATATAAAATAATAAATAAATAAATAAATTTTAAAATGTGCTGAGTACCCAAAGCGCAATCAAATCTATGCCCTAACTATAATTTTGTAAAAAACTTATGTCTTAAAAATTATTTTTATAAAATATCATGAGTTGTATTAGTAACATTATTCAGTATAATACATTCATACATGCTGAAAAAGACTTCACACTAACAAAACAAACATATTCAAAAAATTCTTTCCAATATCTAAACAATGGCAGCTGATATCAGTTTTTAGTCTAAACAAATAAAATGTAATTGTTGACAGATTAACTAAAACAAAAAGAGATACTCAATATGACAACTAATTTGAATAACTGCAGTCAGTTACTCCTTGGTAATGTATGCTTTAGTTAGTAGCATAAAACGATTATATTTTCCTTCAAAATTAATACTAAACTTAATTATACATATTACATATGTAATTATATGTCCTATATGTGCCATATGTGTGTGTGTGTATATATATATATATATATATACACACATTCCATACTCTATTATTATTAAATTTATTATAATTTTTCCATAGCATACTTTAAATGCTAACCTAATCTTAGATTTTAACAATTTGTTGATATTGTCTCATTTGCAATACTGAACAATTTTTCTATTCTGAAATAAAAAAAGAGCTCTAACTTTACAATTATAATTTGTGATAAAGACAGATTTCTCAATTTATTAAACTTAAGTGTAACCAGAGAATATCCTGTATTCATTTTTGGACACAGTCAAAATCTATTGTTTTCTTTATTTCCATCATGGTTATAGTATCAAAATGCAGTGTAATTATGACACATATATATGTATTTTAAGGGCATTGTTTCACTTCACACATAGGATATAATAGTCAAATTTATATGCCAATTCAGCTAAACAATAGTCACTAGTTTTTTAATCAAACACTAATCTTGGTGATATCATGAATGACTATTTAGACACTACCAAAATATATGATTAGTTGTTTTCATGTCCTTGAAAATCTGGCTTGTTCTCATTCATGAAACTGAAAAATTCATAAATAATAGCACAACTGGAAATTTCTTCATTTTGAAGAAATTCTGAATGTAGATTTTTCCAATGTATTTGTAAGAGATGATTCAGGGAACATGAACTAGAAAATTTAAATCTGTACTTGCTCTTGTTCAAACTACTTCAAGGGGAAATGCTTTCATTTCTTTCCATATTTCAACACCTATGCATTGTGGTTGACTTAGAGTTAATCATTAATGCATGGTAAGTTGTGCATTCTGAGTGCTAATTTAAAAAAAAAAGAGACGTCATAAATTTAAACTGTATATGTACAGTAACATAAACAACCAGCATATTATTGCAAGACACTTTGCACTGTAGAAAAATATTTGCCAATTATATATTGGATGTGGGATTAATTACTAATGCCTATAAATACTAAACTATTAAACACCTTAAATTCTAAATTGTCCAATAAATAAATAGGGGGAATTTTAATAGATGGTCTCTAAATGGTTAGTAAATAAATACCTGAGAAAATTAAATATCCTTAGTCATCAAAGAAAAGAAAACTGCCTTGAGATTCCATCTGTCCCTAATCTAAATGGGTATTAATAACCAAAGATGGGAAAATTTCTCTTGCTCATGCTTCAGTAAGATAAATAACAATTAGAATGGCCATCCTACAAAAAAGCAATCTATATATTCAATGCAATCCCTCTTAAATTCCTACACAATTCTTCAAAGAACTTGAAAGGACAATTTTCATTTACATATGGAAACACACACACACACACACAGAGTATTGCTTTAAAAAATCTTGAATAATAAAAGAATTCTACGAGGTAGCACCATCTCTGGCCTCAGATGGCTGGCCTCAGATGGTTTTACAGAGGTATAGTAATAAAAATATTTGAGCTTTGCCAGTTGATTTAGAGGACTTTGTTGTCCTGGTGACCTCCATCCCCTATGGCTCTTATACTCTTTCTGTCTTTTCATCCACATCGTTCCCTGAGTTCTGAGGGGAGGGATTTGGTGGAGACATCCCATTTAGAGCTGAGTTTCCCAAATTCTCTATCTGTGCATAATTTATGGCTGTGTGTCTGCATTTGTTTCCATATGCTGCATGAGGAAGCTTTTCTGATGACAGCTGAATGGGTCACTGATCTTTGAGTGTAGCAGAATATAATTAGAAGTCTTTCTATTTTTATCTTTATTTTTTTTAACCAGAAGTAATTGGTTTTAGCCTAGGTATCTGGGCTATCTAATTTCTGGTTCTTGATCACCCAAGTAGTGTGATGTGTCAGTTACATTTTGTTGAGTAGGTCTTAAGCCAAATCAGTTATTTGTTCATTAC